>CM057155.1:27780567-27968035 GCA_029962745.1 Echinometra lucunter | reverse complement strand
CCAAAGGTACCGTACCCGATCCTTGTTTTCTTTGCGACTTGGTTCCATTGTGGCTCGATGACTAAGACTGGAAGCTTTCCAAGAGGCTTTGCGGGTGACTTGCTCTGGATAGCCTCTGTGTCGGAAGAACTCTATCATTTCTTCCGATCGCTGTCTTAAGTCCTGGTCTTCTCTGCAAAGACGTCGGAGCCGGATAAGTTGTGAGAATGGGATGGACTGTTTACAGCTGGGTGGGTGGGATGACGAATAATTGAGGTAGAAATGAGCATCAGTAGGCTTGTAGTGTACACTGGTTATGATCTGCTGGCCATCTATTCGGAGTTGAATGTCCAGGAACGGGATGGAATCCTCAGAGAGGTTATGTGTAATTTTAAGGGACGGATGAAAACTGCTGAAATGGGCAATCAGCTCCTTCAGGTTCTCCAAGGGGCATGATGCGGCTCCCACGTAGTCATCGAAAGAAGAGGCCGAGGGCCCTGGAAGCTCTTCAAGATATCCTGTTCGATGAAACGGACAAAGAGGCAGGCGTACGAAGGCCCCATTTTAGTTCCCATAGCAACTCCTTTCTTCTGGAGATAGAATTCTCCTTTGAATTAAAATGCAGCAAGTCTAAGTACCAACTCAGTGAGCCGAAGAACGGTAGTGTCGTCTGGGCGGTCGGGTGGAGGAAACTTGTGTAGAAAGTACTTGATAGCTCGAAGAACTTCATCCATGGGAATATTCCTCTCTCTACACTAATATTTTATAAATATTACACTAATACAGTGGACGACGTCCGGAGATCGTCCACTGTTCATCCTAGACCACTGTTGGTATGAAATGCTCTCGAAAAAAGTCACCCGGGTGTACAATGGATGAACAGTGGATGAACAGTGGACGAGATTCGTGCTAGACCGTCTAGCACGAACGGTGGATGAACACTGGAGGACGTCCACTGTTCACCCTGGACAGCTGGCAGTATGAAAGCTCTCCGCACGAACAGGGCACGCGGACCGGAACCGGAAATCTCAGAACATAGTCGCAAGCGCGCGCTTTGTTTCATTACTTCCGTACGTTTATACGTATACACAATGTACTATACAATGTGCATGCATGGAATGTGTATGCATGACGATCATATGATGACGATAGAGATCAGTGATGATTGAATTAATAATGAAGTCAATCTGCAATGATGAACAATTAAGAAATGCGATTTTGACTTGTTAATTTTGAAAACTGTATTTAATATTTTAATTGGATTTTAAAAAAACTGCAGTAAGAAAGAAATAACATTTTTAAAAGAAATATCATCATCACTGAAGCATTCGCTGAGCTGAGCTTGCGTTGTTTATTCGTGTAAATCGAGGTGCAGCCCAGGCGCGCGCTTTTTCATCGAGCCCAACCCCCGACAACGTTGCCATGGTAACGCATGCCGAGCTCACTCCAGACGAGAGGCCAGTATGAAACGGTGCAGGACCACACCTCGTGTTTACATAACGAGTTTCACTCCCGTGTTCGTCCCAGACGGCCGTCTGGAGTGCACCCGGGTGACGTCCGGAGAAGCTCAGTATGAAAGGGGTACGAAATAAGTGTATAAATAGGAATCAAACACTTCCACATTGTTTGCGTCTTCACGGTGTATGCAAAGTTTACCATTTCCCCCAAAGACCACTTGGCTGTGAAGGCCATCTGTCTATATAACTTTTTTTTCTTTTAGTCTTCTATTATAACCTTCACTATCCCATGCGTCGTTCGTCCCTCCCACAGTCTCTCCAGATTTCCTGGAAATTTGCAATCATCCTTTTTCTTCTTCATCTGTTATTATTGATTTTTCAACGGCAACGGAAATATTTCGATTTCGTACACTTTCACTTCAACTTCTCGTTTCGTTTTCCTAATAATTCCTATTTATATTTATTTATTGATAAAAGGCCCTTATATCAAATCAAGTTTTGTTGTGTTTTTATCCTTCATTCGCTCTGTCTTTCAAATAATTATACTATCACGACTGTTTGGTAAATAGATAATGCAATATTAACATGTATTCTGGAGTTATAAAAAGGCTAATACATAGACGATATCTCTGTAAGCGCGCTCCAGAAAGGTGTATTTAACTGTTCATAATGTTCTTAAAATAAGTCAGTTTCGTTTGAGTTTAAAAGCTTATTTTGCAGGACGGCGGCAGTGAAAATATTCTTTCCGATATTCAAGAAAAAAAAAACTGAAACAAATATTGGTATTCTACAGAAATAGATGATGTAAATACGGTATCCTGATCCAAGATGACTTTGATTTACAGGAGAAAGATAGAGAGAGTTTGGGAAGGAAAGGGCAGTATTGAGAAAAAAATACTACCCTCTCCCATACTCCATCCCTCTATACTTAGTGACTTTGCACTCTTTCGTACGTCATTATTAGGGGGGGGGGGGTGTCAGCGAATTTTGGAATGTAATAAAAACCAATCTAGAATGGTGACGAGCTCTTTCTAGCTTGTCAGAGATTATCAGACTTTTCAACCTTTACTCCTCCGCCTTCCCCAGTGAAAAGCCAATCCCAATATGTGTATTGAGACTTGTGCGTACTGAATTGCCGACTTAAGAACAATACCCAGAAAACCCCTTTCGATGATAAGACTTTAAAATTATCCCTTGTGTAATAAAATTACTGAAATTGTCTCTTATAAAATAACATGCATATACAAACAATTTCATGATTCTTAGATTGCACAAAGACCTTGTAGCATATTTATACACCTGCCAAAGTCTAATCTTGACAGGATAACAACTAAACGATGTCAAACGCCGATTGATTACCCTTAAGCGTGAGTCACAGCAGTGATAGCCTACCATCCTGTCTTGTAATTGAATGACCTTGTGGCATTTCTTGAATGGCATTGGAGATGGACCTTCCATTGATTTTTTTTGGCAGAGCAAGTATCTTGAGCTTATTTCCGATGAATACAAAAGGAATACAACTGCAAAGATTTTGAAAGAGCGATTCACTGAGACAGCTTTTTTTTTAGCCTTGTCTTTCGCCGTCTTAAGTATGTGAACATAAAATGGATATTTTGCACATCTAAGCATGATTTCTAAATGAGTACTGACAGAAATATCTTCTGACATTTACCTAGATTGGTTTCTTGAAATCTTTGTGATTCTAAATGAGTACTGACAGAAATATCTTCTGACAGCATTTACCTAGATTGGTTTCTTGAAATCTTTGTGATTGTGATAACACTGAGTATTTTATCTGGCAATTAAGTGAGCTTAAACGGGTTTCCTCGCAGCGAGAAATCCTCATGTTAACTCTTCAATCCGAGACTGTAAATTTGTTTGACATCGGGAATCCGCCCCCCCCCCCCTTCATCTCGTATGGTTCCCCTGTCTGAATCAGTTTGTTGGAATAGACCTGTTTACTAATTTTATGCATACTTCTTGAACAAAAGTATCCTTGACAACTAAGAAGTTTGTCAGAGGCTTGCCTGACATAGCAACAAGTAATGTTGCAAACTGGATTCCATCTATTCAGATACCATTACGCATAACAGGTGAATTGAATAGTTGGTAACCAAGGGTTCTGGTGAGAAACTTGCATAAATTTGAATATATTAGCAAACAGGTCTATTATAATGGCGATTAAAATAGGATATTTTACTTTGAAAATCATGTTCATTTTCATTGTGTTGTGAAAACTGCATAATTGTAAATCCAAACATTTGGATCTGCACGTTTATCCCAAGTACGCAGGAGCACGTAAGATACGCGAAGAGGCTGTTGAAGGTGTCGAACAATCTCTGCGGGTACATGGAATCGTAGGAGTTGGCCCTCAGCCGACCCAACTGCTGACACACACGTTCAAGAAGGTGCACGTCTGGATGTGACAACTGCATTAAGTGCATTCACCACCAACTTTCCTCAACATCAGTGCGCGGGGAATAAAAGAAAGAATAACGTTATAAAAGCTTTACGTCTTTTGCTTTTGTTTAAAAGCATAGTGAACAACGGAGAGAATAATAATAAATTACAAGTAACCTCAACCAAGACAATGAGATTTTAAAAGTAAGCTACTTGGGTCCTCATGTATTGACACGATATGGGCAATTCCACAACATATTGGACACAGAGCTCAAAATTGGAAGTCGTACTGTGCCCTGGTAATTCCAAATAAAAATCTGAAATTACTACAGGGTCTTCTTTTTGTTACAAATAAACATTTAAGATTTAAAAATTGGCAATTCGACCTTCCAACGGAGAATAACATAAACAAACAAAAAATTGCAAATATGGGACTATGGTCAGGGAAATGTGTTTTAAATGCCTCTTATTCTTATATTTAGTCATTTTTCTCAGATTTTTCTTCATTTGATTGATTTTAATGAATTACTTTAAAAGATTTTGCGAAGTTACTGAGTGAAACACTAATGGAAATGTGCAAAACCGACGTTAAATTTAAGCATAACATCAGTTACGTAACGTCAGTAAATTATTCAAATGGTTCATTATTTTGCACATCTCTTCCCAGGAACCTAGGTGTAAATGTCAAATTAATCACATAATCCTTGTAAGTCTGAGGCAGGAGATATATAAGTTTTATTCTACACCTTCATTTTCCATGTCTTTTTTGCGTAACGTCAGTTACCGACACATTTTCGCTTGCTGTGTGATAAGAAATGCAGTTTGAGATAAAATCTGTCCATGTGTCTCTTCCCTATAATCAACTTATTTATCTATAGCAATTATAAGCTGAAGCATGTGTCATTCACAAAACTACAATATAATCAATACCACTAGTACACTATCTTGGTAACGTCAGTTACCGTGGAATTGCCCATATGTATCCATTCTATTTTACGAAATTGGTTTAAAGGAACACCCGACCCCAATTACAGGATTGCTTAAACGAACGGTTATGCCATTTGTTTAGTTACACATACTTTCATCAATACCCGAAGAAGAAAATAGTCTCTGTAGAACCGCTTCTTACTTTTTAGAAGAATTTTCGAACTACTTTTAACATGTTTAAGAGCATAGTCGAACATTTACACAAGGAATGAGAACCCCATTTTCAATTGGAAAAAATAACAACTTCTGGTTACATCTAAAAAGCCATTCTCTATCTTGTGAAACAACCATTCACTCATTATGACCATCTAATTTTGACCGCTGAAAGAAGATGAAGTAATCTCATTTAAAATGATTAACTTCTGTCTTCTTCAGGTAAGATTTTTATTTCAGTGAGAGACTTCTGCTACAAGATGACTGATGAAAAATAGGTTTAGATTAAGTATTCCGTTGGGTTGGGGTCACACAGACTCAGAATGAAATAATGCACTTAGTGATAAACCATTGAGAAAAAAAACGGTACAACAATCATTGTAACAGTTGTTTTCAAAAGCATATCTTTCCATCATCACGACCTATATATTACGTCGTTTCGGGGTCGTGGATAATGGTTTTCGAATATCCATTTTCATTTGCGAATTTCAACAAGCATTTTTGAAACATTTTTTTATTATCTTGAGAACAAGTCCGTAAAGAATAATAATGCAGCTGTTCATGCACAAAAGCATCTGGGTAATTGGATTAGCTTGTGTTAGGTAAATTGTAAGCGATGAATATCAAATTAATGCGTCCACGAGTTTGTGCAGCACGTTGCTTGTAAGTATATGTGGCTGACGGGCGGGAAGTTGGAAAAGGTTCAAGGTTTCTAGGTAGTTAAGTACACCTTTCCAATCAGGCTTCCTTTCTGTCTTGTTTGTTATAGAACTTAAAGGGCAATCAATCTTTGTAAGATTAAGTTGATTTGTCTGGGAGCAGGAAAATATGAGAAGCGGGATGGTAAAATTTTAAAGACATCGAGCTAATGATGAGAAAGTTCTTGAAGTCGATGATGCGAATCTCAAAATGGGATTCATCAGCGCAGTTTGATATATTTATAGAGGAATTTTCCATTTGTTAGCATTCATTCCCTGTCGAGCTCAAGCAGCTTTACATAATGCCAGTACTCAACGCATTCCATGAATAACTCATACATCCTGCAGAAAAGAGAAACAAATTTGTACCGAGTAATAAATACACTTTGATGATTTGACGTTATCTTGTAGTCCTTTCGTTTATTAGAAAAGAAACGAAACGGATTTGTTTGCCTCTACCCTTAGATACATTATCAATGCAGGGACATGTGTTTTTTTTTTTTTCAAATTCATATTTATTCATTTCCAACAAAGAAAATACAATGACATTGCATAGATATAAATTATACAAACAATATGAAATTTAGATACATACTTAATATTTTAATATTTTAATAATAAATTATTACAAATTATTGATTTCTGTGGAAATGGAGGGATCCACTAAAAAGCAATTGCTTGTAGTTTGTGGAACCCTCAGAAAATAAAATTGTTGTAAATTGTGCCTATAAAGACTAAGAAAATGCAGGGACATGTGTCATAAACTCGCCCCCTAAAAAGGATGGTTTTGTTACATTTTGTGCGTTCAAACTGAAGTATTTCTTGATTTCTATCAGAACCATAGAGGCTACAATAACAAGTTTGGTATTGTATTAAAGCTGTATCAATATGCTAATAGCCTGCAAAGATTCATATGTATAGGTAACATATAACTAGTTACAACATTTTGAATTTAGAAGGCCGGGGTGGTGGCGGAAGCGGCGCCACGTGTACAAAATGAATGGGGAAATTCAGTTTTTGGTGCATTTCTTTGAAAAATGGTAGCATCTTTGTCAAAAATTGGTATATGAATTCATATTTTGTACCAAGTCGAAGAAATGAATACACTCCACTTTCATGTTTTATGATTGAAAAGTGACTTTGTCTGAGCAGAGGTTTTGTTAAAAACTGATATTCTTGGAATTTTAGGTCAAAATTGGCATTGCCCGTACAAAGTCAATACAGAACTTATATTGTTGAATAGTTTAGAGAAAATGTCATTAGTCTGGTCAAAACTTGCGACATGTCCACATTTTTGTTCCAAAATAAAGCTATCATACTCAGATTTACTATCTTATGACTGAAGAATAAGCATGGCTGTCATGGAAACATAAAATAATAATATATAAAGTGGTTCATAAATTTTCTAAAAATATTTTTGGACAACAAAAATTGTGATTTTGAAGTTAATAAAATAATGATTACAAACCCTAGGCAATTATACCTTGTTGTAAAGCTCTATATGTCTCCTACAAGAATATAACAATAGAACAGCCCTAGGAGCGCCACAGAAAAATTTATAGTGAAAAAAATGAGATAATAAGAATTGTTAAAAATTGCTGTATTTATGGTCACACAATTCTTTTGTCTTACACATTGAAAAATTTTGTAGTGCATTAAGATCTGTGTTGTGATTTCCTTTCATGAAATATATACTTTTGCTACCAAAGGGTTAACACATTAGGAGATATCAGTTTTCAAAGTTAGAAGTACACTACTGAAGGTAGAATCACCATGTAACGCAAAAGGAGACGACCTCATGACGCATGACCGCAGTCAATTTAAAATTTATGTGTGTATACGTATTACCATAAAAGATATATCATAACTTTCTTTTTCCTTATCCTCCTTTGTTTAAACCTTTTACCATTCTGCATCTCTGATTTTTTTTTTCATTCAGATCAACTTTCTGTCAGCCTTGAATTTTTCATAGAAAGGGGAACAATCATAACTTGTATCATTACGACATAAAATCATCCAACAAAATTACAAGAGACATTCAAAAAAATGAAGGATTGTAGGCCTTTAAAATTCAAATTATGCCATCTTTTATCCTTCTCGTAATGCTGTTCATTTGGACTAAAGCAAGTAGGACTCCTAAAATATTACTACATGACTCTTTCACGGAATCTGCAAGAGCACGTGTTCCATTTTGACCGAGCCACCCATTTCTGCTTTATGAGTGATTTTATCATTATGTGAGTGCACGAACACAATCCAAAATTTGGAGATCGTGAAGTCAGTTATGAAGCAAATCGCATTACGATTATCATGTCTGTTATGAAAGTGGAGTGATCTGACATCGTATTCTCTGCAAATGTTCGTGCAATGATAAGAAGATCGAGGGAGTGGGGACAGGGGTCCTAAATCATCCTTTCTCCCTTTCTTTTTTTTCTTAAAATATTTTTTCGTTTGTCTTTTAGGGGGAGGAGGGTGAAGAGGGTTGAACGGAAGGGAAGATTTTGAAAATCAGCAACATATAATTCTGATGACTCCTTCCCCTTCCTCCTTCACTCTCCCTCTCTCTCTTTCTCTCCCTCTCCCTCTGTCAGAATTGTGTGCCTGTCTCTGTGTATGAGTGAATCCGCTTTTAGAAAAATTTTGCATGTCCGTCCATGGTACAATTTGTATATTGTGCACCCAATGTTTCGATTAATTCACTTTGTAAATGAGCTGGATGAACTTAAAACCACGTGATCAATTTCTTTCTTATGTGGTATACAATCTCATTTCAACACAATATCACATGAATTGACAATAAAGAAATGTCTTCATTTTACCGTATAAAAAGGGGGTTTTACCCATCGTGACGTAATCAAGGCAAAGAGTCTTATAGCAGTCTGAACGAATGTTATTCATGACTACTGAAATTGAGTTCTGATATTTTAGCATTGGTGACAAAAATGAATAAATAAACAATCAAAAAAATGATTAAATAAACAATCAAAAAAACAACGAACAGGAAGTTCACTGAGCCTCTAATTAGGAAGTCTGTAATTATAGCGCAAGTATTCTGTCCATACTTATGCATGTTCTGACTTCTGCCAGTGATGATCATTATCATTTCAATATCGCAAGGAAATCAAAAGATGGAAAAAAATTTGATCATCGTGTAATTTTTTGCGCGGACATAATCCAGCGGAGATAAGTCGAAGTATCAATCTGTTCTAATCTGCACACGTTCACTATTTCCCCCCTATAGGAATGCAATCAAAATGAAGGCCTATACAGGGTCCCCTATAGGCATGCGATCATATTTCTAATGTAAAGGCCTATATAGATATAGAGAACGAAAAAAAAAGACCTGCATTGATTTGTGATACGTAGAAACATAATCCAGCGAATATAAGCCGAAAATCTGTTCTTATCTGCACGCGTTCACTAATAATACCCCCGATAGGCATGCAATCAAAACGTAGGCCTATACAGGGTGGCCCAGAAAGAACGGAACAACTGTGATCCTTAATTTCAGCGAAATGAATAACATAAGGAGAGAATTATTGACTATATTCAAATGAAAATTTATTTTCCAGTAAATTGACACCAGGATCATCCATTTTGACTCACGTGTTGACATGTCAGGGCTCATTTCGTGAGACAATGTCATTTTCAAAATTTACTACTTTCGCGACCAAATTCCTGTTACTTGAAAGAATATCATTCTGGCCCTGAACTACGCTCGACAACAGGTCATGTGCGACGTGAATTTCGCATCCCAGGTCCTGAACTTCGCATCCCGGGTCCTGAACTTCGCATCCCAGGTAATGAATTTCGCGCTACGGGTCGTGAATTTCACGACTGGGATGCAAAGTTCGCGGCACGGGTCATGAATTTCGCATCGCAGGTCGTGAATTTCGCGCCACGGGTCATGAATTTCATGACCTGGGATGCGAAGTTCAGGACCGGGGTGCGAAATTCAGGACCTGGGATGCGAAATTCACGTTGCACATGACCTGTTGTCGAGCGTACTTCAGGGCCACCATATTCACCCGACGGCATTCAATAGAAAGGCTCCTTCCCTGAATTAACGCGTGGTTGACTTTCCTTTCATTGAAAACGAGGAGATTATTTACATGATTTAGGCAGTGAGCTGTTTCTATGGAATACCGTCAGGTAGAAGGTTTTACCTTCATCTCACACGATCTCAGTCGCAAAAGTAGCAAATTTTGAAAATGACACTGCCTCACGGAATGAGTCATAACATCTGAACGCATAGGCCAAAATTAATGATTTTGGTATCATTTTCAAGGAAAAGAAATTCCCTTTCGAACCAAATGAACAATTATCACATCATGTTATTCATCTCGCTGAAATTAGGATCAAAGGTGTTCCGTTCTTTCTGGGCCACCCTGTATAGCGAGGGAAAAAGCTGCATGATTTGTAATATGTGAAAATGGAAGTACCGTATGGTATTGTCATGTTCTGAATCAAGATATTTCATATTTTTCATTTTCATTTGTTCATATTTTGTAAGGACGGAGTTTGGATCTACAGTTTTGTTATTTTCCACTTTGTCTCCGAGAAGGAAGAACGCATCTAAATGCGCTCTCGAAGATTCACCATGATCCAGAGTTCCTAACGGTCTAGTTGATGCTGTATTAGAAGTTTAGTTCAGTTCAGTTCACTTCAGTTTATTTCACTTTCAATTGCAAACAATAGGCCTACACAGGACATAGAGTTCGAAACTGCTCATGCTGAAACTTTATCAACAAATCTATGCAATGCACTAATACAAGGGAAAGGAAAAGTGTTGCATTTACTTTTTTTTTTCGTTTCAGAAATAGCTATCAGCAGAGTTTCATACTGTCTGTTTTGACACGAAATGTTCGAAAAAGCAGGGGAACTCGTTAGTTGTTGTTTGTTTTGTTTGTTTATTATGGGGTTTTTTTTTCGAAGGTTCGGTTTTCTGAAGATTGGTCATTTCGATCACTTCAATTACCCGAAAGAGTATGGTGGCCCTGAAGTACGCTCGACAACAGGTCATGTGTGACGTGAATTTCGCATCCCGGTCATGACTTTCGCATCCCAGGTCATGAATTTCGCATTCCGGGTCCTGAATTTCGCGTCACGGGTCATGAATTTGGCATCACGGGTCGCGAATTTCGCAACTGGGGCGCAAAGTTGGCGGCAAAATTCACGTCGCACATGACCTGTTGTCGAGCGTACTTCAGGGCCACCATATATTAGATAAACAAATTTTAGAGTACGTAATGTTCAGAATTACGAACCTTCGGAATAGCAATAAGCATTTCAGATTTAAATAATCCTTTGGATCAACGAACCTCCGAATGTTCTAACCTTTAAAGAAAACAACATGTAACCCAAATAGTTGTCCTTGAGAAGAATTACCAACAGTGTTACGTTAGTTTGGTTATGGTTGGGTGCAATCAAGCAGGATTGACATCCTCCTCTTTCAATGTTGATGTAACCTGAAACATTGCTTGGTGTTGATCTTCTTCCTGCTGATACGTCTAGTGAGGCGCTGCTGGTTATTCATGAACCGCCCTAGTCTTGATTAAAATAATGAACTCCGAACCTTTTCTTTCTAACATCAGCTGAATAAACTATGCAACGATGTACTGTAAAAGCCTTCTGTGTTTAAGGGAGAATGAAACCATGGGGAAAATCAGTTTTAAAGAAAAAGAGGATAGAGAGAAGCAATTAAGAAAAAAGTTCCATCAAAAATGGATAAGAAATGAGAAAGTTATGAAAGTTTGAAAAGTCTCAGTTTACTTTCTATGGCATTCCTCAAATTGACAATGTTGCTTCAAAATGGCAGGTTTAGAAGGACAACTCTCAATATGTTTTGTATTCAAAATTTCATATTTTCTTCATTATCTGTAAAATGCTGCATGGTCGTATCTTTGTGAACTCAACACGTTGTGTCAAATACATTTTCCCATGCATGATATATCTTGAGGGGACAAGCTGCACCTTCTTAGATAATGGGGAAAATATGAAATTTTTGGTACAAAACATGTTGAGAGTTATCCTTCTAAACCTGCCATTTTGAAGCAACATTTTGAAGCAACATTGCCAATTTGAGGATTGCCATAGAAAGTAAACTGAGACTTTTCACTGTCGTAACTTTTTTAATTTCGTAACCGTTTTTTATGAAACTGCTTAAAAATTGCTTCTCTCTATCATCTCTATTCATCAAAAGTGATTTTTCTCTAAGGTTTCATTCTCCTTTAAGCACTTTTCATGAGTTTGTCGAAAGATATCTTAGAAGGTAAGATAGAAGGTACAGGATCAAGAGTAAAGTGAAGAATCTATACATGTATACTGTACAGCGAGAGTATAAGACTTGGAGTGGAATAACATACTGAAAGGATACATTTGCAAACAGTTGCAATCCTCTCCGAACCGGGAGAAGATTTCCTGTATATGACAAAACATTGCTCAACCAGTTTAGAAATGCTGCTAAAATTAACGACGCATTTCCCTTTTTTCACAGTATTTCGAGGAAAGGCGCCCCCGCCCCAGAGAAGGTGCCCTTTATAGGGCCACCTCATCTTTACAAAACATTCAGACAACCGTAATAGGTGACAGATTGCAGAGATGTCAAGAAATAATCGATATATTGAGTGATGAGGGGTAAGGTAAATAGGGGGTTTTTTTTTCGTTATTTTTAAATTTTTTTATTAAAAGGAAGACTTAAAACTTCAATTTCATGTGGAGAACGCTGGAAAAATCAAATTTCGAAAACTTGTCTTTAAATTCTGAAAACAAACAATACTGTTTGTTTAAAGTTTTGCTCATCATATATCATACTGTAAAGAAGTAAAGGTGAAATTGTGTTAAACAATTGTGAAAAGTAATGTATAATGAATTATGTTCCCTTCATGTTCATTAATCAAAAGATGGAAACCTTGTTAAGATGTTTAGTTTCGTATAATTTGATAATATTTGAAAATATCATACCTCCATTTTTATGTGTGAAAAAGAACTGAAGTTAAAATCAGTGAATACAAAAGATTTGAAGGACATGAATCGATGCCTCCCCCTACCATGCCTACGCACGTCTCTTGCCATGCAAAAGTAGTATTTTTTCTAAACATTGCTAACATTGCTAACATTGGCGTAAATCCCGGGGGATGGGGGGGGGGGGGGGTGGCGTGTACAAATATCCCCCCCCCCCACTTTCAAAGGAAGAAATATTTTAATCAATCAGTAAAACTGTTGATGATCTGTCATAAATAACCAACATATTATTTTAGAATTTGTATTTGAAAATGCGATTAAAAACCCGAAAAGTGGATATTTATAGCTCGCTCGCTTCTCTTAATCGCAAAATAAAAATTAAAATGTGTGTAAGGAGGTCTGTGGGGGTGGGTGAGGGTGTGTGTTTATAATTAAGTGTGAGTTCGACAGAAAAAAAAAAATCGGGAAAAAGTCGATCATCCCCCCCCCCCACTCCTCAAAGTGGATTTGCGCCGGTGATTGCTAAAGGTGCATGCTAATGGATCCCCCACCCCAATTTTTTTAACTGAGGCGAAACCTTTTCCTTCCTTCCAGATTAATGGCATTATTTATCAGTTTCTGGAAGTCTGAAAGAATAGAAAAAAATTTAAAATCAACAGATGCGAAGTATAGGACAAAATGAGGTTAATAGACAGGCTTAAGGTTTGTTCAGACATACTGCGGAATACCGCGTCAAAAAGAAAGCAAAAACGAAAATGCTGCAGGTTTTTGTTTCTGTTTTTTGTTTGTTTGTTTGTGTGTTTGTTTTTTGTAGAAAATAAACGCCAAATAGGGCTGATTGACGTTTAAAGAAAAATCGCGTATACACTTAATCCTGTGCCCCTGTGATGCAGTACGCGTAGAAACCATGGGCGGTTTTTTAAAGCGGTTTATCCGCGGCATATGTGAACAAGCCTTTGTGTACTTATAATGATTATGCAATGTGTTTTCAGTGGGTTATAAGCAAACATCTGAGACAGCATGAAAACTACTCGTGTCGCGTCCCAACTCTCTACCCCCAACTCCCCCCCCCCCCCTCTTATATCTATTTATGGATTCTCTTAAATTGATAGATAAGTTTTAGAAATATGGTGTTCAGATGTAAGAGATAAAAAAAATGATGATAAATTTCCTGGATTAGTAGATCCTAGTCTAAATGTCATGTATTGGAATTCTAATCTCATTACACTATTCACTTTATTAACCTGATTCTTTTCAAGAGTAGTAATATATCAAGGCTAATTAAGAAGAATCTAAGAATGGTTTAAAACTCCGAAATCTTTGATAGACTTTGAAATGTAAAATTTTAGACTAATAATGTGCATCCAAGATTAAGATTAACTTTTTAATCCATCTCATTATTCACGACCAGAACCCAAACATATAGACGTATGCCGATGGTTTTGTAATTTATACAGATTTGGTTATTTACGTCTTAGGCCCGACCAAAGGGCAGTTAATGTCACTGCCCAAAACAGACGACTTACTTCACATCCGGGGTCCTTTCAGTTTTACAAGCACAAATCCTGGTCAGTCGAAATAAGCTATAGATGTCTGAATGGGAGACTAAAAGAGCTCGTGTAGTATAGCGGCTCCTGATCGACACAACCAGTGGGCATCGGCTATAGGCTGCTCTCAGGACACAGTGCATTCCCATAAAGGTCAATTAGGGTGTGTGCTTGGAGACTAGGGGAGCGTTTCATGAAGAGTCTTGTCGGTGATTATCACCGACTAATTTGCTCTCAGCCAATCAGATGCGAGGATTTTCAGTAGCTTATAACAGGTGAAAATCACCGACAAAACTCTTCATGAAACGCTCCCTAGGGTCCTTTAGAGCTTGGTTTAGGCAAAGACAAGGAGCTGGTCATACCGCTCAACCAATCCACTTCCTTTTTCTTCTCACCTTTCACTTGTTATTTTTTAATTCTTTTTTAAAACCTCATATTGCTTTTCGCGGATATTTTTCGCCGTTTTTTTTTAAATTCTTTTATTATCCTGCCTACTAAAGATCAGTTAGCTCTGCCGAAATCTGACTAACGCTTAACGTAAAGAGGGCCAATAAAGGCATTTCAAATAATGTTTCTTGGATTTCCATTGGCCTAATGTGTGATAAATTTTAACCGAAGAATAGAATATAAATTTTACGCCATCTCTGACAAAATATTGTATAGAATTGCTTAGTTTTCCTAAATTTCTTAAATTCTGAGGAAATGGGAGTATACACTAAAAGGCAGTGTTTTTAACTTGTAGATAACATGACAGCATCTTACGAATTTGGCTCTTCTCCATACTTAGCGGTGATGGAATGCATATTCGTTTATTTTCATCTCATTGATTTTTTTCCTATGTAATCTATTTTAAGAATATGATATCCTATAAATTTTTATGTCATTCTCAGCAGTTCGGTCATTGACTGCTGGTTCGAAGGAAAAAAGAACTGGTATTCTTTATTCAAACAAACCACTCCATTCATAGAAGAGTACTTATTCATATCTTTGAAAAAATGTAGAGTGCATAGGGTACAGCATCGAGCACCAATGATTAAATCACAAGAGTTCCAGTATGAAATGTTCTCGTGAGGTTTCCATGGTGAGAGAGTGGCGGCTTTTGGTAACACCGTCTGGTAGCGCTTGGTGAAATGCTGATAGAATGTATGCTCATAGAATCTTCTTTCACAAACCCAATAAAAAAGAAAGGAAAGAAATGATAACGGAAAGAATCTAAAGGAACACTAACACGAGACGAATTGTGGCTTTTATTTTCAGTGTTTAAAAACCAAAAATAATGTGAAGTGAGGTGAAATGGAAAGATGAGAAAGAAGGAATTAAGAGTGACTGAGATTATTTAAAATTATGAGCAGATCATAGAAGTTTGTACAGGTTAATTCTGAAAAGAACAAAGTATTCCTGTTCTGAAAGGAGTAGTTATGAAAGAAATTTTCCGAAAATTTATCCGAATCGAATACGAAAGTTAACTGTAGATATCAACGAAAGACTTCCATATAGTTTCACCGAAAGTCTCAAATTGTGAAAAGTTCAAACATAGTGAAATGTTTACGAGATATACTTACGGCATCAAGTTTCGGTCATTAGTATAACTCATTGCAGTCATTGATTCACATGCTCAAAAAAACATTTACTACATATGTCATTACTATTTTTGAGGACTAATATTGATGTGATTCATGACTATTGGGTTTTTGTTATGATATTGTACGTGTATTTGTGACAATTGGTTATTATAGTAACCATGGTAATAATCGATAATTCTTTAATGTGTAGGAGTTAATAGTTTTATAGTAACCATGGCTGTTTATGATAGTGGTTTTTCGAATTTTGCACATTTTGTAAACCCACTCCATTATCCAAGTACTTTTTTGTTTCTTTCGGTCGATTTTTAAAAACTGTCTTAGCTAAGTTTAATTAAGTTGTTCATTATACTGTTAGATATGGTTCTGTTGTATGTACTCCTTTTTTTCTCCTCTCTCTCCTTTTTTAAGCATCCACTGGATCGGGTCAAATAGTCTTGGTGACTACAGTTATTCAGTTAACTTTTTTGACCCTGGCAGTCCAGTGGATGCACATTCTGTTCTATTTTGTATGTACAATATTACTTCTCATGATATTGTATCAATTCGTATGTTTGTTTTTTTTTTTTTTTTTTTTGAATGCTGAAATAAATAAATAAATAAATAAATAAATAATAATAATAATAATAATAATAATAATAATAATAATAATAATAATAATAATAATAATAAAAGACAGAGATATGCTTATGGCATCAAGTTTTCGGTTATTAGTATAAAAGCCAATATTTTCATGTGATGTTATCTTGATGAATGAAACGTGTCTCTGAATTTCTCATAGTTCAGTGCTTCTTCATGAACATCAACAAACTTCATCTATAAACCAGGAATGTTGCATGCAAAAGGAAGAGTTTGGCGCCAATAACATTGCGAACATACAAGGCTGATTAACGAGTTGCTATTTGAGATACTCTTCCATAATGACGTGAAAACATGATACTGACGGCAAGAAAATGGGAAGGAAGTGCAGGGGCGTCGTTAGAGCTGTGAGTGTGTAGCTGTGCGAGGGTGTGTGTATGTGTGTGTAGGTGGAGAGAAGGAGTAAGTGGTGTGTTACTCCACCCCCTACCGAAAATTTCCTATTGGCGAATTCGACTTTCAAAATTTTCAAAATCTCAAAATTTGATAACTTGTTTATCCTCTCTCTCTCTCTCTCTCTCTCTCTCTTTAAGACATATTTTCGAAATCTGATAACCCGTTTTTTAATTCTCGAAATTTTCAGTCACGCTGTTTTCTAATTTTGTAGGGCACCCCATTCATAATGGCCTGAGGACACCCGTGAGGAAATGAGAGGGACCCCAAAGGTGCATTACTTCTACTGTGAGACAGACACATTATGCCTGGTTAAATATGAATTCAGTTCAGGCTCACGGGGGAACGATATTCATGATATTCTGTCACGTATATATCTTGAATTTACAGGGCAATCCAACCTTAAGGCGCAATCACACATCGCCGATTTAGACGGCGCTTCATCGCGGTTCGGCAATCCACCGTGAACCGCCAAAGACCGTGTTAACACCACTGATCTCGGTGGTTAACACCGTATATAAACCCTAGTCATCCGTCACTCATCCGCCATGAACCCTGATGGTGAAAACTATTCAAAACGCGTTTAAAGAGTTCCGCCATCGCTTCGACACGGTTCACGCCTTCACGGCGGTTTGAGAACCACCGTGAACCGCCGTCTAAATCGGCGATGTGTGATTGCGCCTTTAGCGGCACGTCGCCTTGAACAACACTGAAGGGAAAACATGAAGAAAGCAAATAAACGATAGGTTATCATTATTCATTTTCTGGAAGTTGAAATCACGAAATGTACTGGAATTCCACTTTGGCTAGCCGACGATGTCATTGTGATGGAGTGTCGGTCAACTTTTAGTTCTCTTTTGTTTCTACACAAAAAAATTGAAACTTAAATGGTAATCTTACATTCGGAGCAGGTGGCACGGAAGGAAATAAAAAATCATAGAGACACCTATGTGAAAGTTTGAACAAAATCGAATTAAACAATTAGAAAATTATTGTTATTCATTTTGTCCAAGTTGTAACCCTTGGTTCTAATCCCGAAACGTATGGGAATTTCACTTAAGCAAATCAATACGTCACCACGATGTAGTGTCGGTCAGCTATTTTTGTTGTTGTTGCTCGTACAGAAAATATGATTTCTTCAAGTTCATGAATTGGTGCTATCTTGCTTCATTTTTAAAGGACTCTGATGATGTGCTACCTGACATACATGTACATCGTGATTTCAGCCCCCAAGGAAATGGTAATTAGTTGATCATTCATGTAAAAAATTCATAAGTTTGCAACATGTATTCTCTTCAAAATATGTCCGAGTCGACTTGCCCTTGAAATAATATACCTGTTTACCAGTTCAAATTTATCAACGTTCTCTCCAGAATTATTCGGTTCACCTGTTATGTATAATGGCATTCTGAATAGCAGGAATCCAGTTTTCATACATCGTGTTTTTTACTATGTCAGGCAAGCCTTTGGCAAACTTTTTTAGTTGTCAAGGGAAACTTTTGTCAACAAGGAATGCATGGAATTAGTAAACATGTTTGTTGAGATTAAACTACTTCTAATGATTTCATCTTTCATCTGCCCAGACTTGCCTTCGTTCACACTTTTAGCGTCGTTTTTCTCTAATTTCGGGAGGGGGTGTGTGTGTCTTTTTTTTTCTTTGGTGCAAATTCCAATTTGTGAGAACGGTACATCACCTTTTCTCAGATACCATTCATCAATGAACTTATGTACCTCCCCGTTCTTTCTTTCTCTCTCTCTCTCTCTCTCTCTCTCTCTTTCTCTCTGTCCTCCCTCTCCCTCTATCCATCTGTCTCTCTCCTTCATATGCTCCCTCTCTGTCTCTATCTGTCTCCTCTTTCTCTCTCTCTCTTACTCTTTTCGCCTCTCCCCTCCCTCTTTCTCAGTTTCTTAATTCTCCTTTGTCTGTCTGTCTGTCCGCCTCTCTCTCAAGTGTCGCATTCATAGATGTTTCAAAGCTCTCTTGCTTTTTCTATCATTTCCCTTCCCTACATCCTCCCCTCTCTCCATGCTTCTTCCTCTCCTTTTGTTTCCTCTTTTCAACACTTCTTTTTTCCCCTCTAAAGATCACTTATAGAATCCCAAACCCTCCTCAATCAATACAAGTCCAAAGAAACTCGTCTGCGTGAACCACGAGCTTGCAAAACAACCTCATTTTTTAATAACCCTTAGGCCCTCTTAACTTTTTTATTACTTACACTATCTTCCTATGGGGAGTCTTCAGCATTCTTTGCTGAAAGTATACTTCACAGCTCTCCAAATGTTTTCCCATATCTGGTGTCATCGTCCAGGCTTCATTTCCATATTCAAAACCTGACAGACAAAGCGTTTCAGTGCACGTAATCGATCCTCATGTACTCAAAAAGAACGCGACATTATCTATGTGCAATTGAAAGCCTGGTCTTACATGGCTAAGAATGATACTAAAGGAGGCTCTAATCGTAACGTATTTGTCAAATTTTCATTGGTTTTACTGCAACAATATTCTAGTTGAACTTAGCATATTATACACAGAAATACTTATCAATGGTTGGAAAATTCTGAGTACTAGCACAACGAAATACAAAACGTTTTATATTTAAGTAGATAGATACATTAATGCATGATTGCAACGTTCGCATTTATGTTCACAACACATTTTAAAATTGACAACTGAATCAGAAACAGGCTGGTAGTTTGGGGATTTTTATCACGATGATTTAATCCCTACGGCTAGAACTAAATGAAATATATGCCCGAAAATGAAACTTTAAAACCTACAAAAGGCTGCATAACTGCCTTCTTACATTCAATACCACTTCATTAGGAGTAGGCTACTCTTATTCTAGATGTAAGAAATACGCTTTCAATTGTTCACAGACATTTGACAAGACAGTTAAATGATTTTAGTATACACAAGGGTATGTTGAAATAAATTCCATGCCCAACAGCCCCCCCCCCCCCCGGTCATACATGAATATCCATATCAGACGTTGTGCGTAACGTCGTTTTGTTTCATCACAGGTTGCATTTACGAGATGGACAACACTATCATAGTTTTTATCAGCCAACATTCACATTTAGTTGAAGATCAGCTGTACAGTATATTCATCAAAATTAAGATTGGTCTTTAAGTACTGATTATGAAATAAATCGCTTTGCAATATTAAAAGTCATTCAATCAGTCAGCAAAGGCCCAGTCTGATTCGGTCCAAAATAGGGATTTTTTTTAAACAGTCGTCATAAGTTCCTCCCGTCCAAGTTTGGACAAATGGAGGACTTAAAGCACGATTAAAAAAAAAAAAACTTCATTGGGGAGAACTTTTCTAGGTTACATCCGTAGGGGGAATGATATCAAACCGACTAACTATAATTTTAACAGTCAAATTTCATTACATATCTACGTGGCAGTAATGGGTGGTGCTTGAAAGAGTACAATTTTTAAAATGAAAATGGGGGATAAGCAACGAAAAAAGATAGACAAGGGGGGTCGTGTAGAAACTTTACGATTCTTATTGATTGTTCAATTCAGGGTAAAGTATATAATGATTTTTTTCAAAAGGGTTCATTTTTCCATTTGTAGATCACTTTTTCCCTCCCATGTGCTTCTAAAGGACATTCTATGCCCTAGAGGGGATCATGAAAATTCTTTACAAATAAGCAAGCAAACAAACAAAAAAACAGGCAAACCGAAAAACAACAACAAAGCCCCTCACCTTTTCCCCTCAAAAACAAGATTACTATATGTACTAAGATTGACTATACCAATTATGGGGAATTCAATATTGTGCCCCCAGAAAATCGTCGGGGGACGTCCCCCACCCCAGAATTTCCACCCATGACATTAAGCACTATATGACTTTAAAACTTATCGGTATCCTTTCATAAGCACCGACTGCATGACTCCACTTTATGATGATGAACATATCGACAAATGTTATAATGCGTTACATTTATGTAGCTCAATATAACGTGAATGCTTCAACGCGCTTTATGATGTCAGAATCTCATGCTTTCTTTTCCATATGATGAATCACACATCACAGGGTTGATGAAATGTATCAAATTAGATCTAATATTGACCTTCAGAAACACCCGTCCATTCAAAGACCAATAAGAGACTGGCATGTCAAATTATAACATCAAAATCTCTTTCCCTCTGAGACACACGCCGACTGCCCAGTTGGAAGCTCGCGTTGCCTGGTAACCGACGGTCTATTCGTCTATTCGCGTGGATCGTATGCTTCGAGTCAAGTTCATTTTCAATTTCTTTTGTGTTTGAAGATATGATTAAAGTTGAAGGTCAATCCAAATAAAAATTGTTTCTTTCAGTGATTAGCTGATATGGCAAGTGTTACAGAGATGCGCGTGTTATTATAGCGTGTGTGTGTGTGTGTGGGGGGGGGGGGTGGGCAAGCGGGTTCCCTTCACCTTTATGCAAGGCATGTGACATACCTTGAGTAAGTACGGATTTTAAAAATGTGCCACTTTCAGATTTTTTTACCCAAAAGGCATCTTAACAAAATGTGATAATCCGTTTCTTTGGAATTGTTCCCACTTGCTTTCAACACAATCTTGGATGCATTCCCTTACAGGCTAAGAGTGAGCAGTTCAGTAGTGATGGCATCTGTGTGAAATGTCTGTTTTAGTTACGCACATTGTTTATTTGTTTTGTTCGTTGTTTGTTTGTTTGGATGTTTTTGTTGTTGTTTGTGTTGTTGCTGTTTTTGTTTTTGGCAGTTTTCCTTTCCTGCAAAAATAATCGCTTATTTTTCTATTTTTCTTCCTGCAGTGTAGTACTACATCTCCTTTCTTGCTGCAAGACCTGCCTTTCATGAAATTGATAGTGGGGCTCTAGTAAAAAGATCCTATTCTTTTCGCTCTTCCCTTTTACTCTCATTATGTTCCTTTCGATATTATGTTGTTTGGAGTGTGGTATGTTTCCTTTAAATATATGTTCCTTTGAATGTCTTTTGTTCTATTCATGCCTGTGATTATTGTAAATGTTATGTATCTTCAATGATTGAATGAAATAAATGAACCTTTAACTTTGAACTTCTAAATGTCCCTCTTCTCAAGCTCATTTTCATCGTTTTTATTTATATTTTTTTTTTGTTTTATTACCCCAGTGGCGTACTGTGATTCCAATCTGGGAGGGCACTTATGTCATGGGGAAGGGGGCATTAGTCTTGTCAGGTGAATTAACTGCGAAATAATAATTTGTCTATCGGTTGGAGGTGTTGAGGGGAGTGCAATCAATTTATATTTACATTACCTTCCCTTTCTCCTTTTCTCCCACCTATCTTTCGAAATTTTGGACAAGGAAGTCCTCACTCAAAAATACAAATGAAAGTTTCTCAAGTTATCAAACGCATTCTACAAAAATTGAAACGGATTCCCTCCCCCCCCCCCCCATTCAAGTTCGAAATTTATCGAAATCAAAACGGTAATGTAGTGCACCCGGGGGGGGGGGGGTGTTTCATAAAGCTGTTTGTAAAGTTACGAATGACTTTACGAACGACCAGAATATGGCAAGCCAAAAAGGATTCTCAGTCATGATAAATCGCATCAGCTAAAGGTAAAATATGAAAACGTAGATTAACATTATTCATTGTTACAAACATATTTATTGCGAAGTGTATTTTTTGCCACAATTTAATGGAGATTATGGGAAATGCTGTCACACTTAGGTGAAACGTCAGGAAAAATTTTGGGCATCCCATTTGGCACTCCGTATTCCAGTCGTTCGTAAAGTCATTCGTAACTTTACGAACAGCTTTATGAAACACCTCTCTGAATTCATTTTTTGAAAATATGAAACATATATCCCTTTAAAAGAACCCATTTGTTCATTGTTTAGTATGATGATGCGTTGTAATACCAATCAAAACATCGGAAGCAGACTTCTATTCTCCTCTCGAATCAATTTAATTCGGCCGACATCACATTCAGGAGATCACGGCCAAGATATTGTATCGTTACTGAATTTGAAATTACATACGTCATCATCAGAGTGTGTGTTAATGTGCAGACAAAGATGTTGAACAATGTTTGGATGAGATGCTTTTGGTTACCGTAGTAACCGCATTACTCTGTGCTCTCCTGATGCGTTCTTTATATGCTCATGTATACATCAAAAGCAATCATCTAAATTGAACCCTCTTTCGAGGAGAAATGGGTAAATAGGGAGGGTGGCTCGAATGGATAATAAAAAAGATAATTACCCCTGATTTCAATAATATAATTTTATAGTAGGTTATAGTCTACACTTTTAAAAAAGAATCAGTGCTCCTCATACAAGCATAGCAACCAAGTAAAAATAGAAATGAAATTGGCCTAAAGCGTGGATAAGGAGAAATAACACAGAGCTTGTCAACAATAAACTAAAATCAGGCAAACATCTTTTCTTTCTTTTTTTTCCTTTTAACCCCCCCCCCCTTTTTTTTAAATTCATTTTTGTTTCGCCATTCATGAAGGAGGGGGGGGGGGGTGATAATGTCCTCTGTGTTCGCCGTACCTACTCAACTGCGCCTTTTCCTCGTAGAAGGACGAATATTCTCTCGCCTACATGTATGATACAGTCACACCGACAGGCCGACTCGGAACCGATCAATTCTTGACTGTGGAGGGTAATGTAGTGTTATAAGTTTAATCTGCTATCGATCTCGCTATAGTGTCGCGTGGGTGTTACCCATCTCAATCGAAAACATGCTCATCATACAAATCCCGATAAGCCTTCCTTTTCTCATTCTCCAGCGCAATCTATTAGATGAAAAATGATATGTTCTCTGTGGAATTAATCATAATTCCTCTCTCCAATCAGTATAATGTACCAGTATTTATGATTCAGAGACCACAGAATCATCTTTGATGGTAAACAGTAGTAAAGTGCAGAGCACTTATAAGCAAACTGTAACATTTATATCCCTTAGTGAGGCAGGCAATGTTATCATTCTAACTATATGATAGAATGATACACGTACTGGAAGAGAAATTAAAGGGCACTTTAGAGCAATGTTTTAACATTTTGGGGTATTAGAAATTCCCACAGAGACCACCCTCTAATGGTAACTGGTACCACGTGACAATTTCTGCTCCCTATTTCTATTTAGGTGGTCTGTCATCTATGACAGATCACCTCTTTATTTTGCTGAAATTTTCTTTATTTAATAGGTGGTCTGTCGATCGACAGATCACCTCTTAATTTTGTTGGAATTTTCTTTTTTTTTTATTTAGGTGGTCTGTCGATCGATAGATCACCTCTGAATTTTTTTTAAATTTTCTTTTTTTTATTATTTATTTTTATTCCAACGTAATGATTTTTTTCCACGTGATTTCTCAAAATTGGCTGATTCAATTTTCATGAAATTTTCATCAGTCATCAGGCCTATCAAGGACACGTTCCAGTAAGCTTTTCAAGGTCATCGGGTCATCATGACGTCATCCAGGCGCCATTTTGTAAATATCTTCTTATGATCATATCTTCATAACGAATTGTCATTACTGGTTCATATTTGGCATGATGACAGTCCATAATAGTCCAAAGAATTCTATATAGAAAGACGCGCACGTACGCGTACGTCCGCGCGTCAGTGCGCGCGCAAACCGAAAAATGTCCAGAATCGATTTATATTCATTTTGCACACGTTTCATTTTAAGCAAGTAAAAAATTTCCGCGCGTAAGCGTCCGCGCGCGCGTTTTACGCGTTTTACGCGCGCTCAAGTCCCAAATAACGTAAAAACGGCGTTTTTTTCACTTGATTTGGAATCCTGAGACTTTTCTTGACAATTTCCATCCATTTAGAATTGATTTTAACTTACCATAGGGTCGTACGCGCGCGCCAAATTTCAAAAACCGTGCGCGCGTCAATGGGCAATATAGTGTAAAAAAAACATACCTATCTAAAAAATCCGCCATAGCTCGTTAAAAAGACATTTTCTGAAAGCCTATGAGTTGAAGATTTGAATTCATGAAAAAAATTGGGGTAAAAGATGTTGGAACGTCGCCATGTGAACTCAAAATTTCATTTTTAAAATTATGACGTCATATTTTTACCTTTAATCAAGACTATCTCGCTTATTGTTGGTCGATTTTCGCCAAGATTTCAATATGTTGTAGCTGAGACAATTCTCTATCAGTCAGCTTGCCTTCATTTTTCATTTTGAGTACAGCATCATGGTCTAATTTTACGATAAATGGAGGCATGTCATTTTTTGGACATTTTGCGTGTATTGTCTATGGGACATGACCTTTTCTCAATTCTTGATTCTACATTCCCGTCTTTTTTCAGCTACAGCGCCGTTATTTCTGCTCAATTTTCGCCCAGCTTCGAGTATGTTGTAGCTGAGAAAAATTCTCTATCTTACGTGCCATTTATTATTTTATCAGATGTCAGGAACATATCGAAATTTTAACTGGAACATATGATTTAGGAATCCCATTTTCCATCTACGTGTTATCTCTATGAGCCATATTCTGGTCTATCGGTTAAGCACATGTCTCACATCCTCAAGGGCCCCGGTTCGACTCCCGGCGACGGAGGTGTCAATTTTTAGTTGTTGTTGCTTGTTTTGTCCTTTCATATTACCATCTTCTTCGACTACTTTTACACATACAATCACAAACAATGCAATAAACTGCGTT
Source organism: Echinometra lucunter (assembly GCA_029962745.1). NCBI lineage: Eukaryota > Metazoa > Echinodermata > Echinoidea > Camarodonta > Echinometridae > Echinometra > Echinometra lucunter. The sequence goes on along the minus strand of CM057155.1, from coordinate 27,942,598 downwards.
ATTTTGCCTGTTTTGTCTATTGCAATACAGTGTACAATAGTATGTACAATCCTATTGCAAATCGCATTCGTTAACGTGTAATACATCTTTGGGTCAACTGTTCGCGATACTGCGATATCAAATCGTCCCATTTCTGTGACGTTAGTCTTCTTCCCAGACGTTTACATTTTCTTCAGTTCATCAGGTCATCCAGACGTCATCCAGGTGTCATTCAGTTATCAGGACAGACCACCTAATTCATCCTCAGTGATGAATTCAAAATTCTCGTTGAATATTTTCTTCGTTTTATAACAGGCAATAAAACTCATTTTCACTGCGTTGATTGCATTTTGGTTGGATCAGAGGTAGATACATTAAAGATTAACCATCAATCAATTGCAAGTGTTTTGAGAAGATAAATATGTAATTAATAGTTGAATGAATAGACTTTTTTAAAATGAATAAATATGTATAAATTATGTGTAATATCTGTGACTTAATAAATATTTTCCAGTTGTTTATTTTCTCATAATTCTTTTTTTTGTTTGTTATAATATTGAATAAGAGTTAAGGTGTATAGATGATTATTATCCCGGAATTTTATTCATATATCAGGAAAATTCATAGTGGTTATTAGAAATGCCCTTTACTCCGGACCGACCACGTTTTGAAAATATTTCATTCTGCATAATGATTTACAGTAGAAAGTAGAAGGTCTTACGGCTCGTTTAGGCTTTGGTAGTACTTATATGACTGCTATATTGTTTGCTTAATTGGATTCAGCTTCTGTCGTTCAGAAGAGATTAATTATCTCTTTTCCCAATTATATCCTGTAATGTCAAGCTGTTAGGCCGATACACAATTGATGCATTCTATACTCTCTTACAAAAAAGTGAACGCATTCACTCTGTTTAGGGGTGAATTTCAGAAGAGAGTGCATTTAGAGTGAATTAAGAGTGAATTAAGAGTAAACATTGTGATATTCACGCCTTATTCACTCTTTAGGGGTGACCTCAGTGATCACTCAAAATCCTGAATGATCGCTGAGGTCACCCCTCAAAGAGTGAATATCACAATTTTTACTCTTAATTCACTCTAAATGCACTTTCCTCTTCTGAAATACACCCCTAACAGAGGAAGTGCGTTAACTCTGTTTTTTTTTTTTTTTTTTTTAAACTGCACAATAATCCTCTCCCTCTGAATTAGAGTTAGGGGCCTAGCCGCATACACCACTTTACACCCACATGGACGAGCGGGCAAATCTTGTCAATACATTAAGCTATTGTCTGAATACTGACTTTCCAACTTAGACATTAAGTATTTTTGTCATTGAAATACATAGCATCAAGATATTCTAAGAGTTCCAAATTCTTCTTGATTTTATATATATATATATATATATATATATATATATATATATATATATATATATGTGTGTGTGTGTGTGTGTATATATATACATGTATATATATATATATATATATATATATATATGTAAGAAGGGTAACAAATTAAGTAATTGTCTGACGAATGACCCAAAATTAGGTGAAGGTCGGAAGTATAAGTACCCGTGTGGGAACTGTGAAAAGCCTGTAAACTCTCATCATTATGGCCTTTTGTGTTCTAAATGTAAAAGATCGTTTCACATTGATTGTCAAGCTATATAAGCTTACCAGAATATCGTAGATTATATGAATGTCCTGACGAAAACTGGAATTGTTCATCATGTAGTCTGCCACCTTTTTGTGATTCGTTATTTACGAATGATTGCCAACTAAAAGGAAAAGTAAACCAAATCGAGGATAGACTAATTGAAAACAATACAAATGGCAGGAAAACTCATTAAAACCAAGCGAAAGCAAGTTCATGTATAATACCTAACCCCACAGATGAATACACTTCTCTTCATGAAGTGATTACAAGTAAAACTGAAGAAGTGATAAGTGGTCCAGTTCCTTCGTTGAGAAAAAGGGGTTTAAAATTTGCGCATTTGAATATTCATAGCTTAGTTGCTAAAATCGATGAGCTTAGGTTACTTCTGAAAAATGAGTCATTTGAAGCGGATTAGAAAAAAGGCATGCCCTTGGATATCTGACGAGATTCTTAAACTCATGACGGAACGTGATAAGGTTCTCAAAGCTGCGAAAGCTAACAAAAGTGATGATCCATGGGTCAAAAGAATAAAGTCACTCATCTCATGAGGAGAACAAAAAGAGAATATAATGCAGACCAGATTCCACAAAATCAGAACAATAGTACGAAAATGTGGCAATGTTTAAGAGACCTTGTGCTTAAGTCATTACCAATTTCTCCCAATGCTATAACGTTGATGGGGCTTATGTGTCAGACAATGCAAATACTGCTGAAGCATTTAATGACTTTTTCATTCCCAATGCTACTAACATTACAAAGGACCTGCAGGGGAATACGTCTATATTGGGAGTTGACGAGGACAAAGGCATTTGTCCAGGTCATTCTCAATTTAATTTGAATTTGATTACAAGGGATTTTGTACTGAAATAGATTGATAATCTGAGTTTAGATAAAGCAACTGGTGAAGATCATATCAGCTGTAAACTTTTAAAGATGACAAAAAATGTTATCGCAGAGTCTCTTTGTGATATCATTAACAAATCCCTATCTTCAGGAATTGTTCCATGTGAATGGAAAAAGGCTCGGGTAGTACCAATTTTCAAATCTGGAGATATTTCTTCGTTGAATAATTACCGCCCGATTTCAATATACCCATCGTGAGTAAAATTATAGATAGGGCAGTTCATCAACAGCTCAGTGAATTCTTAGAAGAGAATAATTTATTACACCCTAATTAGTCTGGTTTCAGACCTATTCATTCGACAGCTACCGCCCTTGCAAAACTTGTAAATCAGTGGTCGTTGAACATTGATAACAAAGAAATTTCTGGAGTTGCCTTTATAGATCTTCGGAAGGCTTTTGATACTGTGGATCATGAGCTACTTTTACATAAATTAGCTTGTATAGGTTGTAGTGATAACACTGTTAATTGGTTCAAATCATATTTAGGTGATCGACAAAAAGTCACCCAATTCAAATGAGTCAAGTCGCATGCATCAAACATCAAATTAGGCGTGCCACAAGGTTCAATTCTTGGTCCACTTTTATTTTCAACTTATGTTAACAGTCTACCTGAATTTACTCCTGAAGGTATCATAGATATGTATGCAGACGATACGACACTTACCGTCAGTGCAAATAATGCAACTGTTTTGGAAGAAAAATTAACTGTTACATTAAACAGAGTCATGACGTGGATAAAGAAAAATCGTCTCGTCCTAAACACTGAAAAAACTTGTATCATGATAATAGGCTCTCGTGCTAATCTCAGGAAAATTGAATCTTTCACCATTTCATTAAATGGCAGTTTGATAAAGAGAGTTCAATTCACAAAATGCCTAGGAGTTCTAATAGATGAAGAATTGAAATGGTCTAAACAAATCGAAAACGTAAGTAAACTTACTCAGAAAAACATTGGCGTAATAAAGAGTGCTAAGAGTTTTTTGCCCAAACATTCCTTGAATCTACTTTATAACAGTTTAGTGCTACCAAGATTTGATTACTGCTCTGTTGTATAATCGAATAGATTTCAATCCCATACAACTAAGCTGCAAAAAATTCAAAAGAGGGCCGCAAGAATAATATTGAACAAAACGCCGTCGGCTGATTTGTTCAAAAGTCTGAAATGGATGAGTATAGACAAACGGTTCGAGTTAAGTCGAGTTATGATGATATATAAATGCGTTCATAACTTAGCACCTTCTTACCTTCAGGTAGCATAACTTAGCACCTTCTTACCTTCAGGTAGGCTTAATCAATCCTAATGATGTACATGAGCATCATACAAGGCGAATAGATAGTGGATGTTTACGTGTAGCTAGATTTCACACTGATTGTTATAAGTGTATCTTCTATATTTGAATGGAATAAGCTGGACAATTCGGTAAGAACAGCTCCCTCCATTAATTCATTTAAGAGATTGTTTAAACAAAGTTGTAACTTGTGAATAGATCAGGCGATCATACACTACGAGGTACGTGCTTACTCTGTAATATTAACATGATTTATGCACAATGGGGCTAATCAATATTTCCCTATTTGGTTCTGCAACTGATACTGATGTATGTTTATTCTACAAAACGAAGTATTCGTTTGTCTTTCATGTATTATTTCCTTGTATATCTATCTAATATTGTTATGGAATTTTATTCTTAACTATTCTGTACATACGTTATGCATTTTGGTGTAAATATGTTCATTCAGGGCCCCATGGAAGACCACTATTCATTGGCGAATGGGCTACCCTGACAAAAGATTAGAAATAAATAAATAAATAAATAAATAAATAAACAAATAAAAATAAATATGATGTTACGGGGACATTCTTTTGTTCTCTGCCATCAAAATGTCCCCATAATGATGCTTCATGTCCCCATAACACTGTTCTTTACGCCAGACGGAATAAATCCCATTGTTATACGTCCCCCCTAACCCTCCCTAGTTTATATGGGGATGGGTGGCATTGTATGGCGAGGGGCATGTGCTCCTTGCCCCCTGAAAAGACGTCATTGTTTGTCATTGGAATATTGTCTACCTGCCTTCCCGTTGACCCCCATACCTTCCATTTCAGTTTTAACGACTTAACAGTTTATAGGAAACTTAGGACCTGCATTCTTGTCTGGTTATTGGAATGGATGTTTTGAATACCTTTTTTCCTGGGGTGATTGATAATTATGGTGAGATTTAGGGAATTTTCCCGAAGATCATGACGTATTTACGCTCGGGAGGTGATTGATAAAAACAGAATGGGGTACTTGCACCGAAGATGTCGCGCTAAAATTCAAGATGTCTTCTATTTTGGCAGTAAGTAAAGCGGTATAAAGGGCGGGATAGCGAGACTCAGAGTATCGATGCTCCGACATTTCATGCGGCGACAATCTCTGCTGGTTTCAGTTTTCGACAAAGATACACGGGTAGATTTAGGGTCGCCACGCCATCGGGTAAGGGTTTAGCTGAGGGGTTAAGGTATAAGGGTATAGTGTTTGGTCCAATGAAGGTTGTAGCCTACAGTTCTGGGCCCCGTAACACAAATATTTGCAATTAATCGCAAAGTTGTAACAGCCAATCAACACTATTGTTTCATGCACATCTCGTTCAAAAAGGTGACCCAGGACCGATAAGAATGGTTGTTTCAAATTTGCAATAGATCGCAAACATTTATGTTACGGCCCCTGATGGCAGCAAAAAGAAAATTGGCATGAAACTGGTCAAAATACCCTCACATGTTGTCCGTCTTGCATCAAAGGGAACATGTTTGAGATTATGTGAAATTCCATTCATGATTCCCGGTGAATTTCAATATAGATATCTAGAAACAACGACAAAAACAAAAGTAAAAACTAAAACAAACAAAACGCAAGATAACGGCGACACTCTGCTCTACTAGGACCCCGCGTCCATCCCGACTGCTCCCCGCACGACGATGCTTGTCGCATACACAGAACCCTCGTAGATTTTACACGTGTGTAGTCACTTTGTCATGCACATTGACGTCGTTGGAGTTTACGTCACTGCCCCGAGATCTAAACTATTTTTGTCTTTCATTTCTTTGATATTCCACTTGAGGAGTATAAAAAAACAACTCCACAGCATTTTCGTTCTGCAAGTATCTTTCTATTTATCTTCTGAAAGAAAATTTTTCTTCATGATCTTTGTCACATTCGTATGAATCCTCTTGAGAATTGAAAACCTGAAATAACTATTTTTTAACACTTTAAGTGTTCTTCCCAATCTAATTTTAGACTGATGTAGCGAATAGCATCTACTGACCGCATCGTAAATGACCAACTTCGGGACATCAAAAGTCGGACCTATGGGCTATCCGCCGTTTATACGTGTATATGATACGTATTTGTATGTTATGTTGCTTTTAACGGAAATTAAAACACACAAACAACCAATTAAACAAAAGTCCTGACAGAAGTGCCGGAAACTATTTTTCCCCCAAGCGAATTTAGTTCAGTTCAAAGTGACATTATACTGGCTTCTCATTATGCGTCGATTTCAGTGATAACAAATTTTGCTATAAAACAAGGTGGCGTGGTTATTTGAAAGAATGCAAATTTACTGCGAATGGTTATTCCTATCGATACATCCCGTCCGCCAGAAAAGTAGTTAAATGAATGATCGGCAAAGTAGTTAAATGAATGATCGTACAGTATACATGGTATAGCTGTGAGAAAGTCGTGAGGGGATGATGAAGAATAGAGTTGTTCGATTTATTTATTTATTTATTTGTTTGTTTTGTTGATTGTTTTGGGGATGTCAAAATCTTTATTTATTGTTCTAAAGAAAACTCATGCTATCTTCATCATACATTACCACTTGCAAGGATTTGCGTAATCTCTGTAAATATTGATAACCTTTTATTTTTTTTTGTAAATTTGATAACCAAAAACATTCAGATTATATTTGGGCGAGTCGCTGCATTTGCGCTTTTTATGTCAGCATTTCATTCTGATATTCAAACATGCAATTGCACGTTTCTGTTTTGACATTTGTCTGATATTTTGCCTATTCATAACTATGTACTCGTGTCAGGTACTCTAAGCTTGCAAATCTATTCTTCCGGTTACGTACGTGCTTCGGAATACGCTGTGTTAGCGTGTTTTATTTGGTGAACATGGCTGAAGAAAGTGATTTCGGACATTTGGACGCCAATGCATTCATTTCTCCCTATTCGATCTCAACAATCTCACGAAAATCTAGAAATATTGTCGCGAATGTAATCACACCAACGGAACCGACACCAGACCGACAACTGTCACAACAAAAAATAACATTTCACTTTCAGTTTATTTCATATTTCAAAATCATATAATAAGGCAGGAACAATAATAATGCATAAATTGTTCATTACAAATGTAAACAAATATATACGGTCGATATCCCGGTCAATATAACATACGGAAATGATATACAGTTGCATGGTGTTTTAAATGAAATCAGACTAGTAAATTTCTAGTGAAATATGAGGGAATCTATTCAAAAAGCTAAGCTTGTAAGTTATAGATTCCCTTTCAAATAGCGGTCTGTTTTACTTTATAAACTTATATTAGATAAACATTAAGATAAGAAAAGGGGCAATGTATGATGTATGATTAAAATAAATATGAAACGATAAGTAATAAAGGATACATTAAGAGCCGTAGGATGGGTATTAAGGTAGTGTTTGAAATTAAAATTAAATTGGTGTAAGCAAAGGCCTAAACACCTAAAGACAAAATAAACGAAATCAACACAAGTAGTTGGAAAATAAGAAACAGTGATAAAAATTTTATGACTTTTTATGTCCGAAATCGATCAAACAAACGCGGGATACTATTGACGTAGTTTTACATGTGCTCTGTGCTAAGAAGTTCATAACTTAAAAATGCAAAAGATTTGACGTCATTCCCTCCTTTTAGTTTCTCATGTCTAATGAAGACTGGGCCCCGTTGCATAAAACTTACTATTAATGGCAACTCTGCCATCAATGGTAACTACCATGGTAACAGTGCTCAACCACCGCTCAAATTATGGATTCCATGGAAGTTACCAAATTCAAATTCAAACTCAAATTCAAATTCGTATTTATTCATTTTCAACAGAGAGAAAAAAACCCATTGATAACAACAATGAAAAACATTGATGGCAAAGTTACCATCAATGGTAAGTTTTACGCAACGGACTCGAGCCTAGATCCAGAAGGAAAAAAAAAATAGAGAGAGTGCAGATACTATAGGGTCGTTTAGGCGCCAAAGAACTAGTCATGGGAACGCATCTTTGTGACGTCATTTGCTCTGATTTCTACCACCTCCATGACATGCCCATCAATTAACACGATTTGGAGGTAAAAAATAAGATACCTACAGTCATCAGTTATCACGGATTTTTGGTAGACAAGATGGATTTCCTGCTTTCTGTTTTTCCAGCTGAACCATTTTATACCAAATGTGATGCCCCAAACTGATTAGTTCTAATGAATCTTTGCTCATGTCAGGATTGAGTACTTCATGATTTATATTCCACTTTCGATTTAATCTAACAGTGTCTAACAAGAGGGGGCTCTCGTTTTCCTGAATGTTTGCATTTCCGAAGCTTAATAATTTCGAATAAAAAAAGTTCCCTCATCAGGGTTCTACAATTTCGAAAATGAAAAAAAGTCTCATGATTCCAAAGCTCCATGATTGTAATAATAACCATGATGATATATAGCTCTAAAGTGTTTCCATATACCTGATATACTAACCTTTATAGTAACGAAACCATAGGAATGACGAACCTTTAGCATATGGAAAAAAATTGAAATAATAATAATTAGAACGGAAAAATAAAAGATGGCGGCTGTCTGAATTTGTTTCTAGTGGGATTGCAAAAGTTTCTACTCCACGGCTGAATTGCCCTTTCTCCAAGCTGTACCTATTAACGGAAGTAAGGAACTGACATCTAATGTTGATATTTAGCTGTTCTGCTCCATAAAGCTACCCTTCCATGTAAGCCCACCGCATATTTTACGATCGTCTCTGCGATCCGACTTTGGAAAAATTTGTTAGATATAACATACTATAGCATTTGATATGAACATTCAGACATGTAAAATCTCAATGATCAAAGTTCGAATAATCGTATAAATACTAAAAATCCAAAGTCCGGGCTACTGCGAGCCTCCCTGCAGGAATAAAAGCGAATTCAATTACGAATCGTAGTGACGTCATGGCAATCTTGCGATCAGCTACGATTTGAAGCCGATTTGGCCTTTACTCAGACCATTATTCCGAACTTCAAATAAGATAATTTTACTTGGTCAAAATTCGATATTTAATACAAAATATCATTTTCTTCAAAAATCGGGTCGCAGTCGGTGCGGTGAGTTTTAGCGTCCCATTCGACGGACACTTAAGGGTTTAACCTATGGCCTGCCATTCCGAAACAGTAGAGGAGCACACTGTTAACAGACATGGCGGTTTCTTATTGGTTATCGTCCTGGTTGAATTGCAATCCACGATCTTTGGTTAGACAAGAATAATTATAGTGACTGTGACATCAGTGACATTAATTATTAATGTCGCTGCTTTTAATCTCATGAAATATACCAACGACTGATATCTCACGAGCTTTCGGTTAAATTATGTCGCTTAATATTATGATGAAAACTTTAATAATAATAATAATAATAATAATAATAATAATAATAATAATAATAATCATAATAATACTAATAATAATAATAATAATAATAATAATAATAATAATAATCATAATAATACTAATAATAATAATAATAATAATAATAATAATAATAGTGGGTTCTTGTATAGCGCTCATGTCCATCATAATTGACGTTCCTGGCGCTCGACTGTTATTACCCCGGCTTTAGCAAGGCAGCCATTATGGCTGTTTAGGTTGTTTTGGTTGCTTCTTGCATTGCCTTGTGTTTTGTCCCATTGTGTCTACAGGAAGAATAGCATAGATTCAAATACAAAAACATGAAAAAGATCGGATTTCTACAGCGTTTCTCGTCTGATGCTTTTGTATTATTCATCATTATTACCAACTAAAGGGCTTAACGTTAATGGTTCTTGAAAGCTAGGCTTATCTGTATACATGCAGTTGGGGGATAAAGGATAGCCTGACAGAGTGTCACTTTCAAAAAATAACAGTGGAAACATTAAGGAAAACTAAAACAAACCTTAAAAGGGGGCTCGTCCCTCACATTTCATATGTTTGACACAAAATTCACCGAAAAACGTGACAACCGTTTTGCTGTTGTCATCTAGCTTTTCAAGCATTGCCCTTCCCTGTACTAAGAATTGCTCCTGCCTTAATTTCTCCGAAGACATAGGGTTAGGGTTAGGATTGCAATAGGTTTTTGGTTCAGAATAATGTGAGGATAAGGATTAAGGTTAGTGTTAGGTTTTGGGTTAGGTTTTATGTTTGGCTTAACGTGCAGATTTTCCAAGGGAGCAATTGTCGCCGGAGCAAATGTCATGGAACCTGTGTAGTACATTCATGAATACCAGCGCTCAGTGACGTAAAATTCAAGCCCTTCGGAAGCCAAAGTGCTTCGAAATCTGAAAAAAAATACGAAAAAGGTGCTTCTCCACATGAAATCTTTCAATAGTATGATTTTGAATGAGTGTCCTTCTTTGTAGATGCGATGAGGCTATTACAAATGTACGGTGCAGTTTCAGGTAGGTTAGAAGAAAAGGTTCTGGCAAATGACCACACGTGGATTTTTCACAATACTGTGGAAATTAAGTTAATTTCTAGACATATCTAGAATTTACTTGATTTGTTGATGTTGTTGTTGTTTAAAAAGTAATGAGAAAACACAATGACCATGAACTATGACACCAAAAATAACCGTACAGTCCAAATGAATAGAAAACAGAGAGAGTTCGAAGAGGCCCAATTTGCTACCAATCACCTGAAACGCTCTTTTCGCTGCGGCTTCTCTGCATACATAGAGAACATGCCGATTGATATGTTTTGAAGGAAAATAAGATATTAGTGGTCAGTTTGGCTTCAATTGCTAATGTCAATACGCTGGTAAGTATGGGCAATAGTTCGGCCACGTAAAAAGTGAAGATAAATCTTTCTTCAAACAAAGCTCTGCGTTGAAAGTGAACTCCTGGTGGAATCTCGATGTCACACAGTGAGAAATAAAGACAAATCAAACAACAACAACAGCGGCAGAAACAAAACCAACGAGAATAGAATTCGTCATAGACTCGTGACGAATTAGGTGGTCTGTCGGCATCTTTTAGGTTTCGACATGGATTGTGATAAATTCGTTGGTAAGACTTTTGATAAAATTTTTACGCCTCGATAGGAGACTAACGTCATAGAAATTGGATGGTTTGATATCGCAGAATACTTAGCAGATGATCTAAAGCTTGAATTCACCTTGACGAATCAGATTTTCTATAGGGCTATACATAAACTACTGTGCACTGCATTGCAATTGTCATGACGGGCCAAAAATCAGCAGTTTATTTCATTGACTGTGACTGTATATGTAAATATATAGTTAAATAGGATAGTAATATAACATTTAAAAAGAAAGCAAAAGGAAAAAAAAATTGCCCCTTCCCTCCGGGACTCGAACCAGGGACCTTGAGCATGTGAGGCAAGTGCTTTGAAGGTATACCTGAAAACAGCTCATAGAGATAACACGTTGATTCAAAACGGAATTCTAATATCAGGTTTTCCAGTCAAAATTTCACAAGTTTTCGACATTTGATTAAAAAACATATGAATGCATAAGATAGAGAATTTTCTCAGCTGCAACATACTTAAAGATGGGCGAAAATCAAGCAGAAATAAGGAAGATGTTGATCAAAGAGGACGAGAATGTAGAATCAAGAATTACGTAAAGGTCATGTCCCATAGAGAATACACGTAAAATAAAAAAATTTGACATTGTACCTTTAATCGTTAATTTTGACCATGATATCGTCATCAAAATGAGTAAAAATGAATAAAATATTTGTAGAGAATTGTCTCAGCTACAACATATTGAAATCTCAGCGAAAATTGATGAATATTAAGCGAGATAGTCTCGGTTAAAGGTAAAAAATATGACGTCATTATGGAAAAAATGAAATTTTGACTTCAGCTGAGAATATGACAAAGTTCCGACTGCTCGACCCTCAATTTTTTTTCGTGAATTCAAATCTCCATTTCATAGGCTTTCAGAAAATGCAAAAAAATTGGGGGGTCCCCATGCTATCTAACGAGCTATGGCAGATTTCAAAAGGGCATGTTTTTGCATGTTTTTACGTTATTTGCCCCATAGACGCGCGCACGGATTTTGAACTTTGACGCGCGCGTGCGGCCTTATGAGGATTTGAAATCGACTTTCAATTGTTGTGATGGCTTAAGAAAAGTATTAGGATCGCAAATCAAGTGAAAAAACGGTGTTTTTACGTTTTCTTTGGTGTGCGCGCGCAAATATGGCGCGCGCGGACGCGGACGCGCGCAAATTTTTGAAATGCTTAAAATGGCCTGAAACGTGTGCAAAATGAATATGAGTCGATTCTGAGCATTTTTAATTTTTGTGCGCGCACCGACACGCGGACGTACGCGTACGCGCGCGTCTAAATGAATGGAATTATTCAGATTGATATGAATATTCATCATGCTAAGTATGAATGAGAAATGACATTCCGTTAAGAAGATATGATCATAAAATGATATTTACAAAATGGCGCCTGGATGACGTCACGATGATCTGATGAACTTGAAAATGAGTAAAAAACCGAGATCTCGTAAGGACTGATAATTCATGAAAATTTGACAAAAAATGACAGGGCCAGTTCTGAGATCTCGACTGCACAAAAAATGGGAACCAATAAAAAGAATAATTAATAATAATGAAAGAAAATTCTGACGAAATTAAAAGGTGATCTGTCAAAGATGACAGACCACCTAATAAAGCACCATAAAACCAATGTCTGATAAAAAGCTGGCTATGCTATAGTCACTCCTTTTTTAAAATTCTGGCCATTCTTGCTTTCATCAGTTGCACCCCATATCCCTGCCACAATGACCATGTAAACAGGATTTGGACTTACGTGTTGTGTGTGCAGAAAGAAAAGGGCTAAAGGCTTTTTGTAGCATTATGTTGCTGCAGTCCATCTACATCAGAAAACTGTTCACAATTATCAAATTTTATTTATATATATAAACCATGAAGATTATTTTTTTTTTAAAGCGATCAAAGAATGTGTACTGTTTTGGTAAGACCTCAAAACTCTTCGTCAGGTATCTTTGCTTTTAGATACTAAATACTAACAAAACTTAGATGATGTATAATTATTTCCTACCCAGTGGCGTATCTATACGGGGTGCAAGGGGGGCAAGTGCCCCGGGCGGGATTTTGAGGGGGCGCAAAAAACGCAAAAGGGAGAAAGAAAAAAAAAGGGTCAAATGAGGAAAAAAAACAACATAATCCTTAAGGATTTTTCGCCACATCGGCAGTGTAAATGCAGTGCAAATACAGTTTTTGACGGTTTAAACTGCAAAAAAATCTAAAGCTCGGTCGTTTTGCTCCCTCGCATAATTATTTTCTTTCAGGATCTCGTAATTTCGAGACCCCAGTATATAATTCTTAAACAGCTTTTTTCAAGGGTTCAAAATTTGCAAAATTAAGATGTATTTGTCGTTGCATAAAACAGTATTTGCACAAGTTCAGTATTTGCAGAAATTCATTATTTAAAAGAAATCTTTACTTTCAGTTATGCACTCCCACCCCCCCCCCCCCCTCATCGGCTGGGTAAATGCACTAGACATACAGTTTTTGAGGGCTTAGAATGCGAAAATTTCTAAAGCTTGGTCGCCCTGCTCCCTCGCATAATTAGTTTCTTTCAGGATCTCGTAATTTCGCCCCCCCCCCCCCGTATACCGTATAGTTCTTATAGACCAATTTCACAACGCAAGAGGGCAGACTGTTCGACACAGTTCTAGAGTACCTACATAAAGAGAGTAGCGACATAGACGTCCTACTTCTTGGGAAACAAAATGGCGTTCAAATTCTTTCTATTTCGAACACCCGTTTGCTTATCGGAATTGAATAGAAATGTTGCGTAACAGGGAAACAAAATGGCGTTCAAATCTTGGGTTGTCGCTACTCTCTTTATGTAGGAAACAAAATGGCGTTCAAATCTTGGGTTGTCGCTACTCTCTTTATGTAGGTACTCTACACAGTTCGACATACTGCGGTGGGCGCTCCAACTTTTATAGTACACAAGTCAATAGCGCGTTATGTACATTCGTTCGATTTTTTGTCTATTTTGACCAGCATATGCAGATTTATTTTAATATTTGCAATGAGAAATTATCAGGGAAGTTCAGGTCGCAGCTGTGCGGTGCTCAAATGCCACATGAATTAGAGAAAGTTTAAAAATTGGAAGTTCACTGAGTGCAAAATTCACTCGCTTTTGACTCATGAAGCCTGTTTGTGTGAGAAGCCGTACTCCCTGAACAGGTTTCCGTAAGCAGTGTGAAGGAATTCGTCGCCAGTGGGTAAAAACATCAACAGAAAGGACTTTGAAGTCAAGAAACATCATCATTATGTACTTTGGCGTAAATTTAATGAGTGAAAACATGACTCTGTAAACAGGGAAAGATTTAGGGTTCCCGTTTACTACGGCTTCTATGCTGCAATCGAACTTTTACTGACAAAACTAGGTTGAAAAACCATCGAAAGTACAAAAATACATCATACCTTCATCCGTCAGATATGACCATTGTCTTACCTCATCTACCCATGTATCCATGCTTTATTTTATTGATCTAGAATAAAGTAAATGGAACAATATCGGGGCATATCTCGTATCTTACATTCATTTTGTACACAGAGCCAATCGCGGTCAGCGCGCTTGCCCACCGCAGCAATGGCGTCGCCGATAGAGGGCCAAATACATAAACCTGGCTGTGAAATTGGTCTATAAATAGGCTTTTAAAAGTTTTATCCCGGCCCCTCTCAATATTGCGCGCACCCCCAATATAAGATAAAGTGCATAAAACAGCATTTGAGAGATTCAACATATTAAAGGAATCTCAACTTCAGTCGACATGCCAAATTCCTCGATAAGGCCTATTACTCAAGGTTTTCGTTTTATTTTATTCCCAATTTTAGAAGGGAGTGAATGGAAAACCGTTTATCAATGTACAAACTTCAACAATCTCAACCGCTCAATTGCAGTGGTCAGTTGCAAAATTTCCTGGGTAAACTACTCAAGAACTTGTGTATGGTACGGTTAAAAAAAATGCGGAACGTACGTTTCACTCCCTCGATTGTACAATAAAGTAAATAGGGGCGCAACTGTATTGTTTGCCCCGGGCGCCATGATCCCTAGATACGCCACTGTTCCTATACCCAAGCGGATGTAGCCGTTATTTTTCGTTCCTTTCAGTAATTTTGCACAAAAATTCACCGAAAATATTTATCTTTTGATGCAAGGCGGACAATGTGAGTCTATATTTCAGTTTCATGCCATTTGCTATAACTTTACATGAGCTTTAACCCTCTAAAGCCTAGGCTATTTTGACCCTTCCCAGGCCCAAGGGGACACACTGTGGCCCTACATGTTTTTTTTTTTAAAATTATTATTGAACAGAAAACTTTCGTATTTGGTACATAGGTAGAGCACTCAACCTGTACAAGTCCCTACCTTTGACTTTCATCAAGGTTCGCCTAATAGATTATAAAGAAATACATAGGAAATAATATAGAATTATACATTTCCACCTACATGTTTGTCTTTAATGTTTGAACAATAATTTTCATATTTGCCGCAGAATTAGAAAAACCACTCTCTTCAATTCAACATGGTCGACATTTTCAAAGGTCATCACATGGGACACTATTCATAATATAGAGAAATGTACAGAAAATAACTCTATAATTATGTTTGGGAAAGTATAGTATCACATGGAATATTTCTGATAGGCCTATGGCATTTCAACTGCAAATCTAGAGTATCTTTATTGAAAATTTGACCTATAATTGATGCTGAAAGTAAAAGAAGAGTTAAAGTTACAAAAGTACACAAAAAAATTGAAGGAAATTTTTTAAAAGTTAATATTTTTCCTATTTAATCTGTTGTTTTTTGGTGCCTTTTTGTAAGAAGATAAAGACAGCCATAAATATATTCTTTAAAAACTTATTTACAATCATTATTACTTTATATTTAGGCCGGCTTCTGAAAATTGCAAGAAATAAAACAAATTTCTTGTTAACCGAAAAGGTAAAAGAAAAACACACAAATTTTGTGTGGTTGCTATGGCAACTGGAAATGCCGGGCATACTTACGTTATGCATCAACATGTTCGCAATTAACATTTAGGAAAAGTCACCAAGTTTGGTAAAAATTGATCGAAAGGTGTAGGATGGCGAAGGAGAATGTGGTAGGGCCGGGGCACAAAGTTTAGTGCCAATAATCTGTCAAAATCTAATTTGAAATACTTATCGCAATCACCCTCTGAGCTTATAAGATATTTGAGCAACCGATTAGGAAGAGTAAAGTTGGATTTATAAGTAGCGAAACCTTCAGCGGCATGAAGGCACGTTTAGGCAATATGAAATGTTTCTCCTTCGATCTGTTTGCCTGCTTGTTTGCGTTTTGGAATGGGAAAATTATTGGTAATTTGGTAGCCTGCAGGTTGGATGCATTGCAACACACATTGAAAGAGGACGTTCTAAATATAGAAAATAATTTTGAAAATCCTTCTTCTTATTCCCATATTTAAGCACATCATAGAGTGGCAATTTACATTGAAAGGGATTACTCTTGACAGGTCTCATATGGTGCAAATAGTAATTCAAATGATTAAAAATAGTCAAGGCCTATGAAACTGTAGACCGCATTCTACTGTCACGTACTCGTGTGTAATCATGGTAATGTGTAGTCCCATGTATCCATACAAGTGCCCAGTGCATTAAATTGTGCTTTGCAGCAAGAATACGTAGGGAACTTTGGTTGTCTCTATATTGTCATGGCCAAGCTTATTCGTCTCGATATCGGTACTTGTTATTCGCCCAATGTTAGAGTGACATAGTACAAAGAGTGAATGAAAAAAAAAAACAACAGTGCCTTGAATTACTGTCGAATGCGCTAATTGACTTAATTTGCACGCACAGTAAACAGCGCCGTTAAAAAAAAAAAAAAAAAAAAAAAAAACACAGTCAAAATGGAAGAAGAAGAAAAAAACATGATGGAAAATCGTGGAAAATTTGAGGGTGTTAGTTTCAATGTGTAGTACTTTGAACTTGCCTCTCACAATGATCCCAGTCAGGGCTGGCAAGGAGTGGCGTAGCCTGGATCTAGTCTTTAAAGGGACAGTGGTATCATTTGGCATGTTTGCTGGGCACTAGCTTTACTCGATGAATAACATGTAAATTAATAAGACCATACATGTATAGGGTTATCAGAACAGTTCGAAACATCTCTTTTTAAGGTAGTGCGAGGGGGAGGGAGGGGGGGGGGGGCTTTGTGCCTCTTGAACCCCCTGACTCTGCGCCATTTTCGGCCAGGCAAGGTAACAGAGCCGCCAAGACACCTGCCTTGGAACGGATATAGCTTTGATATCACGTTACACTCGACCACAGTGAAACATGCAGGGTAGCTATTATAACTGTGTTAGTAATTTCAAATTCTCGGGGGATGTATTACTCTTTCGGTGTCTTGAATATAGCTCATATTAGTCAGACCGCCACGCGTATCTTTCTGAATTGAGAACAGTGCTGAAGCTATTCAATTAATGTAGTTGTCCTTCTCATTGGTATTTTGCTCATTAGTTTGATCTATAGAATGCCTATCTTTGTTAAGATTTAGATACTTTTTATCCAGTTCAAAATACCATGAAATTTTGGTTATTTCTTACGAGACTTATTTTAACCCTTGTTTACTTCGTCCTCGCTCCTGACCTGATTAAAGCATTAAAATATAAGCCAAATGGATGATTGTGGAGTTTGATATTTGACACTGACAGTGAATTCATAACTCATTTGCAGCAAAGTGTATTAATCAAAGAAAATAAAGGCTTGTGTGATCCAATTTTTGTGGAGAAATCCACTCGAGCGGTAATCGCGCGAGCTTAAGCCCGGGTGCAACGGACTGGAATGCACGTTGTGCGCCGCTGATGTTTGAGCTGGCTAGCTGAGGTAATTTGGTGACGTCACAATGGCGAGTGCCCAGCCCATGCCCTGACTGAAGATCAAGGATGCGCGTGATGTGATTGCGGAACGGACCAATCAGGAACTAGCGGCATAGTCCTTAGACCAATCACGTTGCGTCATTCAGTGAAATGTTTACTTTGCTCGAGAAAAAACTGTACCATGCTTGATTTTGCCTCGCTCCTGACCCGATTAAATCATAAATCATCAGAATTTTAGTAAATAATTAAAGAGTAGAAGTTTACCATCCAATCAAGCTTAAAAATGCCTTGCAGCAGGATATCTGGCCTACTTTTCTTCACCCTTTTTATGCAGATTACGCCAAATAATACAACACGGTATTAATCTACGTATTTTCAAAAGTGTTTTTCTCTTAATTATTTAATTATAATAATCCGTGCTGAAACGATGTAAATATAGACATTTTGCTGAAGTACATTTTGCTTATTAATATTCATATCTTCAGTTTGGACCGGTTTGGACGTGCATATGAGTTTTGTAAAATATGCGCCTTTGATACGCGTGGGGGTCTGACTGATATAATATTACCTCCATGGTAAGGGCATTAATCAGGGGCGCATCGAGCATTTAAAGTAAAGGGGGGGGGGTGCCGAAAATTTTCGACAAGACCGGGCATGTTGGCTCAGTTATTGATGGAGCGTCCGCCTCATGAACGGGAGGTCGCGGCTTCGATCCCCGGCTGAGTCATACCAAAGACTTTAAAAATGGGACCTTCTGCCTTCTAGCCAGGCGCTCGGCATATAAGAATGGAGAAGGGTAAAAATAACATATTATGTAGGGCCCGCTTAAAGAGCAGTTGAAAAACTGAAGTGGCTACCTTGGGTAAATAAGACACTATTATTATAATAACAAAGCAAAAAGGAAAACGAAAAACAAAACAAAACAAAGTGGAAAAAGGGATGAAAGAGAACCTTTTAGTTGTTGTTTTACTTGCTGTTGTTGTTTAGTTGGTTTGTTGTTTAGTTGGTTTGTTTGCCATCTGCCAGTCCATCAGTGCCTACTTCAGAGTTAATTGCCAACATCGTTAGACGAGTACTAGGGCCGTTTTCCTTACACAACAAGATGAATATGATGTTAAAAGACAAATCATGGAGAGTTCTCGCTGTACATTTAGGAAGAGAGTGCTATTGTATTTATAAATATGAACTTCATAAATTAAGGCGTCGCAAACAGTTTTCTGGGGGATTCATTGCTTATCAATTTGTCATGATTGTTGTCTCTTCCTTTCTTTCTTTCACTCTTCTTAAGATTTTATTTTGTCAATATGCAGTTCCTGTATCCTTTATGATATTATCTATCAGGGCTTCTTTTCCTCCCCCCCCCCTCTCCCGAAAGATAATTTTCCAACGTAAAGAATAAGGAAACACAGAAACAGACTTCACCATTTCGTGTGGCGGCATTTCCAAAGTTTAACGGACAATTTAAAGATATTCGTTGATATAAATATCTAGGAAGTAGCATTCTCCATCCCTTCAGCACAGATGAACAATGTGATGCTATTGTTTGATTGTCTTTCAATTAGTCCATGTATAATGATAGACCTGTTTACATCAATAGAGGCATTATAGACCTCAATTCAGAGCAATTTTAGTTACTCTCGACCCATTTTCATCTCTTCACATATTCTCTTTCCACTTAGTAACTTAGTGTGGCCAAAACTCACGAATACCCTGTTTATTTCAGACCGTTTCTCAATGATATCCCTTCGCTGGTTTCTATTTCCCTCTTGTTCTCACTTCAATTTCACGGCGTTTTTGACTAGATCCTTCATGTTTCATGATTTTTTTTTTCTTTCCAAAAATGCAACCAGACGATTCATCATTCTTATATTTCACACTTACTTTTTCATCTTTCCACCCTCTCACATTCCCTTCTCTCCTTCTCTCCTTGGTCCCTATTTTTCTCTTTCCTGCACGCCTCGTTTCCAACACCTGGGGGCGTTTTATGAAAGTTGTCAGTCACTGATAATTTCAGTAAAACCCATGGTTTTGATTGGATGAGAAGCACTGATCACTGACTGTTACCATGGTAACTGTCAGTGACTGACAACTTGTCAGTGCTGACAACTTTTATGAAACGGTGCCCTGAACATATACTCCAGAACTTTTACGCTTTAAAGTAGATATTCATTGATTTTGAGAACTGACTTGATTTTCACTATTGCTTAGGTGAAGCTTATAGACTGGACAAGGTTATCAAAATTCAACGCTTGGAAACATTCTGAGTAAAATGAATATTTTTATCATCCATTATAAAGCGGTAAAATATAGTCCCTACATGGCACCTGAAGAGCTCTGATAATGCTGCTGAAATGTGTGATGTAACAGGTTGAACCTTATTTGCACTGAGGGCCATTCTCTGGAAAGTGAAACTTTTGATCACACACGTGACCATCTAATTTTGCCCCATTGCTTGAAAATTAGATAACATGTTTTGATTTTTTTTTTATTCTAACCAGTTTTTTACATTAAAAAGGCTCCCCGTTCTTTTTGGTTTTATATTTATTCACGATGAAAATATATAATACAAATAAATATGCATGTATGAACAAAGGATTTTATAAAATATTTAAATATAACAATGAATATTATACAAAAGAAAGAAAATTATATCGTTGGGATGACCCGCTTCAGATGTACATAGTCATAGTACATAGTCAATCTGTTCTTCCTCGGGGTCCCTTTGTTAAGAATAACTAATTTCTCAACTACGATGTGCTTACAGAGTCATTTAAAATGCCCCCTTTTTGAGTGGTCACACACGTGACCTACCCAATTTTCACCTCTAAAAGAACAGAATGTTCATTCATTTATGGAAAATTGCTTTAAAACTCTTTTTTTTGCTTTAAAACTGTTAAGAGCAATCCCCATCATGCAGTAAATGAAAAGTGGAAACTTAGATTCCCAGAGAAATGCGAGGAAAAATAGGTTTGAATACCAACAATTTTCGTGTGAAGTCACTCACGTGACCAACCTAATTTGACTTATGAAAGCAAGATGATGTACATTCTTCTAAGCCTTCATTCTATTAGGGGTACTACAGTTATTTAAAATTCCAAAATGAGAGACTTCTGCTACAAAATGAATAATGACAAATTAGTTTTGAATCGGCTATTTTTCATAATTTTGGATCACACACGTGACCGAGAATGGCCCACTGAGCACATGATGTCCCATATTCACACATTTTCAGTGCCTGTTTTGTAATCTTTTGCCCGTGCAAGGTATCATTTCGATGGAAAAGGCAACGTTAAAAATAAAGGAATAAGTCGCTTGTAAACAAAACAAGAAAAAAAAAATTTTTTTTTAGCTACATACACCGCGGTATTTTCAAGAGGGAACGAATACCGTCCATGCTATCATTCGGAGGGCTTCCAATTCGAAAGTGTGGTTTCTTTGATTGATCATTAACCCTTACACAAAGCATGCAAAAGATATTAGCTATCAGAATCGGTTTCACTTCCCTTTTAGAACGGTGTGAAATACGTACGTTTATATACATTAAACACTATACACTTATAATTTGGGAAATAATTGCATTGCAGTTATGCTCATTCGTTATGGGACGTTGTCTGCATTGGGCCGGATTGATGCATTATGTGACGTCATGAAAACAACATTATTTTTCTGGCAAATCGCTCGTAAATCCCATATGCTGAGAGGTGGTTTAATTGGTATTATTTTTAATCAGCCCATACGTATACGTAAAACTTATACGATTACCATCTGTTAGTTTCCCAGTTTCTAGTGATACATTATTTTGCAATATTTGTGATTTTCTCTAAGAGTGACACTCTCTTTCACTGGAGAGAGTCAGTCATGCACCTTCTGCATTTTAATGTCGTAATTTGATTTCCACTCTCTATGGAATGGTTGGCATTATTTCCAGCTGTGACAAAATTGCATCTTCTTTCCCCTCTCACTCTCTCTCCCTCTCTCTCTCTCTCTCTCTCTGTGTTTCCCCGTCTGCCCTGCCCGGTCTCTCCCTCTGTATGCCTCTGTCTGTCTCTGCCCCCCCCCCCTCTCTCTCTCTCTCTCTCTCTCTCTCTCTCTCTCTCTTAGCTCACAAAAAAGGTAAAAATCCCCTCGTGTCATAGGCACGTAAGATGTAGGAAAATTCAGTATGTATGTATTTTGCACGTGGTCAATATGAGACGTGCCAGTAGTCTGATTTCATTTTCTTCCTGCCTGCCTTATTTTTCTACGATAGGCCCAACAGGAACATTAATTTTTAAAGGTAGATTTTCAAGTTACGGACACTTTTCTCAATGGTAATAGTGATGTCAAGTCATGGGCTGTGGTCGTTATTATTTCAGAGACAATGCAGTAGCCTGAATCACATTTTAACATCGTGAATATTTTCATTTCCATTGGAGGGGAGGGGGATCTGCCTTAAAACTTAAGGGGAAGGACAGTCATGTGAAATTTTCTGGAAAGGTCTTAGAATTTTTTTTGTGTGTGTCTGTCCTTACCCCCAAATGCGTTGCCAGGAAGAAATTCTCAGTTTTATCTAGCTCCATTTTTACGCCTGAATTCCATGATATGTCAAAGGTTACCAGATCAGTATTTAAGTGGGGGACACGTCTCTCCGTCTTCCAAGATTCCGCCCCTGTAAGACAGAATAAAACAGATCAGCGAAAATTTGAACAAAATGGGACACAGAATAAGAAGGTAATGCCTATTGAAATTTTCATTTTTTTGACACTACTACTGATGGTATAATTTTTTCACAACTCTCGATGTGTTTTTCACACAGAATTTCATATATTCTTTATTTTCTTGAAGAGCACGTTTTTCATTGTCCTTATCCCAAATATGTTGTGGAGAAAACACTCCTACATTATATATCTTCAGTTTGGCTTAAGAAATGTTCAAATCGTTAGCAAAATGAAAATGTTTAATCATGTGTGCACAAAACATTATTGAGAATTGTCACTCTGTGATTTGAAATCCTTTGTGACGTCTCGACGTCTTATGCAGGGGATGTCATAAAGCTGTTCGTAAAGTTACGCATGACTTTACGAATGACTTGAATGATGAAGTGCCAAATGGGATGCCCAAAGTTTTTCCTGCCGTTTTCACAAATCAAGTGTGACTGCATTTCCCATAATCTCAATTAAATTGTGGCAAAAAATATACTTCGCAATAACAATGTTTGTAAACAATAGTAATGTTAATCTATGTTTGCATATTTCACCTTCAGCTGATGCAATTTATAAAGACTGGGAATCCCATTTGGCTTGCCATTTTCAAGTCGTTCGTAAAGTCATTCGTAACTTTACGAACAGCTTTCTGAAACACCCCCAGGTTCTGAAAATCACTTATGGGGTCTTTAACGAGGAGTCATTTAGTGAAAATTGATGGAAAATGGTTCTTTGAGCTAAAGGTGAAACGAGGAGATAGGGAAAATGAAGTGCGGAACAGTGGAAAAAGGAAAAGCATTCAAAAGCTACAGCCTACGAGACCAACAGCACAAGGGACACGCATTGTCAGTCTTGTGTGCTTTCTGAAATAAAAAGAAAGTAGTGTCCGAGGGTTCGCGAGACAGAAGCGACGGCCCATCAGATTTACAGGCCATTAGCGCAGCCCATCATAATAATAATAATGATAATAATAATAATAATAATAATAATAATAATAATAATAATAATAATAATAATAATAAAAATAATAATAATAATAATAATATTAATAATCATAATAATAAAAATAATAATAATAATAATAATAATAATAATAATAATATTAATAATGATAATAATAATAATAATAATAATAATAATAATGTATTCATATAGAGCATTTTCTATATAACCTGTTGAAATGCGCTTTACGATGAAATTATTGATGAAGCAAGTGAGTTTTTAGATGTTTTTTGAAGACATTAAGGGATTGCTGGTTGCGGAGAGTTTAGGGTAGTTGATTCCAAAGTTTGGGAGCAGCAGATGATGCAACATTCATTTTTTTTTCCATCTCAGAGTTCACCAGGCCGACTTAGTACGTCTCGTGGACTGTCGATCCCACTGGAAGTCAGTACTTGGGTGTGGCATATCTTATCTTGCTGTGGTAAGAAGTAAGTTGTGACATCTCGGCTATATTCATGGCCAGCGAAATGTCTATTGTTGCTGCCTGTGTAGGGCGGAGCCTCGGCTCATTTGTGGAGAAGAGTGGTCTCTAAACCAAGTGGTATTAGGCATTAATCCTCAAATCCGTCGGAGAGGACTTACAGCCGTCTGACTCACGATTGTTTACTTACAAGCATTCACATGCTTTTTATGTAGTCAGGTAAACTAAACAATCAACCAATGAGAAATTTAATTTCAATGTAGTATTTCACTTGGACGGTTATCATTAACATGATTAAGCAGTGTTTCGCCTGAGTTGTCAAGTGATTTGTATTATGGCTGTCCTTTTTCGTTGACTTAAGCCGTTTTGTTGCTGATTTGGAGGAATTTTTAAAGTGATT
Source organism: Echinometra lucunter (assembly GCA_029962745.1). Lineage (NCBI taxonomy): Eukaryota > Metazoa > Echinodermata > Echinoidea > Camarodonta > Echinometridae > Echinometra > Echinometra lucunter. The sequence continues at coordinate 27,918,378 of CM057155.1, read as the reverse complement.
ACACAATGGTAATTTTTTTTTTTTTTATATTTGATCTAGAATAGAATTCTAAGAAGAATAACATTTAAAAATTTATTGATTTTCAATCAAAATCAATGCATTTTGGCTAATTTTCTCATATAAAGTCAAGAGTTGACCAAAAAATTTGAGAATGAGGTATGACGTCAAGTGGGTACCCAGCTTCGCGCATTGCAGTTGTGCTGCGCGCTAGACTGTACAATTTGTATTATACCTTGCGCGCATTTTGCTAGAATTGCGCGACATGCTACCCACTTTGACGTCATTTTGACGTCAAAGTGGGTACCCAGTTGAAACTGGGTCACAGCTGAGGGGTCAAAAATATCTTGAGATCTTACCACATTTGGGGGTTTCCTTGGCAACACGACTTTAAAAAAAATGTAGACAGATGATTTTCTGCTAATAAAATCATGCTCTTTTAAATGAACTAACATTGTTTCAGCATTGGGTCCCCATTAACCCCATTAACCCATTGAAATCGATCCATGGGGACCCATAAAATATCATTTTCGTTCTATCATCAGCATGGAAAGAAGTAATTACACCTAAATAATATATCATCCTGACCTATATCACTGATCATTAGTCGCATATGAACCGTGAATGGAAATTTAATTGGCTCTCTCGCCCATGTATTCAATTTTTATGGGTTCTTTTTATTCGGACAAAGTATTTCCCAGAACGGCAGAATGATATCACAGGTGAAATGTGGTTAGGAAGTTGCCCCTGGGATCCTGGATTCAATACTTCCATCTGGGTCATGCGATTGATATGAAAGTTCTGCATCATGACACGTTTCCTCATTAGACAAATCATTTTAGTAGATATCAGTCATTCTTTCCCCTATACTCGTTACGAAGCACCAACTGATGCTATTTCGGCGAATACTGTCACCGGCTTTCTCGTCATTCTGCATCAAATTTTGTTAATGAAAAGAGAAAGAAAGGGTAAAATGTGGACAAACATTTAATTCCTGAGAGAAAAGACAAAGAAAGTAAAATGTGGACAAACATTTCATTCCTTACAATCCAAATATCTTTTAAAATACGCATATCAGACTGGAAGGGACCGATAAAAGACGGAGAGACGCATAAAGGGCCTATTATTGTTATTGAAAATGAAATTGACATTTTATTATTTTCTGAAAATTGAATATGTTTTTGTATATAAATGCAGTACAATGAAGGAGGCGAACACCTGAATAGTGGAGCTTGGTTTAGGGACGCCCAAAACATCATGACCATAATAATAATAATAATAATAACAATAATAATAACAATAACAATAATAATAATAATAACAATAATAATAATAATAATAATAATAATAATAATAATAATAATAATAACAATAATAATAATAATAATAATAATAATAATAATAATAATAATAATAATTTTAAAAAACATGTTAATATAATAATATAAGAACATCATCCACCATAGACATTTTTGCGTTATCATGATGAAGGAAAGTGGCGTAAGAATGAGGAAAAGATACAAAGAAAGAGAAAGAGTGGCATTTATTAGATTATAATAGAAAAGAAGAGGGAGAGAAAGAATGAGACAGAGAGAAAGAAAGAGAGAGAATGGGGAGAGAGCTAAAGAAGGAGAGAAGGCCTCCTAGAGGGGAAGAGAAATTTGAATTGGTTATTTTCTTGTGTTTTCCTACCGGGGTCCTTTCGAAGAGGGTGATGCTCATGGGGCTACAGTAAGGCTGACAGCTGCTCCTTTTTTGTAAATGACTAAGATGGTTTGGTTTAAGTTTGTCTACAATAGGTGACTATTTCGGGAGAGGCCCCCAAGTCTTTCGAATACTACAGCACATGGGGAGTAATCAAGCTCATAATGTCCATTCATGGTGTAACATCGTTTAATCAAATAAATCTTTGTGGCGCATTTGATTTTTTTTTCTCTCTGTATTTCTTTCCAATTTATCAAAATAGAATAAAGGCCAACGGTTTAATATGCAAAGTACATTAAGTGAGATTATATACACAGTGAATCAAATTTGTAAAGTGCAGTTTTGTAGCCGTTTTGTAGCTGTTTTGTAGCCGTTTACTGTGTTTTGCAGTTTTGAAGCCGTTTTGTAGCCGTTTTCAAAAGGGCTACAAAACGGCGACAAAACGGCTAATCTGCTGATTCTGCTCACTGTGATAGGATATGAGACAGTCGGTCTCTGGGTGCGAATCTCAGTTCAGGATTAATTGGAAGATCATCCCTGATAATTACCTACCCCTGTTTGAACTTCCAAGGCAGAGACCATAGAAGTTCATTGAGACTTGAACTGTACCTGCACTTTGGCTTTAGTAACTTCATGCATCTCATGCTTGTGTATTAAAATCAAAAGTGCAAAGAAATTTGCGCTTAACTGCCGGCATCCTGGGCGTAATAATTAAACGCACTTTCAAACATTTTTCAAGTGAAGTAAAGTGTCATTATACTGTAATTGAAATAAGCCCATCGTGGATCAAAGGTTTTAAATCCGGGTTTCCGAAGTCACGATGAATATCCCAAGCAAAGCTCGTGACTGAAATACTAGCCAGTGTGATTGATTTGATCAAACAAATCAGAGTTTGCTGTTTTCGAAAAATACAAATTTCTCATAATGATTCGTTTTCTTAAATCGTCGTTTTCCTCGGTCAAGTATGATTTAAGCAAGACAGAAAGAAAATGAACGAGATGTTCTTTTTTTTTTTTTTTTTTGCCATGTTGAGACTTGAACTGTACCTGCACTTTGGCTTTAGTAACTTCATGCATCTCATGCTTGTGTATTAAAAGCAAAAGTGCAAAGAAATTTGCGCTTAACTGCCGGCATCCTGGGCGTAATAATTAAACGCACTTTCAAACATTTTTCAAGTGAAGTAAAGTGTCATTATACTGTAATTGAAATAAGCCCATCGTGGATCAAAGGTTTTAAATCCGGGTTTCCGAAGTCACGATGAATATCCCAAACAACAAGTGACTGAAATACTAACCAGTGGGATTGATTAGATCAAACAAATCAGAGTTTATTGTTTTCGAAAAATACAAATTTCTGATAATGATTCGTGCATGTATTTTCTAAGTTTCGTAGCTCTGGCCACCTACCCTGTCTTGACTTGCTCTCCGGAAGCATCAGTGGTTCAGAGAGTGTTAGAGACCTTGGAGTTACTGTGGATAACAACCTGACTCTTAATCAGCACGTTAGAAATGTTTGCCGTTGCGCTTCATGGGGTATTAGTAAAATTGGAAAGATCAGAAAATATCTCGACAAATCAGCTACTGAGCGAATAGTACATGCCTTTGTTTCTTCACACTTGGACTATTGTAATGGTTTACTTGCTGGTCTCCCATATTCGACTATAGCGCCCCTTCAAAGGATCCAAAATTCTGCAGCTAGACTAATTACCCTAACTAAAAAATCTGAACACATTACCCCAGTTCTACATTCTCTTCACTGGCTCCAGATCCATGAAAGAATTATCTTCAAAGTTCTTCTTCTTGTCTTTAAAATCATTCACGGTCTAGCTCCATCCTATCTTCAAGATCTCATTTCTCTCCGTTCATCATCTTCTTCAGCAACTCAACGTCTCCGTTCTGCTTCTATTGCCCACCTGCAACTATCTCCTTGACCCCGTACCATGACCCGTTATGGTGATCGTGCCTTTTCTTCCCTTGCCCCAAAACTCTGGAACAATCTTCCCATCTACATTCGTGAGGCCTCCACTATAGACTCATTCAAAACACTTCTTAAGACTCATCTTGTTAGGCAATCCTCTTCTTAGTTAATGTATTTTATATGTGTTCTTCCACTTTTTTCTCTTTTGCTCTCTTTTTCTCATGCGCTTAGAAACATTGTATTAAGCGCAATATAAATGTTACATATTATTATTATTATTATTATTTTCTTAAATCGTCGTTTTCTTCGGTCAAGTATGATTTAAGCAAGACAGAAAGAAAATGAACGAGATGTTCTTTTTTTTTTGCCATGTTGGAGTTGCAGTTTGACCTTGTCAATGAACATACTATTGTTTCTATCTTCAAATGGTTAATGAAACGAGAATATGTGTTTTCCACGTGGGTAATGTAAACCATAATGTTCTTAATCACTCATTAGTTTCATCGTTGACTGATAAAGGTTCGGTATTCATTGTCTCATCCCCCCCCCCTTAACACCAGATTCCTTCTCAGTTTTGCTCCCATGTTACAAACTAACTCTTCTTATCGCTCCATTAATGTGTAATTATCGGTGACACGACATTTACTCCTGCGACAATAATTTCTCCTGCCTTAATTTCTCCGAAGACATATGGTTAGGGTTAGGATTGCAATAGGGGTTTTTTTTTTTCAGAATAATGTGAGGCTAAGGATTAGGGTTAGTGTTAGGTTTGGGGTTAGGTTTTTTGTTTGGCTTAACGTGCAAATTTTCCAAGGGAGCAATTATTGTCACCGGAGCAAATGTCTTGGAACCGTAATTATCATCCTACTCAGATTGAATCCCTGCAGACCACTTTGCTCCCGTTCCGATCATAAGGTTGGTGTCTGTACCGAAACATAATGAATGTTTAGCCCGCTCTCAAAACGACGATTGATATTTCATCACGATTAGGCGATGTCAACCAATTATCATTTTTCTTAATCTGTTAATGTAGAAGGTCGTCCGTGGCTAGCACGGCGTTTAATGTGCCTTTGGGGACATGCACAAGTTTATTAAAGTACAGATGTACATTTAGAATAAAACGACTAGGACAGTGATTGATATGGTTGTCACAGGTTATGCTAGGTTTACACTATGTTCCCGGCGGCCATGGCAATCACGTTTCTGGCTACCGTGGACAAAACGGGATGAACGTGAGACAACGGGGGGAGACGGGATGGGCAAACGTGGCAGTCCGTGATTGCCGGGCCAGAATTTTAAACTGTCAAAGAATTTGCCACGACAGTCACGGTGCGGATGAGAAACCTAGTAGGTCGTAGTAAAACGGGATGAACGCAACAAAACGTGACGGTACGTAAAAGGCCGCTACATACCTCGGAGACGGTCCGTAGTGGGACGGGAAGCATGTGTATTCCTCAGCATCTCACGGTTGCTGCGCCGTTTGTCCCGTTTGGGACGTGTGGGACGTGTGGGACGTGTGGGACCCGACCCCATCAGACCGTGACAGACTGGGGGGGGGGGGGGGGGGGGGACGTCGTGAAAAGTACCTCACGGCCATTTACGGATACCATGCAGACCGTGAGAAAACTTAGCAACACCTAACAAAACTGGACTATACAGAGAGAAAAAAATGGCCAAAATCCTACGGCGCAGAACGTTTCGGGCAAACGGGGCTGCCGTATAGTGTAAACCTAGCATTAGAAAAGTGTTGCAACGTGAGGAGTTTGATATATCAAACTAAAGGAAATAATAAAAGAGACATAACTTGTAATATTCTTCCAGTGGAATAAATCTTTTCCTTAAGTCCCAGTACGTTATAATGATGTACTTAATCATTATTAGATTTTGATTTATCCGTATGTACATCAAACTTTGTATTTTAATTTTATGCAAATGGAAATAAATGAAAAGAATGAAATATTTTCTTATCCTATCTGTCAAAAGTTTTAAGGCTTCTCAAATCAAGTGTGGAAAATTGAAGATAGAGAGAAATAGCTTATGTAATGAAGAGAAGATACAGATCTAAGCATAATTCCCGTCTTTGTTCAGAAAAAGATGGAGATTAATAGCAGAAAATGAATGGTGCAGACGCAAACAAAGATGGCTTATCTTCATTACTATTATTTTGATCTTATGAAATCAAATGAAATTCAGTTGATTTTGTAGGGTCATTGTCATGAAATACCGATGAATAAATCGAAGGAAAATTCAATTTATTATGGCCCTTGATTGGTATTACTGAATCATTTTCAGGACTTTGATATTTCATCAATGATTTATTAAGTGCTCTTTTCTATTTTCGGTGCCTATCTTACGGTTCGGCAGTGTTTGATTGATTGAGTTATGAAGGTAAACGAACTGACATTTCATGATGCTTCTACTCCTGTCTTCATGATGCACGGGGGAAATCAAGTTTGGCTCCTGGAAAGGGTTGGTGATCCCACGTTAAAAACAATCATGACGTTGCCTCCCTATGGCATAGTCTAGTCAGTTAGATTGTTGATATATCACATCAAAGAGCTTTATCCTATATCAGACCGATTCTGAAAAAAGGAACATTGACCTATGAGTCTATATCTGCTTATCCGCTTTCAGTCCGTGTAGGTCGAGGGCAGGGACTTCGCTGGAGGAGAAAGAGGGCAACACCCCCTTCCCCATCAAAAAAAAAATTGTCTGCAGATTCAATATCTGGGCAAATCAAATCAGGTAGTTGCTAACATTATGAGTTGTTTTGTTCTGCACCTCATCGTTGCTGGACAAATAATTTCAGAGGCGGGATTCGAACACTGTAGCCTACCATGTGTTTCACAATCTAGAGACTTCTCCATTAGACCACAATATCTCTAGATTTAGTGGGGTTCAGTCTATTGGTGTCGATTACTTCTTTCTTTGTTGACTGTTTTTGCGTGGATGTGGCAATTAATTTAGGGTGAAAATAAGAATTGATTGATAAACCACGAATGTATTTTGTGTAATATCACATGACAAGAGGAAGACACATATAAGAGAGAGAGAGAGAGAGATAGAAAGAGAGGGATATTATTAAGAGATTTTCTTAGAAGATGTAGGAGTATGAATATCAGATTACCGATCGTTTACCTATGAGGCTTTATACTGATAACAAAAGCAGTTGGATTGATGAAACTGTTTCTGCTTTTTCTGGGGTGAGGGAGGCATTATCACTCGCGGCTATATCATTTTGTAATTTTCACTATCAATGTAACGAAATGCATATTCCTCAAATTGAATATGGTTATGTTACCGTTGGATAAATCTCCCAGAGTACTTTCCACTGAGAACTGTGGAGTAAATAATTCATCTTCCACGTCTTATGTATCAGGAATCTGTGTTCATCAGTTGTTTGCGACTGTCGAGCTTAATGAACAAAAAAAAATCTTTATTTAAACTGCAATAACCTTTCATCGGTACATATCATAATTATTTTTTTTTAAGATTACGACTGCATTTCCTAAAGTTTTGTGCTAACAGAAGATTAATAAAACTTCCAAACAATGCTTACCACCGCATATGAGTTATTCCCCAACTCAAGTAAAAGTCAAAAGACGATTACAGTCAACGGATGTCGACAACTAACATGCAGACTCCAGCTAGCAAAATAAACATCACAGCTTTTACTTGCTGGCAAAACTTAACAGCACAATCAAGGTTGAAGATGTAATGCCCGTTTAACTGTACAAAAAAATAGCTGCCTTGCAAGACCCAATACTCTGGTCGTGGCTTGCGAACTTCAGCCTTATTTTCTTCTTAAATCCATTAACTCACTTGTTACATTAGCCTGTATAGGAAAAGAAAATGCTAATACCATTTTACCAAATGTTCAATTAGCACACGTTTCTATGGGCAAGCAGTAAAGAAAAAGAACCATTAAAAAGATGCCACTCTAGTGATCGCCTAATAGGCACGCTATATAGCCTACCCGTCATAGTTAGCTCGATCTTGGAGCTACGAAACAATAATCAACAAAGTAGGCTAGAGGACTCAAAATAATTGGGGGAAATGAATATGTTAATTTGCGACATATACCTCCATGTGATACGTGGCTCCATCACGATTGCGCTTATTACCTACATTGAACTGCAACTGCCGAGCTTAAAGGTATATAGAGACCCGGCATTCAAGAGGGCGTTGTCGGAAGGCGGTGATAAGCGCCGCCATCTTCATTACAAACATCGACAACGAATAAGCCGGCGTATAAGTCGCATGCAGCTGTCAGTCAAAGTGATAGATCGCGCGCGGGCGGGTTTGCGTGCGCTTTCTCTATGCAGTATGTAGAACCGGCCAGGAACAGCAGCCGAAAAAGAGCCGAACTGTGATTGACATTATTTCGGCACACTTACTATGAGAATCGGCATTATTCGGGCATTCGTAACATGGCATCTACGTTTAGCGTCTTAATGGTCGAATAATAATAATATTGGTGTCTATAGGCCACTTGCACTGTCCGCCTGCGCACGTATTTTGAATGCCCGGTCTATATTAATCTCCAATCAGATGTTGAGAGATTGATGGGAGAGCCCATAAAGTTTTCTCTTTTTATTTCGTGTCATTGCACAGGAGGCGTCATTTAGATTGTGTTATTACCTGCATGATCGAGCGCGAGTAGAGCGATCAGCCATTATGTCAGTTATCAAAATACTGTATGCACTATATAACTTTGTCTTTACATTTCGTACGATGTTGATCTCAACCGGTGCTTCAAAGACTGCAACAGTCACAGATACAATCTTATGTCAGAATATGACGCCTCGCTTGAGTCAGGCCTTTCTTGTGCGCATTGCATACGAGGCGTTATTTCCATTTCTTTTGGTTTTGCTCTTCAGATGCGCGCCCTCGATTTCGAAATGAGACAGGAAATAGATGGCGTGCTCGGGCCAAACATTCTTGTGATAGACTAGTAGATATTCATTGAAATAAAAACTGACTTTATTTTCATAATTGCATAGGTGAAGTTTTGATTGGACAGGGTTATCAAAATTCAGTGCTTGGAAACATTCGAAGTAACGAATATTATCAATTACATAACGCTAGAATACAACCCCAACATAGCACCTAAAGATTTCTCCGAACGCTGCTGAGATGTGTGACGCCACAGGTTGAACTAATGTGCACAAGCAGACGATGTTCCATATCATCTCACATATTTTCAGTGCCTGTTTTGTCATCTTCTCTTCACTAATTTCTCTTAATCTACTATGGTCAGTCTAAATGTTTAATCTACTGCCACACTCTAAATCCCGTGCATGGTATTATTTTGATAAATATATAATACAGCGTTAAAAAGTAAAGGAATCATTCACTTGTAAACAAAAGAAGACGCCATTGTATTTTCATACACCGAGGTATGTTCGACGTTTCAAGAGGGAGCGAATACCATCCATGATATCATTCGGCGGGCTTTTCAATTCAAACTGTGATTTCTTTGATTGTTCATTAACCCTTATCCTGTATATTTACAACCAAATAATTTTAATCATCAGAATCAGTTTCATTTTCCTTTTAGAATGGTGTGAAATACGGTCACGTTTAAAATACACTAAACTCTTAATAATTACTGCATTACAATTATTATGTTCATTCTTTATGGGACGTCGTCTGCTTGGGCAGGATTGTTGACTTCTGTGACGTCATTAAAACATCGGGGGCCAGTTGCATAAAACTTACTATAATAGTAACTTTGCTATTATAGTAACTCTTCATGGAATACTGGATTTTGATTGGCTGTTGAGCATGGCATGTTACTCAACAGCCAATCAAAATCCAGTAAATCCCTGCGTTTTGGTTTTTCTTTATCCTTCTTGCTAATCGCTCGTATATCCCAGATGCCGGGAGGTGCTTTGATTTGTAATATTTTTTAATAACCCAGTACGTAGTTGACGTAAAACTTATATGATTGCCATGTGTTAGCTTTCCAGTTTCTGGTGAATCATTATTTGCATATTTGTGATTTTCTTTGAATTGGCACTTTAATTGTTTAATGCGTAGTTCTTGAACTAAAGTCTGCCTGAGGCTTGCCCGACATGTCAGTAAATGATGTATGCGAGCTGGATTCCATCTATCCAAATGCCATTATGCATAAAAGGTGAAATGAATAGTTGGTATAATAATCAAGGCTTTTGGAGAGAAGCGTGGTTACATTTGAATACATTAGTAAACTTAATGTCTATCGTTGCCTGAGCACGTTTCGTATCATTAGTTTCCAAGCTACGAAGGTTTCATTTGGCTAATTAACAAGTCAGTTAAAGGTGTTACGGATGATAAGATCACAACAATATGGCATCCCCTGGTACTTCTTAAACCGCCCCCATTAATCGACTTGACTCAAGTGCCCGAGAAACAACGTAAATACGCCATCCGATACGACTGCTTTTGTAGCTCAAATGTTTAAGCTAAAGATCTGTGATGAAACTGGGTCTCGGGAAATCGACTCGTGTGTATATCACAAGTCACAGGGATAGCAAGGATAAGCATGATGATGAGAAAAAGTGAGAGAGCGAAGAGAAGAGTGAGCGAGAGAGACGGGGTGAAAGAAAAAGAGATTGGGAAAGAGAGAGGGGAGGGATAGAGAGAAAAGGGAGAAAGAGAGGGAGATGAGAGAGAGAGAGAGAGAGAGAGAGAGAGAAAAGAAAGAAGAAATATAGAGGTTTATTGTTGATAAAAGAATTAATACTGATTAAGATGTAAAGGAAGGAAGAAAGCAAGTAGGAAGAAGAAAAAAGCTAGCAGGAGGGAGAGAGAGAGAGAGAGAGAGAAGGAGTCACGTAGTATTGCAATGCCCCAAGGAAAGACGCCACCAATACACCCAATTTTCTTTTACACACAAGCATGACGAGAGCAGAATGCGCTGTTTCTCAAGTGGACAAGCGCTCTGCAAACAGAAATTTCTTGGTCCACTGCTCATTTCATGTGACTATGGATGTAGATAGACCCAATATGATGAACGGTCCACAATCTATACGATAGTGAATAATTAATTATTCTACAGTAGGTCGAACAAAATCACTCGTTTATTATTATTATTATCATTATCATTCATTCGCCAAAGAAAATACAAGGTTACATAAGATAAGATATATCAATCCTTGGAATGCCGGGGACAGAAAAGGTTAACTCAATAACCATAGCAAAATGCCTTCTGTCCGAATTCCAAAGAATTGCAAAATTAAAATAGCATAGATGGCGAAACATGGACAAATTACTTTAATTGTAGCTAAGTTATCTAAATATAGGCAAAACATAAAAATAAGAAAAATACAGATACTTTTCCATGACACGATTAAGTATCATCAAGTTGTTGTCTAAAACGTCGGTTGTTATCCTTTTAGATTATCTATGAAGAACAGTGCAAGTTGTGGAATTAATCCCTGTGTGGAAATTATGGAATTTCTTAACATCTGTCCCCCAACGATCTACCATCTGCACTATAAGTAAACAATTTTACGTTAGAGGTAACAAAAATCGCTAAGTTTTCGAGCGATTCTGCATGTACGGAATTACATTGTAATACAAAGTTGTAGAAACGTGGCCTGTCATTATTTTAATATTATTCATCGAAATGAACAGGGGGTGTGTCATTAAGCTGTTCGTAAAGTTACGCATGACTTTACGCACGACTTGAATATGACAATGATTGACAATGACAATGACAATGATTTTATTGGACCCATGTCACCCTCATTCGGGTATTGGGGACACTGTCATGAAAACGTAGCAATAAATCATTTTCTTTTTTTGCAATATAAAATATTTACAAAGTATTTACAAAAAGCTATATACAATAAGATATTTACAGAGTAGTGAGATAATACATCTGTTCCGGTAGCGATTGCTCCCAAAACCGAAAAAAGCCAAACTTGACAACCTAGTCTTAGATGAAACTTCATTACCATCCACAAACAAATCCATGGCTCTTATTTCATGGCACCATATAACTTACATATTAGCATTAGAGCAACCGTTAATGGAGGTGATGCTGTACTTAATTACAATAAAAAGTGAAATGGTAATGATAATATTATTAACAAGAAGAAGAAGTAAGTATTCCGGTAGAATTAGAAGAGGGAGAAGAATAAGAACAAGTAAGGAGAATAAGAAAATAAAAAGATGAAAGCGATAAAAATAAGAGAAGGAAGGAGTAGAAAGGAAAGAAGAAAATAAACGAAGGAGAATGAAAGAAACGACTAAGAAGAAATATGACAAAAAGAAGAGGACGAAGGAGGATAAGAAGAAGGAGAAAACGAAGAAGGGGAAAAAGGAAGAAGGAGGAGGAGGAGAAGAGGAAGAAGAAGAAGAAGAAGAAGAAGAAGAAGAAGAAGAAGAAGGATAATGATATTACTAAATGATAATGATACTATAATGATAGAAACAACAATGGTAACATTTATTCAAAAGTGAGCAACAAAGGCACCAATATATGGAAATAAATTGCGAATTAATTTGGATTACTATGAATGATAAAAAGAAAAAGAAATGTAAGGAAAGTTCATATCAAATGAGCTCGATTCATTATTTTCCCTTTATCTAAAGACTATTTACATATTTACATGGATGCATCAACCAAAATGTTAAAATAAGTATTCATTTATTGGTTGAACCTATTCATTATGATAATGCAAAATTTTGATAATCTTATCAATCTAGACATTTTGGAAGAATTAAATAGTTTTTTCATTTTTATTGTATTCGGTCGGCTTGCGAAGCAATCGTCAATGTATTTGACTCTTTCTTTACGAAAAGCAGGGCACTCAAATAAGTAATGAAGTTCATCACCTAACTTATTTGTATTACATAAATTGCATATTCTTTGTGATCGTTCAATACCAGCATATCGTCCAGATGTTATCGGCAGACGATGGTTTCCACAACGGAATCTCGTTAAGGAAATACTATATTTCAATGGTAATTTTAGAATAGATAATTCACAATGACACTTTTCTTTGAATATGCGATAGTTTAAGCACAATGAATTAGAAAGCATTTCCGCATGCCAATTTTGAGAATATCGTCAAAACGTGTTTTTATTGTTGCTTTAAACCATCGTGGATTTATTGCCTGGTTATCTAACCAGAGATGGGAAAGGCCTAGTTCATCTTAAGTATTCTTGATTTTTACTCGCCATGGGTTCCAGATCAAATAGCAGTTTCAAAATAACGTATACAGCATTCAATAAGTTTCTTGATGCTGTGTTTACCGGCTTCACCATAAGTCATGCAGTTTGCAGTAGATTTGCTCACATGAAGAAGACGTTTATAATAGCGAGTTTGAAATTTTTCAACATCTTGTAGATTACTTTCAAGACCCCACAGCTCACTTCCATATAGCAAAATCGGAAGTACTAATTTGTCAAATAATTCCAATTCGATATCAACTGGTAAACTAAGCTTGATTGATTTCGATCGTAAACTAAACAGTGCTGTCTGTGCCTGAACTATTTGTTTGTTCCGGGCTTTCGAGAATCGATTATTATAATTCAAAACTGTACCAAGGTATGTGTAGTCATCTACAACCTCTAACTGTTGATTTTTGAAAGTTATTATGGATGTATTACGGATTTTACCACAAGAGAATACGACAGTTTCAGTCTTTTGTATATACATACAAAGACCATTCGTCACAATATTTATGGACAACATTCAACGCGTCTTGGAGATCATTCTCAGATTCAGCTAAAACAGTGGTGTCATCAGCATATAATAGAGTGAATAATCTAAGATATACCCAAACATTTTTCTGAAGGAGTTTGTCCTTTCAATCACTTGTAAGTAGATTAACACCATTGCAATTTTCTCTCAAAGTAGTATCAAAATCATTGATAAAGATGGCAAATAATAATAAATTATCTCCTTGTCTTACTCCTACATTACATTCAAAGAGCTCAGACCTTTATCCATTGCTCATGACGTATGATTTTGCGTTCTCATACATATTTTGAATCACTTTGAGGATTTTGCCATTTATGTCATTCTTGAGTAATTTTGACCATAACAAATTTCTTTTTACAGAGTCGACCGCTTTTTTATAGTCAATAAATGCGCAATAAATTCTTTTCTTTTGGGATAAATATAGATCTATTAGAGAGTAAGGGACAAATGTATGATCAAGAGTACAATATTCCTCTCTAAATCCAGCCTGCTCTTCACCCATCATGCTGCGAATGTCAAAATAGTACGCGATTCGGTTATTTATGACAGATGTTAACAGTTTACCTAAGCAGCTTAATAATGTAATTGGACGATAATTATCTGGTTCTTTAACTGAACCCTTCTTCTTATATATTGGACAAAGGATACCAGTCGTCCAGTCTGTAGGTACTTTGCCACAGTCTAATATTAGGTTTAACAACTTTGTGAGCAATTCGGTCATTGTTTTGCTGCTGTACTTTATCAATCCGTTTAATACCAAATCATTGCCCGAAGATTTGTTATTTTTCAGTTTTTTAAACTGATTTTCTATTTCTTCTTTCACGATGGGAGTATTCAAACCATGAGTGAAACAGTTAAACTCACGAGATGGGGAATTATCCTCTACAGTGCTTTTATTTTCAGAATCACTCCCTTTATTCAATAATTCAAAAAATTCTTTGAAAGATTCAATTGATACATTACCGCATTGACTGGGCTTAGGATTCGCTTTATTGAGGTATTTCCAAAAGTCGGTAGTATTGGTTTTTACTTTTCTCAAACTGTTCTGAAGATCATAAATATACTTTGCCTTTTTCTTACTTAAAATGGCTTTGTATTGTTTACGTAAGGTGTTGAATTTCAAATTCATTTCTATATTTTTTTTTTGTTTACAACGTTATATTGTTTTCTTTTTGTTTTCAAATATAAAAATTTCTTTCTCAGGTTTTTACATTCCTTGTCAAACCAAGGCTTTGTGTTTGGAGTTGCGGTTTTCTTTGTCTTGTAAGTTTTCGTCTGGCGTGACATGCCACACAAGGTTGCAGACTCAAAGTATACGTGATTCATTTGATTTACTATATCATCAACCGACTGAGTACTGATCTGTGTCTTTTTCCTAGTATCTTCTATCATATCTGATATTCTATTTATTTCATCCTCACTTAAGGAATTTGCAAATGTATCCGTGAATTCTGAACTCCAAATGGAGCGCCAAATGGGATGCCCAAAGTTTTTCCTGACGAGTTAACAAAGTGTGACTGCATTTAATTAAATCAAATTGTGGCAAAAAGTATACTCCGCAATAAAAATTTTCTTAAACAGTAGTAATGTTAATCTTCGTCTGCATATCTCACATTTAGCTGATTAGATTTATGACTGAGAATCCCATTTGGCTTGCCATATTTGAGTCGTTCGTAACTTTGCGAACAACTTTATGAAACACCTCCAGGACAGATGAATTAATAAATGCGTAAGCTTATGGAAGTTATGCAAAAATTGTTGATCATTTAGAAGAAGGGCTTCCTGTCTGCTCCAAGAAGAAGAAACTTTCGGTTGGCGAGCAGCCTCTCTGTTCCCACGTCACGGACAGTTCTTCCAGAACATGACTCTGACCTGCAACTTGCCACCTCTTTAGGAAACTTCTTTGATGGGAAAATCCAGAAATTGAGGGCTGAATTAAACAGTTGCCCCCATCAAGATATGTCGGTTCAATTTACTGAGAACTGTACTGCTACTTTGAGCGAATTTGATGTTGTCACTGATGATAGTGCTGAAAACTATCAGATTAACATCAGATTCTACATGTAATCTGGACCCTATTCCTACGTCTTTATTGAAATGGTGTTCGTCAGCCCTGCTTCCTATCTTAACTAAGATTGTCAACGATAGTCTTCAAGCAGGAGTGGTACCAGAGAGCATGAAGCAGGCAATTGTATCACCCAGACTGAAAAAGGACAACCTTCCTCGAAATGAACTCAGTAGTTACCGTCCCACATCGAACTTAAGTTTTGTTGCAAAGCTGGTTGAGAGAGTAGCTGCAAGCCAGATCAAGGACTATCTGGCTATCAATAACCTTCTGCCAGATGTACAGTCAGCATACAGAGCCAATCATTCCGTGGAAACAGCTGTGATAAGGGTCCAAAATGACATTCTTCTGGCTCTAGATGGTCACCAGGAAGTCGTCCTCGTTCTCTTGGATTACAGTGCCGCGTTCGACACCATTGACCATCACATCCTGCTTCGGAGGTTGGCTGAACGATATGGATTTTGTGGTACAGTCCTCAACTGGTTTCATTCATACCTGCCTGACAGATCCCATGTAGTGATGATCAGCAGTTCATCTTCAAGCGTCTACAGTGACACGTGTGATGTAGCCCAGGGATCTGTAATGGGTCCACTCACCTACACACTCTATAGTGCTCCGATTATGATATTGTTAGAGCACATGGATTGGAAGTGATGATGTACGCCGATGACACCTAAATCTGTTTGATTTTCCGACCAACTGACAAAGCTCGATCACTCTCTCTTGTCAATGAATGCCTTGCAGATATAAAAGCATGGTCTCATGAGAACATGCTCAGACTGAATGAAGCTAAAACAGAAATCGTTCATTTCTCATCACGATTTCGACACTCGCCTGAACCGCTGTCCGTTGGAGTTGGAGATCTGGCGGTGGAAGCATCCCCATTCGCAAGGAACCTGGGTTGCATCATGGATCATCATCTCACAATGAAAGAACATGTCAGCTCCGTCTGCCGTTCTGCCATGATAGCCATCCGAAGGATAGGACAAATCAGATGCTCCAGTGACGATGGCATTAGTTCATGCTTTTATAACCAGTAGACTTGACAACAACAAAATCCTCCTGTTTGGACCCCCGCAATCCCTTATCAGCCAACTACAGAGAATCCAGAACACTGCAGCCAGGATGGTCCAACGGGTTCCTAGGAAAGATGACGTATCCGATACTCTTCAACAACTACACTGGTTACCCATCGATAAGCGCATTCTGTTCAAGATCCTAGTCATCACATTTAAAAGCCTTCAAGGAAAATCTTCCACATAGATCTCTAGCATGATATCTCCATACCAACCATCCCGCTCACTTCGATCAGCTGAACAGAATCTCCTAAAGGTCCCTAATTCTGCTTCCCACACCCATGGTGACAGAGCTTTTCAGTGGCCGCCCCTTCACTCTGGAACTCACTCCCTTTGAATTTAAGAAAGCAATCATCCCTCAACAGTTTCAAAACAGCGCTTAAGACCTACCTGTTTCGTAATTAGTATGCTATGTTTAACTCTTAAATGTAACTATGTTATCATTATTATTATTTAACTATGTAGTTTAGGCAGTAGTTTAAGTTTACGTATTTTATTATGTAAAGCGCTTAGAGAGGATTCCTAATAAGCGCTATATGAATGCTGACTTATTATTATTATTAACATTTTTAGAAAGTAGAGCAGATGGATGAGGAGAGAAAGAGAGAGAGAGAGAGATTTAGATTCTTTTTATTGATCCACATTTCAAGATGAACACACAGAAAATTCGCCGTCTCTGAAATAACAGAAAAAGACGTAAATGCACCAATGATATAGGCACATACAGCACGGTTAAGGGATCTGGTAACCTTGTGGAGGCTTGATTTTAAAAAGTGTTGAATTTGGATGAGGATAAATAAACAGCCAAGAATATAAGATGTTATTATCAAGATCTCCATCACTGAATTCCGCCATTTGCCAAACCAACCTGGGTATGATTTTGTCTAACACTGCAATCCATGGGGTAAAAAAGGTCTGGCATTTCTGGTCACTTGTATATTGTCACTTTTTGTGAAGCACATGATGATGCTTTTGAAGTGCAGTTTTCAGGGCTCCATATTTACACAATATGACATACTAGTTTATTGATAGCATGTATGGCCGTGCAGCTCAGATTTTTAAAAGTTACTCAATGGCTTTAACATATACAAACACATATTCAGCTGCATACTGGTATAGCGTTAAAAGAGAAGAGGGGAAGTGGGAAAAGGGAGAAAGAGGAAACATATTTACATGATAATAACTCACTACCGAAAATTTAAATACAGAGAAAGAAAGAAAGAGTGAAAGCAAGAAATGAAAAAGAGGAAGAAAGAGCATTATGAATGATAAGGAGAGAGAGAAAAAAAGAACTGTATTGCAAGATACACTCACAAGTTATTTTCTGAGGCGGAGCAACATAGCACTATTAACCTGACACCAAAGTAACCTGAAAATGTTGATGTAAATTAGTGTTTTTTCCCCACAAGTTTGCTCATTAAAGCTGAAAATGGAAAATGACCTTTCACAAAGATCGTGCCAAAGCTACGAAATGACCCATTAATGTACTTTGACATGTTTGAAAGAGATTTTCATGTGCAACTAATCTTCATCCCAAGTGCTTTAGGCATTGCAAAGTTTGCCCTTCACTATACTGACTGTCCACATCTGGAAAAAAAAACACCTTGTAAAATCAGTATGAAACGAGGTTGCCCAATTTACATTCAGGAAATGAGAGAATATCGAATCCGCTATTTTATATTCCAGCTATGTTGCCCTACTTTGACAAAAAGAAGCAATTGACATTTCAACACAATTTGAGTTATTGATATTTTCATATTTTACCTATTCCGGGCCAAAATTTATGCATGAATAATAATAATAATAATAATAATAATAATAATAATAATAATAATAATAAAGATTGATTTATGAAGCGCGTAATAAACAAAAAAGTTTCTCTATGCGCTTTACAAAGTAAAAATATGCAAAGGAAAAATGATTATAAATTTCAAACAGAACTATTTCAAAAAGTATTACAAAAACTAATGTTAGAGCAGGTATTAATTAGTAAATTGTTAACGTATTACAAAGAAGAAAATTAAATATATAGCGTAAATTTAATCAAGGCAAGAAACAACAATATGCTAATCTTTATTAATTACTGGTAAAATCATACAAATCAAGGTAATACAAAATAGCAAAAGAGTTGAAAGAATTGATTATAGTGACTTAGATACGATGAATTATTAGTTTGAAGAGTTACAGACAGAACAAGTAACTTTTAAGGAGGGTTTTGAAACATGATCATCCTGCTAAGAGATATGTTAGGCAATACATCATGGTATTGCATTTTACAGGAAATATCACTTTTGTCACTTGCTTCCTTTTGTCAAAGTAGGGCGGTATGGCCGCGCATGTTCGTTAATGGTGAAGAGGTAACGAGCCGATGCGAAAGCGTAACCTTGGAACTTTGAAGGATTATCGTCATGACTGACAATGAACAAGTTAAATGTTTGGGTATGCTGTGGATGTATAGCAGATTTTAAAGTGGAGACAGAATAAAACTAGTATGTACTTTATCAAGAAGATCATTAGACTTGTAATGAGTTCGTGATTTGTTTAGTGATGAAAAGTAGCCGGAATTTCATTTGACACGCTCCACATATTGGGATTTACATAGCTCCGATCCGATGATATTTATGAGTATTGGAGTATGGAGCAGCAACGTTTTGCGCTGCCAGGGCCTTGAGTCTTGAATGGCGTACAGAATAAAGCGTCATTTACTGATGAACTTTTGGTGAAATTTGTCCTTTTCAGTATTGTCTTATCTTAGTGAATTCGATTTTTTCCTCAGCTTTTGAGAAAAAGTTACAATCCTCTTTTCCACCTCAAAAGACTGCAGAGAAACAAAGAAAGTGTAATCTAGAGTATTCCACCAGGCAATGAACAGATGAAGGACTAGATTTAAGCCCCTCCCCAAGCCTCCCCTACTGCAAATAAAACCGTGTGGTATTGTCATTCAAATAGAAGTTTCATACATAATATATGATTGCTGTATCTTTATTTACTCAGCTTTAACACATTGCTACAATAACCGTTAGCCACATGACATTAATGAATTGTGTTATGCATTCATTATAAGCTTCATTTTGATTCCTTGAAAATTCATTGCCGTTTACTTATTAGACGACTTAATACTAGAATAATTGTTAACATCTAGTTCAATGCTTGTGTGCCGTTTTTTCTTTATCCGTCAGCTTACACTGACGGATACAAGTGTGTGAGCTCAGTGGTATAGTGTTCAAGGCTCTACACCTCTCATACAAGAGGTCAAGGGTTCGATCGTCACCCGATGCTTACATTCTTAATAAGGCATGTGTCCCTCTCGACCCAGGTGTATTAAATGGGTACCTGGAATTGCAGGGGTAATCACAATTGCAGTAATACTGATGCAGCTACCCCGGTTAAATAAAAGCAAAGTATTATCATTCATATTTTAGTTCTTCTTCTTCTTGTTTTGTTGTTGTTGTTCCGTTGTTGTTGTTGCTTTTGTGTTTTGATTTTTTGTTAGAAATGGAGAAACGGAGTCGATTTTGAACTAATTCTCGTCTTTGTTTCTTTCTCATTTTTACAGGACAACTCCGGACTCGACTTCTCACAAGAATGGATCCAAGCCGGTTGAAATCATTGTGACTTCAATTGTCTTTCACTATCTGGATGCACCTACTAGAATCGGTAAGGTGGTGTGCAGCCTAGCCACCTCATGAAAGAGCTGAGATTGCCTCATATAGTGATAGCGGTACGACTCACACTGAACTGTTCAGCTTCCAAACTGAATTTCTCTCAATCTGACTTGAACCCCGAGCCAGCTACTTCAACCTCTACAGTAGATCGCCCCCTCATTCTTGCCGACTATGTGTTGAATGCAGCTTCACACGAGTATAAATCATTTTTCAATGTAATTCGTGTTACATAATGCCATTAACAGTGCTCCTTACTAGTATCCGGATTATGACAACACGTCCTTCTGCAGGCGCGAAAGGATTCTTTAAAGTTTCGACTGACAATCAGTCAATAACCTAGGGTGTTTTATTGCAAAAACGACGTATTGATGGAAAATTTTGATCTACAATTTTTCTAGAATCTGGCCATGAATAGCAGTACAGACCGCAGGTGTGATCATTAAGGGTTTCAACCATCATCGTTAATGGTGATCAACGACCATGAAAGTGTGATTCATCATCACGTTCATTTCGAAGGCAAATAAATGTAACGAAATTTACTTGACGTACTTATAACTCAAGGGCACCGAAGTGATTTTAATAATGATTAGAGCAGCTCGTCTATATAAGGCTATCCATATTTGACATCAAGTCATTTGAAGGGGGCTCTCTGGTAGAATATGATGGGAAATTTTTCTTCCAGCACTGACAGCGATGACAAGATCACGATGTCCGATAGCGAGTTTGAAAGCTTATTTTACTTCGACAATTATACGTCGCCATCCTACACGTCTGAAGATAATTTCAATGTTATTTTCTCCATAATCGCTGGCTTTATTTGCCTCATTGGGATCGTAGGAAACTCGTTGGTCATCGTAGTTACTCGTAACAGATTGAAGGGTCTGCACAAGACCATGAGCGTATTCATTCTCAATCTCAGTGTCGCTGACTTCTTGTTCCTTGTTTTCTGCGTGCCTATCTCAGTGGTAATTTTCACAACGGAATCTTGGCACTTGGGCTTGTTCATATGTAAGCTCTATCAATTCCTTGAATACACATCGATGTTAGCCAGTATATTTACACTGGTAGCGATGTCTTTAGACAGGTTTTCAGCCGTGGTATATCCTCTGAAGCTGATACAACATCGTTCCATTTCCAACGCCAAAATCATTGTGCTAGTGATATGGCTTGTTTCATGTGCGTGTGCTGCTCCACATCTGGTCTACAATGAAGTTTTGGAAGAATTCACATTGACTGGTTCCATTAAGCTCTGCAAGACAATATGGCCGACGCATGAAGCGCGAAAGACGTACCTTACTTTTGTATTCATGGTGGGTTATTTGTTGCCGCTATTCCTCGTGACGTGCGCTTACGTGATGATCCTCAGGGCGCTTTGGAGAACTCTACGTATCATGAAAGGATCGAGAGAGTCCAGCATGGGCAAGTCGAAACGGAAAGTCACAATCATGGTTTCTGTTGTTGTACTAGTCTTTGGCTTATGTTGGTTTCCGCATCATCTCATCTTCATGTGGCAGAGCTATGGTGACTTTCCGTATAATGAAGCAACGATTAAGCTCAAAGTCGCATCTCTGTGCCTTTCTTACATCAACTCGTGTCTCAATCCTATCATCTATTCAATCATGTCGGAAAACTTCCGTAAGGCGATGAAGAAAGCCCTGCAGAAATGCGGAGCGGATTCACCCAACACCCAAGGGAGCGGGCAGGGAAGGGGAGCCCCTATTATCAGACTCACGCCCGTCACACAAAACAACCATTATCATTTCCAACCCAACAATAACCAAGAATCTCAGCGGAGATATTATCCCAGGCGGTATCATCATCATCGTCAACGTCTCAGTGATTCCAATCGCTTGCAAAACACGAGTACAAAGCCGATTACGTGGTAGAACAGTGTCATGAAGAGGAAAGGCGATCGGGCTATTTGTAGGGCCTTAAACATTATGAAAAGGTCACGCACTGATTTTTTTTTTTATCACATTTCTTCTTCTTCTTGGTTTGAATGGACCCGTCCAAAAAGAGTGAATCGGGAGTGTAAAGTAACATTTTGAAAATGATTGGAAATGGGGGGGGGGGGGGGGGTACTGGGGTGGGAAATACTAGTGTATTCATGATTCTGATAAAGCAGCTGTAATATCGTTGTATATGTCAGTATAATTATTTCATACATTTGAATGCTTTCATTGTTTTCTAATTGTTATCAGGTAATCTTTCTTATCAGATATGATCATATCAGTATGCTACAGAATGATGCTTTAATGATTTTTCTTTTCGTTCATTTGTTTCTTGTGACTTAAGCTGGTTAAGAATCCTTTCTGTTTTTAAATGAGGGAAGGAAGCATTTGTGGCGAAATCTTGAAGGCAGAGCTAAGCATAAATCTTGTCCTTGTGTTGCAGGCTGAATTCATTCCGTTATAATAATACAGTGCGCATCCCCCCCCCCCCCCAGGAGAAAAAAATAATAAAGTTGGAAAAGTCTCGCCTTGTAAAGATTTCAAAATATTTTCTGGAAATTTTCACACCAGTGGATAGCCCACAGAACTAGAAAGATGTTTTAGTTCGTTGGGATAGCCCCGGGCATGGGTGTCGATTTGTGTTCGCGGTTGGGGGATGACAGATGCCGAATATAATTATCCTCGACCGCGGAGCAAAGCGACCGAGCGGGGAAAAGGTGTGGAGGTTCAAACGCAAAGGATAGACTAATTAAGCGGGGGGGGGGGGGGGGGGGGTAGGACCTGTTTTTGCTGCCCACATCTCTGCATTATTAGTCTAATCTACCGTTCCTCCAATTAACCGCCCAAAAATTGTTTTCAAACAATATCGCGGAGGTACATCCTCATTACTTGAATGAAAGCTTTAGGGAATTGAACCTTTACTTAGAGTATGAACCATTCCTCTTCTTATTTTGCGAGCGAGCGAAGCGAGCGCCCCTAAAGTTCCACTTTCTAGCTATAAATGAAATGTTATTTGTCGCCAAAGTACACTCAAGCAATATAAGATAATTGACTAATTCAGCACCTCACTGGTCCAATTGTTTACTTTCCTAAACCAGCTAGCTATATTTCAGATATCACAAGCGAGGGACGCGGGATAGGGGAAAACACATTCCTTTAGTGATGCAGTGTTATTTTGTCATCAAAATCCACTGTAAGTCTGTAAAATATCTACATTACATATTAGAATGAGCGCAGCGAGCGAGGAAAAGTTTACATTCTTTGATTGCCCCAAAGATATTTGAGTAGTTTTTGATCACCTAATTGCCAAATGATGCTTTTTGGCGCATCGCTTGCCATCTAAAACCATTTTGTTTCTATGGGCGAGGAAAGCGAGCTACCGGCAAAAACTCTGTTTCTTTCTAATAAAACGTAGAATTTCCACCAAAATAAATTAGATGAATTTTATTATGTACCATTTCGCTGTAAAAATATCAAAATATTCGGACATATTGCTGAGGGAATAAGAGCGCTTGCCTCCTGATCTTGTTTCTATGAGCGAGCGGAGCGAGCGAGCGAGAAAGGGCTATTTTTTTTAATATTGAGAACAGCTAGTATCTAGTGTACTGTCACTCCAATCTTATGATTTTGATAGCATAAATTTTATCAGCATCCTCCTTTCTCATTTTTGGTATGATAGGAATAGGCTACCGATCACAGGCCATTATCTCATGAAAATTCTTCTGTCGTGGGTCTTCTTCCCGTTCGACTTCTTGCAGTTATATTATAATAGTACATAACATTGGATAGAAGACAAGATGCAAACCAGTTTCATTTCATGATAAACCCTGATAAAAGTATTACCTGGCATTGGTTAAGATAGCAAAAGATATTAAATGCAAAAAGAACAATAGTTGCATACTATTTATTTGATAGAAAGACAAGATGTAAACCGATATGCTTTCATAAAGAAAGTATTATAACCTCACTAGTTGGGATACTTAAAATGCGAGCGAGCGAAACGAGCGAGCGCTGAAAGCCTTTTCCTTTTCCGTTCCTTTTGAAAAAAATGTTTCTTTGCTCTTCATTCTCTCTGTCTTTGTCTTTAATTTTTTTTAGAATTATAGGAGGCTATGAAATTTTTCATTTTTTTTCATGGTGAATTATGGGGGGGGGGGGGGGTGATTGTACAGGCCATCCCCCCTGACCGAAATATTGGGGGGATATATCCCCCCCCCCCGGGGATCGACACCCATGGCCCCGGGTCTCTTCTATCAAAATCAAAAAAATCAAACAAGGTAAAATTATTGATAACATATTAAAGACTCTTCCCTCAAAGAAATGTTCAGCCTTTAGTTACAATCTTGAAACTTACACGTTTGCATTTCAGATTGTAGTTTTTCAATTGTGTCCACTCACTTGTCTCTTGGATAAAATGAGCGTATGATTGATTGGCTATTTTGCCTATGGACGGAATATTTGATTGATTGACTTATTCGTGAATGATCGATCTATTGATTGACCATTGTTCATGATCATGCGTGCTGATATTATTTCATTGACATCCAAATTATTCCATCTTAAACATGTCAAATGTTAAAACTTACACAAAATTAACATTTCATAAGAATGCAATAGAGTATGCAATTGCTCACTCAAGCAAGACATGTTAATGAAGAAGATGTTGATTATAATATTAATGTCTGAACATAAACACAACAAAATGGTTTATATATTTTCAGAAAGCCCCCCCCCCAAAAAAAAAAAAAAAAAAAAAAAAAAATTCCTAAGCCTCCACAGTAAACACTACTTTCAGCTTCACCCCTACCAACCAGAACAAATACCCATTCTTGTCAAGACCGAATTTTGCATCCTTCCATAGAAGCTACTTTTGGTCGCTTAAGGATAAAATATTTTCAGATTTTTTGCATGGGGTTCGATAAAAAAGACTCTTTGAAATATTTAGTTAACTCATTCGTGACAGGAATTATTTAAAGCTTAATTTGATCAGCTTTTATTCTTCAAATTGGCAACACCAACATTTTTCTTTTATTGCTACATTTTTCTTACAAAACATCATGTATATGAAATAAATATAGATTTACTGAATGTATGATGAGAAGTCATAAAGTTGCCAATTTGCAGGGGAAATGGTAAATTTAACATTTTCATCGCATTGCCAATTTAAGCATTTTAATGCTTACTTTCCTTTTAAAAAGTTTCAGCATCAAACAACAAATATTGATGCAACGAAAATGGGCACAGTAAGTGTAGAATTTTTTGCTCTTTCTGCTCATGTATTTGGTATGATTTTTAGGGCTCTGCATCAAAAGTTATTGAACCAAGCCACATAATGTGGACCCTCTGTCACGAATGGGTTAAAGAGACTTTTTGAGGAGGCACACTGTACAGCGTACCATTACAACATCTTTAAATGATTATACAATATCGTTCTCGGAGTTTGGATTTAAGACCCGCTCTAGCTGGAAAAACGTGTTTAAATTCGAGGCTTTCGATGTTTTGATCCCTTTTCTGTTTTTGTTTTGTATTTGCTATGTTTTTCTTTTTCAGTTTATGTTTTGTTTTGTTTTTGCAACTACTCAAATTATGCCTTCTGCGATGATGAAAATTTATGGTTTATTGTGATGATGCATAAATACCACCGTTATGAATGAAATTTATCACTATGATATATACATGTATATCCATCAAATATTATTCACAAGGTTCGTCAGGCTGTGAAAGTATACGTCTCTCTGTTTGGGTTCTTTCCATTCGCTTAGTATGCGTTTGGACTAAAAGTTTTCCCAGATGATGGAAACTGTGGTATCGGAAATACTAACAAATGGATATTACTATAGTCCCCCATTTTTGTTAATTGCTTACTTAAGATCGACTTCAGATTTTTTTTCTAAAGGTGGTATAGCTCAATACTCACAGGCTTGGTTAAACCACGAAGACATGTAAAGTCATTTTATTTCCCTTCGTGAGCTGGCCACGAGGCGACTATGCACCATATTTTTCTAGTAGAAATATGAGATATTTGCATTCTCAGATTCTGCAGGTAATGGTGTTAAATACACACAAGATCGTGCATCGCCACTACATTTTGATTTGAATGATGTCGCGTATGCTTGATACTCTGAGAGCCTGACATCAATTCTTACTTTCACCAGATATATTTCTTTGTTTGTGATGGATAAGTATCCATGGTGCTTTTGTTTCCATATACGATACAGAATGTATAAGTAATATAGAGGTATGGGATTCACATCTCGGCTGCAAAGTTAATATTCTTTGATAAGGCATTACAAAATATGTGATTTTATTGATTTACTTTAATAAAACATACAAAAAAAAAAAAAAAACATTTGTGACTCTTGACCTAGATGTAGTAAGTAATGGCAGCCGAGCTACGAGAGTGCTTTAAGGTCACTTAGCGGAATATGAACACACGTAAAAAATATCTGGTGGAATTATGATCTGAAAAACTTCTCTTGTAAGAAAAGCAAAACGAAAATATTACTTTGTATATATTGATGCATTCCATGCCGTAGTATGGCTATCATCTTATCGCCAGGTTAAAAGTAATATCATGTGACGGGCTAGTCCAAAGTATTTGGTCAATTTGATGCCCGAAACGTAACAAATTATTAAGGCTTTAAGAACATTGATTGTCATCAAATGTATCACTTTACCGAATGTTTCATATAGTTCCAGATGTAGCAGGGCTATTTTCTTAGCCAATTCATAACAGGAATTATTTTGAACGTTGTTTGATCAACTTTTATATTTTAAATTGTCAACATCAGTATTTTTCCTTTATAGCTAATTTTTTTCTTATTCAGAGATAATAAATGAATAGAAATTGAACGTAAGTATGCTGAAAAGTTGCCGATCTAATCTGCATGGAAAACGGTGATTTTGCACTTTCCATCACTTTGCCAATTTAAGAATTTTAGTGCTTATTTTCCTTTTAAATTTTTAGCATCAAATGACAAATACTGATGCAACCAAAGTTGGCACAGCATGTGCATTCTTTGCTCTTACTGCTCATGTATTTGGTACGTCTATTATAGGGCTCTGCATGCATCGAAAGTTATTGGGTAAAACCACACAGTGTGGACTATCTGCCATTAATTGTTTAACTCATTGTGTAATGGAGCCAAGTTGTCCTTTATTATATACAGCTACTGGAATAAGAGAATTCTGTAATCAATACAATCATCATATTTACCACTTCTCTTAGACTTGATCCTTGATATGTTGGACTTCGCGTGATTCCTGTGATACCTGTACATAGGACATCAATTGCCTTCGCCATTTCAGTGCATTAGAGGTGAATCAAATGAGATACGTAATCCCACTTTTAGAACACAAATGAAAATGGAAAATTGCTTGTTATTAAACATTCATAAGCTCCATGATCACAAAATGCTACCTCAGTCATGCTGAATTAAACAACAATTTTCTACAAAATTGCATTCAGGTATAGCTTACTAGATTCCTTCAGGTATACTTCAGTAGCCAACCAAATTCCCATGATAACTGCATGTACGGTTGAATTAGGAACAGGTATATTCATGAAAATGGGAGCTATTTCTAGAGTGTCTGACTATTAGATATGTAACTTCTTTAAAACCATGTTTGTCAACATTTTATGTGGCATGGCCTCTGAAAATTCATATTTCATATTCTTGATATGTATCACTGGTCACTCAATGACTCCAACATAACAACCGTATGTCACCCAGTCAACCAAGTGTGGATATGACATTTGCATATTCTCTGTGTTCTAATACATGCGTAAGTTCAAACCAGAGGTTTTTCATTCACATTCACTTGCCATTACACTATGATTTATGAATTCCTCTAAAATGCTTGTTTATGAAGAGTGTTGTACGATAGGTAATATCCTAATCATGATCTACCTGTTTACAAGAGAATAACCTTTTTTTTTTATCAAGTACTCAAGAAGATCAGCTATTTCATGCAATATGTAATCTGTATGTTTATGTCAATATTAATCTACGTATGACGGTTGAATATCACAAACAGCAGTTACGACAAAATAATATGTTCATTGTAATGTTGTAATACACAAGTTGATATATCGTAAAAGCATCTTAATGCTAGGTAGAGGACAAAAATTGTATATCAAACACAATCCATTTCATGCTTTATTAGTTGAAAACATTATTTAAGGAATAGAACATTTTCTTTGTGAATATATGACTTAATCATGTTTATATTTAAATATATAAGCCCATCTGTCATTTCTTATGTATTCGTTAGGGGTCTTTAAAAGTTCCTTATGCAAGCTGTAAAGAAACATTCGCTGTAATCATCTTTTATTCCTTACATACTCTCTTTTCAAATTCTCACACCAACTTCAAACAAACTTGCGAACGTGTGTCCTCTATTTGAACTTTTTATTCAAATACAAACAGTTGGCTGAAGAAGTAGATGACGGAAGACACAACTCATATGACCCGCATCCCCGCATCCCCCTTCACCTCTGCCAATAAGGAAGAAATTTTAATCGAAATTCAACGCTCGTAACCCCATTAAGGTAATCATACTTACATTTATAAGTCTAGGCTCATTGGTTCTTAACTAATTTTCTGGGAAATATGATATATTTAAGACGAATTTCAAATGTTAATCTGTGTGGCAGTCAACTTCCAAGAACTGTCTGAATGTAATTAGTGTTAGCAACGCATCATGAAATATAATGATATCGATATAATACGCAACAGTAGTTGTTAATGATAAAGACCTTTCGACCTTCCATGCTATCACATTCTCAAATTATACTCGTCAAAGCTGCACGGTTATTATAATATTTGTTTGACTGATTCTTACAAAACAAGGAAGATAACAAACACTGTGAAATTGAATTATCATAAAAGGAATGTGATATTGGTTATATTTCAGTTGAATCTATTTCATGTCAGTTCGATGTGAACAAACAAAAATCGCATTTTATTTGGGAAATTATCAAGATTCAGTGCATATCCAATCGACAAGTATTTGAAGGCAAGGTAAAAATATTAGGAATGTGCCTCATGATTTTTTATATATTTTTTTATTGTTAAAAGGATACGGCCCAGATGCATGGTTTACATTCATTTAAGGTAATTCTATGACAGTATCTCATTTACATCTTATATCAAGTCCAATTGTAAGTCACTAACCTTCGGATTCAGTAGAAATTTACATGGCGTTAGGACTAGAAACCTAATTTCACCTCCCACATGTCCTACTAAATCATATGAAAGAAATTACTCAAACCTTGTGTTACCCATCTAGCTTTTTAAAAAGTACCTTGGATGTTGATCACTCACACTGTTTTTGTTCTTTAATTTTTTGACCTTTTCACTTGGGTTCGATCCGAGCGTGAGTTTTACATCTTTGGACAAGGTTTTTTGCCTACACAGCCATGTCCATCTCAACCCAGGTGTATTAAATGGGTACATGGCAATGCTTCGATCTGCAAAGTCTGCAAGAAGAGCAGTAGACTGATATGGCTGCCCTTTGTAAATAAAACCCGATCATCTTTAATTGTCATGAGACATGTACAGAAGGGTTTTTATAGAGGCAAACACATTTAAATCAAAAGGGAAAATACCTGTCATAAAAGATAGATGTACAGAGGAAACTCAGTATAAAGAAATCTGATATATCGATATTCCTGATATAGCAAGGTAATATTCTGGTCCCAGCTCTTTACATTTCATTGCTTTTTTAACCTGATATAATGAGATTCCTGCTATAACTGGGTAATTTTGATGGTCCAAGGACCTCGTTATATTAAGTTTCCACTGCACTAATATTCTAACATTGTTCTTTCAATGCGGTATCAAAATATTGGCATATACACCCATTTAATTTTTTGGACCTGGATCAATACAGCAGCATTGTAGAAAGATTTTGCTAAATTGGGGAGATACAATCTACTAAAAACTAGGTTATGTACATACATTGGCGTAAATCCCGGGGGATGGGGGATATATTCCCCCCCCCCCACGCACACACACACACACACACACACGCACACACATACACACACTTTTTCGAGAGGGGGATGGCGTGTACAAATATCCCCCTCAACTTTTTAAAGAAGAAATGATATTATAATTAATCAGTAAAATTGTTGATAATCTGCCATAAACGACTATTATATTTTAGAATTTCTATTTGAAAATGCGAGTTAAAACCAGAAAAGTGGTTATTTGGTTCGCTCGCTTCACTCGCTCGCAAAATGAAAATTAAAATGTGTGTAAGGGGATCTGTTTGGGTGGGTGAGGGTGTGTGTTTATATCTGTGAGTTCGACAGAAAAAAAAAACCGGCAAAAAAGGCGATCACCCCCCCCCCTCCTCCTCCTCAAAGTGGATTTACGTCGGTGTGTACATATGTACGATACATTTTATTTTGTATACCCTGTTGGTTTTCACCATCATTTTTTCAAAAATGGTTTTCTACATCCAGACTCCCGGAATAAATACTGAAGGTAGTGCTTTATAAACTGGTCAGGCGCTGCTCCTCCTTTATCATCTTTATATCCACAAAAAGCGACTGAAAATGTAATAAATTACGTTTTTGTTTATTATTTTTATAATTATCATCATCATCATCATCATCATCATCATCATCATTATTATTATCATTATTATTATTATCAGCATCATCACTGCTGTTATTGTTGTGGTTACTTTTTCCCCATGTTGAAGTTCTGTTGGTATATTAAACAGCACCCGGGCTTCTTCCCGAAATCTAGGATTATCTGTGTTATATTGCATTAATATTTTATTGTTAGTTATTATTATTATTATTATTATTATTATTATTATTATTATTATTATTATTATTATTATTATTATCATCATCATCATCATCATCATCATCATCATCATTTTTCTGGATAGATGTTTTCTTACGTTTACTACCATCGCCCATGTAAGAGATATATTCTTGATCCGCCCCAGCTCAAGTTGCTCAACAACCCTTTTCATTTGTCTTTAAGTGGGACTATTTCATTTGGATTCGTTGCGCATTGTCATATAAGTGCCATCATACATGCACAATACACATTAGAAGTGAGTGACCAATTTCGAGACTGATTTCTTATTTTGCATATGTGACGATTGAAAAACAGACATTTCTGATTAGTCGTTTATCATTTTACTTTATTAGATATTATGATTTTTTATGTTCACTATACTACACCGTTTACTGACAGGACATGTAAGTTGGTTAACAAACAAAAACATGACCTCGAGCAGACGAAATGTTTTATGTGTGCTGACAAAGTGTTGTATACGGACGAAGCCTATTCATGCGCTCAAACACACCAAAACATTTTCATCCCTTTCAAAAGTAAAAATATTTGGGAAACAGTTTATTCGTTTGACAAAAAACACTTGACCATGTTACATATTATCGAACGTTTTCACAAGGTTTGTACACATCTAGACCTGTAGAGTCTTGTCAGTGATTTTCACTGGCAAATGTTATAAGCTACTGAAAATCCTCGCATCTGATTGGCTGAGAGCAAATTAGTCGGTGAAAATCACCGACAAGACTCTTCATGAAACGCTCCCCAGTTTACAGACGAAAAAAATCGTTCATTTACAGACAGCAGTTATGATCCGTTTAGGACAGAATTTACTGTATTATATATACAAGAGATAAATCGACTGCAAAAGGTAACTTATTGTAGCATCAAGAGTTCGCCTTTATATAAACAAAAATAAATTATTTTTGGCAGATTGGAAAGAGTTAGCAGAATCGTTTTCATTTTTTACAGACAAAACGTTTTAATTTAATAATTTGTCGACTTATCTGCATCCAAAGCATTTGACCGGTTATGGACAAATCGGATTCCGATGGTTCTCCAGACTTTGCACTGCTTTACTTACCCAATTTATTACTACGTTAGTGACAAAAGACTTCTAATAGAGACGTAACGATAAAGTCGTTTAAACCTTCACTTGCTCTACAGACAAAGTGATGTGTATGTGTACAAAAATATGAACGGATGGGTTAATCATCCCTCCCCCCCCCCCCCCCCCCCCCCCTCAGGACGGTATCTTGAATCTTGAATCTTGAATCTTGAATCTTGTTTAGGTCTAGCCATGGATAGCCAGAAGTGCCAGTGGTCTTGGGGCAGAAAGATACCTCGTTCCACCGATCAATTTAGATTTTAATTCATGTTTGCAAGTGCATTAGTGCATACGCAGTGCACGACGTTAAATCACAATGGGATGATGAACGAGACTTGCACAAGCCACAAAACTGTATATTCTTTTCGATGGGAGCTTTTTTTGCACGCTCGTGAGTGAGAGAGATGAATCGCACGCCCATTTGGTGTCAATTGACCAATCAGAATGCTTAGATTCTATAGAACCCGTTTTATAATACCCAATATCACATTTAGGCCATGGGCTAGTGGGGGTCATAGTGCACCCCCGGTGTGACTTACGGAAATGGTTATTTTCATGTAGCCCTGGGTCTCACAATTCAGAAAATTGATGTTGCCAGCAAAAAAACTGGGATGGAAGATACCCCCCATGGACTTTTCGACCACGCCCACTTTTACAGCTGATTGTAGAAAATTGGGGGTATTGACAGTTTGTAACTGCCCTAACTTTGCAATTCTTCACATATATATGTTGTATGACCCCTTAAAATGTCGGCCTAATTGAGTTCTACAAGTTTGTGCTGCGTTTTATGCAAATTTTTATGGTGAAAAGGTCACCAGAGGTCAAAAGGTCACAAATTTTGACCTTTATATTTCTAAAATAATGCAAATGCGGGGATTTTTTTATCACAAAGACCCTATGACAGATTTTTTCATTGAAATTTGATTAAAATTGAAAGTTACATATGTCCAATCATGTTCTTATTTAATACCAGAAAGTTAATGTCGCCAGTGAAATAGCTAGGATGGAAGATACCCTCATGACCACGCCCACTTTTACAGCTGGTTGTAGAAAATTAGGGGTATAGATAGTTTGTAACTGCTCTAACTTTGCAATTCTTCAGAAATATGTATCATATGACCCCTTAAATTGTTGGCATAATTGAGCTCTACAAGTTTGTGCTGCGTTATATGCAAATTTTTATGGTGAAAAGGTCACCAGAGGTCAAATGGTCACAAATTGTGATCTTTACATCTAATATAGAGCAAATGCATGCCTTCTTTTTATAATCACAAAGACTCTATAACAGAATTTTTTCATTAAAATATGATTAAAATTGAAAGTTACACATGTCCAATCATGTTCTTATTTAATACCAGAAAGTTAATGTTGCCAGTGAAAAAACTGGGATGGAAGATACCCCCATGACCACGCCCACTATTACAGCTGGTTGTAGAAATTTAGGGGTATCGATAGTTTGTAACTGCTCTAACTCTGCAATTATTCAGAAATATATATCATATGACCCCTTAAATTGTTGGCATAATTGAGCGCTACAAGTTTGTGCTGCGTTATATGCAATTTTTTCATGGTGAAAGGTCACCAGAGGTCAAAAGGTCACAAATTGTGATCTTTACATCTAATATAGAGCAAATGCATGGATTTTTTTTATAATCACAAAGACTCTATAACAGATTTTTTTTTCATTGAAATATGATTAAAATTGAAAGTTACACATGTCCAATCATGTTCTTATTTAATACCAGAAAGTTAATGTTGCCAGTGAAAAAACTGGGATGGAAGATACCCCCATGACCACGCCCACTATTACAGCTGGTTGTAGAAATTTAGGGGTATCGATAGTTTGTAACTGCTCTAACTCTGCAATTATTCAGAAATATATATCATATGAAGCCCTAAATTGTTGGCATAATTGAGCTCTACAAGTTTGTGCTCCGTTATATGCAATTTTTTCATGGTGAAAGGTCACCAGAGGTCAAAAGGTCACAAATTTTGATCTTTACATCTAATATAGAGCAAATGCATGGATTATTTTTATAATCAGAAAGACTCTATAACAGATTTTTTCATTGAAATATGATTAAAATTGAAAGTTACATATGTCCAATCATGTTTTTATTCAATATCAGACAGTTAATGTCGCCAGTGAAAAAAAACTTCATGGACGATACCCCCATAACCATATCAGCAGGCAAATGCTTGAAAATAGGTAACTTTTGGTATGAAGAACAAAGGGAAAGTAATTCTAAGAAATGTCATCAGATCAAGGAATATTTTATAGCAAATTTTACTCTGAAATCTTCATGACCTGAGATCACAACTGATATTTGGACAGTGGTGTTTGTTATATATCATCATTACGAAATGAACCACGTGATTTCAATGTTTAAACAAATGCCAGCTTGTATATTATATTTCCTTTATATATGAAATCCCTACATTCTACATACCAAATGCTAAATTCCACATATTTTCAAGCATTTGCCTGCTGATATTAAACAAAACATAATTACAGCTATGAAACTGTTCATTTCAATTCATTTCCAATTTAAAAATTGTGTTATAGGATCATGGGGGTAAAAAAAGAACTGTATTTGCTATATATCACAGGTAAACTTAGGTCAAAGTTTGCAACCTTTTGACCTCTGGTGACCTTTTCACTGCATAAGTTTGCATACAACGTATCACAAATTTGTAGGACTAGTAAATCAACTTTTTAAAGTGATCACAGAGAAGATATTATTGAAGAATTTCGAAGTTAGAGCAGTTATAAACTATCGATACCCCTAAATTTCTACAACCAGCTGTAATAGTGGGCGTGGTCATGGGGTATCTTCCATCCCAGTTTTTTCACTGGCATCATTAACTTTCTGGTATTAAATAAGAACATGATTGGACATGTGTAACTTTCAATTTTAATCATATTTCAATGAAAAAAATCTGTTATAGAGTCTTTGTGATTATAAAAATAATCCATGCATTTGCTCTATATTAGATGTAAAGATCAAAATTTGTGACCTTTTGACCCCTGGTGACCTTTTCACCATTGAAAAATTGCAATATAACGCAGCACAAACTTGTAGAGCTCAATTATGCCAACAATTTAAGGGGTCATATGATATATATTTCTGAATAATTGCAAAGTTAGAGCAGTTACAAACTATCGATACCCCTAAATTTCTACAACCAGCTGTAATAGTGGGCGTGGTCATGGGGGTATCTTCCATCCCAGTTTTTCACTGGCAACATTAACTTTCTGGTATTAAATAAGAACATGATTGGACATGTGTAACTTTCAATTTTAATCATATTTTAATGAAAAAAAAATCTGTTATAGAGTCTTTGTGATTATAAAAAGAAGGCATGCATTTGCTCTATATTAGATGTAAAGATCAAAATTTGTGACCTTTTGACCTCCGGTGACCTTTTCACCATGAAGAAATTGCATATAACAGAGCACAAACTTGTAGAGCTCAATTATGCCAACAATTTAAGGGGTCATATGATATATATTTCTGAATAATTGCAGAGTTAGAGCAGTTACAAACTATCAATACCCCTAAATTTCTACAACCAGCTGTAATAGTGGGCGTGGTCATGGGGGTATCTTCCATCCCAGTTTTTTCACTGGCAACATTAACTTTCTGGTATTAAATAAGAACATGATTGGACATGTGTAACTTTCAATTTTAATCATATTTCAATGAAAAAAAAAATCTGTTATAGAGTCTTTGTGATTATAAAAAAAAATCCATGCATTTGCTCTATATTAGATGTAAAGATCACAATTTGTGACCTTTTGACCTCTGGTGACCTTTTCACCATGAAAAAATTGCATATAACGCAGCACAAACTTGTAGAGCTCAATTATGCCAACAATTTAAGGGGTCATATGATACATATTTCTGAAGAATTGCAAAGTTAGAGCAGTTACAAACTATCTATACCCCTAATTTTCTACAACCAGCTGTAAAAGTGGGCGTGGTCATGAGGGTATCTTCCATCCTAGCTATTTCACTGGCGACATTAACTTTCTGGTATTAAATAAGAACATGATTGGACA
This sequence comes from Echinometra lucunter, assembly GCA_029962745.1. Lineage (NCBI taxonomy): Eukaryota > Metazoa > Echinodermata > Echinoidea > Camarodonta > Echinometridae > Echinometra > Echinometra lucunter. Next base: position 27,882,317 of record CM057155.1, on the reverse strand, counting down.
TATGTAACTTTCAATTTTAATCAAATTTCAATGAAAAAATCTGTCATAGGGTCTTTGTGATAAAAAAATCCCCGCATTTGCATTATTTTAGAAATATAAAGGTCAAAATTTGTGACCTTTTGACCTCTGGTGACCTTTTCACCATAAAAATTTGCATAAAATGCAGCACAAACTTGTAGAACTCAATTAGGCCGACATTTTAAGGGGTCATACAACATATATATGTGAAGAATTGCAGAGTTAGAGCAGTTACAAACTGTCAATACCCCTAATTTTCTACAATCAGCTGTAAAAGTGGGCGTGGTCAAAAAGTCCATGGGGGGTATCTTCCATCCCAGTTTTTTTGCTGGCAACATCAATTTTCTTTATTGTGAGACCCAGGGCTACATGAAAATAACCATTTCCGTAAGTCACACCGGGGGTGCACTATGACCCCCACTAGCCCATGGCCTAATTCAAGCTCCGGGCGGATCCAGGATTTTGTGAAAGTGGGTTTGGTCAGGGAAGAAAGTTTAAAAATTCTTTTTAAAAAAACTTAAAGAAAGTATATCGTTTCTATCATTTGGTCAAGTACCATTTATTAAAAATGAGGAAAATGGCACATTTTAGTTGTGTAGAGATCATAAGTCACGTGGGTTTCAAAAGGAAAGAAACCCATTGTCCCTCCCTCTGAATTCCAAAATGCTATAGATTGGATAAGGGTTCACCACATATCTGTTCGATTATTGATATCTTTGAAAAATTAATTGATAATATTATACTTCATGCATAATGATAACATTCACAGAGGAAGTCTGATAATTAAATTGCATTGAGGATGTACATTATTACTAAAAAAAAATAAGAGGATAGACCTTATCATATGAAATCAAGCCAATTGAGAGCTTGGGAAATTTAATAATTGATAATTAAGGGAATTTATATCGTTTTTGTGCATATAATCTTTCCGAATGATACTCGAGAAACATTTAGTTCAGCAATTTTTAAAGAAAAGTTTGAGTGCTGCGTGGGATGAGGTGAAAGATAATTTGATCGAATTTTTTATGGATATGTCTTTCCCCATAAATATTGAGAAATGGGAGGTGGATGTTCATTAGTTTAAAAAATACCAAAGAGATACAAGGAATGACAATCCAGAATTCTCTGACGAGTTTATTTCTTCATCTAAACCTTCTTAGCAAAGAGATTAATAAATTAGCAGCTATTGGTTCCCATTACAGCTGTTTTCATGACATATTGCAACATTTCCCCTGAGCTTTTGCTTGCAGCATAATGAGCAGTTCCCGCCTCCATGACCAACCTTTTTTCACTGCAAGTTTCACATATACGAGTATAACAAATATGCTGACTTACATCAAACAAAAGTACTGTAAATAAAGAGTGAGAGGCCTTGTCGACTGAAGTGAAAATGCCCACGCAGTTTGGTTAAGCGTAAAATGATAAGGTTTTAAGCGACATATGCCTTGCTGAAAGCCCTTTTCTCGAGTCGTTTGGGAGGCAGAAAACGATGAATACGTTCATCCACTGGCAATTTGGTTTCGTTCCCTTGTGTGTATATAGAGGGTTTCAAAAGACTGCAGCCGTTGGATTAGTTAGCGGGGGCACCGGAAATACTTCCCTAACTCAAATACTGAGAAAAGACAAAAACAAATGAAACCGAACTAACATACAAACAAACAAAAAGAGAAAAGGAAAATATTGAGAGGCCGGTGCCACACTATGTCTCTGACCATATTCATAAGATAGCCTTTACTGTTGGGGAATTGGCGGAGGGGCGGCAAACGGTGTGGGGCGGGGGGAATGGGAAGCTCTTTTTAGATGATATTCCTTCCTCCGTTTAAAAAAAGTACGCCTTTCCATTTTTAAGGCCCGAATGTGGGTGTCCATTTCCCTCATTTTTTAATCCTTACGAGTTACTTGTTAATTGTTGAATAAACGACCTGTTACCTCCTCGACATTATATTTGATTATAATACATCATTACATTTGATATCAGAGAATATTCATTCACTAAACTGAAGGGTACTAATTAGTCAAATTTATTGCACTAGACAAAGGTCACAATTTTCATTAGCGTCCTGCTATTTCGAGCTTTTCCAGATCAATATTGTTACTGTTTCTGTTCTCATTTCGGATAATTCCTGCTCCCTCTCCGACAGCCCCTCTTAAGAATACACCTAGAACTGCTCAGTGGTTGTTTACGGATAACGGTACAATTCTAATTGAATAACAGTCAGTCGTGTGGCATTTGTAATGGTCACGGTCAGGGCCATTTCTTACGATATTTTCTCTCACGCAGTGTATTTGTGTATTTTCTCTTTATAACGAGGTTTTAATCGATGGTTATGTCTTTTTTTTCAGAAGGTTCATTAATGTGACGGTTGCTTGTTTCTACAGTTTGTTATTCCGAAGGTTTATATTTCCGAATGTTAACAAGTATGAAGGCTCGCTATTTCGAAGATGCTAAATTTGATTTTATTTATTTATTTTCTTCTGCTTTGATTCATGCACAATTTTTTCAGATAACATACATAAAATAAAATACAAAAGAATTTTTACAATGAATCATAAAACATAGTATTTGTAATAATCATTTACGAAACAAATGATAAATTGTCATTTTTTTTTGTAATTCAGTTAAACATGATATTTGATCAAAAATAAGATTATTTCGAATTTGAAATTTAACCCTCGTTCATTTACCATGATTATGATACTTTGGAATGATAAACCCTCTAATATTTTCAAATTTATGAATCCCTTTAATTTTCTGAATGACGAATCATCGCAATGATAAATCTTTTATTATCTCCTGAAGTATGAATCTCAGAAACTTTAGATAAAGGATTTTTTTTTAATGTAGAATAAGGAATCTTTAATAGAAGAAACATACCTTTCATGGTAAAACACCAAAATATTCGGCATTATGAACCTTCGAGATAACAAACCTTTGGATATAAGATTGTCCTTCGATTCGAATCATGTTTGACATCATGAACCTTCAAAACTGCAAACCTTGAGAAATACAAATGTTCTTCGAATCGAAACTTGTGATTTTATTGTGATTTCGGGAAAGCTAGAGTCGAGAAAATGGACTTGTTTTGAGCATATCATGCTCATCGGCAATCAGGAAATTACTCCGACTCCGTGGTGATGGTGAATGCCTTGGAACCAAAATGAAAATACAGTTCATAATATCGACAAATACTCGAAGATGAAGATGAATTCTAAAATTGCTTGCTTTTTATCAAAAGCAGAGAACTATCCAAACAGAAACAGATTATTGCGAGTCTGAGAAGAATCCAATGAATGATAGGAAATTATCACTTTTTAAAGGAGAATGAAATTCAGACACCAATGTTCTTTCAATGAATGCAGAAGAATAAAAAAGACTAAACAATGGAAGTTTGAGCAAAATCGGACGATAATATTCGAGAGCTGCATGTGAATTTCAAAGTTTAAGTAATCCTTATTATCATGATTATGGGGATCCTTAAAGCTGGCAACTTTGCGAGCATCTGTGATGTAATCGTGCAGAATTCTCAATGGTTTTGTATATGACCCCCCCCCCCAACCCCCCACCCCCCCCCCCCCAAAAAAAAAATAGTTATAAATTATTGACATTTTAAGTCAGGAATCAACATAACTCTTCCCGAAAAGCTTGCAGAATAGATATAGCATACTCAAAGAGTAAATCAGAAGAATGTCTACTTTTCATGAAAGTGAAGAAATGTTCAAGTTGGATTCTGTTTACAAAACCAATGGAGAGTTCTCCACGATTACATCACAGATGCTGGCGGAGTTGCCAATTTTAAGGATTCCCATTATAAGGATTTACTTAAACTTTAATGAATTCACAACTCTTGAACAGATTGTCTAATTTTTCTCAAACTTTCGCTGTTTACTCTTTCTTGTTCTTCTTCTTCATTCATGCACTGAAAGCACAATGATGTCTGATTGTCATTTTCCTTTAAAGTTGTGACTGAGCAATTGCATATCTGCAAATTTCCGACGTTTGCTTTGAGCATTTGCCCTGAACTGAAAATTCTATCTATAACCTATGGTGGCCCTGAAGTACGCTTGACAACAGGTCATATGCGACATGAATTTCGCTTCCAACTTTGCATCCCAGTCGCGAAATTCGCGACACGTGGCGCGAAATTCATGACCCGGGACGCGAAATTCACGGCGCGGAATGCGAAATTCACGACCTGGGATGCAAAATGCATGACATGGGATGCGAAATTAATGACCCGTGACGCGTAATTCATGACCTGGGATGCGAAATTCGCGTCACGGGTTGCGAATTTCGCGACTGGGACGCAAAGTTGGCCGCGAAATTCACGTCGCACATTGACCTGTTGTCGAGTGTACTTCAAGGCCACCATAATAACCCTTTTTATAAAGATCAAAAAAGAGGATCCATTTTCATACAGGGGGTGTGTGAACATTATCTGTCCAATACAGCTGTATCTCGGTTACAGATGCAGTGGAATATTTTATTCGCCAAACACCCAAACAAGCAACAACAAAACAAACCAAACAATGAATTTAAGAAATATTTAGTACAGAAGATCTACGGTTGATCTATTAAAATTTTTTAAGAATTCATAATTCTCCTCTTCTTTCTGAAACATTCGCTGATCTGCTTCCCTCGTTTTCATTCTTTTCTTTAAGCCAATTTGAAACCAAATCAAACATTGCCCTTATGAATTTCGCTGCGATGAATGTCTTATACTTACCAAAACACTTGTATTTATAACACATGTGAACTGCCCTAGATTTTGTGATGCTCTCGCTCTCTCTCTCTCTCTCTCTCTCTCTCTCTCTCTTAAAGTCGGCATATTTTACCGTTACAAAATAAATTCAGTGATGAAGGAGATTGTGCTGAAGTGGATTCAGGATTTCGTAAATATAATGGGGTACAATTTGAAGGAAAAGCATATCTGAGAAGTAACAAGGAAATTGCATTTTAAGTGCCTTTTTAATTAAAAATTTGAAGGAAAAGGCTGGATTGGACATGTTCGGGGTCGCGTACTTCAGATATGCCAGGTATACCAAACTGAGTATTCAAATTGAAATTCAAATTCGTATTTATTTCGTATTTATTCATTCCAAGTGAAAGAAAGGAAATAGGATAGAATGATTGTAACCATGTTTCGAGAGGGGTTTACCATTACAAGCCTCGCCTCGTTTTTCAATAATCCTCTCATGTCCTCTCTGTTCAATAATGTTCAAACTGTTATTTGTTCAAGTATCAATAATGTAATGAATCTACTGATCATTTTTGTTCAAGCTGTAGTATCCTCTTCTTTGTTATATTGTTGGTCTTTTTGTATATATATCGAACATGTGGAAATAAATCAGTAAACTCAACTCAACCTCTCCTCACACCACACACACACACACGTCCGTACGCACCGGCACCCACACCCTTATACATGTAAATTTGCCAGTGGGATTTTGGTCAAGCTCCTCTCGATTACGTGTTCATGGTGATGCAACTCTCCTAAAAGAAAGGTAGAGTAGAGCAAACAATTCGAGAATATGCAATTTTTGTAATAACCGTTACAAGGACTGCAAATTAAACAGTGTAGTTGAATTATGTGTTTTTATTATTTGACCAGACATTCTTATCGCTAGAAAGATCTTTTTACAATCTTTCCTTCAATGTAATTTTGTTGCTCTTTGCGCATTAGCTGGGCACCTTTTGACATTTCTTGTCCGGGAAGGATAAGTTGCTTCTGTTATTCGTAAAGTATATACCGATGTGCAGTGGCGTAGCTAGCACAACTATAGGGGACACAGGGGTACATGCCCCGGCCTAGTATCGAAAGAAGAAAAAGATGAGGTGTTTTAGTCGAGTGGTATAAAACAATAACTGAAAGCGCGATGATCGTGATTTCGCTCTCCGGCACGGCACTTGTATCCTTGAGCAAGGCATTTTTTCTACATTTCATCTACATTGCATTTTTAAAAATCGTATCTTAATTAATACCAACGTGTTCATAAGTGTAGCTTTTAAGAGAGAGAGAGAGAGAGAGAGAGAAATGAAAAATATGCAACCCCTTCCCACACCTCTCCCTTATTTAGTGGCAATGTTAATTCCCATTTCATCGATCTAGCTACTCCCTCCCTTCCCCCCCCCCACCCACCCACACACACACCATTCAGCAATTTCTCAGTAATTCAAGTGCCCCTCAGTGGCTGATCCACGCTATGCCATTGTCAATGTGAGTGCGAAGGTGTAATGTTAAAGGTCGGTAAACTCTGAGTCTATGAGTTGAACTGAGACTAATCCTTTTCAGCAGAGCATCATCTGCCAAAAATATCTCGAACCGGACAAGTATGCAGCTGTGCGTGTAAAATATTCTTGACTATTTTTATCGCCATGATTACGGCACGACTATACTCTGAAAACAATAGAGTGCATGCATTATCACTTCATTTTGACTCCTCAGGAGTCACGTGAGTGATCATTTGTGTAGGAGTTTATATCGAGTAAATATCGAAGGCTCTCTTTTCACTATACGTTTTTATGGAGGGAAACTCTTGGAATAAAAAATAATAGACAGTGATTACCTTAATAACCAACACACTGATAGACACAAAGCAAAAATGAATGTTTTAGATTCTGTTTTTATTCTTGAAGATTTAAAATCCTTTTGTTTTTACTTTTCACCTGTTCCAACCAAATATTTTTACCGATGATTGTTGGCCTACTGTCTTATCTCTCGGCTAAATCAGTTCAGCACTGTCTTTCATTGGTAACCACAGCATGATGCTGGTTGTACTATCATGACTATAGAAACTATGGAGAGACCATTCTTTCTTTCTTTCTTTCTTTCTCTCTCTCTCTCTCTCTCTCTCTCTCTCTCTCTCAGATTCATCCATTACAAATCAAACAACTATAATCGTATTCTTGTAATTCTCTTTTAGAGTCAATATTGCACTTTCAGTTTAAGCATTCATTGGCAACTGAAGTGTGTTGATGGTTGCTACGGAAACGAAGAGAGGTCATTCAAATAGCCTGGTTATGAGATCACGCAGACTTTTTTCCTTAAATTTCCTTCATGTACTAGATTCTGTTAGAAAAAAAAACAAACATTCAAAACAGAAAGATCATACATTAACATGTCGAGGAGTATGTCAAAAAAAAATTATATATATAGCCTAAAGGCACGTACAGATACATTCACAACCATATACACACATACGCCCTTACTGTTTTGTTTTTCCATATTTTTTATTAGATTTCATTCAAAATAAATCATTACATACAAATCAATATAAATGATAAAGATCTTCACTTCGTTTTCATAAAACAATTTGATAAATTAAATATATTCACAAATCAGTGAGCAAGGAAGACGAATCATGGAATGAAATCACTCATATATAAATAAAATACCCTTACCCACCCACGCGCACACAAGCGCACACCCACCCACCCACCAAAACACTCGCATCCACGGGCAAGACGCACTCTAACGCACTCACATACATGCACACACACACAACGAAGTAGAACATAGTAAAAGCCTACATTTAAATCAAACGTAGAGAAGAAGCAATATATATAGTAACAAATACATAGGTCTACATAATAATACGCAAGGCATTTTTCCTTGAACATGCTGAACAGGAAAAATTAAAGAACGGAAGGTTTTGAATATTTCTCCGCTTTTTTTTTTTTTTTTTTTGGTGGCATCCAGACACGAATATGTACATATGTGTCAACTTTATTTTAATGTGAACAAATCCCCTTGGCATCCCCCCCCCCCCCCCCCATTTATTCACCACTGATGTTGTACTACTAATTCTAAATTTAGGAAATGCAGGTTGAAATCAGTCCAAATATTCTGTCAAATGTAAAACTGAATGTTCTAAAGTTCCTTTAAATTTTTCCCTCTAGTCGTTATAATAGCTATTGTTTTAGAGTTATTCATACCTCGTTATCACTTTTTTTTTTCGTGTTCATCTCTTCAACAATTTTTCCCTTCTAGGTAAGAGTGAAATTTTGCTTCTTAATCACTGCTAATAATATTCCTGAGTTATATGGCATTCAATACGATAGTTCTATGCTCTTAACAGATATTTTACCATTGCCATCGGATTCACGCTGGCTAGTAAACCAACCATTTCCTCTCCCTTGAGGCATTCCCGCCGAGCGCCATATTATAAACACTCTCAACATGCTCAATGCAAAACGAACCTTACATCCTACTGGATACACATTTCATGAAATGGTGAAATGAAATTCGTTCGGTCTGAGAATAACTTGCTTTCAATCATTTTTATAAGCATAAAAATAAGACAAACAGACTGATAAAAGAAGAAAGAAAATTGCTGAATAGTGCAGGGATTACACCAGTCCCCTTTATCTTATGACTTTGGTAGTGTTCCGACGTGTGTTTTTTTATGTCATGAACATTATTTCTCATTTTGTAGTCTGAACTTTTTGTGGTCTGTCTGTGCCGATTTGTATTTTCTTTTGGAAACAAGTTTTACTGGGCTTGACCTGCCTTTTAAGGGCAGAAGTGCCGTCTCGGGCATCGAACCTAGGACCTTGGCATTTCCACTCAGGTGTTTAAACCACATAACTACGACGCATCTTATACAATGCACGATGCTGAGTTCGCGCATCCGATTTAAATAGGTTCACACTTCAGCAAAGTTGGGGGATTTTTTAGTTTTGTTTTATGTTTTCTTTATAGAAAGATACGACCTCGTTTTGCCATCTTACATGATTACATCGTGATAAGGTCAGTAAGCATTAGACAGGAAATGAAATGAGACAGGATTGACCATAATGGATTCAGTATAGGAGTAGTATTGAGAGCATGGTGTAACTTCGGGGGGGGGGGCAAAAGGGGACGTCCCCCATCCGGCGAAGGGGGCGAAGAAGAAAAGAAATAAGAATAAGAAAAAAAAAGAAAGAGGAAGGAAACCTGGAAAAAGATAATACGATCCCCTCCCACCCTTCTTCTTTCTCAGTGTTTTTTTTTTCTAATTCGCATTCATAAGACCGGTGTGCCCCCCCCCCCCTTAATGATGCCGGGACCTCCTTGATGTCTATACTCACTGTACGCCACTGATTCAGGGACTTGTTCAGTCATCCAATCAGTGGCCAGTTAGCGTGGGAGTGTAGGCTTGTTTGTACGTCACGTTGCAGTATTCAGCGCCAATGGATAAAATGTCGATTAATGTCAGGTCGGCTTGAGTTGCCAAAATATGTTTAAACCACTGACGAGCCAACTATTTAGAACAAATGATACTTTTATAGTGACAGCATGCGTATTCAGGGGAGGCGCCAGGGTATTTTGATAGGGCGAAAATTTGACCTACAGGTGATTTTTAATAACATTTTAAATGAACAATTAGGACTATTATGTAGTTATATGACCCTGCCCTCTCTCCCCCATACTCTTCTTTCTTCCTCTTTTTCTGTTTCTTCCTCTTCATTTTCTTTTTATTCTTTTTTTATCACTTGAAAAATCTTAGGGGCGGGCGCCCCGGCCCCCCCCCCCCCCCCGTAGCGCCGCTCCTGTATTGACAACATGATTGATTCAGCAGTCAGAAACATTCAGAGGTGCAGATATAATTATTATGGAGAATTCCGCTGAATTTAACTATGGTTTTATTTTCTTTCTTTTTTTCTCTCTCCTTTTCAAAAACGACGTAGAGGTCTAGACTGAAATGAACGTCTGTTAACTATATTAATTATCAGTTTTCCAGAGATCATGAAAGAGGGTACATGAGGTTGTGTTCTTTCAGAACAAGTATTTCTAGACTGCCATCAGGATAAAAGTTTTTGTTTTTTTTTAATTGAAATTTTCATTGATCAAAATAAAAAAATAATTACAGTGAGCAAAAACATAAACAATGTAATTGAATCAAGTTGGGCAGAATAAACGTTAAGAATTATTTATAAATATTCTGTTCTTTGTAAAGCGCATTATGATAACATCTCTACGCACTTTCGAAGGACTTTGGGTGACTGGGTGTTACTACCCTGGCTTCAGTCATTATAGCCTCCAGCATTTTAAGGAATTGATGCCTACCTGGTACCTACCTATTTACCTCACCTGGGTCGAGCGTGTTAATTGGAGATTACTGTCTTGGTCAAAGGACATTAGCTCCGCACCCAGGATTCAAACCCTGTACCCTGTGGTCCGGAAACTTATCCAGTAGACCGCAGCACCGCTCCATGTATATCTGTGTATGTGTACTTAACATGTACTACACTCTTAAAAACCATGCAGGTAATGATATATTTAAGGACACCTTCAGCAGGGGATGATAACATGATAACGTAACTTTACAGATAATTGATCATTAAAGCCTGGCGCACACTTTACGATCCGTTTGCCATCCAACTTTGGAAAAGTTTGTTATAGCATTTGATATGAACATTCAAACATTTAAAATCCTCATGATCAAAGCTCCGAATAGTCGTATGAACATTAAAATCGAAATTCCGCGCTATTGCGAGCCCCCGTGTGGGAACAAAAGCTAACTCGATTCCGAATCGTAGTGACGTCATAGCAATCTTGCGATCGGTTGCGATTTGAAGCCGATTTGGCCTTTACTCCGACCACAAGGCTCGCAGTTAACCAAAATTTCGATTTTAGTATTCCTATCATTTTTCTGAACTTCAAATAAGATCATTTTACTTGTACTCTCATATTCAGTGCTAAATGCCATTTCATCGAAAATCGGGTCGCCGTCGGATCGTATAGTGTGCGGCGTGCTTTAGTCATTTGACCGTGAGACATATATTTAATTTTTGGAGACTTCATTTTCTTCTTCTCTCAGTAAGAGTACTTGAAGGTTTCTCTTTGGAACACTCTGACTATGATAATCAATTTGGAATTAACACTGACCACACTGTTTTTCATTGAAGCAATAATAATTGCTATATTCGATACAGGCAGACTCTTAAATGTATCATTTTGCAGTCTTGAAGCTTGAATTCAGATGTTATTGATTACTCTGGGACATCGAACTTTTCAAATGCTTGTATAAATAATTACTACACATTTTCAACTTGTCAGAGTAGATTTAACATAATTTGATTTTTATTTGAACCGATCCAAATCAGTAAACTACCATGTACAGATGTATGAATAGCATCTACAGTACATTTCAGAAGAAAGTGTCAGCGGGTTCAGTGCATTTTATGTCACATTATTAAACCTCTCTGGTCCACCCACAATCAGACAAGGCGATATATCTTCTTCTTCACTTCACGAAAGGCATGAAAGGACAAGTTAGTTTCGCGTGACCGTTTTATCTTTTTTTTTTCTCTCTCTGTCGCTTTTGAGTTTATTTATGGTGGTTCTTTTCGCTTTTCTTTGCAAAGTTCAAGGTTTTAACGTTACACAAAGACTTCATGAATACACAAGTTTTTTTGTTTTTTTGTTTTTTTGGGGGGGTCTAATCTAATCTTGAATTATGCATCTCTCTCTCTCTCTCTCTCTCTCTCTCTCTCTCTCTCTCTCTCTCTCTCTCTCTCTCTCTCTTCACTGATATTGCTCCACACAAGGTTTCATCCTGCTGTATGGACTTGAAGGGAATGTCACTGTTGTTAGCTTAACTGAATCTGTTTTTTTTTTTTTTTCATCTTGACCACAATAATTGAATTTATTTGTTTAATTACTTATTAGTTCATTTGCTTACTCAGCTATCTTTTGTATTATCATTGTCATTATCATTTGCTGTTATTAACAATATTTAATCATTATTATCATTATTGTTATTATTATCATCATTGTTATTATTGTTATTAATGTTATCATTATTATTACCATTATCATTATCATGATCACCATTTTTATTGTAATCATCAATAATAATATCGATCTTTTTACACATCACTCTTCATCATGATATATCAAGTATGTTTCATGGTTGAATACTCTGCTGCAGCAACTCTTCGATGTTCTTCGAGTGACTTGCATAGACTTGTAAAACACACAGTCTCTTATGATGTCACTTTTCCACGTATAGTACCTGTTTCGTCACCTCTGAGCCTGTTTATTTGTAATCGCAGTGGTATAAAAGTGGTTGTGTAAAAAAAGGTGTCATCTACTATTCATTACCTGTAAATCAAATGAAGTCTTTTCAAATAAAATGTATATATAAATTTCACAAATACGCTGATTATGACCATATCCACCTTGTGTGACCTCTTTCTTTCTTGCTGCATGCTGTTACATTTATCACAGGAGTGTAAGTATGTGCATAGCGGGCACGTGCTCCGACAGTCAAACTTTGAATATGAGACGAAAGAAGGGGGGGGGGGGGTGAAATACAGACAGAGAGAGAGAGAGAGAGAGAGAGAGAGAGAGAGACGAAAACAATAGCGAGATCCATGCATTTTGGAATCTTATAGGGGGCACATGTTAAATGACCTCAGTAATCATTCCCTTTGCTTTGAAAAAAAAAATGCATAGGTTGAAGAAAGCATATGATTTGAGGCGATTATAAGTAAAATCCACCGTTCTCAGTGGTTCAGGAAAAATCAGGACGAATAAGATCTCTCTCTCTCTCTCTCTCTCTCTCTCTCTCTTTCTCTCTGCACCAACACGCTTTGTCCCATATTAACTTGCAAACCCTGCCATTTAAATGAGACAGGTTTTGTTTTTTGGGGCCGCAGCGATGGCCAGGTATAGAATAAAATAAGTGCATGGGAAAGGCAGCATATGGAGCGAGAAGGGGCAAATTTGTCAGAGAAATGACGAGACCTAAAGTGAGTAATGATATGAAATTGACCATCAGAGTCGATCATTTCGTATAAACTATGTTTGACTTAGCTGACCATAATTTGTGTCAAAATTGCTCAGTGAATAATAAATCACGCAATGCATGTACCATTAAGTGAACGATGCCACTTCAAATTGACCATTATGATCCTCAATGCAATACAAATTATTTTCCTTTTACACAATTTACTTTTAACCCCTCACAGAACAGAATTTTATTACAAATGGGCTTGGTGAAGCCAATTTGCAACGTATGCGTATCATTAGAGGCACCATTTCTTTAAGCATATTTCTGCAAACAAAGATGATCATTTTGAATTTGGATATGGACGTACTGATGACATAGTTGCTAAAAGAACGTGTTCTATCAAATGCTAGGTTCCCACTGTCGTGTGACTTGTCACGAATGCCACGATTGGCCATTCGTAGCTGATCGTGGAACTTTCACGTTTGGGGCAGCGTTTATACCCTTTCCCTTCTTGCCTCTAGTACCCTTGGGTGGCATTTCCCAAAGGTTCCAAATTGTTAAAGCCCACGAGAGATCGTGCGATCTCAACAGAGCTTAATGCGTTGGTCTTTTCCAAGGATGATTCCGATAACCACGATTTCAAATACGATTAGATGTGATCTGTGGCGCTTTGATACGATCTGATGCGATGATCACGTTCGACATTAATTGATCGCAGAAAAATTTTGAACCGTCCAAAAATTTTTCTACGATCAACACGATTGCCACGATTGACCTCAAGATCTGATGAGATCTGATATGATCACCACGATTACTCCACGATTAAGGCCGCGATTTCAATCGTGGGACGAATCGTGATAGTGGGAACATAGCATCACGTACTCTCATTTTTGAGCATCCAGCAAAGAAAGATGATCAATTATTTTGAATTTGTGAGATAGATCAGTCAATAACATTTTAAATCTGCAGTGCATAATGGAACCCCTCCCCCCCCCCAAAAAAAAAAAGAGAGAGAAAGAAATATCTTAAAGTAGATATAGGCAAGTGGTTTAATAAATACATGTACATGTATAATATACGAAAATATAGAATAGGTAAAAAATAACAATATATAAAAACAAAATTAAAATAGGTAGAAGTAGATTTCTCGATTTTGTCGAAAGCTTGTGACGGTCAACAGTGTCCATGTGAGGACATGAGTAATGCCACTACTACCGTAAAGGGGGTGGGGAGGGGAGCTAGATTCCCCTCCCCCCAAAGAAAAATAAATTTAAAAATCTTGAAATGCCCAAAGAGGATGTTTTTCACATTTTAGGGCATGATATATTCTTACAGGACCAGCAATTAACAGCAAAAGAAGGTAATCATAATTTGGGGATGCATTTCATGTTGAATAATTGATATTTTAGAAGAAAAATCGAAAGGGAAAACAAGTTTTGTCTTGGTGTACTTAATACATATCGCTTCTGAAGGGGGATCGGGCCAGTTGTGTGCCCCCCCCCCCCCCGCCAATCCGCTCGAGTCCCAGTCATCTTCACGCTTCTTCCCGATCAATGATATAACATTAGAACCGGATGTGCACAGTACATTTCAGTGGAGGTACGTTCTTACTTGGTAAACACATCTTGCTCGACAAGGTTAAGCCTCTAAAGTGAGTGACATTTCCATTTATTCTCCAGGGACAATGGTATGAAAGGAGACGTCACAGGTAAGATTTAAACTACTTAGTACATGAACCAGAATAATTTCCATAATCCATTCCTGCACCGGCGTAAATGAGGAGTGAAGGGGGGGGGGGATGATCGACTTTTTTGCCGAAATTTTTTGCGTGAACTCACACTTAAGTATACACACACACACTCTTACTAACCCGAGCAGACCCCCACATTATTCTTTTATTCTGCGAGAGAGCGAAAGAAAAATAACCACTTTTCTGTTTTTTAAGAGCATTTCAAATGAAAATTCCACTATATGACCGTCGTTTATGACATTTTTAATGAAAAATTTCACCAAGTGATTAATTACAATATCATTTTTCCTTAATATGAGGGGGGATATTTGTACACGCCATCACCCATCCCCCGGAATTTACGCCAATGCATTCCTGATGTAAATGGGTGCGTTAGTTTGAAGTTCGCCTGCTCCTGATGGTACTGTTCCACTTTAAGCCTTGTTACAAAGGAGGGTATAATCAAAAGGGGTACATTTTTCTGTTGTGTGTACCCCCTCTCAAATCCTCCAGTGATTGCTAATACAAATCAAATCAAATCAAATTTTATTGATATTCAATCCACAATTTTGGATTATCATCAGTATGAGTAATGCAAAACAAACAAAGGATATACATAACCATATATATAATTTAGGCAAAAGTATACATATTCGGCAAACTCAATGAATAAGTGGAACCAAAATCAAACAAAAACAAACAAAAAAGTGTAAAAGTATACAATAATGATATAATCGTGTTGTATTTTCTATAACTGCAAAACATAATATATACATAAACACGTGCGGCTCCTGCCGTATTCCTCCCTTATTCTGAAGAGAAAAGAAAAGAAAAGAAAATACAACAAAAATTAAAAAGTCTAGATATTATGGTCCAACCTGCTCAATCTTTCCCTATACATATTACTAATGGAGGATACGCAAATTTTTGTTGTATCATAATCGTTAGATTTTAGTAAATATGTGAATTTTTCGTGTTCGTTTTATCCTTAAAGGTGGGCACTACATTGTTTATGTTTGGAATAGGGTTTCTCTTTCGTTTTCAAGGTATGGGCAGCACATAATAAAATGAAATTCTGCTTCTACATCTATTTGGCACATGGGACATAAGCGTTTATTTATTTCCAAGTTTTTGTGTCTTCCCTGTTCTATCATTAATTTACTATTACTAATTCTTATTTTATAAAGTTTTTTATGTGTCATTTATTTACGTCTAATAACAGATATTTTTCACAATCGTATGTATGTTTTAGGTCCTTATAACTTCTAAGTTTGCTACAATACACCTCACTGTTTTCATCTAGAGTTCTCTTCCAATATCTGATATATCTTTCTTGAAGTTTATTGCCAATAGATGTTATGAGCTGTCGTTTCGAGAATGTATTTTGATTGTTCTATATATGATGAAAACCGATATCTTTCAAAACTACTTCTAGCTGTTGGCAAAACCCATTCTTAATTAACATGTTTGCGTTGTATGCAATATTGATTAGGCTGTTAGCATTTGAATTTGTGATATGTATCCAGAAGCCAATCATTAATTTCAAACTTGAGATGTATAAAGGGTAACGTCCTAATTCCGACAGAACAGCACTGTTAACTGCTCCTCTGTTCAGATCGAGCATATTCTTTAAATAATTTACATGCATTTTTTCAGGTGTGACAGAGTTGTATCTTTTTCCATATCCCCTTTTAGAATCTTGATGATATCCATTATCCAAACTTCAGAACAGTATAACGCAATTGGTTTGATACAGCTATCGAATAGCTTCAAATTGGGTAGGACCAAAAGACGATCACTTGCTAATGGGCTTCTTTGTGAAAACATTGCTTTTTCGGCTTTGATCGTCAAGTTATTAACCGCATGGGAGAAGGTTCCCGAGGGTTTAAATAAAAGTCCCAAATATTTGTACTCTGGAGCTATCGTAACAAGATTATTACCTATAAAGAACTTTTCTTCATGGATCAGTCTACCCGATTTATTAAAAATCATAACATTCGTTTTCTTAATATTTACTTGTAGATTCCAGTGTTTACAATATTTATCAAGTTTATTTAGGGAAGACTGGAGACCGTCTGGTGATTCGGATATTAGTACCAGGTCGTCAGCGTATAGCAAACATGATATTTTCTTTTCCCCGAGCAATGCTGATTGGCAGTTATCATTAAATTCATTTACCAAATCAGTAACATATAGAGAAAAAAGAGTAGGGCTCAGTGAGCAGCCTTGTTTAACCCCGGCTGAAGTTGAAAATGTTGGTGTTCCCCTACGTTCCAACTTTATTGAAAACCTAACATCACTATACATATCCTTGATAAGGTTTAAGAAGGGTCCAGTATCAACACACTTTTCAAGTTTATGCATCAAAGCTTTTCTATTCACAGAGTCGAAGGCTTTTTGCAGGTCGACAAAACATACATATAAATATTTTTTCTTCATAAAAGCCTGGTCTATTATCGTTTTGAGGGTGAAAATGTGGTCGCTTGTACGACTACCTTTACGAAACCCAATTTGCTCTGGGTGTATGACATCATTATTTTCAAGGAATTCATTGAGTCTGATGTATAAAATCCTAGCAAATAATTTGCCTAGGCAACTTGAAAGAGCAATAGCCCGAAAATTGGATGGATCATCATAAGTCCCTCCTTTGAATACTGGTTTTATAATAATTGTCCCTCCAACCATCAGGGTAAATACCAGTTTTGAGTATCAGATTAAATATTTGGGTATAAGTATTAACATGTAATTTGCAAGAGATTATGATCATTTCATTTAATATTCCATCTACTCCGCAAGACTTTCTGGTCGTAGCGTCTTATCCCAAGGGCTTTTCCTTAAAAGTCGGCAGTGTCTCCGAATAGTTCGAATAATACTTCTGCAGTTGGCATCAAACCATGGTTTATTAGGTTTGCATTTCTTTTTAGCTTTGGGATCACGAGCCTTGAGTTGTGCAGCTTTTCGTAGGATCGTTGTAAAATCTTGAAATAAGCAATTAACCTTTCTCGTTACTTCAGATGAATCCTCAGTCCCTTGGATTTGCAGAATTTGGTCATGAATTTCTAAGAAGTTTCTGCTACGTATCAGATTCCTACTAAAAATATCTTCACGTATTTTCGACCATAAACCGCCTATTACTGGAATTAGTGGGGTCGTATCGACATGTTCAGTAAAAATAGATTGTAAAGAAAGGGTGATAGGGCAGTGGTCAGACATAGTGGGAAAAAAAATCTTCTACTACGAAACTCAAGACGCTTGGTAGCAAATTTGCACTACAAATGCAATAGTCATCTATGGCCATGCCTTGTGATTTTAAAAATGTCATTTACTCGTGTCACCAAGAGTACGGCCATTCAAAATTCTCAATTGGGCATTCAAACATATATCCAGTATATTTCTTCCGTACGTATTTGTCACTTGGGGGATACAAGTATTACGTCTGCGGTATACAGAATCAGCTACATAATCGTCGCGTAGAAAACTGTCAAACTTATCATTAGTACCATGCAGTATAAAGTCCAGTTCACTTTCATTTATATGTGCATTCAGATCACCCATGATTATTACATCTCCTTTTTTTTTTTTTTTTACTAAATCTACTAATACTTTCCTCCATGTTATCAAATATATCCTTGTTTAGCCCTGTTCTGATAGTGTGGGAAGAGTTGGCAGGTGGAATATAAGCGAAACATAGATATATATCATTATTAAGGCCAAAAAACGATTTTGATAGTTTCAGCCAAATGTATTCACAGTTAGAGTTATCCATCACATGAACACCCTTTGATAATGAGTGTTTAATAAATACGCCGAGCCCCCCCCCCCCCGAGCTCGTGAGGGTTCTTGGGAGCGGCATACCCCTATATACTTATAACCGTTACAGTGAAGAGTAAAGAGAGTCTGAAGCATGCGTTTCACACATAAAAACTATATCAGAGACAATGTTTCTCTGAAATTCTTTTTCATCTAGTTTACAGAAACGTTCTCCATTGATTCTCTTGAATAAGCCATTAACATTCCATGAAGATATAGAGAGCAATTTTGATACTTTAGGTGCCATAGTTTGATCTGGGTGCCAGTGAACTACCATATTACTCATCGAGGTATAGTTTTAGGTTAACCAATCCCAGATATCACTGATGTGTACACTGATATATTAAACTCCTTGGTAAGAAATAATGTATATGCTTAGTAGGTACAGGATTCATGACAATATAGTATTATAATATGATTTCAGTCGGTGGCAAGTAAAGACATTGTCATATCCATGTAACTAACATGATGATCATATTGTCAGTGTGCACATATGATATACAGGTTACATTTTATCATAAATACAAGCAAAGAGAAAAATATATATATATACATATATATAAACATTTACATGAGTACATGTGTACCCCAAGTAAGAACAGAAAATATCGTTTGTGTAATCGCCATCTCTAATGATGTAGCTTCGATCAATATAAACTCACAATCATGGTGATTCTCTTGCTACTGTGTAGGCTGTATACAAACATATTCAAACAAGCAAAAATGCAATACAAGCAAGATTCTTTTGCTACTGTGTAGGCTGTATACAAACATATTCAAACAAGCAAAAATGCAATACAAGCAATAATAACATTTTAAAAATGCATTGGCCATTTCCATGCCCTCATACAGGTCATACAAACGCACATGGGTATATGATCAAAAATACAAAAATACAAAAATACAAATCCTTGGAAGTACTTCTCATAGGCAGATATGAAATTAAGGCAGTTATTAGATTACGAGAAAAATGCAATACAAGCAACAATAACATTTTTAAATACATTGGTCATTTCCATGCCCTCTTACAGGTGGCGTCTTACAAACGCACATGGGTATATAAGCAAAAATACAAACCGAAATCATGGTTAATGAAGGTTTCAGGAAGAAAAAATGATATAGAGCTGTGAGTACCAAAATACCATCAGTAAAATATTAGTCAAACATTGGTTGATATCACACCATGCATACTGTTTAAAATGCATCCAAGTCAGATAAACTGCATCTTTGTGGGGATATAATATAAGCATGCTAGCAAGTATACTCGACAGAGATAAACTGACATGCTTTGTTCACATTCTCACTTGGCATGATATGAATATTATATACATATGCTCATTTTTCAAATTTACACTGTACTGATACCTGTTTTCAAGGGCATAATTTCCTGAGACATTATGAGCTAAACGAAAGAAAGAAAGAAAAGGTATTATCGTATAAAACAAGATATAACATACTGAGTGCAGAGAGAGAATATTTATTACTGAGTTTGCTGCTCTGACGCTAGGTTCAGCGAACTCTCAACAGTTAAACTATCATTATCGACAGTTTTTGTGCCACCGCTGAAACAAGGAACAAATCATAGATCTATAATAAGGACGATAACCACGCTTAAAGAGCCACCAGACTTAGGGATTCCCGGATGATAGGAATGGGGGCTGTAGTTTCATATGATCTCGATTGTCACTGTAGCTATTTAATATATTACGGTATATTACCGTGTAGAGCTTGGAATACATCGAATGGTTGTAACCATTTTTTATTCATTTCTTTCTCCTTCATTTTCCTTACTCTATTTCCTTTCTTTCTCCCTTCCTTCCTTCCTTCCTTTTCTTTCTTTCTTTTTCTTATAGCATGTGAGTATGTCAGGCAATCGTCTCTCTACGAAAGACACCAATGATTGCATTGGCCAACTTCGGGTCTGGTCTGATCTAGATACTTCAGTATCTACCTGACTGTGTGAGCTATGTCAATGTACCATAAGTGTTATGTCGTATGCCTAGCATTTCGAAAAGTTCAATGGAGAATTGTAACTATTACAAAACATGAAATATGAAAGGATTTCAGCGTATTGTTGCATTGAATAACCCGAATCCTATTAATGTTGTTACCCTTATAACAACTCAAGCCAAGGCGTTGTGATAAATATTTCACTCTATCTGCATTTCTATGAACGGCAACTCCTCGACCTTTAAACAAATCTCTAAATGCCCCTCTCCTCCGCATCATCAGGCCATGTGATGATGTTACCATAGCAACCCGAATCTTTGATCGGAGGATAAGTACCCCGCACTCCTTGATCAGGGTTGATTTGCTTCTGATGTGAGGAGGTGTCACATTGGACCTTCCCTAATATACGATGAGGGGGCATGCACTCTCTCCACCGCCCTCAAAAAAGAGAAGCAAGAGACATTGAAGGTCACTGGCACAGTCACTAATTTGTTTCGAATTTTAGTTTGAGCAATGCTGGCACACATTTTGGAGTACCAGTTTTCAATAGAGGGCGCCATAACAATGATGATCATGATGATCATGATGATCATGATGTTCATGATGATGAGCAATGCTATTGGGAAGTTGATGGTAGTGATTAATAACAATGATAATTGTTGTTGATATCAAACGAATCTAAAAGAAAAGGAAATCAATGAAGAAATTGCTCAAAAAATTGAGAGTGTCGACAGCGTTTCATCATATTTCACTGTCTTTTAATATGAAATTTACTGAAATATTGATTTTGTTATTTTTGTGTTTCTCTACCGCAGAGTTTTTGGGGACCTCGTGATCATGCTACTTGCCAGTAATTATATATGGATTTTGATTGTTTAATTATTTTTATGTCATCTGTGGATATGTTCGAATTTATCGAATTTGTTTTTTAAAGAAAAAAAGCAGTGAAAGGGAGAAAAATTGTAATTATTCCTCTTTTTCTTCTTTTCCTTCTTCTTCTTCTTCTTGTTCTTCTTCTTCTTCTTCTTCTTCGTCGTCGTCGTCTTCTTCTTCGTCGTCGTCGTCTTCTTCTTCGTCGTCGTATTCTTCTTCGTCGTCGTCTTCTCCGTCGTCGTCGTCGCCTTATTATTATTATTATGACTATTATTGTTATTATTATCATCATCATCATTATTATCATGATTATTATCATTATCGTCATCCTCATCATCCTTATCGTCGTGACGTCGTCATCGCCTTCATCATCGTCATTGTTGAATGGATAGATTTAAATACAACATCCATATGGCAGGGTGTTTAGGAGCAATGCTGAGAAGAGGAGAGAGAGAGAGAGAGAGAGAGAGAGAGAGAGCGTGAGAGAGGAGGCGGAGGAGCAGGGAGGATGTGCTTCTGGTTTGCTTGCGGTGTTTCTGTGTCGGTCAAATACGTTTCTATACCAGCCCTAAATTACACTGCCAAAAATTACACTCAAATTACAATCTCCCTAAAGATACTTAGCTCAACTTAAAGGGATGGGCATTTTACCCCTCACTCACACCACTTAATCAAATTTATATCGACCGAGACCCGACAGAATTGCAGCTATTGGGGGGTAATGAAAAAGTTTGTTCTGTCTATTGTTCTTCCATTGGTGGTTTCGTTGTTGTGACTGGAGTTTTATACTGCTTTCACACCAAGGTACGGTCGCTGCGAGCGGTCGCTGCGACCGATCGGACGTGCTTTCACACCTCCGTCAAAATTTGGTCAGGCGCCAGAGCGATCGGTCGCTGTATAGCTGACCTAGCCGGAAGCGGAAGTAGAGATAGTGCGGAGGCATGTATGGGGGGTCATTGCATTTCGATCGGTCGCTGAGTACGATGTGCTTTCACATCTAGCTTGCATCGGTCGCGATCGATCGCTGAAGTACCTCACCGACCGTACTCAGCGACCGATCTTTTTGACCAAAAGATCTTGGACGGAATGAGCTCGTGATAGCACGTGAGTGACTCTCCCACCTGTTTCCCGTGTAGTGTGAATAGGCGCTTTCTCGGCGCGACCTTCAACCATTTCTGAAGGACTTGAACGGACATTATGTCTAAACAGACCGGTACTTCGGGGGCGAAGAGGAGGAGACAGCCGTCCGCCGCTGGACCCGTAAGCCCAGAGTATGGCTCGTTATTTGATAACACTTCATTGCTAGTTGCTATAGAGAAGATGTTAGACGTAAAACTGGACAGATTGGAAGAAAAATTGGAACGTAATATCAAAGCTTTCGAGAAGAAACTTGAAGAACTAGCTGAGGGACTGAATAGTCATTGTAAGTTTACAGAGGAACGCATGAAAGAAATTGACGACAAGATAAAGAAAGAAAAACAAGAGAGGGAATCTGAAATGGATAGGCTAAACGCCTATATCATGAGAGAAAACAGTGTGCTCATGGGCCTCCCAGAGACAGAGAATGAAGATACCGATAAGGCTGTCCGCGCCTTTTACAAGGTTAATTTGAAGCTCGAGGAGGATTTTATCAATAGTATTGAGCATCAGAGAGTTCACAGAGTCAGATCGACCATAAAGCCAAGACCGATAAAGCTAAGATTTCTCAGGTACCAAGATAAGCTCAAGGTCCATGGAGCGGTAAAGAACCTAAAAGGAACTTCGTTCTATCTAACGGATGATCTCCCTAAAAGAATACGAGATGAAAGGAAGAGAAAAGTAAACCAGCTTAAAGAAGCAAGAGAGGAAGGAAAGATTGCCTTCTTTAGCAGATCAGAGCCCTGGAAACTTGTCATTCAGGAAAGACGAGTACCTATACATGGCAGTGTTGCATCAACGGCATCAACAGGAGCTGTAAGAATGCCAGAAACTGCAGGATTGCATGGAGTTACAGAAGTAGTACATGAGGTAGGAACACTTCAAGGAGCAGGAGTAAAAACAGCCTTACCTATTATTGCAGAAGCTGAAGGAGCCACGGCAATGGTCTAGTACATGTAGCAATGCTCGCTCTAGGAGATGCAACTACACCAGCATTAGCAAGGCTGAAAGAAGTTGAAGCATTGTAAGGAGTTGTGTCTACATGTACTTGCTATCTTCAACTCAAGAATGGTTTATTCTTCGAAGGTTAAATCCTAAATCTCAAGAAGGAGGAAGTGCTCTGATTTAAATGCCTTAAAAAGTTGATTTCAAGGAAGCCTTGTCTTCTGTACAAAAATGGAAGCTTTTGTTTCAATTTTTACGTGATACTCAGCCCAATTTTTGATGTTCAGAAGTACACCTATTATGAAATGGAATCAGAAGGAAGCTAAATAGAAAGGAAAAAAATATATTGGAGATGAAGAAAACCGCTTTGTTTTATAAACACCTGAAGGAGGAGCTTTTCATGGAAATGATAAATAGATGATGTCAATTTCAAATTAAATTTCGTTTTCATCCTAATTCTCAAGGAGGAAGTACTCCGAGTTAAATGCCTTAAAAGCTGATTTCAAGGAAGCCTTATCTTCTGTACAAAAATGGAAGCTTTTGTTTCAAGTTTTACGTGATACTCAGGCCAATTTTTGATGTTCAGAAGTACACCTATTATGAAATGGAATCAGAAGAAACCTAAATAGAAAGGAAAATATACTTTGGAGATGGAGAAAACCTTCGTTTTATAAACACTTGAAGGAGGATCTTTTCATGGAAATGATAAATATATGATGTCAATTTCAAATCAAATTTCGCTTTTCAGTGTTATATTCATGTCGTCTTAAAAGAGGATGAGATGCACTGTGCATCATGCATTAAGGTGTGGCTTTTAGGAAGCTTTACTTTCCACTGGTGAATGAAATTTTATCTTTGCAAAGCTTCTAGTTTAAGTGTTATCCAACCCCACCTAAGTCTAAGAAGTGAATGATGCTAAGAAATAAGCAACACTAAGGTTTGGAATTAAAAAGAACCTTGAATTTGTTGGAAATGGATGAAAATTTTGGTCTGTATAATCCTGAAGGAGGATATACAAATGGAATGATTTAAACAGATTTTAATGTACCTTTCTGTCTACACAAGGGAATTCTTGTTTTCAAATGCAGCTTGGAAGCAATCCTAGCAATTTTTAAGGATGCTCCTTCACATTTTCAAAGTGGAGGAATGATTTTCTTTTATTTTTTAATTTTTGTTATTTTTCATAAAAATGTACGGCTTTTCATGCTTAAAGAGAATGTAGCAAGAACCATATGAAATGCAGCCATGAGGAATGTTGCCGTTATGTAGAAATTTATAGGCATAATTATTTCAGGAGAAGGTACTTTCTTCCTCTTTTTTTCAGAATGTATACATTTATATACATTTATCATGAACAAAGATTATGTTCTTGGAACTTTGGAATATAACTATTTATTGTTTATGCAGAGAGGATCATATGAGTTGTTGATATGTAAATTTTATTAGTTTCATAATATTTTGGTTGCACTTTACAATTTAAGGGACCTTTTCTTCCCCTATTTTCCTTTACCTACTTTTTTCTTCTCTATTTGTTTAATTAAGAAAAATATATATGAAGAATAGGCATGAAAGGTGGATTGTAAACTCGAAAAGGTGAATTTATGATTGCAATGGGAAGATTTCAGAACAAACTCAAGAAAGGCAACCAAAAGCTTGATCTAGTTCATTTGTCTTGTAAAGGAATGGAATATGATTTACACACAAAAGAAATGCAAGACAAAAGGGGAAATATTGAGTGCAACTAAAATATAATGTCAATTACAGCTTGAGCTCATTCGAGTCTGGGAAAGAATGTGAGGCTTACACTACGTATTTTCAAGATGTTGTACATAATAGGATAGTTGTTAATTACACTGAAATAACATAGTACACCATGTTTGGATTGAAATGCCACAAACCTAGTCTTATTATGGCTGATGTTGTGAAAAGAACTATTTGAAATGCACCTACATGTACGTGGAATGTTGCAGTCTTGCAGAATTTTATATGCATAATCATTAAAGAAGAAGGCATTTTACCCCCTGTCTTATAAATGGAAGGCACACATTTATACACATTCTTGAAATTTAAATATACCTTATTTATGCAGTCATACGTGTACATGTTATAGAGAGAGAATCATTAAGTTGTTGATATGCAAAATTCACTGGCTCTATAAAATTTAGGTTGCACTTTACTATCAAAGGGACCTTTTCTCTTTTTTTTTTTTTTTTTTTTTGTCTATTTATTAATTTAGAAAAATATATAAGAAAAAAATAGGCATGAAAGGTGTAATGTGAAGTTAAAAAGTGAATTTATGATTACAGTGGGATTTTTCTTTTGGAACAAATTCAAGAAAGGATACCAATCCTTTATCTAGTTTATTTGTCTTTGCAATAATTGGAATATAATCCACACACACACACACAAAAGTAAAACTAAAGGAAGTGGAACTAAAATAGAATGTTGTTAATTCCAGCTTGAGGTTGTTTGTTGCTGGGAAAGAATGTGATGCTCACTGTATATTTCCATGAAGTTGTACATAATAGGATAGATGTTATTTACAGCGCAACAACATAATACACCATGTTTGGGATGTGTGTCTGTTCAAAGCATACATGTACATGTACATAATGTACATGAAAAAGACTCTTTGAAAGCATTTGAATTCCAGATGCAAAAATGGTTCCCTTTCTAATTGTGAATATTAATTGGTTAGTTTCTAGAATGCATGATTGAAATATGCAAGGGTTCACTGCCTGATTGATCAATTACATTTAAAATTGTTTGGATATACCCATGTCCCTGTTGTATGTAAGCATGGTGGATTAGCTCAGTAACACATTTAGTTATGAGGAAAAATAAGTCATTTATTTCTTTAAAGGAATAAGCGGGCAGGTGTACACTATCATAACATATACATAATAAGAGGAATGTTCTTTGGGCTGCAACAACATACCAGAGTTTTTCTCTGTGTTGTTTGTTTGTTTGTTTAGAACACGCATAGGGACTGTGG
The DNA here is from genome assembly GCA_029962745.1 of Echinometra lucunter. Taxonomy (NCBI): domain Eukaryota; kingdom Metazoa; phylum Echinodermata; class Echinoidea; order Camarodonta; family Echinometridae; genus Echinometra; species Echinometra lucunter. The sequence goes on along the minus strand of CM057155.1, from coordinate 27,856,143 downwards.
TGCATCTACATATTTCAAATTACATGCAAGAGTTCATTTATTTATCTCTTTATTTTGGAAGAAATAGTTTTGGCTTTGTTAAACCATTAGAATGAAGTCTACCCATGCAAAAAGTAGAAGGTATGTCTTTTTTTTTTTTTTTTTTTTCATGTACATTGTGCATACATGTAAGCATTGTATTTTGAAATGCCACGAAATGGCTTAGTAAGATTCTGTTGCATATTTTTTTTCTTTCATTAAGGAAGAATGAAGGAAATAGCTGTTTCTTTTTCAATGAACATGCCAAGAAAAGAATATAAAATAGTTTGCTCTGTATTATCATGACTATGTACGTAACACAACAGAAAGGTGTTTGTATTGCTATAACATGGAATTTTTTTTTTTTTTTTTTCTTAAATTAACCATTGGAATGTTTTGGGGGTTTAAAAGGAAAGGTACATGTACATGTAAAGTTGTTACATGGACAAGGCAATCATTTATTTTGACAGAGTTCATTCACTTACAATGTATCTTTTTAAATTCAAGGCATGTCTTCTTTAGAGATTTACATGTACACTAATGTACATGTGCACCTGAAAAATGCCATGAAAGTACTATTGGCAATTGATACGGAAGTTTTTGTCCTTGTTTTTTTTTTTTGTTTTTCTTTTCCTTGATGAGAATATAAAGCTAATACAATGGCTGAATAGACTTTCGAGCGACATGTTATGAAATGAATCTGTTACTGGAAAGCATCTAAGTTTTATTTGTGGGTTGGTAAGAGACTTTTGTACTTAATGGGTTTTGGATAGCATGCATGGATGAAACACAATTGCAAGAACCTACCCCTTTCTTTCTTACTAATTTAAAGCTGATTTAACTAGTACATACCTTGTAAGGAGGAAAGTTTCCCATTTAATTCTGTTTAGAAATGTATAGAGTGAAAGCATATCTATTTCTTTTTATCTTCTTCTTTATTCTTAATGTCCATGCTTATAATAATACACACTTTATAATAGGAACGGCGGGAAAGGGTGGGAGAGTTTCAGATACTTGTCACTCAGGTACAAGTTCGTGCGTGATGTGCGAGCTTTTCCACGGAGGGGGGAGATCGGGAGGGTGGTCGGGGTGCCGGATCGGGGTACATGTACATTCGGGAGAGGGTAGCCTAAATTCGGAGGTGTGTTTGCATCTGGGGGTTTGTTGTGATTTTCCAGTTGGGGTGGCCTTTCACTTCATTTATTCTTTGGGGTGGTTCCGAATTTCATTTTACAGTTATCAAAATATCAGAAGTTATATGTATAGGTCGGAATTTATCAACTTTGTTAAACACAAATCATATAAATTAAGGTTTGAAATTTTAAATTATCATCAAGATGATGGCGCGGTTTGAAAAAATGTCCTTTAAGTGTAATTTTCTTTCCTTGAATGTTAAAGGATTAAGGCATAAACTAAAAAGGGAGAGGATTTTTACTTGGATTAAAGATAAACGAGCTGATATAATCTTTTTACAGGAGACATATAGCACAAAAGAAATTGAAGAAGATTGGAAACAGTTATGGGACGGAAATCTTTATTTTAGTCATGGGACTAATCATAGCAAGGGAGTTTTAGTTTTAGTGGATTCAAAGCTAGATATTCAAGTTCGTAAGGTTGACACAGATAAGGAAGGACGGTGTGTGATTATGGAATGCATAATACAAGGTCAAAAGGTTTTTATTTGTAACGTGTATTTCCCGGTGCGAAGTAAGGAGTCGGAGCAAATACATTTTTTAAATGAGTTTAATTACTTGTTCGAACGAATGTATGTTAAAGACTATTTTACAATAATAGGAGGGGATTTTAATATGATTAGAAACGTGGATTTGGATTATATGGGGAATAGTAGACCTTCATCCCTCTCTAGATTTGGCACACTTTTTGAACAATTTATGAACAACTTAGATTTAATTGATATTTGGCGATCAAGAAATGGAATGAAGAGGCAATTTACATACAGACAAACCCAACCCTTAATGCAAAGCCGGCTTGACTATTGGTTTATATCGGAGAAACTAGACGGAATAGTTGTTAATGCAATATTATCCCATCGATAGCTCCAGACCATTCAGCAATTCAATTGCAGTTTATAATAAACCTCAAAATTTATTGAAAGGCAGAGGAAGGTATTGGAAATTTAATAACAGTTTATGTAGAGATTACGACTATGTAAATGAAATGAAAAAGGAAATCACAGAACTGAAGGATAAATTCAAGGACGAAATCAAAGACAAGAGGTTTTATGGGATTTTGTGAAAATGAAAATAAGTCAGGTCACAAGAAAATATTCCAAAGATAAAGCTAAACAACGAAGAGAAAAAATTGAGAAACTTGAAAGGGATATTGCGGTTATCGAAAAAGAATTAGAAAATAGCATAGATAATGAAAAGGTTAAGCTGTTAGAGAGTAAAAGGAAAGAGTTAAAAACATGTTACGACTTCATTAACGAAGGCGTTAAAATTCGATCGAGAGCATCATTTTATGAAAGTTGCGAGAATGACATGAGATATTTTAACCAATTAATGGAAGTTAACAAAAAGAAATCGGTGATACAAAAGTTGTTAATGGAAAATGGAAGAATAACACATGATGAAATGGAAATAACAAAAGAAATACATTCATTTTATAGTACATTATACGCACAGCCGTTAGTACACTCCAACACTCGGGACGAAAATGTATTTTTAAGAGGTTTACAAAAACTGTCTAACGAATCCAAAGAAACGTGTGAAGGAAAAATCACTTTAGGTGAGTGCATGGCGGTATTAAAAGAAATGAAATGCAATAAGTCTCCGGGCAATGATGGACTAAGTGTGGAATTTTATGTTACGTTTTGGCCGGAGATTGGAGAATTGTTAGTGGAAGCGCTTAATACTGCTTTTGAAACAGAGGAACTTTCTCCTTCACAAAAACAGGCAATAATAACCTTGATTCAAAAAGAGGGTAAAGACCCGTTGCAAATAAAGAACTATAGACCGATTTCATTGCTAAATGTGGACTATAAAATATTGACTAAAGTTCTTTCAAGGAGAATAAAAAGGGTATTAAATGAAATTATTAACGTAGATCAAGTTGGTTATTTAAAAGGGAGATATATAGGTGAGGCAATTAGATTGATAGACGATATGATTTTTCACACTAATCATAACAATTTACAGGCATTTTTGCTGGCAATAGACTTCGAAAAGGCCTTCGACTCGGTCTCACATATTTTTTTGCAAACTGTTTTAAGATCATTTGGTTTTGGTTCATCATTCTGTAAGTGGGTTAGAACCCTTTATAATAATGCCCAAAGTTGTGTATTTAATGGAAATAGGTCTACAGGATATTTTAGCATTAGCAGAGGCGTAAGGCAGGGGGATCCCCTCTCCCCATATCTCTTTATATTATGTATTGAAACTCTTGCAAATTCAATCCGTCATGATGAAGAAATTCATGGAATAAATTTTGGAGATACTATGGTTAAACAAATTTTATATGCAGATGACATGACACTATTTATTAAAGATAAGAAATCGATGGAAAAGCTCGATATTTTGTTTTTAAACGGTTTTCTAGTATATCAGGACTAAAAATGAATAGAGAAAAAACTTTCATTTTATTGTTGGGACCTCATAATAGTTCACATGTTGTAACTCCTTTTGGAAAAATAGTTCAGATGATGAAAGTCTTAGGTATATATTTTTCATTAGACTACCCGAAAGGCAGCAACAACTGAACTACAAAGAGATTCTAAGTAAAATTAAAAGATTACTCTGTTGGTGGAAACAAAGGGATTTGACGATAATGGGGAAAATTCAGCTTATAAAGACATTTGTTTTATCAAAGTTATTGTACGTTTCTTCACTTATGCCAGTACCGCAATGGGTTTATGAAGACATCAACAATAATATTTCTGATTTTTTATGGAATGGGAAGGATAAGGTTAAAAGAGAGACACTGCATTTGGACTACAATAGTGGGGGGCTGAAGCTAACGGACTTTCGATTATTCATCCGCTCACAGAGAATCACTTGGTTAAAAAGACTTATTTTGGGAGAATCAAGTATGGGTTGGAAACGATACTTCAGGCATCAAACAAGGATAGTTGGCGGCCTACTTATATTTTTTTCCAATACTGCATTGAACGTGCTTAATCTCAATATTCCAACCTTTTATCAAAATATGGTGGAGTCATGGCTTTGTACTAAAGAATTTATATTGAAAAAAGAACATAACAGAAGAAATGAAATTATATTTAACAATAAATTCATTCGTGTCGATGGAAAAAACGGTCTTTTAGAAAGCATTTTCCTTAAAAATATTTACAAAATACATCATATTGTAGATACAGAAGGGAACTTGAAGTCGTTCAATGATTTTAAAAGAATGGGATTAGATAATTCAGAAATTAAATTATTACAAAATTTGTTTCAGTTAATTCCTACCACGTGGAAAACCTTTTTAAATAAAAATGACTATCCTGATGAAGACAAAGATTTAACTTTAGAATTTTTTCTCAATGAAAGGAAATTGTCATTGTGGGATATTACTTCCAAGCGAATATACAACTTTCTATTAAATACAAGAACAGAAAAGTCAAGTGCCGCACGCAATCTTGTAGACAGATATAATGTTTCAGGAAAAGAAATACAGTATATATTCTTGACACCTAGGAGGTCCACCTTGAACAACAGGCTAAGGGAGTTTCAGTTTAAATTATTGTATAACCTAGTTTACACCAATCAACATCTGTATACCTTTAAAATCTCAGTCGATAATGCTTGTTCATTTTGTAAAAAAGAAGAGGAAACATATGAGCATTTATTTTTTGTATGTGAAAACGTACGGCATCTTTGGAGAGATTGTGATAATTTATTTGATGACGAAGAAATAAAAACATTAATTGGAAAGGAGTTCATGTTGGGATACAAACGTCTAATAAAGATAAAGATCTACTGTCAAACCATCTAATAATTTTAATTAAGTATATGATATTTACTTACAGTAAAAAGAATGGAATGCCCCCAACGTTACAAGACATTATTAAACGAGTAAAAGAAAGTGAACATGAAGAAAGAAAAATAGCTGAGCAAAAGGGTACATTACAAAAACATTATAAGAAATGGGAAAGAATGGAGTCATTGGCCACTCCAGCTGGAGGAGTAACACAAATCTGATTAATCTAGGCTTCGGGGGGGGGGGGGAAGGGTGGGGTGGGGGGTCAAGGGGGAGGGGGGCTCGGGTTTTTGGGAACACCCAACGCAGATATAAGGCGGTGAAAGATTATATACATGTATGTTAGTGGAGAGGTGTTTTCTTAATAAAAGATTGCCTCAGAACTTCATTGTGGTCATTTATTAATAGTTGGAAACACATTTTGTTTTTGTTTTATTTTGTTTTTTGGCTTTTTTTGTGTGTGTAATTTATGTATGTGAAACTTAAACTTATATTTTAAGGGAAATAAACTTACTAAGTATGACATATGTAAAGCTGTAATAAGACTGTGGCAAATGATAATTATTAGTCATATCATGAATCATGATGTATGTTTCTATTGTCAAAATATATTAAACTTTGTAATAAGTAGATTTCTATTTTGTTGGTTGGTATATGTACGTATATATATGATATGTATGAACACTGCTGACATTCTATTAACCAAATTGAAATGTATGATTATTTTCCTTGAATTTTGTATTTACTCATTTTATATTTTGGAAAATATGTTTCTAATTTTTGTATAATATGTATGGAAAATGAAGTTTTGAGGAATAAAAATCATTGAATACAAAAAAAAAACGATCGGTCGCAGCGACCGATGAAATGCTTTCACACTATGATTTCATCGGTCGCAGCGACCGCTCGCAGCGACCGGTCGCAGCGACCGTACCTAGGTGTGAAAGCAGTATTAGACTTCGTCATCAGAATGTCTAATTGTGTCGGGTGTGTGTTCATCGAAATCGAGCGGAGTCTTGACACGAGTTTTGAAAGGGATAGTATAATCAAGGAGTTACTTTAAATAGCAACTCTAGGGTATAATGCAATCTTTCTTCCTTACGTTGGCATATTTGGGGGGGGGGCTGAGCGTGGGGAGGGGGATTGGGAGCGCAACAGGCCGCTTCATACCTAAAATACATAAAAGTTTAAAAAATAAAAAATAAAAATAAAAATAAAAACAAAGGAAAAAATAAGGGCCGAAACCTTTTTCAAATCTCGACATAAAAGGCACCTGAAAGTGAAGTAAACTTTCATTTTTTTAATGTCAGAAAGGTTTCGGAATTGTGCCAAATCCTCTTTACAAAATCCGGTACCCGTCCCTGCTTCCTAAGATTGTGTTCAACTGTTCAATACCTAACTTCTTGGAACATCCTGACAGGTTCGCGTTTTTCTTTCAACATTGTCTTTATTTTCGACAAATCGGTTGAGAAGCAAATCATGTATTCTCAGATGATATAATCAGATGCATGATGCATACAAAATTATTCCTTTTGAGTTTTAGAAAAAATAGACTAGATATTACCAAAAAGAAAAGATACTCAATAGTAGTTGTAAACATAATGACGAGAAAAGCTAAGAAAAGGTAGAAGAAAAACATGAGACCATGCAATAATTTGTACTTTTTGCAGTTTGTTATATAAAGCAAGAATCTTCTGGAAGGAATATATCGCCAGTTTTCTTTATAAACATTTCTAGAAGAGATATCATGATTATTTATAATTTGTTGTAATAAATAAAGCACAAAGAATCATAGTAATCATTGAACATCTAGAAGAAGAACATTCTAGATCATTTCATCGTCTTGTTATAGTAGTATTTCATTCATATAATTTATAACAGTCTCTGTTCTAAGCCGTTGAAATAATTAGATGCTTGCAAGCTGAATGCCAAAGCCAGGTGGAACACTGTAGATTTCACTTGACCTTGTATTGAACACTGGATTTGAATTGTCTATTTGTAACAGTATGGAGAGCTGATGCAATAGGCCTGGTTACTAATGTATTTATTGAAATTAATGCACCTTTTCTCTCCAGTACCGGCCCTTGGTTACTAAATATTCACTTCACCTGCTACGCATAATGGCATCTGAATATAGGGAATCCAGTTTGCATACATTAGTTTTTGCTATGTTGGGCAAGCTTTTTGTCAAGGGAAACTTTGTCCAGCAACTATGCCTAAAATAAGTAAACAAGTCTACTGACACAGTAAAGAATATCAATGACTTGTTTGCATTCTGGCCTAGTAAGGAAGAATGTAGATTATGTTTTTATCCAGAAAGGAAAGGATATCTCAAGAGGATTTTAGCAGATTTGTTTATAAGCTGGAAGTTTTCTTGGACAGATTAAGAATTTGCCCAGTTCATGCAGAATTGACGCAGAGCTTTTGCAGAATACATGCAGTATAACAGCATGGAAATTCTCAGTTATAATCACTATCTGATTAATATCATCATCCTGTGGAGAACGCTTTCAACCCCATCTTGGACATTAAAGTGGACATTATTTTGGACATCGTTCCCAACATCATTTCGACATCGTCTTCGACGTCGTAATCGACTTCCTCTTCAAAGGGGGGGGGGGGGGATAGAGCATATGCATCAGCAGCTCCTTCCTTGTGGAATAAGTTACCTCTTTCTCTTCAAACAATTAACTCCCTTTTCACTTTTAAAACTAGGCTTAAAACTTATCTAATGCTTAATGCATATTGTTAAATTTCCTTGTGAGCTTACATTTAAACACAACTTTCGTTTTTCATCTTATGTAATTGAAATTATCTTGTATGCGCCTTGAGCATCTCTTGAGATGGATATGTTGCGCGTTATAAATATTGTCATTATTATCATTATTATTTTCAACTTAGAATAACATACATAATTATACATAAAAATAATTACATAATCATCAAAATACATAAAATAAGAATAATTTTGAAACGGTGAAATTTTCGAAATTAGGTATATAAATAAATGTTGAAAATGGAGGGGAATGCACAAAAGCCAGGCTTGTATTTTGCAAACCCTCACTTTGATCTTCAACATAATTCGACATTTTCTTCGACATCGTCATCGACTTCGTCGTGAATCTTTGATACTGCCAGCACAGTGGACTCTTTATCTCCCAGTCTTCTTTACTGTAAGTCTTGACATTTAATTTATACTCTTTGTATTGTTAATAACAAGTAAAACGTTTTCTTGTTTAATTGATGATTATTTTTGTCACTGTTGGGTCTTTAATCGATCTCATATCGTGAGAAGTTTATTTCATTTATTTTATTCGTTTATTACGCTTTATTTAAAAACAGGCTAGACTTATCAGAGGCTAAAGGCCTGAGCTTTAAAAAAAAGAGGGTCTAGAGTAGTCTACAGCAGTTACTGCACAACATCCTAAGAAACTATGTACTTTTCTAAATGTGTTAATGTATTCCAGTCACAGCAAATTTGGCAGTTTATGGATCGTGAGGTTCCATGGTAAATAGACAAGAAGTGCCAAATAAAACAACGTGTTCCACAATTGAATGTTCGTGGTCGAGTACACAAATACACTTCACTCACAAAAACTACATGAGAAAAGGGCAAAAGAAGTGGGTGGATAAGAGGGGGAGGGGAGAGGGAAGGTATACCTCCCACCCTCTTTTCTATCAGAAATCAAACAGAGGTCAAAACTCTTGTTGCCATCCTCATTCTCAGAGACGTATGTAGCTGCTAGGGGCATAAGGGACATTCAACAGAAACTGAATTTCTGATTTGGGAATTTTTTAATGGAACTGACCGAGAGTGGGAGACGGTGGGGGACTATAGGGGGTACAGTGCATGCAAAATGCCCCTTTTCAGCTAGGAGATAATATACCCTTTCAACTCAATTCAGTGCCCCCCTTCCTTCTTGCAAGGGCCCTGTTTCATTTCTAACAAGTCTATTTCACTTTTTGATAGGTGCCCCTTTTCATCTCAGATATTTCCTCTTAAAGTCCCACATTTGTACTAGTGACCCCTTTCTTTATGCATGTAGTATCATTTTTCTTCTGGCAAGTGCCCCATGCATTTTCACCTCTGACAGCCCTGTCGATTCTTCCATTTATGTTGAGATTGCGCTTCAAAAGCCATAAGTTTGATTACTCCCTTGAAAGAAACTATAGGATTATCTCACTGTTAACAGTGTGAAGACAATGGCGTTCCGTATTAGAAACAAAACCCCATTTTTCCCTCGCTCGCAAATGAATAATCAGATTATTTCACACAAATAAATATTTTGTCGTCCCTAACCCATTAAGACAGAAACAAATTTCTGTCGAAAAGGTTCCTAATATACAACGATTGGAATGCAGGGTTATATTCATACATCAAAATGGTATGTTCCCCTTTATAGGTGGCCCATGTTTCAAAATATGCGCTTTTTTACAGGTCCCCCTCCCCCACTTTGAAAACACTATGCCGCCCCTGGGACTGACATTTGTCAACCTTGACGTAGAGGTGGTCAGTGGGGCCAGATGTAGAGAATGTAGCTTTTGGTTTAATGGGGCATGTGACCCAAATCAAATGGCGGAAAGAACTGAATAGGAAAAAAAATGTATAGGGGAAATTATGACAGCGTCAAGTCAGATCTCTTCGACACCCTCGTTCCACTCTTCTGCTTTTGTTGTTTTTGTTGTGTTATGATGATGATGATGATGATGATGATTATTATTATTATTATTATTATACCACTGGTGCTGTTCTTGATGCTGCTGCTGTTGTTCTGGTGGTACTTGTTGTTATTGTCGCTATTGCTGTTGTTGTTATTGCCGTTGTTGTTTTTTGTTTGTTTGTTTGGGTATTTTGTATTACAGTCACCTATAGAATAATCATAATCGAATGGTTTAAGCATCTTAACTGGAGATGGGAAGATCGTGGATTCGAACCTCGGCACACCACTTAGCGTCTACTGGCAAGATATTAATTTATATAATATTTGCACTCTACATCCAGGCTGTGAAGGTTATGTACAGTTTTGATGGGCTATTAAAAACTACAACAACAACAAAAGTCAGATTTTGTGAGTTTCAGTCGCTCAGTAGCAAGGTAAAAGCAATATACCAATACTGTGAAGGTTTTTTCCTCCGGAGGTTGAATATCAAGCAAAGGATACATCATTTGTATAAGTAAAAACGCGAGGTAACTTCCGGAGGTTACGTTGTCCGAACACCTTTGACCATTATTTTTCATTAATTGGGTTAAATCAAACAATATATTCTATAACATCATCATTCTGGAATGCGGAGAATACGAAAGGACGATCAGAGCTTTATCTATTGCTGTTAGCCTCGTAACAACATAAACATGCAATTAGAATATTGCTGTTAAATCATTAGACATTTTCTAAACTATAGAGGCTGATGTTGTCATTGGTTCGATTTACCAACAGATCAAAGACACATGTACACATCTTAACAACAGAATACACACCTGGGTTGCGGGGGGGGGGGGGAATTTAAAGAGAGCCTTGCTGAAGCATGTTAAGGATAGTGCCGTGCCGGGGATCGAACCCAGGACCTTAAGTGTTTAACTTAGGTAGTCCCGCATCCCAGAGGCCTGATCAGACCACTGATAACGATGACGATATGGATAAGGATGAACGGTATACAAGTACAGGCCTACTGACACACAGCATGTGACCAGTCCTGAAACCGCGATCGATGACTGACAGCCAGTGGGCAATGGACTATACATTTTTTTAACACGTGGAATGAGAAGAATGTGACTGGCATTGGCGTAATTTTTTTCTATTTTTTTTCCCTCAGTGATCTTTATTTTGATTTCACTCTAATACAATATGTAAATCACAAATCAAAATCCATTAACTCAACTACAATATTTGAATGAATTACATTAACTCATATTCATGTATCAGTGAATTGCATTAACTCTAATCCAACTTAAATCACAAATCAAACTATTCCAATGGATTCCATTAACATGTAAGACATTAGAAAGGAAATAACTGCATTTCACAAATTCAAATGGACAAAAAACAGAACAAAGAACATTGAATGAAATCTTTCACTGAGTGAAATCCTGAGGGGGGGGGGGGGGATATCCCCCACACACTTTTGAGAGGGAGGGAATGGCGTGTACTAAATAATATACCCCTTGAGCTCACTTTAAAAAAAAAGTTTTAATCAATTAATTTCAGTGTTGAAAGTTTTGATAAATCTGTCATAAACGACAGTTATAGTAGTAAAATCTCTGTTTGGAATGCTGTTAATTAAAAATTAAAAGAATAGGATTAGAAGGTCCCGATAATTCCGAATTTATATTTCAGCAAAATATCCCATCCATGATTATCCATGCCATTACGAACGTGTTTTATATTGGTAAAAGTGGATCCCCCCCCCCCCTTCTCTGAATGAATGACCACGCCAGGTGCTAACACAGTCCACTTGACATGACAGGGCAATTCATCAAATATTTTTGTCTTATCGATATTATGAGCGTTCATTAGGAAGGCTATTTTGCTTGGCGAGAGTTACAGAGAACATGTGCCGCTTTAAAGAATGCGGCCAACATAGATGGCCAGCATTTGCCCACAACCCCTGGGCAGTGGTGATTTATCAACGCCTATCTGCAATGCTGAGTATACGCTGATGGAAAATAGCAAATGTTCTGTGAAACGTTAGAATCCCTTAAAGATTGTTAGGTTATTCAGTGGCGTATCTACGGGGGCAGAGGGGGCAAGTGCCCAGGGCGGCACTTTGAGGGGGCACAAAAACGCAAGAGAGAGAGAGAAAAAAAAAAGAGGGAAAATGAAGAAAAAAATCGTATTCTAAAGGATTTTGCACCCCCCCCCCGATTCGCAGGGTAAATGCATCACCTTTTGAGAGTTTAAAGTGCAAAAAAAAAAAATCCAAAGCTCAGTTGCTTTACTCCCTCGCATGATCATTTCCTCTCAGAATCTCATAATTTTGCACCCCCTTTAATAGTTCTTAAACACGCTTTTTAAAAAAAGAGTTCAGAGTTTTAAAAATAATGATGAAATTGTCATTCTTTTGCTCGCTGTCACGCATAAGTTTCATCTGCCTCTTACTAAATACTGCTCCCCTATAGTGTGGCCTAATACAGCATTGGAAAGGTTAAACATTTGAAAGAAATCTAATACCGCTTTCACACCAAGGTAACGCAACTTCATTGTTTGCCCCGGGCGCCATAATGCCTAGATACGCCACTGGGTTTATTTCAGATCTTTTATTGTAATTCAGGAATTTGCTAGGATAATCTGCAATCAAATGGCAAGAAATGGTCATTGCTATCATCATCATATACATTCATTCTCTTAATCGTAGCGGGGGGTCTCGCCGTGCATTGTCTATGGGCCGAGCTTTTCCCTCAAAGGCTTTTTCCGCGCACCCTCTTCGCCCCCGTTCTCGGTCGGGACGCAAAGGTCCGCAGCTCGACACACGACATGGCCATGGTTTCTTTGCCTATTTTCTTCGCGTTCCTCCTCAATCACCGTTTCAAAGTCGAAGTTCAAACCTGCGAGGCAGTCCCACAGTTTGTCGGTTGCTTCAACGAAAAAGGCATGCGGCAATGCGGTGTTGTTCCAACTGAACACAGCCTTAAGATCTCACACGCAAAAATGTCAATTTGATGATTTAAAGATCACGGCATCGGTGTAGCGCTTTACGTGACTGCATCAATACGGTGATCATTCACTCTTAAAAAGTCCGAGTCAGACTTGACCCGGAAAAGAGTCCGTAGGGGCCACACTCCATGCGGGGTCAAAAATGACCCAGATTACAGTCAAAATGACCCGGAATAAGGTCAAATGTGACCCGGAAACAAGTCTTCGTGACCCTACTCCGGGTCATTTTTTGACCCTGAATGGAGTGTGGCCCCAGTAGACTCTTTTCCGGGTCAACCTGACCCGGCATTTTTAAGAGTGTTGCTTCTAAATGTGGCTCCTCAACCTGGCCTATCACTAAAACTGGTTGGGGAGATTTGGGGGAACTCGGATCTCGGATGCAGGTGCTGTGGGCTTTCCATTCTCCTCGCATATAGAGCGTTGCGCAGCATCATGCACAGTTTCTTACTATACATGCATGAAGTAGCTGGAGGGGGAGGGTGTGAAACATGTAAAATGAATGGTCGATAGAATGTCATAAGCTTACTATTTGTGATAACCTCCAAAAATTTCTTGGCAAGCCCCCCCCCCCCCAAAAAAAAAAAAAAAAACCCAAAAACAAAACAAAACAGAGGAATGCTGATTTGGGGGGTTCCATCTCCTCCCTCCAAAATATCTGACAGCTGTAAAATCTCTGTTTTTCTCCCTCTTTATATCATTCTCTTTTCTTCTTCTCTCTCTTGATATCATTCTCTTTTCTTCTTCTCTCTGTCACTTCCTCTTTCTCTGTCTCTTGCTACTCCCCCTTCTATCATTCAGTCATTTTTTTTCTAATTGGAATCTCACTCTTTCCATTGTATCCCAATGACTCTCTCTTTCTCTCTCTCAACCCCTTATTTCATTCTTCTCTTTCTTTCTTTCTCCCTCGACCCCCTATTCCATTCTTAATTCTCTCTCTTTCTCTCCCACTCCCGCTCTTTCTCAAACTCGCTCAATCTCTTCCTAAGTCTCTCACCCCCTCAATATCAATAACTCTCTTCCTCTTTTTCTCTTTTACTCCTCTCCTCTTATCTCTCCATTTGTATCTGTCTGTTATTATATATATCCCTCTTCCTTTCACCACACCCCTCCTTATCATGTATTAAAAATCAATTAAAGCATGAGCCTAAAAGGGTGATGAAAGTAATATTCTACTGGACATGAACGCAAAAATGATTTGGCCAATTTTGAGATTAGAGAACATGTGAACATAAAATATTGATAGTGTGATTCTGCGTGCATTCGTTCAGTGAGAAGTTTTCCTCCGTGTAGAACTGTTGTGTCACTACCAAAATAAGAAACAGATCAAGAGCAGAAATACATGTAGGTGGCATATGAAAAGAAATTCATGGATGAACTTTTAAACAATACATAACTGTAAAATCTATTAATCACATGAGAATTTAAATGAGTGATGGTGTGATTTTGTATATGGAACCTGTGATGACAAAAGTGAATTAACCACTTTCGTGATTTGTGTGAACGTTTCAACCAACTGGCCCAAAAAGGAAACCGCCCGTTTAACGGGCGGGCCCCGCTGTGTAAAATGAATAGTCGATAGAATCTCATGAGCTTGCTATTTGTGATAACCTCCAAAAATTCTTGACAAGCGAAAACAAAACACAAAACAAAACAAAATAAAACAGAGGAATGCTTATTTGGGGGATTCCATTTCCTCCCTCCAAAATATTGTCTGACAGCTATAGAATAAAAGACTGAATTAAAAACTTTATCACTTCAACGGGAGGGGCTCAATTTAAAAAGGTGGTAAAATGTATATTTTCCACCTAAAAGGGAAGGGGCACGGACCGGAAATGCCCCCCTTCCACCATTAAATTTAACTATAATTCTCTTAACTATAAAAAAAATACTAAAAAGAACTTAACGTAAAATCAGGAACACATGACAACAATACTTCATGAGTTGGCCGATACCGTTCATAGGCCTAACAATAACAATAATAATAATAATAATAATAATAATACAAATAACAGCAACGCTATTTCAGGAAAAATTGTATAAGTATGGAAAGGTCATTAGAAAAAAAGAACCATTAATTCAAATTATTCACCTTTAATTAAAAAACTGCCAAATTTGTCAATAATATATCACAAATATCACAAAAATTTTATGTATTTCTTTACCCCATCCGGCGGATTTTCCAAGGGCCCCGCTATTATTCAATAAAACAGCCTCCCCATTCCCCCTAAAATTGTTGTATTATTATGTTCAGTTTTATTCCTGTAAATTTTGATTTGTTAATGTTTTTATTTGTGGACCCCTTTGAAATCAACTTCTGTTCAAAGGGTTATCCACCCCATTCGAGGAAATAAATTTTAAAAAAAATAAAAAGAGGGAAGAGGCACATTATAACCAGCATTCACCCATCTTCTGTGTATTCAGCAGTTCATAAGCCTAAGTTGTTCCAAAATTTTGTGCTGCCCCTCAGTTACACAGGACCTTAACACGCTGTACCCGACGCTACGCGCCGGGTACAGCTAGTATTTATATTATTACTCTAATGCGGTTCTATTTTCATTTCACTGTAATTGTAATGTTATTCTTATATAATTATGTGCTATTGTATATACTGTTTATATATTGTTTATGCTTTAAATGGAATGTGGAAGATAAAACTAGAAACTTAATTCATTTTTTTATGACTTGAGATGAAAAAGAAATAATAGTTCTCATCTAAAATGGCAATTTTCGATATGAATTATACATTTTAGGAATCTTCTCTGTACTTTTAATAATCATGATGATGGTGATGATAATATTAATGATTATCATCATAATAATGATAATAACAATGGTGATAATAATAGTAATAATGACAATAACAATAATAATGCCACTGCTGCTGAAGGTGGAAGGCGATGACATTGATCATAGCGTTTGTGGCATACTAGCATCTCTTAAAGCGCCCTAACACAGGGGCGGCGCTACAGGGGGTAGAGAGAAGGGACGGCTGTTCCTATCATTTTTCAAGGAAGAGTAAGAAAGAAGAGTATTGGAAAAAGAGGGCTGGATCATTCAAATGTATGATACCCCTATTTGTTCATTTAAAAAGTAAATAAACTCACCTAAAGATCACCCCCCCCCCCTCAAACACCTTCGCGCCGCTTAAACAGGAGAGTCGAAGTAGACTAAGCACTTAAACAATTTGCGAAAGAGCTCCCTTCCTGTCCGCCCCCACTCCAAAGGGAAAAGCTTTGATTGAGGGAGATTTGGCTCAATTCGTGATTGATTACTAATAAATATCTCAGACAGTTGCTGTCTCAAGTTCACTTTATATAGAATTGGATTGCTCTTCATGTTGATGCAAGAGCTTGGTCGACAGACGTGCTTGTCATGAATAAGGGTTTTATTGCCATCTATCGACATTAATGTTCTACTTAGAGGGATATGGTATAGGTAGTTTGCATGTACAGTAGGCCATAATCCCCTGACACCAGACTTGGTGGAAATTGGGAAGCATTTTAAGTACAGGTCTCGCACAAATAATTTTGCTTAAACTTGCTGTATAAACTGTGTTCTTGGTTAAGGGTACATGGAAATGAAATGAATTCAGTATTAATCAATCAATCAATCGATCAATCAGACACACCCCCTGGTTTCTTAAAGATCTTCGGATGAGGGAAAATGTAAGATAATGGCTTGATCATAAAACAGGTCTACTCTGGGTGCTGACAACGACACCTGTTATTCGGTAAAAGAAGCACCGGAATCATGCGAATAGTGTCAAATTCCCAATGAGAGCCTACTACTATGGATCCTTTATGGTAACATTACTTTTAATGGTTGTAACTGGGACACAAGAAAGATTAATACCTGGCAAAAAGACCCCCCCCCCCCCCCCCCTCAAAAAAAAAACGGCAACAATAAAGAATAAAAACAAACAACAAAAATAATTAACAAAACTAATTAACTGTTGAGAAGCAGATAATTAGACCTTTTATTTATTTTATATACTAGATAATGGTGTTCCTCCATGGAGGCCTGTAATAATAGCCACAATAAGGCGCCTTATACACCCGGCAAGAGGCGGTAAATCAGAGCAGATGTCAATAGCGCCAGCCCTTCTTTACTAATTTGCCTATAAAATCATTACAATTTACTCTTATATATCACAAAAGTGTGACGGCATTATAATTGTCAGGTGAAAAGGAAATGCGTTTATAGAGTTATCAATAAGCCAGTAATAAATTTTCTCCTTTTTCAAAGCGAACATTATCTTACATGATAAAATTATTTTCCCTTAAAATGTTCTTGGAACCTATTTTATGCCGTCCCCATTTTTTATGCCGTCCCAATTTTAGACTTCCAAGATAAGGATTTTCCAGTGACACCTTCTTGTTTTTTCAAATGATGTAGAATAGGAGACGTGCATTGATTAAGGAGAATTTGTTGTGGAGCTTGCTTCTCTTTTTTTTTCTTCTTCTTCAGTTTCCCCAGACGAATGCTGTTAATAGAGTTTAGGTTTGGAAGCTTCAGTTTCAAGCAGAGATGGACGAGCTTCCTAGTATGTTATTGTCTATATACACATAGGGCACGACGTGTCGGGAGCACTCTTTTTCCATTGGTATGGAGTGGGTGTCTGGTCATTGAGGAGGCACCAGCGTAAGGGGGAGGGGGAGGGGAGGGGAAGGAGAACCGGTCTTCCTCGATGAAATATTATGCTAACAATGCATTCGATTGGCTTGATACAGGAAGAGTTTGTGCGAGGGTCCTTTCCCCCTCCCCCTTTTTTTGTTTGTTTATTTGTTTGTTTGGTTGGTTGGTTGGTTTCATTTGTTTCTTTACGCCATTTAATTGGGGGCATGTGCCTCCGTACCCCACCCTGAAGCCCTCAATTTTTTTTTTTTTTTATAGATTTTTTAGGTCAAACCATTTCAGATATGTTTGCATGAAGTTGGATTTTAAAAGAAGAGTAAACACCCTCGATACGTGAAGAACCAGTGAAGCAACAAGAGAGGGAGCTTGCAGATTTTTTACATTTGGCCTGAGAGAGTTCTTTTTTTCAGTGAAGAAACCATATGGCAATTCCATGATTCCATGGTTACATTTAAGTAAAATTTTGATACTTTTGATACAGCTAATTCAATAGCTATTTCATCTGAAGTCCTAATCTTGTAAATATATATTCGCCCTCCCCAGGTCTACAATAAATTAAGAAATCAAAAGTAACTGAATAATATCAGAGATGTTATGAGAACGTTTGACCACGGTTAGTAACGTTACAAAAAAGGACATGAGAAAAAAAACCCAAAGTTTTTGAAAAAAATATTCCTCCTTACTGTGACGTACCTCACACTTAGAGCCATATTAGTATTACTTCTTAAATGATGACAAATGTTTACCCCAATTTATTAAAGAGTTTACCTCTCTACTTTTTAAAGTAGAGACTAAAATCTTGGTTAGTAACGTTACGGTCAGTCACGTTACAATTTGTCCAGCAACACATATTTGAGATCTTTATACCTTTTCAGCAACTTATTATTGAATACTTTCTTTTAATTTGGTGTAACTAAATGTCCTTCAGATTATCCAATCGAAAAATTCACAAAAGAAAGAATATTTTTCTGTCTAGGTCTAAAAAACTGTGTGTAGTCCCATATATCTAATTTTTTGTATGGTTGGGATCCTCCTATAAGGGGACATTTTAGACATTTTTTTTTTTTTTTTTTGGTGAGTATGAACAATTTCTGTATGAATTTTAACCCCCCAAATTGACCTGAATTTGAGAAAGAGCAAAAATAAAGTTTGGGCCAATGTCCACTTAATCATGGAATGAAAATTTGGGAGAAAGAAAGTAAAATCCATTCACCTTTGCTTATTGCCTTACTGGTTTGGCTTATCTGAAAATGAATTTTTCTTGAAACACGTTTCTTTCAGATTCATGGTACCTTTTTAAAACTTAAATGAAATACATTTGTTCCTGTTTTTGTCGTTAATTTGTATAGCATATTTTTTTTTGGGGGGGGGGGGGGAAGGGAATCAATAATTTTTACTACTCCTCTTCTAGTCAGGAATTTTGAATTTGATGTCTTTTCTTTAAATATAATTTTGCAACGCGGAAAAACATAAAGTAGACTGAATTGTTATGTTCAAAGTGATATCAAAGTCAACTTTTGAACCATTTTCTCATGATGGCCTCTGTTTAGAAGGACTGTGCTTTGTTTATTTTTCGCCTGTTCTCCCCCCCCCCCCCCCCCCCGCCCCCCGCCATCAATCTGTCTCTCTTTCTCCGATTCTCATTCATTTCTCCCTCTCTCTTCCTATCCGTTTCTCTGTCTATATCAATTCTGAATGGAGTCAATGGACATTTAAAGCCCATGCTCAAATTGTCAGGAAACAATGAAATAATGTGCACAGTTGCGAAGGCATTCCTTTGTGGAACACACTACAGTGCGTCCCAAAATAGTGTACAGTTGGAAAAATTCTTGCCATCTGAGCATTTCAAAATATTTTCAGGAAATTTTCAGACCGGTGGACATCCCAAAGACGCTTGTATCAAATGCTACCAAAAAAATCTCCAAAGAACTCACGCTTGAGCGAGCAAAAGTAACTTTTGTGAAAGAGTGCAAAATCCAGACTTGACAAGTATGGGTGTTTGTGCATGGTTGCTATCAGCGAAGCGGACAGTAGTGTTAACTGTGGAGGCTTACAATTTTAATATTCTGAGGGCTTTCTGGCGATTTATGAGTGGATATCCATTGTTGTGTTTATGTTATGACATATCACATTAACATGTCATACTTGATTGTTTTGTAATGTTAATCTTAGGTAAAGTTCTGACCATTAAAGCTGGCACATTTTGGATATCAGAAAAAGAATACCATCATGCAGTCATGTAGACCAAGCAACATCAACTAATTAGTTCGTCAGTCAATCACTTATCACTCAATAAGCCAATCAATCAATCAATCAGAAAAACAATCAGTCAATCATGCACTCATTCAATCCCAAAGACAAGTGAGTAGACAGGACTGAATAACTGCAATCTGCATTGCAAACGTGTGAGTTTCATGACCCTTCTTGCTTACTTCAGTGATGAAATACAATGAAACATGTCATGTCTTTCTTCCACCTGCTAAACCAAAGAACACGGTAAATATAACTGTCAAAATATTAAGTATCTTCCTTCAAAGAAGTGTTCAAATTTTAGTCACATTCATGAAAGTTACACATTTGCATTGCAGATTGCAGTTTTTCAATTGTGTCATCTCACCTGTCTTTTGAATCGAATGAGTGTATGATTGGTTAACTGGCACTGCTTTTCTGGTTGATGGAAAGATTAACCTATTTGGAATGAATGATTACTTGATCTTTCTGCATGATCACACTATGACATCCAAATCATGCCAACTTAAATGTTGAAACTTAGCACACACACACACACAAAATACAAAACAGTCAATAAGGAATGCAATTGCTCACTCAAGCATGACATGTTAATGTGATATGTCATAACATAAACACAGCAATGGATATCCACTCAAAAATCGCCAGAAAACCCTCAGAATGATAAAATTGTAAGCCTCCACAGTTAACACTACTGTTCGCTTTGCTGATAGCAACCAGAACAAATACCCACTCTTGTCAAGTCTGGATTTTGCACCCTTTTACAAAAGTTACTTTTGCTCGCTCAAGCGTGAATTCTTAGGAGTTTTTTGGTGGGATTCGATAGAAGAGTCTTTGGGCTATCCACCGGTAAGAGAATTTCCTGAAAATATTTTGAAATGCCCAGATGGCAAGAATTTTTCCAACTGTACACTTTTTTCTGGGACGCACTGTATATCCTCGATATACCATAAATCAATTCAAATCCAAGTTTTCTCAACATAATTATGACCAATAACTTTTCTCGTCGTCTATACATTTTAACATTAGAAGTCTAAACAAAAATATTGATCGACTTAATCTACTCTAAATTTTTTTTAAATATGAACAGCCCCGTCATTTTTTTTGTCTGACTGAAACCTGGATCACCTGAGCCCCAACCCTCTTTTGAATATCCTCACCAACAGCAGACAAAGAAAAACAGGAGGGAGCGTATACCGCAGAGATATGACTAGGCCTACTCTGTTTAGACACAAATGACTGATAATTTTGAATCACTCTTTATAGAAATAATCCTAAATGGAAATAAAAAGATAATAATAGGCGTAATATACCGCCCTCCTCAATCTCCATACAGGGAATGTTTAACAGATATCCCAAACTCCATTTCTACAGATGAATGCCTATAATTTACATTTCCCCCGGATGCTGTGTGATAAATAGATTTACGATTTTCCGTGCGATTTTTCGGGCATTGTAGGTGGCTACGGGCTAAGGGCTACGGCGTTTGTGTTTACATTATTTACGGTCATCGTGCCATTTCCTGTATTGGCCATCGGGGGCAGGTTATGGGATGTCCGTACAGAGGCTGCCCGGAGATCGTACGGTAATCGTGCAGTCTCTGCAGCCTCCCCACGGAAATCGTAAGGAGCCCGTGCAGAGGATGCGCGGTGTCCGTACACCCGCAATGGTTACGTGCGATGCCCGTGCGGGAATTGTGAGATCCTGCCTACGATATATACGGGCTACGGGCTTACGGTTTTTCAAATTTTTTTATTCCTTGCGATACAAAATCGTATAGGCTGCGGAGCCCGTGAATCCGTACGGAAATCTTACGGTCGCCGCCTGCCTTTTCATTTCATTTTTCATTTCATTTTATTTCCATATCCATGATATCACAAAGTATATAATATAACTCAGACATACAAATTACACAATTTATGTTACTGAACGATAAAGCATATAATAATAATGAACAAATTTGGATATGGGGGAACATGCAAAAAAGCAAAGCTTGTTACAAGGCAAGTTCCCTAAAATAACAGTATGTAATAATCATAAGTTATCCTTAAACAGGAAAATAACTCAATAAGAACGGACATTTTTGCTATATACGTATACAGTTTGAAAAAAGGAAAAAGTAAACAATATATATATTACTACTTATATAGCAATAGAATAATAATAGTGCACCTGATACTAAGAACAGAACAGAAGGAGGAAGAGAGAGAAAGACAGACAGACAGACGAGATATACATGAGAGAGGGACAGGTAGAACAGACATGACATAACATGAAGACAGAAACACAACTATACAAATACATATAATCACATATAGGGCTAGTAAGATAAGACAAGAAATAAGAGGTCAGCATACAGTGTATCTATTGACAGTAGCAACAGCATTTGAGATGACAGTATATTATCAGAATTGTCATGTAAGCTTGCGCATGTGTGAGTAGTTTAATATTTATGAAGTAAGAACTTTTTCAATTTACATTTAAATGAGAGAACACTGAGAGATTTTTTAATTTCGTTCGGTAGCGAGTTCCACAGTTTGGGTCCTGTATAAACAAATGTCTTTTGAGCAAAAGAGTACGCTTTAATGGCAAGTGAATACAGCTAGCCTGTCGGGTAGGATATGAATGGATCGAGTTATTCGAAACAAACATAGGAGAAAATATGGACGGAAGGTTGTTCGTATGTAAATTATACATGAAGAGGCCTAGTTGTAACTGATATAACTCATATATCTTTAAGAGTTTGTTTCCTCGAAATAAGTCACTTGTGTGAGAACGGGGTTCAGCATTAAATATTATTCTAAGTATCTTTTTTTGAAGTAAATATAATCTGTTAAGTAACGAAGAGCAGGCATTGCCCCAAGCAAGTATCCCGTAGTTGATGTAAGGTGAAATTAGTGTGAAATAGAGCATTAGTAAATTGGTTTGTGGAAGAACATGTTTAAGTTGCATAATAACACCTATGTTACGGGCAGTTGTTTTACATACATTATCAATATGTATATTCCAGGAAAGTTTGTTATCTATTGTAACTCCAAGAAATTTGGTCGATGTAACCTCTTCAATAACAATACCATCAAATATAACAGGTTTGGGAAAATTATTCAGGATATTACTAAAGAGCATACTTTTTGTTTTTTGCAAATTTAAGGATAGCTTATTGGCTTTTATCCACTCTGAAACATGAGAAAGTTCTTCATTTACTTTGTCGATCAATTCAGTGGGATCAGGGTGGGAACAAAAAATATTAGAGTCGTCGGCGAAGAGGATGAATTCCAAGAAATTAGAAGAGTTTCGAATGTCATTAATATATATGAGGAAAAGAAGTGGACCTAATAAGCTCCCTTGCGGAACACCGCAAGAGACAACTTTACTACAAGAAGATACACCATTGACAAAAACAAATTGTTGACGATTAGTTAAATAACTACTAAGCCACTCTAAAGGTCTCCCTCGAATTCCGTAGTGTGACAATTTACGTAATAATATATTATGGTTTATAGTATCGAAGGCCTTGGAAAGATCTAAAAAAATGCCTACAGTATGGTGAGAAGCGTCAATTGCCCTTGCAATTTTATCAGTAAATGCTAAGAGAGCATGAGATGTGCTATGTTTCTCACGGAACCCAAATTGTTCTTTATTCAGAATATTATGTTTATTTAAAAAAGTAATTATACGAGTATATACGATTTTTTCAAGGATCTTTGATAGTGAAGTTAATAATGAAATTGGCCTATAATTAGTTACTAAGTCATTGTCACCTTTTTTGAAGACTGGTATGACTTTAGCAATTTTCATGTCTTTGGGTACTTGACCATTAGAAAGGGACAAATTGAAAATATAAACTAAGGGGTCAACGATTTGGTGTATGACATTTTTCAAAAGGTAATTATTTATCCCATCACACCCAGGACTTTTATGGGAATTCAGTTTATTTACTATAGTGATAATTTCATGAGCACTAGTAGGCTTGAAAAAAAGCAGTTGGGGTTAGGATTTGTTAGGAAATCATGAAACTGTTTAGATGAGTTAGGAATCGTTCGGGCAAGATTTTCACCAATACAAGAAAAATAAGAATTGAAAGATTCCGCCATAGCGTGGGGATCGTCAATAATTTTACCATCAATATTTAATTGAGATATTTGAGTTGTCTTTTTAAATTTATTAAGTGCTTTGTTTATTACTTTCCAGGTATTTTTCATATCGTTTTTATATAAAGCTAACTGATGAGCGTAGAACTGCTTCTTCGCCACACGTAATAAAGTTGTTAAAGTATTCTTATATTTGACATATTTCTGCTTTAGATCAGGTTTAGAATCAGATTGATCGCATATATATCTGTAGTATAAATTATTCTTCCTGTTAATCGATCGCAATAACGATTTATTAATCCACGGAGATATCGGAGTTTTTTTACGATTAAATTTCTTTGGTTTGACCCGAGGGATGGTATTGTCGATACAGGAGGTAAAAGTAGTCATGAAAGAACCATAAGAGGCGTTCGTATCTTCACTAGAGTATATGGTGGACCAATCAGTATGAGTTAAATTATTTTGTAGGGTGATGATGTTTTCATCGGTGAATTTATACTTGTTAGGTTGATTAGTGCATTTTTGAGAAAGTGGTTCAAATGGTAAATTAACAAAGATTGGATAATGATCAGAAATATCAGTAACTATAAGTCCAGATCGAAGCAAAGGATGGAAATTCATAAAAATATTGTCAATAAGAGTAGCAGAAGTATCCGCTATTCTAGTGGGTTTGGTGATAACAGGAAGAAGCGATGAAGACAAGAATACATCTAAGAAGTCTTGAGTTGCCCTTTCGTTGGTACATGTAAGAAGGTTAATATTAAAGTCTCCCATAATTAGACAATCTTTATTAGCTATAGAAGGTTTTGACAAAATATTTTGAATTTGTGAATTGAAATTATTACAATTGGATTGAGGGGGTCCATATATAACACCAACTATCATGTTTTTACGTCTGGGGATGTGAACTTCAACAAACAGAGTTTCGATTGTGTTATCGATATAAGATATGTCTTCTAAAATGGAGAAATGAAAGCAGTTTGGTATTAAAAGCGCAACACCGCCACCCCTTTTCAATAGTCTATTTTTTGTGACAATATTATAATCGGGGAGTGAGTATAAGTAATTAGGTGTTTCACTAAACCAGGTTTCGCTCAAACCAATAATAGAGGTCTTAGGGAGATTTACGTTTTCAAGGAAGGAACGAAACTTGTCAAAATTGCTGTGAGCACTTCTAATATTTAAGTGGAGAAAAAACATGTCATTTTTCCTCTGTGAGTCCATGTAATTTTTGAAATGATTTTCTGTTAAATAAGAAGACGAAGGGATTTGGGTGGCAGAGTCATTAATATCATAGATGTGATTGACTTCTTGCACATAATTGTCAATTTCTCTAATGATATGGTCTTCAAAAAAAGCATTATTCCTATCAGAGGGGGGATGGGTACTTGGCAAACTGTCTGAGAAACTGTCATCATCTACTGTCATGAAAGGGAAGCTGTAAGAGTCGTTCATTTAAAGAAGGGGGGGGGGGAAATACCGTCACAGTTATAGGGAGAAAATGAAAAATACAAACATTATTGCTGACATCCCGTAAGTTGCCTTGATGTAATAACAATTGCCCAGTGATGACACATAACATAACAACATACATGTAGGTAAGAAATGGAAGATAAAGATGTAAAAAAAACAACATGCAAAGATACAGAATATGCTTAGAACAGGTGCAGAAAATGAGTGTACTAAAAAAAAGTTGATCCATAGCGAACGTTAACAACATACGTTAATGCCAGAGCTCCAACTATGCGAGGGAAAAATGAATACCATCGACAACTACTAGGAAGGAATGCATGAAGGAAACGGTGACCGGGGAACCCTGGGAGCCTGAGGTAAAGTGGCATGCAATCAGGTGGGTGTTTGCGAGGGGTGAGGAGATGGAGGGGATGGAGGGGAAGGAAGGAAGGGGGAGAGGCGGCAGAAAGGGTGAGCTTGAAAAAGACCTAAAAGGTTATAAGACAAGAAACCCTTTCAACAGCCTTCCTATTTATAAAAAAAAAACAAAAAAAAAAACAAACAAAACATTAAATTAGAAGAACACGGAATGCATCGTACCCAATTTGCACGAATGCATTTCCCCATAATTATATAAGACATGCAAATATAAGTCCTGTGCCAGCCCTAGCAACATGAGACAATAGATTCCGGTTTGGGCCAGTGTGAAAAGCGAAATAGAGAGTATCAACAGCTAAGTGGTGACATTGTTATGTAAATAGTAGCCTACATGTATATTAGAATAGTGAATTAACATGAATAAGTTTCAGACTGCCACAGGTGAAGCAGGATTATAAATTGTAAAGAACAAATACAATAGTATTATAAGACGCATTTGGTGAACAAGAGTGTATCGTTGTAGAGACGAAAAAAGGGGGGTTATAGAATAATGCATGTACTCAAGTTCGTGAACCTTTTAAAGGAAAATGAAACCCTTGAAACAAGATACACTGTGCGAAAACAGAAATCTAAGAAACAGATCACGAAAGCCTGAGAAAAAACGAACAAACAATAAGAGAGCTACGAGCACCCGAAATCTAGATCACTACCGTAATGCAGATCCCCAAGCTGGCAATGCGACAAAGGTGCATGATGCCACATGCGAACAACTTTCCCTTCGCCAGGAGGCCGCACGGATAGGGCGTTACGGGCAGGATACGGGCTCCGTACGCTGATCGTATAAGCTAAAATGTAAACCAGGCATTAGCTCTGTTTCATTAATTGAGACTTCAATATCAGCTGGTTAAAATCAATGTACATAATAATCACATTTTCTAGAATCGATTTTATCTGCTTCTTTTCACCCACCATCTTCAAACCAACAAGAATCACAGATCAATCGGCCACACTAATTAATGATATTTTCACTAACACACAGGCGACAGCTGCCCATGGAATCAGGATTTATCCTCTCGGACAAGCAACCACTACCCTATTTTTTGTTAAAACCACGCTCTCATAATGCACATAATCACAAAACTTACAATAAATCTCGCCTTTTACAAAATGTAAAGCCGGTCCAACTGATTCGACCCGCGCAAAATATCCGATACAAAAACGTCCTTAATTAAATGTGCTACGGCAGGCCAAAAGATGCACAACTCAATTTGAACTGACCCAAAATAACATGAACAGGCCTACATGGAAAATAATTAATAACACCTTCAACAAAACGAACAAGACACAAAAAGTAACAAAAGTTAAATCCATCACCAATGTCGTAGTCGAAGATCCTCTAGATATTGCTGAAACCTAATTCAATGTATATTTCTCCAAAAGTGGAGAAAAAAAATTAAGCTGGAAGAAAAAATCCTAAGAAGAGAAAAAATTTCACAACTTTCTCGGCAACCAAAAACCACCGTATGACTCATTATTATTGTGTGTTTTTTACCCCAGCAAAGGCCGTGAAGAAATCATCGGAATCAAAAACCATTTGGAATGGAGAAAAAAAAAAAAGCTCAGGACATGACGGCACTGAGAAATTATTGCTTGCTAAAATCAATTATTCTTTCGATTGCATATCCAGTAGTTCATTTAACCCCAAAACGCAAAAAAAAGCCAAAGTCATCCCAGTATTCAAGAAAGGCGACCTTTAGAGACGAATAATTACAAACCAATCTCATTATTACCAGCCATTTGGTATAATTCATGATTTCAATAGCATTTCTATGCTACAGATAGAAGTATGCAACAGATAGAATGTTCAGAGCCCTATATTACAGAGTTGGCCAACTCGGTTTCACTAGGTTACAACAACGTGGCTTTGTTGGGCAAGCACAACACAAAAGAAATTGCGTCAGTAACCTACTGAAACCAAATGGCCAAACTCTGTAATAAAGGGATCTGCCCCACTTGACTGCCAGCCCCCCCCCCCCCCCCAGTGGCGTAACAACCGGGGGGGGGGCAGGGGGGGCAGAGTGCCCCCCTGAAGGATTTCAGCGGGAAAATCCACCAAACCACCGGGAAAAAATGAAAGGAAGGGAAAGGAAGAAAAAGGAAGGGAGAAAGGGAAAGGAAGAAGAAGAAAGGGAAAGAAAGAAGAAGAAAGGAAAAGAAAGAAAGAAAAAGGGAAAGAAAGAAGGAGAAAGGGAAAGGGAAGAGAAAGGGAAAGAAAAAAGGAGAAAGGGGAGAAAGAAGAAGAGAGAGAGGGAAAAGAGGGAAAGAAAGAAAAAAAAATAAGAAAGCAAAATGAAACAAAAGAAATGAGGGAAAATTTAGTACCAAAACCCCGGAGTTTCCGGGGGCTCCCCCGCAGTGGCTTTCCCTGTAGACCCCCATCAGGGGCCCTAAGCCAGAACCCTGGGACCCACCCGCTAAGGGCTTCACAACAAGCAACTCGCGGTGCGAACTCACCTCCGCATATTCTATTTCTAGACTTAGTTACCGGGAAATTTTCGGCTCTGCCCCCCCCCCAACCCATAACAGGCAGAGAGAGCGTAAGAAGAGCGGGAACTGACAGCGCAAAAATGCCAAAGCTTCCGCGCTTTGCGCGGGAGGGGGAAATTCCCCTTTCCCTGCACCCTACCCCCTAGAGAGCACTACCGTCCTCCTAAAATGAAATCCTAGTTACGCCGCAGAGGATATATTTATTACCGACAACTAATGATTCAAAGAAACATCGGAGCTTCCGCGCTTCGCGCGGGAGGGGGAAACTCCCCCTTCCCTGCACCCTACCCCCTAGGGAGCACTACCGTCCTCCTAAAATGAAATCCTAGTTACGCCGCAGAAGATATATTTATTACCGACAACTAATAATTCAAAGAAACGTCGGAGCTTCCGCGCTTCGCGCGGGAGGGGGAAAAGTCCCCCCTCCCTGCACCCTCCCCTCTAGGGAGCACTACATTGGCGTAAATTCCAGGGGGTAGGGGGATTTATTACCCCCACTTGGGGGGAGAGGGGGATGGTGTGTACAAATTTCCACTCATGCAGACACACTTTTTAAGTAAAAATCCTGAATATCTATCATAAACAACCATTATATTTTAGAATTTCTATTTGAAAATGCTTAAAAAGTGGTTATTTTTGGCTCGCTCACTTCGCCTGCTGGTCAAAATCTTAAGATTTCCGTCCGAAAATGCGATTAAAATCGAGAAAAGTGGTTATTTTTGGCTCGCTCACTTCGCTCGCTCGCAAAATAGATATGAAAATGTGTGTCACAGGGAAAAAAAATTGTTAAAAAAGTTTTTCATCCCCCACTCCTCAAATTGGATTTACACCGGTGGAGCACTACCGTCTTCCTAAAATGCAGTCCTAGCTACGCCACAGATTCTAGACATAGACTAGTTACCGGGAAATTTTGTGCTCTGTTTCCCCCCCCCCTGATAACAGGTACCTGTTACGCCCCTGCCCCCCCCCCCCCCCCCCCCACCCCCGGGGCTCCTTAAAAAAAAAAAATAGAAAAAAAGGAAAATGTGGACGCATTGAAAACACCATACAAAAGGGGCCGTTTCATTTTAACGTTAGCTAGCTGGCTGTGCATGCAGAAGCCGGGCTAATATCCCATCCGCAACTCTTTCAATGGATTTCTGCTGAATGAATTTCATATTCAGATACATTTGTGACCGGCAGATCCGTAAGTATACCTCACATATTGTAACTCTACGATAAAATGTGTGTAAGAACATGATATTTGGATCCAGATCTTCGAATGAAGCATCAAACTGAAGCGTGTCTCTGGTGAATGTACAGACAGTGTTTGTCATGTTTGTGCCGTGCCGTGTAAAACATTCCCCTCCCTTTGTTTTGTTTACATCTTGTTTCTGTGCCGGTAGTGCACTGCCACTGGCATGACTGGTTGTGCTTGTACTGTAGGCCTACCAAGTTAGGTAGAGTCTAGTGCAACTGTAGGTGGTTCACATATGCGTTTTGGGTGTATCAAGTCTACCTATTTTTTTACCGGCCCCCAAACGTGTGTCAGACTGCTGCAGAAGGTTTGTCAGTGAAATGTCTTCAACCTGCATGACCTGGGGGTGGGGGGGGGGGGGGGGGGAGGGGAGGGGAGGACATTATGGAAAGGATGGTCTTTGGCATTGTTCGGCCTTTGCATTGAACTATCTTTTTGGACACTTGGAAAAAAAAAGGGGGTCACTGGAACTGGATTTCACGAAATACGTTGCCACAGACATGACGGAACTGTTTAGTAATTATTGAAAATATATGACTTGATCCTTCGAACTATCATGGCTATGCTTTTGTTTTGTTTTGTTTTGTTTTTATTTTTGTTTCTGGGGGGGGGATGATAACTGCATGCCTTGGAACTAGTTTAATTTTCAAGGGGCAAATCCCGGGGGGGGGGGGCCACTCTATGTACAACACTGTAACCATGCTCGTGCACACCCTTTCAAAAAGTACCCTTAACTGGGATTCGCGGAGCTCAAAAAAGTTACCCTTAACTAGGATTTTTTCTCTCCAGCATACCCTTAACTAGGATTTTTCTCTCCAGCATACCCTTAACTAGGATTTTTCTCTCCACGTATACCCTTAACTAGGATTTTTCTCTTCAGCATACCCTTAGCTAGGATTTTTCTCTCCACGTATACCCTTAACTAGGATTTTTCTCTCCACGCATACCCTTAACAAGGATTTTTCTCTCCACGTATACCCTTAACTAGGATTTTTCTCTCCACACATACCCTTAACAAGGATTTTTCTCTCCACGCATACCCCTAACTAGGATTTTTTTCTCTCCACGTATACTCTTAACTAGGATTTTTCTCTCCACGCAAACCCTTAACTAGGATTTTTCTCTCAACGCATACCCTTAAACTAGGATTTTTCTCTCTCCATATACCTTTAACAATGATTGAGAGCATTGGACTTAAAAAGCACCCTTAACAAGGACTAGGTCAAATATAATTCTTATCATTAGAGCAAGACTGTAGGAATAGTAAGAATGTATCATTTAAAAGTTCTTTCAAAAGCAACAGGGACTAAGTTCATATTTTGATAATAAAAAAGGGGGTGGTAAACAATAATTGTAGTTTTAACATAATAAATCAAAAATTAACTAATTCTAAAATCATGCCATACTCGCATCGCTATATATCTCGTTTTGCTAATGATTGCGCCTATTGCATATATTGCGATACAGTATGCATGACGAACGCGTTTGGCGTATATACCAAAGCTATATACACCCATTTTGTTTACACCTCGCTCCGGGGGTACAATGTCACAAAAATATGAATGATGCGACTGTAAATAAATTGAAAAATCAGTGAAAATTGGGGGAAATTGATGGAAAGGGGGAAAATCACTGTGAATTAGGTACATTTTTATTTCACTTCAGATTATGCAAAAAATGACCCTTAGCGCGGATTTAGCGCTGAAAAGACCCCCTTTTTCTCTCAAATCGGCGATTTTGATACCCTTATCGCGGATCCGCGCGGATCCGTGCTCTGCCTGAAAAAACACCCCTTATTCCGCGTTTTTGTGCACGCGCATGGTTACAGTGTTGTACATAGAGTGGCCCCCCCGGGGGGCAAATGGAAATCGGGACTGGTAACAAGTTGGGGCTCGTTTCATGAAACCGTCATACATGTAAGTCTAACTTCTTGGACATTCCATTGATTAAAACGTGTGTTGTAGAGTTAACACATGTTTCAATGGGATGCCCATGAACTTAGACTTACTGTATGACGGTTTCATGAAACGCAGCCCAGCTTTCAAATCTTTGCTATATGAGGGTATGGCATGACATTGACATTGGAGGAAGATGCCTCGTACATGTACACAAAGTTACAAACAGCACTTGCATACACGTGTGTGTATTAAGCAGGGTTAATTGGCATGCATGCACTCAAACACACAATGATAAGAAAACTGATCCCGTGTTTACACAGTGACTCAGCTCGGGGGGTTCAACACGCGACCCATGCTCAACACAGCAATTTTATGTTGTGTAAACATGATCAGTGCGATCCGCGAGCCATGTTGAACACTGCTTTTTTGATCCACCAGAATCGTAGGTTTCAACCTGCGAGCCGAGTCAGACTTGTCTTTTTTTGTGTGTGTAAACTGAAAGCCATGTCGAACCCTCGTGACCTAGGTCAAACACGGAATAGCCGCATCCAGTATCGCGCGAGATAGCTCTCTTGTCCTTGCTGTGCCCCTGCCTTCGCTCAATTTTCCGAGGTAAAAAATACTCTTTTTAGGGATCGTGAAATTCTACTCTTGCTCGTTAAATTGTTTGTATGGTATATCACTATTTGGTATGATCCTTGCATTACTTATTCTTCCATATATTTAATATAGTGCTGTCACCACAGCAGTTTCATAACTAACGTAACCCAGCCTCACTCTCGGTGTTCAGTGTTTAACGTATTTTGTTCTAAACGTTGTGGAAAAATGTAGTCGGAGGCAAATTTCCCGCATTTGTGATGTCAATTCTACTTCCGTTCGTGATCCGCGGGCCGTGTCGAACTCGCCTTTTTTGTTTTGGTATAAACATAATCACAGTTGCCCTCTTTGCAGCGTTCGACCCTGCTTGAGGATTCAACACTTGAGCCGAGTCACTGTGTAAACACTGTATGAATTCCGTGGGGTGGATTGGAAGAAAAAGTGGAAAGTAAGGGGGATTGGGGAAGCACCTGGAATGAAATTCCTTTTCACCTTTTCACCAAAAATAATATTCTTCGGAACGATGCCGAACAGCCGGAACAACGGAATGAAAAAATATATGTTGCCCTGGAACAGTTTTCGCTCTTCTTTTTCTAAAGAAAAGTATGGTATATGGGAGCCCCACGCACATCTAT
Source organism: Echinometra lucunter (assembly GCA_029962745.1). Lineage (NCBI taxonomy): Eukaryota > Metazoa > Echinodermata > Echinoidea > Camarodonta > Echinometridae > Echinometra > Echinometra lucunter. The sequence continues at coordinate 27,823,815 of CM057155.1, read as the reverse complement.
TAACAGCGCTGAAAAGCCGTCAGTTTGGTTCCTTTATTTTTCTTAAATTACTTCAAAACTTAAAAAATTGTGCTTATATGTACTCACCAACTCTCTGGCCAACCAGCAAACCTTCTGAAATCCTCTTCTGAAAATTATTTGGAAGAAAAAAGATACGATTTTCTTGTCCTATGAAAATGATCCCGTGTTGTAGCGTCCATTCCACAGATTCGAAAAACACATGAATATTCTATATCGCTGAATATGCATATCCCAAAGACCGCGCCATGCAGCTCGATTCATATCACGATACAACTGTTGTCGTCTTTATGCATATTCAATCATTTTGAACAAACCGCGCTCTAAAATATAAATATTCACGTTGCTCTGCACATGCACAACATCGTTTTTCGATTTGTGGGATAGACACTACAACACAGGATCATCTTATAGGACAAGAAAATTGTATCTTTTTTCTTCCAAATCATTTTCAGAAGAGGATTTCAGAGAGTTTGCTGGTTGACCAGAGAGTTGGTGAGTACATATAAGCACAATTTTTAAAGTTTTGAAGTAAAAAGAAAAATAAGGGAACCAAACTGACGGCTTTTCGGGCTGTCAATAGACCTGCATGGGGGGAGGTATATGATTTATCGACCACCTTTTTTGAAACCGACCACCTTCGCGCAATGCTTTCCTGTGCATGAAATCAAAAAGTACGCGTGGAACTTGGCGCAATACCCCACAGTAATCAAACAGGCTATCGTAACCAAAGTCCAAGAGAAATTAGGATGAAATAACAGAATTTGATTATTTTTTTTTAAAATTTGATAATGAAAATGATAAATACATGTACGTGCTTAATCAATACAGAGGACGGGTGGTCGGTTTAAATAAAGAGCTCACACAGGCCCCGAGTGAAAAACATCACATGCGTTTGTCGCCAAGATTTCCGTGCGTATCGTACGAGTCAACAATCTGAACATGAGATGTTCTGCATTTTCTGCACAAGTGAGACGAAGTTAAGGGAAAACAAACAAATATTTTCTGAGATACGACGTAACCAATTAAAGGCGGTCGATGAGTAGTAGGTCCAACCATACACAGAAATGGAAATTTAAGTGTAAAATTGGGGGTCCTTTCTGTGGCACATACCGTCCCCACACTATATACTGAGTGCCCCCCCCCCCTCCCCCCCCCCCCCCCCCCCCGGGTCTTCCAAAGTTACTGACATACAGAGAAAACACTGATTAGAATAATAAAAGTCTGCTCTCGCTGTGAACAGCCAGTATGGGTTAATACATTCTCATTTGGGAGACTGTCTAGAGTTCTAGCCTGGATAGGCTTTATGGAAGAGTAAAAAAAAAGGCAGTGTATAAAGCCACTCGCGTGTGTCTCCACCTTACGAAAAATGCTAATGCTACTCTTCACAAAGCCTGGCATTTTTCCTATCTCACAATTATACTAGCCATTTCACAATTTTTAAAAACCCCATGAAAATCACTTTCCCAGTGACCAATGGTACTGATTAGGTTGTAACCATGGCATAAGTTTTCTGAATTACGTATTCCCAAACTTCTGATTTACTTATTTTAGAAATCGGATGCTTCTAATTTTTTTTTTTTTCAAACATCACTTTATCAAGTCAGAACTTTCACAACAAAAGAAAAGATACAAAGGCCCAGGTCATTTCCAAGTTACTGGAAAATGTAGGGCATTAAAAAAAAAACGAGACAAAATATTGATTATCGAAAATTATGTTTATAAATTATGGCATAATGTGAATAAAGCAGAGATACATGTAGTACCGTATTAATAATTCATGTACATGTAATAATTACTACCAAACTGGTAAAGATGAATACATGAGGTTGTGTAAAAAACACTTTATTAACAAGGTAATGTTTGCCCTCTCTAATCTAATCTGTAAAAGGTCTAGCAATAAAATAAAATATTTAACTAGTTACAGAGCTGGTTTGGGAAACCCTTACGTGCTGGAGACACGAAGGGGGATTTTAGTTTCCCATTTATTAGCATTCTTGGAGTAGTAGATAACAAACAATGATACAATAGACAGTTCAGACAGATTTTGTCATAGTTGTTTTAGATTGATAGGTTTTCCAATTTCACTTTTAATACATGTAGGTAGCAGCTTTTTTAGCCTCGTTACATTGTTGGGCAAAATATGACCTCTAGATCCGATTAGTACATGGTGGACTGTTTCTCTGTTTTGGCATTTTTTACAATTTGCTGATGACCTTTTACCCCAACGTTACCGGTTGGCATTTGTATTAAGTGTATCTGAGAGTGAGTTCATTAGGAATTTTGCCACTTTATGAGGTAGATTATTAAAAGTTTAATAGAAAAACAAGTTAGGAAAATGGATAAATTAACCAATCCTTGCATCACCATGATTCCTCCTATAATTTAGATTTAGAATGGCAGCTGTTTGGCGCATGTGCATAGATGTGAGCGATAATCAAAACTATGTGATGTGGTACAAGGGCAGCTTAGAGCCTGTTTATTGATGGTAACAGAGGGCTTATAAGTGATCCAAGTTCCGAACTAGCTTACCCGTTACCCTTGATAAACACGACGGCGACTTGATTAAATGCGACTTTGGTCGCGTTTCCTTTGGGAACTTCAGACTCCCGTTTCCAGATGAGATAAAAAGTAATAAGCCCGCCAGATTTGACCTTCACTGCCGGGTCACTTGCAGCTGGGCATGGGCTTGATGGTTTCGGGAACTCAGATCGCGATGATAAACATGACATCCAGAGAGACCACCCATCGTGAGCGCGATTTGTGTTCACGACTAAGTACCCATTTCTAATTTCTGGAAATCGAGTTCCCTCACTAAACACACCCCTAGTCTCACAAAATTTCTGTTGATGTTAAATGTTGAGGTCTTATGGGCAGGTTAGTTTCACAAATTTTTCTTTAGTGCTAAATGTTGAGGTCTCATTTGGCAAATGCCAGCAACATTTAGCATTTTCCCAAACTCGCAATATAAATGGGGTATGAGAATTAGGGGCGCTCCAAGGAGCCTCCCAGTACTGGTCCTGGTGGGGTGCCCCAAGTTGGCCCAATTCCAGTTGCAATGATTAATGTCGGTCTAAATTTGGTGATGTGCATGTATTCCTTTGTTAAACACAACGATGTACAGTAACTGACATGATAATGATATACGCACACCAGTTGCACTTGGAACTTTGTATCTATTTGACTTTGTTTTTTTGTCTTTTATATCTATTTGACTACCCTGCGCAGCTCAATGGTAATAAATGGCAGTATACATGGACTTGGGGTGGTCCAGGAGCTTGCCAAATTCAGGCCGCATTTTAAATGGGTCTGAGTCTCCAATATTGGAAGTTGTCTGTCAAGTAGGAGAGAGTTTCCAAAATTAGCTGCGTGCCTTACTACATGTAACTATCTTACATATATATATATAAAAGACAAACAAGTGAAGTGGTTTCAATTTTAAACTTGAAACCACTTCACTTGTTTGTCTTTTATATACCTTGTCTTGTTTGCTGTGACCATAGCTTGCTTCTGATGGTAGACAGAATCTGTAGTAGAATTTGTAGGAATTATGATAAGCAAATAATCAACGTTGGTGAAGGTGGTGGGAAAACTATCACTTTCGAGGTGATCTGGATTTAGCTGTCTTTCCGAAGTGAAGCTGAGGAAAGATGGCGTACAGTGTATACATTCAGTTCACCAAGAAAGTGGTAGTTTGTCTCATTGCCTGATATCAAAAGGTGATCATTTGCTTTATATATCCCACATCTGAAACCATTTTACTGTATAGAAAGAAAATAAATAAATAAAGTTACTTCTTTACAAGAAAGAATTTTGGTTTAGAAATCAAGCTTTATAAACGGGAAAAGACATTCCTTCTGCATGCAATGCCTGTTGTTAATGTTAGCCTGTATATTGTAATGGTGTAGTGCGCACGAGACTGGCTTTGCCTCACTCAACAATTGGATACGCGTATACTGAAAGCATATTGCAATGTCACACGAGACGCTCAATCATCCTGAAAGTTTGTTGCTCTTGATGGAGATAATAACTCTCATCGTTGAGTGCAACAAAATTTTCTTCTCGGGATGATTAATAGGCAAACTACGCTTTATTACATAATTAACTTTTGACCAATGCTACAAGTATCAAGATTCTTAGTATGTGGAAACAGTGGAATATAATAATGAATAATTGGATATATAAGGAGTGGTATAGAGAATTCATTTTGTTTTCTTTTGTCATTGCTGTCTAATTTAGTTTGACCATGGCCCAGCCTGCCTCTGCTGATAGACAGAATCTTTTAGATCGTCTCCTTGATGCTGTCAAGCAGTGTCAGGTGAGGTTTGGTGGACGATCAGAGCTGGCTACTGATGCAGACAGCCGTGTTTCTTGTCTCTGTGCTCAGTTTGAAGCAGTTCTACAACATGGACTGAAGAAGCCGTCAACAAACCCACTGAGTGCTCTCCAGTAAGTCATTATATCACTTTTTGAAAGACTGCTGTATGAAATATTGCAAGCGTTTTGGAAATTTACATGTGAGATGATATTTGTGATCTTCATAAAGGTTACCATTGCATACTTGTTAAAAACACTTAAATCCAGAATTTGAAGAAATAGCAGCAAGGTACATGTAGGATCCTACCAGTGTAAAACAGGCTTTCAGCCCACAGGATGTTTGAGCATCCAGAAGATACCATCTCTAGTGGAATATGACTTTTTAATTTTTATTCCATCCTTATATCTGTTGAATGGATGCAGTTTTGACTAAAACACCCAAATATGAAATCTTGGCTGAAAGCCTCATGGAAAATTTGTGTCTACTCTACATGTATAAGGAAACATATATGACGTTGCATCCTTTGAGCTTTAATTCTATGAAGTACTCATTTCAAAGTGGAAAAAGTTGAATCCAATTGTGATGCTTTGTGATGCTCCTATTACCGTTAAAATCTTTCACCCCCACAACTTATTACTTTTTTATTTTGTATTTTAATGTGTTTATTTATTTGTTTATTTTTTCGTATTTTTAATTGCATGTTTACATTTTTAATAGTTTTTTTATTTTTGCATGTTTCTCGAAAACTTCTGTTTTCTTTGAATAATTACGATTTATCCCCCGACATGCCCCCCCCCCAACAAAGCCAAAGATCATTCCCTTGTTCAGAGACACAAAAAACTGTTGTATGGCTATACAAAAACTGCATAGCTGTACCGAAATGGTATATGTAGCTGTACGATGGATCTGTGTGTCTGAACTCTGACTAACAAATGAGGTATAAAGAAATGTCGTATAACGAAACTAGGGTCTGAGCATCGTTTCGTACTGGAACTCGATAAAGAATCACGGCCTGTGTGTGTCTGAACATATGGCGACCATAGAACGGTATACATATGCATGTAACTGGGCGGGGCTTAACGTGAGCGTGGTCAAAGAACAAATGACCTTGCCATGGCAATGCACTGTAGAAACATGCGCATCTGTACGATGTTTCTTCTAAGAGGTCGGGATGTGTGTCTGAACCTTCAGTAGGCTATTCGATGAAAATTTTATATGTTTCATTCTCGGTATAAACGTTTTGTGTTTGAAGTTTGAACAGGCGGAATGTTTTACCCTTCTGTCCCAAATTGAACCTTGAATTAGATACAATGACCATTTCTATGCAGAGCTATCAGTTTGATTTTTGTCTCGCCCACCGGAGGTGAAGGCAAGACTAAGGGATCCAAATGGCGTCCGTCCGTCATCCATCGTCCGTCCGTCACAAATGTTAAAGTTTACCTGCAAGACTCTCTTATGATGCATAACTTGGCAACTGCTGGTCCAATGGCATTGGCAACCAAACTTGGGTGGTAGATGCACTAGGGGTATCATCATGTTGCGGTGCTGTCGGAGGTCACATGGTGAGGTCAAAGGTCATTTGAGGTCACATTGTCATAGAGTACCTGCAAAACTCTTTTTACATACGTTAAAGTTTACCTGCAAAACTCTCTTATGACACGTAACTTGGCAACTGTTGGTCCAATGGCAACCAAACTTGGGTGATAGATGCACTAGGGGTAACATCATGTTGTGGTGCTGTCGGAGGTCACATGGTGAGGTCACAGGTCATTGGAGGTCAAATGTTAGAGTTTACCTGCAAGACTCTCTTATGACAAATAACTTTGCAACCGTTGCTCCCTTTTCAACTAAACTTGGGTCATAGATGCACTTGGGGGACCTTCATGTTATAGTGGCATCAGATGTCACATGGTAAGGTCAAAGGTCATTTTATTTCAAATGTTAAAGTTTACCTGCAAGACTCTCTTATGACACAACTTGACAACTGTTGGTTCGGTGGCAACCAAACTTGGGTGATAGATGCACTAGGGGTAACATCATGTTGTGGTGCTGTCGGAGGTCACATGGTGAGGTCAAATGTTAGAGTTTACCTGCAAGACTCTCTTATGACAAATAACTTTGCAACCGTTGCTCCCTTTTCAACTAAACTTGGATCATAGATGCACCTGGGGGACCTTCATGTTATAGTGGCATCGGATGTCACATGGTAAGGTCAAAGGTCATTTTATTTCAAATGTTAAAGTTTACCTGCAAGACTCTCTTATGACACATAACTTGACAACTGTTGGTCCAGTGGCAACCAAACTTGGGTGGTAGATGCACTAGGGGTAACATCATGTTGTGGTGCTGTCAGAGGTCACATGGTAAGGTTAAAGGTCATTCTAGGTCAAACATTAAAGTTTACCGCAAGACTTTCTTGTGACATCAAACTTGGTTAGGGATGTACTTGGGGAAACTTCCGTGTTATTTAGTCACGGGTGGGCAAGACACAATCTTGCTATTGGTTTGTGTTGTTGTAATTTTCATTATGGAGCTTTAGCTGTAAATAATTTTACTTGTGTTAAAACAATTTCCTTGTATTTTTGATACACGCCATTTGTAAACCGACAGAAAGATACGAGTTAGAAGTGAAATGCTTGTAAATACGACTTCTTTTTCCTCGCAACATCATTCTTTCTTTCAACATATATCTGTTGGTACATGTACTTATGATATTCAGTTGTGGTTATAGTAACAATGTGAATAAAAATTCAGTGACCATTTTTCTCTGATGACCCTTTAAAATTATCAAAAGCTGGTTGTGTAGCATTAACATTTGTTAGGAATTAGGAAATAGATCTGATCTAAGCATCCTCTTATTTTCTCTGTTTTGTATTAATGGGGGTGAATATAATGTAAACAAACCTACCCACAAGGTTAAACTTTAAACTGCCAATTGTCAGTACTGTCTGTATAAAAGTGAGCTGTGATCTGTATGCAGGCAGTTAATTGAGTTGTACTAATTCAATTGAAACAAATCCAGTATTCTGAGAATATCTGCAGTGAATCACAGCCAATGTGACTGTTAGTCTTTTCACTTCAGATGAGATTTGGTTTGTGATTTTACATGTAGCTACATTTAGTGCTTAACTTTGGTCATTTAATAAGTGTAGGTCCAAATCCCCCAAATTGGGTAATTTTTATAGAGGGCTCAGTGGATACTGACCCAAAAATTTCAGTCGCATTTCTGATCCAATACTCAAAAAGTGGGTGTGGAGCCCTGCATAGAGATAATTCAAGAGCCACCCAATTCCTGTAGGAATTGGTTAAAATATACATCACCTTCACAGTGAGACTGAAGATTAGAATTCTATCTCTTGGGAGGTTCCATGTGCAATATGTTACAAGTTGCGTGAACTAGACGTGGTAAAAATGACCAATTATTGGGCAAGACAAAGGTATTTGGTCATTTTGGTATCTGTATTAGGGTATAATGGCATGAAATGAAAAGGCTTCAAATATATCACCTTATACATGTTATATCACCCTATTGATATTTCATAAAGTTCCCAACATTACACGTAGCAGGACTATTTTCTTTATAATCAGAAATACTAGATTTGGTCTGTAACATAAAAAATACTAGTAGCTTTGACTTGACCTGCAACACATGCAACAAAACTCATGACCCACATAGAAATCTATCCAATTGCTGCAAGAGATCAAAAAGCATTCAGTTGTGGTTGGGATGAGGTATTAATTACATGCACATGTTCTTATGAAGTGGAGGGAGGATGTGCGAATTATGTGAACTGTTTTTGTCTTACACTTTAGAACTGATGTTCGCTACTAGTGACCAATAATATCAGGGGCCTGTAATATAAAGAGATACATGTACAATCAATCTTACAGTCAATTGTAACTCTTTGGCCGGAATTCACAAAGGTGGTTTAAATTAGTCCGTGGTTTAGGCAAATTTTGTGGTGTAGGTGCGCTTGATTTAGCGCGTACACTAAGATAGGTCCAATGATAAACGCGCGCGTTTGGCAAAGGGCGCTAGATTTACGCTTGTTGCCGTGGTTTAGACCACGGTTTATGTAAATTCATGCTTGTTACCATGGTTTAGACCACGGTTTATGTAAATTAATCTATGCATGAATTTACATAAACCGTGGTCTAAACCATGGCAACAAGCGTAAATCTAGCACCCTTTGCCAAACGCGCGCGTTTATCATTGGACCTATCTTAGTGTACCCGCTAAATCAAGCGCACTTGTACCCCCAAATTTGCCTAAACCATGGACTAAATTTAAACCACCTTTGTGAATTCCAGCCTTTGGTACATGATTTGTCATAGACTTTCGATTCAAATCAATCGTAAGATTGATTGCATTTTTCATGTTACAGGGCCCTGGTGTTAGATTTGTCATAAGTCAGAACTCACCCCTGTATGTCTGTTAATGATTATTTCAGGCATGATGCAGTGTATTTGGGCAAGTGATGGAAAAAAATGCTATTTCAAAATGCATCTCTTGTGTATGGTATTAAGTACATTTTGTAGATTGGTCTTTTTTTTTTTTACATGTGTGATAGCATAAAACAGAAATAAAATCTGATTATGATTTTGCATTATTATGAGAATGCAACATGTGTTTGTCAAATGTTTTTTATATTCCATTTATTATCAGTGCATTGTTGTGTAAATTCAACATGGGAGAGAAATTCTATATCTCCAAGTAAGCACCATAATGTCTCCTGCGAATAAATTGCACATTTTACACAGCTATCATAGAGTTTGCAGCTTACTCCCTGGTATGAAGGGGATTCTTTGATGGCCCGTAAACACTGATCATGTTGATTTCCTTGTATACTCAGTGATATCAAAATATTAGTTGAAATGGGAAATTCATCTTATTTGATCATCCTCATGTCTCTCAAAATTGAATTCTTGACCTAAAGTTCGGGATTGCATTAACACTTTTCTTTATTTTTAAAGAATACCCATGAATAGTTCGAAAGAGCATCACATCTACACATGTTAGGAGTCCCCACAATTTGTTCTTTTAATTTGTTTTTTTTTTTGTTTGTTTTTTTTTGGGGGGGGTCCAGACCAAGATTTTTTAGGGCCTACAATGTACATGTAAGTATCCTGTATGCCTGTTAATGTCAAGCTGTCCATATGTATGGATGCTTATTACCTTTCTTGTCATTTCTGTATTTGTAAACATTTTCAGTTTAATTTTTTGATTCCTGAGTTTTCCCTTCCCATGACCCCCTTTGTTTCTTCCTTTCTTCTCTTTCTCTTGCACTTTCCCTTCCTATCTCTCTTGCACCCTCTCTCCTTTTCCCTTTCTCTCTCTCTTTCTGCATGTGCTAGTCTAGTATGTAATGTTATTTATGACCACATATCTTCTTCTCCATACACAGACAGATGACTGGATTGACTATGCCTAATCTACCTCTCATCAAAACAGATGCAGAACCAGGTAAGAATATACACTGTACACAGTAAAAGCTCATTCAGGTATCCAGCTCGGAAAATCCCTGCAGAAACCCCTGCACCACTTCTGATAATGATATGCGCATTAACATGTCATTAATAGTTCACACTCAAAAGAGAGTTTTGCCAAAAGTTGTGCAGACAACTTGTGACGTCATATTTTGCGCTAACTTGTTAAGAATTGGATTGGTCCACACCTTTTTGCTGCCAGGAGGCAAAAAAGATGCTCTCTCTTTTTTTTTCCATTTCTTTTAATATTTTGTTCAAAGTTGGATGGGAGGGACCTATGTGGTCCAGTACAAAAATCCATATTTATTTATACTTACTGGATGGAATTAGGGCGGGTCTTCTTTGACTGGTAGAGAAATAGTTTGATAATCCAGAATGACCTTTCATATATTGCAAAATGATTTCTTCCATAATCGGTACCTAAAGGCCAATCATAATTTTTTTTTGGTGGGGGACATACATATACTGTATTATTGCTTTGTTCTACACAAACTATCGGTGAGCTTTGGAGAATATTATTTGCACAATTTACAATACAGAATGTAGAAAATTTTCATTTCCTCATAGAAGGAAAAAAGACAGTACTGTATATTTGTAACTTGAGAATCATTCATGCTTTTGTATTTGGATTAAAAAAAACATTCAGTTTCTATATTGTACCTGAATGTGTATTGTTGTGCACTGTAATTCTTTTAATTAATTAATTAACATAAAATGGAAGGTTTCAGAAAGCTCTTGAAGGTTGCATTGAAGATACTGGAGAGAGAGAGAGAGAGAGAGAGAGAGATTGTGAGAGTGCTTTTAAGTAGGATATTAAAGCACATGCAGGCATAATTTCAAATGTCAAAAGATTTTCAATCACTCCTGTCAATAGAGGTGTGACAGTCATTAATCTCATTATTAGGTAATATCATGAAGATCATCAGATCACCTCTTAATTTTGCTAGAATTTTCTTTATCATTATTATTTTTTTTTTCTGTGACCACAATTTCTCAAAATCAGCTTTGTCAATTTTGTCCAAAATTTGGTCAGTCATCGGGCCTATCAAGGTCAAGTGCTTGAAGGTCATTAGGTCATCAGGTCATCGTGAAAATCAACTTATGGCGGTATCTTGTTAATGAAAAGTCATTTCTCATTCATATTTGGCATACATGTAGTTAAAGTCATTGTCAGTCCAGTCAATTTCAGGTCACTAGAAATTTGAGGGAACATTTGATCCGAATTTAAGCTAGATCCTGGGGTCAGATTAACACCATCAGGTGATTTAATGTGGACTAACTTCTATATCATTTCCTTCTTTTCCCACTCTCTTCCTTTCTCACATTTTTCCTCTTTTATTCATCCTATCTCCTTCAAAAATTATATGTGTATTACGTTAACGTTACATCTGCAACCAACATGTCAAAATATCAAGATTCCTTTAAATGACAGACCACCTAATTCATATCAAGTGACAAATTGAAACTCTATCTAAATGTGCATTTTGTTGGAATGCATATCATTGTCTTATAATTACTTAGAAGAACAATGCTAAAAAATTAATCATACATGTATGTTAATATAGTTTATGTCTCTACTAGCTTCCCATTGTTTTTCCATCATTGAATGCCTACACAATCTGTTGTTATTTAAGTATTAACAATAGAATGTGATATGCATGCAAAGATAAGGAGAATGTTAAAACTCTATGCATTAATGTGCTGATGTATGAATTACTCTAATTTTGTTTGAATCAGTGTCCATGATAAGCAAAATTATTATTCATATGCTTAATGCTTTATACAACCAATATTTTGTAAATTTTTGCATCAAGGTACATTATGGATATTCAGATTTTTTTTTTCCAAGTCCAAACACATAATGCTCAGCTTGTGCAACAAATGCTCTAGGCTTTATTTCCTCTAAGATATAGGGCTAGGGTTGCAGTAGGGTTTTAGGTTAGGTTTAGGGTTAGGGTTGCAATATACATGTAGACCAGGAGCCAGAGGGGGGGGGGGGGGGGGGTCAACTTAGGAAAAAAAGTAACCCTTTTTTGTGTACATAGCCATGGTCTATGAACAAAACTATGCTAGGAAGAAAATCATCTGCCCTGTACAAAGTGGTGGGGGCGGCCAGGAGGCCATCCAAAGAGGGCCAAAAATGACAATTTCTCATACACTCTTTCTTTCACAAACACATAATTGTTCTTGCTTTGAAAACGAAGATAAGCTGTCATATGCAAATTCCTTTGCAGTAGACATTTACATGTACTTTTTCAACCTTAGTCATGCTTGAGCGCAGCAATAAATCTATGTTTTTCTCTCCCCTCTCTCTTTCACTCCCCTTCCCTCTTCTCCTTCCCTTCCCCCTCTCCCAGAGGAACTTTGATGCTTGTACATGTAGCACTCCATTTTATAGTGTACAGGAAATTGTTCTCAGGTGGACATGGTATAAGTAGTTTTACTTCACTATTTCAAATTGATATATTTCAGTTTATTGGCCTATAGTACGAGATCAGCTGACACCCCATGAAATCCAGCGTTACAGCGCCCTCAAGCATATCACGACAGATGCTGGACGTGGTAGAGCATGGCTACGAAGCACTCTAAACGAGCACTCACTGGAAAGATACATGCATATGATACTCAGTGGAACAGATACCCTTAAGTATGCACGCCTTGTAATCTACATGTTGGTTTTGAATATTACATAGAATTAGAGAGTACTAGTATTTGATCTACTGTATAAGCCACTATTTTTATAGCGTACAGATATTTTTGCAATTTGACACAAGCTTGACATATTAGTGTGTTACTATTTTCACGTTTTCAATGATGTTTCTATAATTAAATATGGGCATTTTGGCGAAAGAAATTATATATGGAAATTTTAGCGAAGACATCATCCCGAAATTAGCAAATAATAAAACCACCACGAAAATTTCAGCTTATACAGTAATTCTTTGTTCATCCCATCTAGTATAGCTCTTACTCTTTATCTTAAAATGGAAATTTGTGGATAGAGTTCAAAATCTGTGTTTTTTCAGAAGTGCACCTTTTAGTCAGTGCTCAGTACTAACAGGTACCTTGTACATTTGGGCCCCCAAAATCTTGGCCCTGACCCAAAATAAAAAAAAAATTACATACATGAAGAACTCAATGGAAACAAACCCGGAAATTTCACTCGGGATCGCCTATGAAAACAGTTAGTGTGGAGCCCCATTTTAGTCCTCTTTAACTTCAGATGCGCACGTTTGGGTAAGCAATAAAAAGGTGTAATTGTAAACTAAGATTTATGATTCAGTGCAATGAATCACTAATTGAACACCTTCTCCTGTGTTTTTCCATATTGTCTAGGCTTCAAGTTCATTTTATCAGTCAAGCATTTATCCAAAATGAATATTTTTAGTTTTGTACAGTTTTCTGGACAGAGTGAAGATGTGACATTGTGTTCTCAGAATCCCTGTTGAGAATTGGTTAATCAAATGATATGTAATCAAAATTAATTTCTTTCATTGCTTTACATATACATGAGTCTCTGTCTCTGATATAATATATTCCAGACAGTACTATTGGCCTTTAGTCCTGCTTACTAGATGAAACCATAGATCTAGGATCTGTTTTATTTTTCCATCATTTGTATCTGCCTCTGATTATAATGGTCTTTAGGCAGGATTGTGAGTCTTGGTCCTTCTTACCGCTACTTTGAGAAAGTTCTATAGGGCTACAAATATTCTAGATCTAGCCTCTATTCTTTTTCAATCAATCCTATGCAGGCAGTACTATGAGCCTTGGTGTTTCTTACTAGATGAAGAAAGATCTACCATGCTACCCACCATGGCTAGAGGACTAGGATCAATTCTTTTTGCTATTAATATTGACAATCCACAACTCAACGGCATGAAGCAGGTAAGAATGTGCACTTGTAAACTGGCCCCTGCCTGTGCAACGCCTTGTACATGTATCTTCTGAAAAGGCTGTTTATAAATGATTATTATTATTCCTCATTATCAGTATTGTTATTATTATGATGATGTACATGTATGTAGCCTAGCTACATGTATTTTTGGATGTCCAATCCTGTGCTGTTAATCCCATAATTTCCATTGGGACTTAAACTTAGGAAACAAAACAACTATTTTCTGCAAGAATGATGCCCTTTGTTGATCACTGGACATAGGCATCACTTCCAGTGCCTATGCCCAGTGATCTGTTTAAAAGGTGATGAATGCCACTTAAATAAACTCTTGAAATTGGATCAAGAAAAGATGCTTGACTTGTCCAATTGCTACTCTCATGTTAGTTGTGGCTGTGTTCTTAATTATCAGTCTTGATAAGTTACAGATTCATAAACTGACCGTGAAGTCTCTAATAATTCCAGTGAATTGTAGCAATATTGCTTTAAACAAACTCTGAATTGTGAATGCTGTCATATCACCTGGTTATTCTCATCATTTCATTGAGGCACATTGTTCAAACAGTGTGCAGCTATATCATATTTGTATGTGCTGAATTAGGTTGCTGTCCTATTGTGGTTTGTTTGTTTTAGACAAACAGTAATTCATGCCAGTATTGTTTCAAGTATCTGTCAACATAACTTACTGGTACATGTATGTACATATATATATTTGCAGATAAAAACTGTAGTACAAGGACTTCAGTACAAATTGACTCAGTAGAGATTTAGTTTCAGGAGGATCTGAAAATGATTTGAGCAACATGTTATTGCTGACAAAGATTAAATCTAGATTGTACACACTGAGGTTAATAGAAGTCTTATTAGTTATATATGTATCATACATTATGTCTGCAATGTCTATTTTGATTAAGCAGCTCTTAAAGCTGAAGCTACCCCTCCCCTTTGACTACACAAGTGTCTGTCCTTTTCAAGAAATGACTCATTTAGTCATTTATTGTAGATTTGTATATGACTGCAGTGACAGTATGAGCCAAACCAAATTAACATGAAGGTTTATCAGGCTTACAAGTCCTGCACTGTGGGTAGGCTTTCATTTTGTGGTCAAAGAAATTTGTTTTATCTGATATTGAATTATGACAGGGATACAAAACTGTTGTGTTTAAAAAAAGAAATATCGGTAGTGAGAAGGCAGATGAAAGCCTCTGGTAGACCGATTTACATGCTTCTGTCATGAACTGAAACTTGCTGACTACCAGAATGAAGCCAAGATATAAGGATCAAAGTTAGCTCTACTGTAATCTGTAGGTGGTGCTGACATTGGACTTTAATCCCTTTCTGGCCATAATAAAGACTCTCAGTTATTACCTCTGAAATAGTTGTCAAGTGTTAATTAATTGCTGGTCACAAGAACAAAAGTATTATACTCTTATCAAGAATCTATGTGTACATGGTTATACAATAAGTCATTTGGCAGATATCCAGTTAAAACACATTTACCCAATGTGTTTTGCCACCCCTCCCCCCCCCCCCCCCCCCATCTATGTCTCTCTCTCTTGTTTGCATGTGTACAGACTAGACTCTTGCGTTAAGATTCAAATCTTCTATTTTCCTCATGTGTAGGTTTTATGTGTTGAATATTGTAGATACAAAATATGTGCAGTACTCTGTACATATTAAAGTGTACTTTCAAAACATGTGCAGTTAGGAAATATCCACTCTCTATCTTCAGTTAATGCCAAACAATACATGTACATGTACATGTACTCCTATATGCCTATGATCAAAATATATACCAATTTTTTTTTTAAAATCAGAACAAAGCAAAACAAGACAAGTCAAACAAAATAAAATGAAAGAAAAGAAAAGAATAAAACAGGACAAAAACAAGACAAAACAAAAATTAAAAAAAAACTGAATAACAACTTTTGATATCTTATCTGATATCCATAGAAATTGTTGAGAGATACCCAAAACAGTAGTCTACTAGTTGCATGAGACAAGGACAGTTACACATGTACCTGTATGTTAGTGATTGACTTGGAATTGTGCAGAAGATTTTCTGCATCAATAGTGATATCTTGTCTTGACTAGTTTTAATTTCCTTATTCTTTGATAGAATTATCAAAAATTTACAAACACATTTTCATTCATTTTTAAAATTTATTTCATCATTTATTTATTTGTTTCTTTTAATCAAGATTTATTCCCCTTTTTATCGTGAAAAAAAAATGTTGAGTACATATCATGTATTTGTAGATAATGTTTTGATGCAATGATTGTGTAGCTACATGCATCGTGCAGATTTCTGTTGGAGAAAATGGATGTGGCTGTGTAGATACTAGAGTTTGACTATGAGGAGTGAAATTATTATTTTTTTTTCTATGTGATTGTTGTATGCCAAATAATGTTTGTCTTTGCCATGTGCAGTTGTTGTAACCATAAACTATTTGGCTTCCATCCCATGGATAAGATATTTCCCATTCAGACATTCTCTCTCTCTCTCTCTCTCTCTCTCTCTCTCTCTCTCTCTCTCTTACTCCCTCTTTCTCCCTCTCTCCCCTAGTTTTCTATTTCTTTCTCTCTTCCTATCTCTCTCCCTATCGCTGTCTCTCTTTCTAGCTCTATTTCTTTCTCTGTTCCCCCTTTCTCTCTGTCTCTCTCTATACTGTATACATGTATGTATCTTATTCTCTTTCTTTCGTTGTTTCTCTCACTCTAGTCCTCACCTCTGTGTTCTGATTGTGTTAAATCAGCATATTCAGTGCTGATTGAATCCCTATAACTTTGGCACAGTTGTAATGCAAATATTGTAGAATCAAGTGTGAACATATACATGTATGACAAAGCAGTTCCAATCTGAATTGTGTCTTTCCCAGTCTGAATGGGTTAGAGTTACTCATGTCCTGTGCAGTTAAAAAGATTACAGGTATGTACAGTTTTGGTAGCCCCTCAAATTTCCTTACTTGTGAAGTTTTTTTTTTTTTCCTCCTCAAGTTGAATATTAAACAAGTGAAAGGCGAAAATTATTTTTGATCTCTGGTCAGCAATGTAAAGTCACACAGTGCCTGCAAATGTGTTGAACCAACGTGAGTTCTGTTTGTGCGACACGTGTAACAATGTGCTGTGAGCATTATGTGGAGAGAGGTCTGGGTGCAGGTGTCATAGCATAGGGCAGAGTGTAACTGTTATATTGCATTCATTTCAAATATTTACACTGAAATGCAGTGGAAATTATACATTTATGTATCAGTCATTCATAATTGCAAGCTGTATTTTTTATTGCTTGTTTCTCTTTTTCTTGGTTTGCTAGCAATCAGCATTTGAGTCTCTCTCATCATTCATACAAGCCCCAGAGACTGTCCAGGCCCAACATATACAGGACCAAGATCCAGAACCTGTCATAGTAGCCAGTGCTGCAACACAAGGTCTGTATGACTAGACTAAGCAATCATCAAATTCTATGTGAAGATTTCAAGAGGCAGGACTTAGAGAGATGAATACATGTACATGTACTTGAATGTGTTGCCATTAAGAAGGGAGGGGGGGGGGGGGGGAGAAAAGAGGGATATGTACCATGTGAGTCAGTAAAAGAAAACCCAAAACCCACCCTAAATTTTGTTGGCGTCAGTTCATGTACCGGGTAGATTTTATTTTATTTATACCCACACTGTAGCCAGTGATATTTTCTTTGATTTGACCCTCTTTCTACAAAATCTGATGAGAGAAAGCGAAACAGTATCATGTTTACCTGGTTCATGTCAAATTGGCCTGTGCCCAAGTTTTGAATGAAATTAATGGTCAACCCAAGTTTTGGTTGAATCATTACCACTGCAGCTGAATGCACCAATTGCACTCTCACATGAAGAAAGTAACTGATGAACACCATTTATCCCAGACTTGGTCAAAGGTGATTTTGACTACTTTTCAAAATTCACCAGTGTTCAGTCATCCATGATCCCATTTTGGAAAGCAGAGTATCAAATTAAGACATTCTCAACTGTCTTCCCATTATGACATATTTTAGCAATTTCACTTGGTTTCCAAGACATTAGACATTCCAAGACGTTGCAAGACTTACAAATAGGTTTCCTATTTGGCTCATGTTGCAAGTTGTATGTGGATTTTAAAAAAAAGAAAAAAAAAAAAAGAAAATGGCGGATAGATTATATAGGTGCATGTAAATGTGATATTGCAAGACTCGGTTTTTCTTTCTTATTCCTAGGTCATTTATTCATATCAGAGTTATAGTTGTTGCATGCCAGTCCAATCAAATCAAGTTATGCAGAGGTAACGTCTATATGGTATTGTTATGATCGCAGAAAAGCCCTTATTGCTTACTGAATGCTGAAGTATGACATTATGCACCATTCTTCTTAGCCCAATGTGTACAATGCCTATTGTGCATTGGTCGTAAAGTACAGTTCAATGTCTGAATAGAAATCTGCATGTAGATGTTAGGAAATATTTTTAGTTGAAGAACATGGTATATTTGGTAAAATGTTGGAATTCCCATAATTGTTGATATATGATCTATTTCCTTATTTGTCTAGCATGGATCTATGCTCTGATTAGAAACATCTGTCTTGAGATGGTATTTGAAGTGACAATTGTCTGTTTGTTCTTTGCAGGTCATAAAGAAAAGAAGAAGAAGAAAGGCAAGAAGAAAGGATCAGTATCTATAGTATCATTTAATGACAATCAAGGAACAGCAACATCATCATCAGTACTATCAGGATCTCCGTCATCTAAAGTCATCCTGGTTGATACTGGACGCAATGAATCTGTAGAATCGCATGACAGCTCTCAAGACCTTGCCCCAAGTAGTGATATGGGACGGTTCTCTGCACAAGGACTAGGAACCTCTAGCCTCAGTAGTGGAAGTGCTTCTATATCTGGTGCTATCATAGAAAGTGAAAGTAGTTCAGCTTCAGTAAGATCTGAGAAAGGAACAGAATCCCATGGAAGTACTGGAACATTGACTCACTCAGTGGCAGGACAGCCTGCTGCAGAACCAACACCAGTAGTTAGAAGTGATGTTAATGATAATGAAGTAGATATACAGGTGGAGCATTCTTCAGCATCTGAAGATTTGCCGGTATCATTTCCTGCAACCACACCCCCTTCCACACCGCAAGAGGTGTCCCTTCTTGATCAGTACCAGAGAATACGCAACTCGATGAAGAACCACGAGATGGAGATCACCCGTCAGCAGATGGCGCTTGTCAATGGTAATGTCACACCCAACGTAGGAGGTGGGGATCCTGCTCTCCACTCACGAGAGCTCTACTCTGCATTCCCAGCCAAAACCCCACCCTCAACACCGTTAGAAACGTCCACACTGGCACAGTACGAGAAGTTACGGAACTCGGTGGACGCAACTGAAGTCAGCGATCAGTTGCGCCAGGACATAACCATCTCCACCCCTGAAGGTACTACAACAAGGAGTATATATGATACGTTTGGAACTGGAGAGAGACTTTCAAATGGGGATGGTGATGTTGATGTGAATGCTGATGAGGAATCATCATCATCTACCAAGAGAGCAAGTGTAGAATCTACTGATAGAATGAGTCCTGCTTTGAGTAGAGGAAGCTTTCATCTGTTAGGGGAGGAGTCTGATGAAGCAATGTTTCCTGTGGCACAAGGTATGTTCTCCTACACTGATTGGCTCATGTTCATAAAGATGGCTAAGGTTAACCTGTTGGCTACTGAATTCTTTCATTCCCATAGCTTAGTTATACATGGACCCCCAGGTTCTGCAGGCAGCGGGTTAAACCTGGTTTGATTTAAGCCTCTGATTTATTGAACGCCAAGTATCAAGCTCTTTATTCCGCATGACTTACCATATTTCTGTAACAAACTGTGCAACAACATTCCCTAACAAAATGAAATGAAGCCAGTCATTGAATAAAATTGTGAATTTGATTCCACAGTATTTCTTTGGCTGTTTAGTTAGTTACAGAAGTGTAATTTTTTGTGGAATAAAGAAGTTGGAACTTATACATGCAGCTCAGTAAATCAGTGGACTGACTTCTTTATTACTCCTTTGTTTAAACATGGACTGAATTATTATTTTTGTGAAAACAAAGATAGTCAGGTTTATCTTACAAATGACCTGATATTTATTTGTCTTACACTCTATGTGTACAGAGAAAGTGAAAAAAAACACCTTTGAATTATGGCATATGATTGTCGGTTGTTCCTTTTGTCAACCAGAGATACTTTCTGAATGATGAGGGCATTGATAGGTCCCGTGGATTTTGAAATTTAGTATGATTCTTGCGTGTTTTGTTCCCATATGTTTGGTTGATATTGTTTGATTTCAGATTTCTGTTGATTCATGCAGTATACACTTATGAGTGTGTGACAAACAGCTTTAAGTATATGTGTTTTAATGGTATTCTCTAATTGGTTTGATGTGTTGATCAAACTGATCAAACTCCTGTTCATTCATGTAGAAAGAATTCAAGGTGGCTAAAGGTGTTATTGTGAATGTTCTGTTTTTGTCTTTGACAAAGAAATATGCAGTGTTGTTCATAATGTTCTATGATGAAAGATCTGTTTATTAGTGCTTGATCGATTTCTTGGTTTTACTGATTTGTTTGTTTTACTAATATGTTTAATACTGAGGTGTCCTGATGTATGTCCATTGTAGTGGAGTCCTGTAGTAGTGGATAAGTTGCTGAACTATGAGACTGGTTCAAATCTAGGCCATGGCACCCATCCTTTAATCTACTTTTGGCACTTCCACCCAGGTGAAGAAAACAGGTGCCCGATAAAAAGAAATTCTTATCATGGTTACTTAGCTTTAGAACAGAATTGATACCAGTAAGGTTACCACAGAGAAATGAAACTATATTATTATTGTGTTTGAATTATATTATTCATGTATTATTTTATTCCTGATTTGTAGATGAGACCCAATCAAATGATTCCAGCGTGCTAGCATTTGGTGTGGAGACAGAGAATGCTGCATTGGGTCTAGCTCTTGCACAGAAAGGACTAGCAGAAAGGTATGTTGTATTATATCCGTCATGATAAGAATCTCTGAAATTGATTGGTCCAATGCGCATCATGTGATAAAATATGATTCCCACCAGCTTCATGCAAATGAGCAAATTTGCCATGGAGGGTAACATCTGACGTCACGAGCCGTTAATAGTACTACTATTCACGGATACTATATATGGCGTATGACATCACACCAAAGTGCGCATTAGATTGTGACAAAATTAATTTGCGCTTGTCTGTTGTTGGCACCAAAGGGTGCTGATGATGTTATCATTTTTTAAAATTTAGATCGCGTGCAATGCAAATACTGCAATAGCGCCGGTATTATAGAACTAGAATCTAGATGTAGAATCTCTGATTTTGAAAGTGCCGAGATTCTACTCTTTTACTAAAGATGACAGACATAAACCAAATATATATGACCGTGAGAGGGTCTGGTTAAACTATGGTGCCCTCAGTAACGTGAATGCAACTATTTTCCTGAGGGCGCATTCGCATTACTTCGGGTACCATAATTTCCAACCAGACACTCTCACGGCCGTATGTATTTGTATACTATCTTCGCTCTTGCTCATATTCATGTTCATGATGAATTAAAGGTGTACCAATCATTAGAAGACATTTTGCTGTGTATGTTAGAGATTCACTGTCATTATGTCACTATACTATGCGATATTCAAAGTATGAGCTTTAAATATTACTCCTCTAAAGAGATATTGCAAGTTCAAATACATGTATACTCCGAATAAATATAACAGCGACTAGTGAAGTTCACTAGTCAACATACACAAATAGGCAGGCATGAATTAGGGCATTTATTGAATCGAAGAGCTTTTCAATTTTGAAAACGCCCTCACAATGTGGTCTTATGTTCTCTTTGATTGTCCTCATACTCCTTAATCATTGACTCCTAGAATGCCAGGTTAAGTTTTCTGGGTTATTTCACACATGCTAGCTGTGAACAAATTATTGTGAAAGGTGACTGGTACTTTCTAATGGTAAACCAGGCGAGCATTTCATGAAGTGACTTGTCAGTGATTTTTACTGACAAATTTGCTCTCAGCCAATCAGATGCAAGTATTTCAGTAGCTTATAATATTGAATGAATAGGTTTGCAATCAAAACCTCATATGTATTAGTGGACTGTCTTTATCCACCTGTGGTCTAAACATATTGAGAGTTCATACACTTTTGTGAATACTGCCCTTTTTACTTTGCATGTGATTTCCACACTTGATTTCACTGCAAGCTGCTCAAATTATCTGACCTGCCCAGCTTTTATTCTTAAAGACATTGGTTAATATTGTTATGAGTTATAAAAATCTTTAAAAATGGGATAAACATTAGGGTTATAGTGTGAAAATACCAGTCTGAAATTTTCAGAGTATAATATCCACGGGAAGTATTTTTAAATATTAGAAATGTGAACCAATGTTCGAAAAATATACGAGGGTCGGTTGCACAGGCCAAACGTAAGGAGTGCGCATGCGCGCATGACTCAACGGACAGCACTGTGTGTATTGACGTATCACGCACCAGAAGGCAGGTAACGATATTTTTTAATTCGTGCAAACGGTCCTCTTAGTTCATTGTCTCTCGAGACAAAAGCTAATAAAATCACGGTTTGCGTCCAACTTACAGCTTTTCATTCCAAATTATGGTTAGTTTCAGCGTTTTTGAGTACAAATACAAGTAATCATACACATGTTTCATCTTAGTTTGAGAATTTTTTAAATCAGCTGCTCACAAAGTTAGCCAATGCCTTTAATCATGCACAAAATTGATATAAGTTTTTGTATGATTTTTTCCCTAATTTCTAGTTCAGAGCAGTGTATTTAAACATAGTTAAATTAATTTTTCTAGACCTATCTGATATTTTGTGGTTTTTGTCTCGCCCACCGGAGGTGAAGGCGAGACTAAGGGATCCAAATGTCGTCCGTCCGTCGTCCGTCCGTCGTCCGTCCGTCGTCCGTCCGTCCGTCCGTCACAAACGTTATGAAAGATAACTTGGCAACCGTGACTCACTTTTCAACCAAACTTGGGTTGTAGATGCACTAAGGGGACCTGCATGTTATGGTCCAGTCAGAGGTCACATGGTAAGGTCAAAGGTCATTTCAGGTCAAACGTTAAAGTTTACGTGCAAGACTCTCTTATGACACAAAACTCTGCAACCGTGACTCACTTTTCAACCAAACTTGGGTTGTAGATGCCCTAAGCGGACCTGCATGTTATGCTCTAGTCAGAGGTCACATGGTAAGGTCAAAGGTCATTTTAGGTCAAACGTTAAAATTTACGTGCAAGACTCTCTTATGACACAAAACTCTGCAACTGTGTGACACTGTTCAATCAAACTTGGGTTGTAGATGCACTAAGGGGACCTGCATCTTATTGTCCAGTCAGAGGTCACATGGTAAGGTCAAAGGTCATTTCAGGTCAAATGTTAAAGTTGACGTGCAAGACTCTCTTATCACACATAACTTTGCAACCGTGACTCACTTTTCAACCAAACTTGGGTTGTAGATGCACTGAGGGGACCTGCATGTTATGGTCCAGTCAGAGGTCACATGGTAAGGTCAAAGGTCATTTCAGGTCAAACGTTGAAGTTTACGTGCAAGACTCTCTTATGACTCAAAACTCTGCAACCGTGTGACACTTATCTATCAAACTTGGGTTGTCGATGCACTAAGGGGACCTGCATGTTATGGTCCAGTCATAGGTCACATGGTAAGGTCAAAGGTCATTTCAGGTCAAACATTAAAGTTTACGTGCAAGACTCTCTTATGACACAAAACTCTGCAACCGTGTGACACTTATCTATCAAACTTGGGTTGTAGATGCACTAAGGGGACCTGCATGTTATGGTCCAATCAGAGGTCACATGGTCAGGTCAAAGGTCATTACAGGTCAAACGTTGAACGGTTAAAGTTTACGTGCAAGACTCTCTTATGACACAAAACTTTGCAACCGTGTCACACTTTTCAGTCAAACTTGGGTTGCAGATCACTAAGGGGAAGTGCATGTTATCATTCTGTTGGACTTCACATGATAAGGTGAAAGGTCATTGGAGGTCATATGTTACAGATGTTTTCAAATTCTTGAATTTGCTTTTCCTCTGTCATTTCTTGTCTTATTCTTTGACCGATTTTGCTCATTCCTTTTTGTCTTGCCCACCAGAGGTGAAGGTGAGACTAAGGGATCCAAATGGTCCGTCCGTTACAAATGTTAAAGTTTACCTGCAAGACTCTCTTATGACACATAACTTGATAACTGTTGGTCCAATCGCAACCAAACTTGGATGATAGATGCACTAGGGGTTACATGTTGTGGTGCTGTCAGAGATCACATGGTGAGGTCAAATGTTAGAGTTTACCTGCAAGACTTGGGTCATAGATGCACTTGGGGGACCTTCATGTTATAGTGGCATTGGATGTCACATGGTAAGGTCAAAGGTCATTTTATTTCAAACGTTAAAGTTTACCTCCAAGACTCTCTTATGACACGTAACTTGACACATGTTGCTGTAATAGCAACCGAATTTGGGTGATAGATGCGCTAGGGGTACATTCATGCTGTTGTGCCATCAGGTCACATGGTAAGGTTAAAGGTCATTTTAGGTCAAACATTAAAGTTTACCTGCAAGACTTTCTTGTGACATCAAACTTGGTTAGTGCTAGGGATGTACTTGGGGAAACTTTCGTGTTATTTAGTCACGGGTGGGCGAGACACAATCTTGCTATTGGCTTGTTTTTGGTTTTTTTTCTCTCTCTCATTTGAAGCTCTTTGGGAGAACTTGGCAGAACAGAGGGAACAGAGAAGCTTGCTCCTAATATGTCTTCAGGTATTTAACCTGTTCAGTCTCTCTCTCTCTCTCTCTCTCTCTCTCTCTCTCTCTATCTATCTCCCCCTTCTTTCTTTCACTCCCCCTCCCCTTCTCTTCTTCCCTCTCTCTCAGTGCAACTTTAATGCTTATTTTTTTATACATGCATATGTAGCATTCTTCACTACTGTATGTCTTCTGTAGAGGGATACTTCTCATTACATGTTATAATTGATATGAATTTATTTTGAATTATAAGTACCTTATAACCAAAATAAAACAGATATTTCCCTTGTTCTCTGATTTAAAAGATTTTAAACTGGAATTTTCATGAGGGACAACATAAAGGGCTGATCAGATTTCACTGAATAACAATTACATGTTTTGCAGTCAAAAGATGATGTACATGCTATTACGGTACATGTATGTTGCACATAGGTGGGAGTATGCCCATGTAATAGGTAGCTGTTGGATGTAACTTTTAATTCATTTAAAAAAAAAAAATGTTACCACTTTTGTTTTTAGCAAGGTCAGACTAGGTGTTTTGATAATTCCCTGAATAGATTTTCTGTGTTGTATGCTCTTATAAGGAATAGACATAAACATTGTAAATTCATAGATTTTGTACTGTATTTCAGTAATGTAAAGTTGAATTAGTAATAATGATGGAATCATTGTTTCTAGATGATTTGAGACAAGCCCTCATTGCCACCATGAATCGGAATGATGATCTTTTAGAGAAAAACAGGTAAGTACAATGTCATTCAGATGTTTAGATATAGTCCTTTAATTGTTGTAGTAATAAGAATCAAATTCACACAAACTCAAATGTTTAAAGACTACAATTAAAGGATGTGTGGTAGGTGAAGCATTTTTTGTTGTTGAAAATGTAATACCAGTAGTTACAGAAAACTAAGCAAAAATATGGCAAGAAAATCAATATAGCCATTCCAATGCATGTGTTTCCAGAGCTGCCAACTAGTACAGATTTTTATGCCTCAGCCTCAGGTGGTGGCAGGGCATTATGTTTCCAGGTTGCCCGTCCGTCTGTCCATCCCACAATCTCATTAATGCAGTATCTCAAGAATATATCTCAATATCTCATTTTGCTTGTTTTTACAATCAACCTTTTACGTGGTTAAAGATGAATTTGAGTCATTTTCTCACTAGAAAATGTGATTCCATGAACCAAGCTCAGGATAAGCCTAAGTGTTATCTAAGTATGTGAAATTACATGAACTTGTCCATGGATAGACATATCATATTGCCTCTCTAAACCATATCATTATTAATATCTGAAATGCTTCTAATTCATATATAGAGATGTTTACTTGATATCCTGTATCATGAATACTTGAGCAGTGAATTTTGGGAAACCTGTAATCCTATTCCTTTATACTGATAGCATTAAAAAAACATACTTACGAGTGTCTGATCTTTACTTTTTTCTTTTGAAATATTTTACTTTTATATGAAAACTTCTATATCGAATATTTGCATGATTGTATTGCAGATCATTGCGTGCACTATTAGACAGTGAGATGGAACACTCAGCATCCCTGAGAGGTCAACTTGAAGACCTTAGGGTCAAGAGTCATGACACGCAGGAGAAATTAGACTCCCAAGTACAGGCTCTTTCAAGGTATTTAACATACATCATTATTTTCATTACCTATATGGTAGTATTAGGCCCCTAAAGCTCCGCCATTTTGTCCAGATCCATTAGAAGGCCGACCTAAGCACCCATCAGTATTCATGATCAAAAATGAATAATAGTAGCATTTGTTTGTACGCATTATGAAACATAACGCGCACCAGCTTACCGCTTGCACAGTTAATGCACAATAAAATCAAAGTGTCACAATAAAAATGATACGCGCAATAGATATGAATAATGCACAGTGTTATCGATATCATGACGATAACGGGTGCTTATCGGCCCCTTCAAATGATCCGAAAGAGGCGGGGCCTAATGCCATTCGCGTAATGATATCCGTGCATGCTGCTTTTTGTCTAGTAAATTTATATGTCTATGGGTAGTATTCAGTGTTAATTAGTGGGATAGTAAAACTATTTAATTTGATAGAAGATACAGTGTTCCGTGCCATGGGTAGTACCACCTACATGTATTCAAGGAAAATTGACATTTCTGTTGCAATTGTTACTAACTTGATTTCACTTGTAAGTCAGGGCAATTTGATGTTAAATTTATTGTTGTTCTTCAATAAATTTGTTCATTCACAAAGAACACAGTGACATTTGTCACTAATTTCATCAGCTGGAATGGTTGACATTAAGGATTTTTCTTTTCCTGTTTGAAGAGTTTTCCAACATCATCAAATCATTCCTTTAGATATTCTTTTGGCAGCATGAACCTTATTGCAATAAAACATTGCAATTTTGTAATGTTCATGTGTAAGAAATGTACAGCCTAGCCCTATGTTGCTATATCGATTATCAGGTACATGATATTCATCTGTGCCGTGCCAATTGCAATAGAAAAAGTTGCATAATTCTGGTCCTAGAGCGACTGCCTGATAGTGATGTACATGTATTCATATCTGATGGCAAAATTTGATGGCGAGCTGTAATCTGATTCTTTGGTGATTTGATTTACAGAGAGAATGAATTATTGAAGAATCAACTGAAGAAGTATGTAGCTGCAGTTCAGATGCTAAGAAGAGAAGGATCTACAGGACCAATTGAAGGTAATAATAGTAATAATCATCATGATAGTATTCTGGATCTTTATAACACCTAATACATCTCCAGTGTCTCTCAGCACTTTATAGAAATATTATTACCATACTGTATTATGAACTGATGATAATGTAGACCTTAGATGATATAGAGCAGGCTTTTGTTAGGCATTTATTCATCCTAATGTGAAACAAGTCATTAGAAAATGCGATTTACCGGTCATTAGCATTTCCTGATGACTTTCTAATTATTCATTTTGGATCTATATACTTTCAATAACAATTATCAATTATCATTTATCAAGCAGATCAGGATCCTCTTCCGTCTTTATGATATCATAATTCAGTATTGGTTTTTTTAATAGAAAAAGTATTTTTAGGCATGAAAAAACTCCCCCCCCCCCCCCCCCCCCCGGATCCTCCACCACCCAAACACCTTTGGTTTATCCCTTTTGTGTCTGACTGATCCCTGGATACTTTGTGTGGATAGTTATTACTAATACCCTCACTGATGTATGTTATTTGCATATTGACTACTAACTTAAACCTTAAGCAGAGAGAGGCAGAATTCTGTTGTACAGTCAGATTACATGTATGAAACACTGGAGGCTTCTCATATTTGTCCAAAGTACAAAAAGTACTGTATGGATTAAAGCAGGACTCTTCAAATATCTACAAAGTCTAGTGCTTTCTCAAAAGTCAAGTGAAAGGTTGTATTACGAAAATTTAGAAGAATGTCAGTACCATGAATTTTTGAAATTGTTTAATGTCATTTCAAACCTCACTATGAAAATGAAGAATGTGTAATAAAATTATGAACATTATATAATTTCAGTGTAAACTCATACTTGATATACTTTTAGAAATCCCTGTGTGATTGATTGCCCCTCTCACTTGCAGTAAAGAAAATTGTAGAAATATTGCTTTGTTTGCATTTTCATGTAACTTTACCTGTGTAAGGGTTACTTGGTAATTTCTCTTTTTTGTATTTTGATAATATTTTATTTGATTATTTTATGAGGAAACAAAGCATTTTGAAGTATAACCTACACGTAGATTGCGTTGAGTAGATCATTTTGTTTTATGCTGGCTTTAAAGAAATTCTAGATAAGTGTTCTGTGTAAATGATGCTGGATGTAACCTTGAATGGGACTAAGTTAGATTTCCTTTCAAACTTATCATTAATCTTTTTAGGTTTACCTGGATTCAGACCAGAGGATATTCAACCAGCTATACCAGAACCTCGGCAAGGTGTTATAGACTATAGGTATGAGACCTGCTTTTGTAACAGAGGCTTGGAGACTATAGCTCATATTCACAAAAGAGGTTTATTTCAGTCAGTGGTTTACATCATGGTTTAAACCTCTGACATGGACTAAAATAAGTGTAAATGTGCGTACATAAATAAGCGTGTTATTGCCCACGCATTTGACAAGAGGACATACACTACCGCTTAAAGGTTTTGGCATATCGGTTCGGTGAACAGTAATGTATGCAGAGCCTTCGGAAGCTCTCGGCGGTTCCTCCCCCAGGTTTCGCTGTTCACCGAAAGACCGCGGGAGGCAATTGGTTTGCAATCGGTTCGCGTTCGGTGAGGCAGGGGGCGCACGCACGTTCAAGGTGAACGGCAAAGCCTTCGGTTCATCAGTTTGGCTAAGTAGAGCGCGCACACGATGAACGCTGCATTGTGATGCAACAATAGCCGACCTACTAGCTATGCAACACATGCATTAGCTACATGTACGTACTGTATTCTTCATTTGGAACGCTGAGCTTGGTGACGTGGATGATTGTTGAAATAGCTGTTAGTGTTGTTGATGATGAACTGATGATGGATTGGTGGTGGTGGTTATAATAAAAGTAATGAAAAATGACGCTTGTGAAGTTCATGGGGTAACTCTTCTTTCTCGTCTAATTATTTATAAAACTGAAAAAGGAATCTCCGTCTTTTTCACTGTTACAGTGTACATAGATCTACACGTATCGCATTTCTCGATTAAATTAAATATACAGTTGTTAAGAAAAACAAGACAAACTCAAATGACAAAAAGAACATACCTGTACCTTCATGTAAACAGATTATTACTTCAAAATCCTTTATAATTTTATGATATTGAATTAAAATCCCGGAGTAAAGAATCCTTGCTATTTGTGAGTTTTGTTTTCGAGCGCGCCTGGTCTTGTCTGGACTGCAGACATTTATATGTTCGAATCTTTGTCAAATAAGGTACAAATAATTGTCTCGTTTTCTCTTTGTCTATAAGCCCTTTCTCTACCCCTTACCTTTTCTTCCATCGATGACTATCATGTTCTTCGCCCTGAGTCCGCAATCACAGCCTCAGCTTTCATCTACACATAATTCTCAACATGAATTGAAAACATTCAGTCGACTTTTTTCTTTCCTGTCTTTATTTCAATTTGATCTTATTTCGTCGAAAACAGGGGCGGCGCTACAGGGGGCAGGGGGCAACAGCCCCCATGTTTTTTTGAGTGACACTTCAGAAATTGTCTGTCAATATGTTGGGATTAGAATTAGGATATGCAAGTGGCCATCAAATCCTGAGCTTGATAACATGCAAAAACAATTTTTTGTAGACATCGTGCAATTACCAGTGACAGATCCGCTGGTTGGTAGGGGGTGCATTCAGCCGACCCCCCACCCCCCTCCTCCACTAGGCGAGGATAGCTCATACTAGTCATAAAAGCAGTTTGTGAAGCTTTGTTTAGGGCCATCTTGAGCATGTTAAGTGCTCTTCGGTTATGGGCAAGGGCCGATCAATACATCTGACAACGTCAACCGTTTTTGTAAGCTTGTCAAAAATTTTAGGGTTAGTGACTGTGCCCCCCCCCTCCCATAAATCTTGAATCCGCCCTGTGTAATTACTATAGTTTGAAAATTTCTGTAACATTTATATTCAATAAACATGGAAGGAAACCAATGGGAAAATAAAGCTTGCACAATAGTAACAAAATGGCAATTAAATGATTCATTTCGTTTCGAAGCCCTTGGGTCTCGTACCAGCGAACCAAAACGTCTTTAGTTCTGTGTCTCATA
Source organism: Echinometra lucunter (assembly GCA_029962745.1). Taxonomy (NCBI): domain Eukaryota; kingdom Metazoa; phylum Echinodermata; class Echinoidea; order Camarodonta; family Echinometridae; genus Echinometra; species Echinometra lucunter. The sequence goes on along the minus strand of CM057155.1, from coordinate 27,793,512 downwards.
CCTATATGCGTGGAAAGAAAAGGAGATATATCTTACGTTAAATAAATATTAAAATACAGTTAAGTAGGTGATGCATGTTTTTTTATGAATGAGTGTTTTGTGTTCTGTAACGGTGGTATCAAGGTGATGCATGTTTGCGTCTGAGTATGAACATTATAGGAATCTATTATTGTTTTTAAAATATAAATTTAACAGTCTCGATAAATCGCACATCTGACAAAATGTGTACGAAACAAAAGAAAATCGTACATGTGCGCTTGCATCGTGAAACTAACAATTTTATCCCGCATGCACAGCTAGCATACCGTATCGATCGTTCAAGCCATTTAATCAGGTCATACACAGTGGCCCGTGGTCGGCACAGCTTTGCAAACTTAGCTATTATGACGTCACAATGCATTTTCTGTTTTAATAGTGCGCGCGACTTTCGAGAGTTGTAGAGATATGCGCGCTCGTGGATTCAGCTCACGCATGGGTAGTGCACCGAAAACTTGTTCGGTAAGCGTTCGGTGAGCCAGCGGTGAGCTATCGGCGAGGCACCGAGCTTCGGTGATCGGGGAGGAACCGTGCACCGTTCCCCGTTCGTTGTTCGGTCCGGTAAACGGAGTGAGAACGATGCCAAAACCTTTGGGTGGTAGTGTACACATGGTGCGCTTTAATGTGGGGTTTACGATAAACCTCTTTCATGAATCCGCACTTTGAGACTAGATTTGCAAGTATGTTGATTGCCTCGGATCTCAGCCTTTGTTTGTACTCTAACTTATTGTTATTTTCAAAAGTAGTAGTAGTAGTAGTAGTAGTAGTAGTAGTAGTAGTAGTAGTAGTAGTAGTAGTAGTAGTAGTAGTAGTAGTAGTAGTAGAAGTAGTAGTAGTAGTAGTAGTAGTAGTAGTAGTAGTAGTAGAAGTAGTAGAAGTAGTAGTAGTAGTAGTAGTAGTAGTAGTAGTAGTAGTAGTAGTAGTAGTAGTAGTAGTAGTAGGTAGTAGTAGTAGTAGTAGTAGTAGTAGTAGTAGTAGTAGTAGTAGTAGTAGTAGTAGTAGTAGGTAGTAGTGGTAGTGGTAGTGGTAGTGGTAGTGGTAGTGGTAGTGGTAGTGGTAGTAGTGGTAGTAGTAGTAGTAGTAGTAGTAGTAGTAGTAGTAGTAGTAGTAGTAGTAGTAGTAGTAGTAGTAGTAGTAGTAGTAGTAGTAGTAGAGGAGAAGGGGCTTTTGAAGTGTGCACCTTTTATTTTTATCCCCGCTTGTCATTGGGGATCATTTTTTTTTTCTTTAAGTTGGTTTATTGCATCATGTGTTAACAAGGCTTTAAGTTTTAAACATATCCCCTGGTTCCAAGTCCTTTGTTGTGAAGCTATCATGCTTTCAGATAATAACGAGATGATAATACTACTACTACTAATCTTCCTTCTCATCTCTTTCTATTTCCCTTGCTTCCCCTTTCTTCCTATCTTCTCCATTTTATTCTCAGCTCCTACTAGTTCTTGTTTCCTCTTCCTTTCTTTCACTCTCCTCTTCTTTTTCCAATTTATTGAATGTAATATAGAGATTTAGTATGGAAGTGTTTCTTATGTTGTCATGATGTTATAGGACCATGTACTTCTTTGATATATAAATATCATGTTTTAATTGTATGCCATGCCAATTCATTTGTAAAACTATGATTATGGAATTTTCAATAAAACCCTTCAGTTAAAAAAAGAAAAACCTTTCAACATATATCATGATTTATTTAAAATAAATCAGATTACTCATTTCCCTGATATTGTATTCCATCCCTCTAGTGAGCAAGCTGAGCAGTATGAACACAAGCTAATACAGGTTGCTGAGATGCATGGTGAGCTGATGGAATTCAATGACTATCTCACCAGACAGCTAAAGGCCAAAGATTCCCTCATCAAGGTATTAAGAGATGAGTTGGTAGATCTGAGAGGACCTCTCCCTGAGGATAGATCAGACTCGGAGCTCAACTCACCAGATTCAGAAACGTAAGTCTTCAGGCTTTGTTCTGTCAGGCACAGTGGTACACAGTGACGATGATATGTCTTGTATACCAAGGACAGCCTCTTCAGTATGAATACTGTTCTTCTTTATTGCCCTGGGGAGCGTTTCTTAAAGGGTCTTGTCAGTGATTTTTACAACTGTTCTAAGATGCTGAAATCCTTAGATCTGGTTGGCTAAGAGCAAATTTGTCAGTAAAAATCACTGACAAGACACGTGATGAAATGCCCCTCAGTAATCATATTGTTAGCTCAGCTGTTGTCAGCTACTGAGATAAAGGTCTTCCTTTTCATCTTTCCTATTTGCAATGATGCACAATTCATGAAATATATTGACACTTAAGGGAAATTATGTCATCTTGCATGATTCCTGCAAAAATGATTGAAACTATCGTTAAACAGTTAAGGTTTTTTGTGTGTGTGTGTGTCATTTGTAATTACTATTTAGGTTTTATGATTTCATGATAAATAGTAAAGTCTCTACATGTCTCTAAATGCCATCAAACATGCACACCATTCAAGATTTTTGTCATTAATGGGCTGACTATTGTTCTATGTTTTTCACTCTGTAGAGCTTCGTTAGCGCCAGCAACCCGAGCACTCATCAACCTATGGATTCCATCAGCTTTCTTGAGAGGGAAGGGTAAAGATGCCTTCCATGTATACCAGGTACGTGTAGGTCTCAAGTTATCTCTACTCCCTCCTCCCACGTGCTATCCACATCATCCTTTTTTTTCTCCTATGGCCCTTTCTTCTCCTCCATACCCTCTCCCTTTTCTTTCTCCATCTCAAAGAGCCTTCCAGTAATCCAAGCTCTCATCATCTTGTAGAGCTTTCTTGAAAAAGGAAGGAGAAGATGTTTTCACTTTATAAACTCTCCATTCATCCCTACTGCATCCTATCCTATCCTTTACGCCTTTCCTCAAACTCATGCTCCTCCTCCTTAATCCATTCATGACAAGAATTATTTAAAGCCTCTTTTGATAAGCTTCTTCTTCAAATTGGCAGCACCGGTATTTTTTCTAAATTTCTGCTACATTTTTCTTAAGTAACTGAAATGAATATAATTAATTGACAGAAAGGATGTTGAGAAGTTAAAAAGTTGTTTATTCGCATAGAAAAACCGTGAATTAAATAGAAATGGGAACAGCGTGTGCACAATTTTTTGCTTTTTCTGATCATATATTTTGTAAAGTTTTCAGATCTCTGCATCGAAAGTTATTGGGTTAAACTACACAATGTGGATCCATAGTCCCAAATGGGTTAAAATCCTTGTTAGCCCCAACGATTTATTAAAGGGGGTACCCAATGCTGAAACAATGTTAGTTCATTTAAAAGAGCATGATTTTATTAGCAGAAAATCATCTGTCTAAGGTTTTTTAAAAAGTCCTGTTGCCAAGGAAACCCCCAAATGTGGTAAGATTTCAGGATATTTTTGACCCCTCAGCTGTGACCCAGTTTCAACTGGGTACCCACTTTGACGTCAAAATGACGTCAAAGTGGGTACCTTGTCGCGCACTTCTAGCAAAATGCGCGCAAGGTATAATACATGTTGTACAGTCTAGCGCGTAGCACAACTGCAATGCGCGAAGCTGGGTACCCTCTTTTACGTCATACCTCATACTCAATTATTTTATTTTTTTTTTTTGTCAGCTCATAACTTTTCATGAGAAAATTAGCCAAAATGCATTGATTTCGATTGAAAATCATCATATTGTTAATGTCATTCTTCTTAGAATTCTATTCTCGATCATATATCAAAATTTTGTTTACCATTGTGTAATCACTTTAAGGGAAGGGTAAGCAGGTCTCTTTCTACATTGTATCTCTACTCCCTTTTCCTTCCCATCCCTTTCCTCCACTATTTCCCTGTATGTTTGATATATAGATTGAACCCTTGCATTAATGTTTAATGATTCCATAACCATGTAAAACTCTATTCTTCATGTTTATTTCATATATGACTGTATTACATAACTTTCAGACTTCCAAACAATGTCTTTCAGAGTAAAATTGTCAAGCACTGAACCTTCTAAAATCTCCTGCACAGATCTACGTTCGGATTCGAGATGATGAATGGAATGTCTACCGTCGATACTCCCAGTTCCGAGAACTTCATATCAAGATGAAGAAATCCAATGCTGTCATTAACACGTTTGAATTCCCTCCAAAGAAGGCTGTGGGTAACAAGGTAAAAGCATCTTTCATGCTTATGATTCATGTCTGTATATTAGCTTTCACATCTGTCAGTGTGTGATGCGTCTGTGTAAAACATTTAGCATAATACTGTTTTGTCAAATGTGATAGGTATACACAAGCTCATTAAGAGCCAATAGATTTTATGCTGAACAGATGAAGATATCAACCATTTATTTCATACAATTCATCTCTAGTATGCATCATTAATCTTGAAAAGAAGAAATTCTATTAAAGAATGGTCAATGGCATTGGTGGCATATAAAAACCATAAGTTCATTTTTTGATATATTTAAAAAAACAAATAATTTTGCCAAGAAAAGAATTTTCTTTTGAAGTATTGCTCTTCTGCACATAGAAAATGGATTTTAATATGAAAAATTGGGCACCTATATGTATGCATGTACATTAGCTCATTTCGTCCCTGTTTTCACGAAGTGACGGATGAGCGCGCAACTTTTAAAAAGTTAGTTTTGAGTAAATCGCTTTCAAAGGTTCAGACATGAATTCCGACGTCTTTAATCTATGCAGGGTGAATAAATTTCACATCCTCGTATAGGGTATATTCAGGACAAAGTTCATTTCCAATTACTTGCATTTTCATTAAATATTCAAGAAGATAATAAGCTGTAAGCAGAAGCATATTTTCGTGAAAAAAAAATATTACGGGACGCGCTTAGATTTATTTTCACGAAGTGACGGATAGTGCTTCTCGCGCTTAACCGTCACTTCGTGAAAACCCTTTATTCGAGGACGCGCTTCAAATTTATTTTTACGAAGTGACGGTAAGAAGCTTTGCCATAGTCCCACGCATAGCCATGGTTGTAATTCTACAAGTAGGCTATAGATATCATAAATAAATGATTTAATTGCTATTGTAGACGAAGTAATTCAAAATGTGAGATAAATTAGCGCTACATTTTCCTATTTTAATACAAATATAATTTCATTTTTTCTCAATGAAGGCCGTGAAGACGTACGGGGCCGGGGATTACTTTCTTTTTATCACCTACGTTTTAGAATACACCAATATACGGAAATCTCTACTCATAAATCTGTCTATCAGGCCATTTTTTACTTTCTTTTTATCTCCTACTTTTTAGAGGACACTGAAATCTCTACTCAATCTGTCAACCAGGCCATGGATTAAGTTAATATAATGTCAACATATAACACATTGTCTTCCTTATGTTTGAGCATGGACCTATTTGAGAAAGCAGAATTATACCGTTCGAGAACACTTACTTTCGTTGGAATTGAATACGTTACATCACCAACAAGCCGTCAGTTGTTTGACAAACTTGCCCTCACTGCCCACCCCAAACCAAAAATGAATAAATAATAAACGATTGAGATTTCTTATATTCCCGTCTATAGGATATTCTATCATTAGCTGAAAACCATTAAGTATTATTCCTTGATGATTAAGAACAAAGCGGAGACTCTGCTGAAGCAGCTGTCAAAATTAAATAAAATGTCTCAAATTGCCAATTTTCTCTTCTCATTCCTCTCTCTCCTCCACCCCTTTCCCTTTCTCTCCACCTCTTCTCCACTCTCTTCTCCTTCCATCCACCCAAAGACCCATTTCCTCTCCACCCACTTCCCTCGCCTCCTTCCACCCCTCCCCCTCTCTCTTCTCTCCCACTCACTCTCCTTCTCTCTCTCCTTCCCACCCCTCCCCTTCTCTCCACCCAGCTTCCCCTCTCCTGCCACCCTCCAATCCAACCCTCCCCCTTCCTAACCACCAACTTCCCCTCTCCCTCTCTCTCTCCCCTTCCACCCCTACACAAGTTTACCTTAAAATCACAATGGTCATGCATTCTGCTGTTTTCCTGGGCTTCATTCGGGTAGAATGAAAAAAAAAATTATTCTTTTGATATGATCAATACTGAGAAGAAAAAAAATTATGTTGGGAATTCATAAGATATTGAAAAATATCACTTTGAAATGTCTCTTTTAAGAAAATGACAGTTGTGACTTTGGGGATAATTATTAAAAATACTGGGTGCATAAACAATACTCTACAATACACATGATGGAAATAAATGTGGAAGAACACTTTTAATTTATATTTGGAACCAGAACATGAGGTGGAAAACAGACATAAAAATTAGATTCTTTGTACATAGAAAAAAAATCATGCTTAAGAAATTCATTAAAGATATCAAATACATCTCAGTAAACTCTACATAATAATTGAAATATATTAAGAACACTTTGGATTTAATAACATATGATACAAGCATAGCTAGTGGCAAATACATTGGAATACAATAAATTGAAACTTCATTTGAAATATTAGCTTTATAATAATAAATACTGTATTTTGAAATTTACATGTAAATTGAATCATCTGGAATACATCAACTGAATATGATTATTTCATTGTATACGTAGAATACTTGGAAATATCTAACAAGTTTACATTTCATTCTGATTAAGATTAGAGGCAATTGTAGCATGTGAATGCAGCATTTCGATATACAGTTTTGTTGCCAAAAAAGTATCAAATTCAATAAATACATAAGTTAAAATTTTAAATTGCAACATTCTGAATAATCAGCTTCCAGTGGTACGGAAAAGTTTTGATCACACACAATCGCATGCCCCTCCAATCTGTTGCCTTCTCAGAAACTTTCAGGCACCAATGTAACATTCATTAAAATTGAAAGGTCACAATTCAACTCTCGAATAACAAAATGGTATTGTGAAAGATACTTTCATGTAAAGTGAAATGTTCACATGATGATGTTATAATAAATCATGTAATTTTAGGTACACTGGCTATTGGCAAATTATCACAATTGCTTTATTCTCTAAAGATCAATATTGACATAGATATTTACATTTGTAAAATGAGTGTATTTCTTTTAAAACAAATGAAATTGAAGTAAAATCATCACCATTGCCTACATTTATTTAAATCATCACTCTTGGGCATCTTTAGTGAGTAGAATATCAAAAGAAATTCCGCTGACATTAAAGGTTATTTCATCTTTTTACAGTCTCAAAGACTATGAAACCTAGCAGTGCTAAACACTTATCTCTTCTAAAGGGACATGCTAATGATTCAATACACAATTAATAGCTAACCAATTCATGTACAAGGATCATTTCCCACGAATCATTATTACAGATTTCAATCAATATAATTTTGTATCATACAGAATCGTCTACAAACCAATTTTGTTTTGATTAGAATCAGAAATGGTAGTATACAAGGCATAGAATACAATAATCAAAGTACTAATGAAAAGTCATGTAATTCGTTATCAAATTATTTTCAGTTATTGGCTAATTACATTCATCAGATATGAATAAAATATTTTCTAAAACAAGAGTTGCAGTAATGAGTATCTTTGTTACAGCATTCTATGACCCAATACACCTTAGTTCCAACTCTTAACACTTACATACAAGAAAATATCCTTATATTGCAAACAACTATTCAAATCCTTGAAAAGAGGAATCATGTACAATTGCCTAGTATTACTTCAAATCAATTCGCAAGTGCAAAGGATTACCATTGCATGAAGAGAAACAGATTCATTGTAATTGAACAGAATTGGCAGCTCCATTCATATCTTCAACCTAAATCTATGGTAAAATGTCTGCTGCAGTATTTTAAATGATGTATTATTTCTTTCCTGAATATTATTCAATTAATGAAATAATAAGGTATTCTGGAGTGTAATCAAGAAATCTCACCAGTAGAACTTCACAAATCATGTACAGTTACAAGGGGGAGGGGGGGGGCTGTCTATAAATCAAAAGCAACCTTACTTTAAATTATCACAAGAAATGCATTTTAGAAGTCAAGGATATGGCAAGTAAAAATAGCTGTTTCAAGCCTTAATTTTGAATATTTCACAATACTTTGCAGAGCATGTGCTTGAATATGCATGTATAACAATATATACAAATAGTGCATGGCTACCATGCTACAAGGTAATATAGTCCTGCAAAAGGACAATTTAGAATGTGGAAGTCATATGGTCCTGTAAGAGTACATGTTCTCTATTACAGTAAAAAGGCCCCTGGATATTAGACCTGTTGTCAGTTAGTCTTCCTATCTCGAAATCATTATGTCGTGCTCTACAACAAATGAGGTTCCTCAAGTTTCTCATCTCGCAATAATGGTTGAGGCACTTCTGATATAGACGGCTCTGAAATAAAATGTAAGTAAAATGAAACCAAAAATGAAATCAAATCAAAATCAAAACTAGACATATATCTAAGCCAAAATCATAAGAAATTAAAAACTAAGAATTTCCATGGTGAAAGGTTTACTTAATTTCGTGCCGCTACAGATCTATATCAGAAAAACTGAATGAAAAAGTCAGTGTTGTGATCTAATAAATCCTGATCACGACTGTCTGAAAGAAAAAAAATTATTAGACGAAACCAAATAAAAAGTCAATATAAATGAAACCAATAAACAAGAATAAGATAAAAGAAAACAAAAATACATTTTGGCCCCGACATGTAAGAAACTAAATGAAGAGTACATGCTTTGATTAATTCATTTATTTTTCTTCTGCATAACAATACAATATGGTAACACAAACATACTAAAAAATATTATGATGATAAATCAGATATATACATTAAACATAAAAACACTTGCTGAGGACGGATTGTCACTGTAAGAAAAATACTAAAGATTATTTAAAACATAAAATGAGTAGATTGCATGACAAATGATTTAAATATGAATTCAAAAAAATAAGAGAAAAAAAGTTGAAAAAGATGAAAAAACGACGACGGCAATGATGATGATAATACCCATGCCCACTCGCAATTGCCACTTCTATATGTGTTGAATTTAATGGGGGTAGCATTCTGTAGAATTGTTGGTAGTCAGGATGCCCAAACCAGCAGGAGTATTCCCCGTACACAACGACTCTAGATCAAGGTACTTTGCTTGCAGGTACCTTTGGTGGCCCCATTCTTATACAGGGGTCCGGCAGTTTCTTTCATGATCCGCATTTCGGCAGATTCCTCCCACTGTGATGGGCATCAAACACTTCATCACAATGAGACATCTTGAACTTGATGTCTTTGGAGCGTCCTTTGTGAACTGGAGGGCCATTATCTGAGTCCAGTCAATGCATTAACCACCTTGTGATACACGAACACGAGAATGCCACTCTGTTGACCGAGCAAGCACCTTCCAATCCTGACATCCTCTGATGTTACTTCCCTTACTAAGTATGGGCGAGGCTGGACTCTTGCCATGCGAATGATGCTGGCTAACTGTCCTGGAATCATGATTTCAGTTACAAACGGTCCATACGACGTTGTATGACACTATGAAACTGAATCACCCATCTGGACTTGTCCGTGGTTTGTCACGAAGTAATTCATTGTGACATAACTCTTGACAGAGGATGAGTGCTCTACAAATACTGCATCATACTTCCATGATACTGTTTTTGTTTTGGCCAACACAGCCATCAGCAAATAGTTCCACCTCTTTGACACCCTTCTCATCAAGGGTTTGCCAAGTAGTTGTAGACGTAGGAGCCACTTCACAAGCACCTCGTCGTGTGATACCTTCATGAGATAGATAACACAGGCAATCCCGTGAAGAAAGTTCAAAAATAGTGAAGTTGAAGTTGCTCAGACGCCCTCTTGTAGAAGAGTTCAGATCTCCCTGATTTAGGCAAGTAGATAACTTGCTGGAGATCACAGCTGATACATATGTACCATCTGCTTTTGATCTTCTCCTTTGCACTTTCTTTCAGCTGTCTTACTTTCTCTCTTTGAGCTGTGTGCTTGAGATACAGATCTTTTGATTTTTTCCCTTTCCATTGGGTTCCACGGTGAACGTCTCGGCAAAGGCTACAGGTGTCTTTCTGGGCTTATGAAACTTGAGCTTCATGTCTTGAAGTACTTGCCTGTATAAGGAGTATGATGCTCAATACCTTCCTCCTGCTGCCTGTACATTTCATACATCATGGTCACATTCAAATCTGCAGAAAGATACTGGCACTTACTTTTTTGACCTGCAATAGTGAGACTCCATACATGGAAAGCCGCTTGATGTGGGCTTCCACACCTGCCCGCAGCATGGCATCTTTTTCCTTAGATTGTCTTCCCCCACGTTGGTCTTCTTGCAATAATGCCACAGGGAAGCCTCTTCTTGGTGGCAGTCCTAACCTGCCTCTCTGTTATTTCCAAGGTCGATAGAAACATCTTCTGGCAAACATTAAATCTTGCGAGCTGGTCTTGTGAGCTGGCAGGAAATAGGTCAGCCTTTGATTCTTCCTCCCAAGTTTCTCCTTTTAAGTCTGTATGTCTTGCAATCAATGCCCTCTGTTCCTGTAGTTGGCGAGGTCAAAATAGCATTACGTACTGCAAATCTGTCTTCTTGGCTATACTTTTGCAGAAAGGCCTCTTCCATCACATTTCAAGCAGTCACAATCAAAGCTGATTGTCTGCGAGAGGGCACAAACTTCTTACTTTTTCAGTAAAAGTAGGACTGCCCACGGTTACGTTTCTCTTTCACAGTAGGTACTACTCTTACATTCTATAGGTGTTTCTGGAATCGGGACTGCAGGCAAGCCGTCTACAGCAAATGCTTCTCGGTTGAGCTTGGGTGCAACTTTCCAACACAGGTGTTGGATCCACTTGAAGCATTTCCTCTGGAAGAGTTATCACGCTGCAATCCATATCTACATCCTGAGGTGGTTTGCTGATTCAGACACATTTATTTGATGCTGGTGGCCTCCATATTCTTGGAATGAACTAAGGGTGGATTACCTCTTGAGGTTTTCTAGGGTTTCATCCCCTTGATGAGGGAAGGATGACTTTCACAAACAGAGACAGAGATGGAAGGCTTGGTTGAGCCAGGTCTTCTGGAATGCTTCCGACACATTCTCTCGGATTCAGGGTATCCACTTCTCCAGAGGCTGCAGATGGACTCTTTGAAATCTCTTGAACAGCAGCCTCTTGAGTACTGGTGAGACTTGACTGAGGCAAGGGTGACATTCCATCGTTGTCCCAGAGGAGTCATGCTGCTGTGAACTTCATGAGGTTGCACCATGGCTCCAGGGATTCTCTGTCTTACCTCTTGCTCTTCCTGCTCTTTATACTTGGACCCTGTTTCTGTAAATTCCAAGTTGTTCAACATTGACATTATAAGAATTAAAATGCTACATTGTGGAAAGACAATCATCACTTAAAGAAAAGTGCTCAAAAACATAAGAAACACAGGCATCTATGACATGCTGCCTACAACCTCCTTCTGACAAAAAAGTTGTCACATTGAGCTGGATGACTGGTGGTTCACTTTGCAGAGTGCACTTCCCACTTGTGGAGCCTAGAGAAAGAGAAAATTTGTTTACTTTTAATTTGAGAGTATAAAAAGTTATGTGGTATTAAAAGGCTTTGGCTAACATTGTGAGCTCCTGAAAATTCAGAGGATGCACACAGTGGTTCTATATTTTTTTTTTTACTTTGGCTCATTGTACAAAAAAGTGGAATGTTTTCTGCACTGCTGTATTTAAGCCAATAAACACAACACAGTCTGGTATACTGGGGTGCATACACACTTTTTACTTAGATTGTGTTCAACTGAACCTTGTAAACATGTTTCAAACATTAGTCCAAATTTCAAATATATTCTACTAACATACTTCCTGTGAATATCATACTTCAAAGCTTCAGACTGATGTTTTTACATTACAACCCTCATATTAATTCCATCTTTTGTTCACAGGAAAAAATATATATATAACTGCTATCCAATGCCTTTAATATACAAACACGACAATCAGCAAATTATATATGTGGACCCTGGTTGATTTTCTAATGAAATAAGAAACACAGATATCCCTCTTTAAAAAATATTCTACACATGACCAATGTCCATGGAAAATATTGATTAAGTATCAACTTTATAAGAAATTCTTGTAATCATTGTAGCACTGACATTTTTCATTAAAGAATGAAAGCAAATAGATGCTGAACCTTATAGGACCCAAGGGCCTACCGTAGTTACTGACGGGGGCAGTCAGGTGACCACAGGTGAATATACATCAAATTCAGGTAGAATATGGATATCAATAGTTGAAAAGCCCTATCCCCCTCTTCGCCATAGCATAAAGGCAGCCCTACTGGGTACCATCGAGGATAATGCATGATAGGTTTCTCCACTTAATTTACTAAGAAACCGAAACATTAAAACAATAAAGATTATCCTTGACTCCTGTACAGGGTATACGACATTGTCAATTCCTTAATTTACTAAGAAACCGAAACATTAAACAATAAAGATTATCCTTGACTCCTGTACAGGGTATACGACATTGTCAATCATTTGTATTTTGAGAAGCATAACTCTTTATCTATTTTGTCATACAAAACAGTTTACATTCAATAACATTATGGACAATAAATATGTTGCTGAATCGGTATGAAATATTCTATGCTTTACATATGGCTCTATGACATTTGCTCTGGCGAAAATTGCTCTGATGATCTTGGATTAAAAAAACTAATCAATTTTGTTGCTTGAAAGTATTGGTGGTTTTTATCCTGTGAAATTTCACAATATTCAAGTGCACCCAATTTTCAATCATAGGGGAGTAAACTTACAGTGTCTGAAGTTAGTGTCGTAAATAAGAAGGGAATGAGATACCTTTCGACTTGTCCAAAAGCACAGACAGTGGTTCGTCGTCTGAGTCGCAGTCGGAGTCCTCAGAGATGAGTCCAGATAAACTTCTCAACATCCCATACCAGGGCACGCCTTCCC
>CM057155.1:27726035-27780067 GCA_029962745.1 Echinometra lucunter | reverse complement strand
TAGTAGTAGTAGTAGTAGTAGTAGTAGTAGTAGTAGTAGTAGTAGTAGTAGTAGTAGTAGTTAGTAGTAGTAGAGGAGAAGGGGCTTTTGAAGTGTGCACCTTTATTTTTATCCCCCGCTTGTCATTGGGGATCATTTTTTTTTTTTTTAAGTTGGTTTATTGCATCATGTGTTAACAAGGCTTTAAGTTTTAAACATATCTCCTGGTTCCAAGTCCTTTGTTGTGAAGCTAGCATGCTTTCAGTATATACGAGATGATAATACTACTACTACTAACTTCCTTCTCATCTCTTTCTATTTCCCTTGCTTCCCCTTTCTTCCTATCTTCTCCATTTTATTCTCAACTCTTACTAGTTCTTGTTTCCTCCTCCTCTTTCCTTTTCACTCTCCTCTTCTTTTTCCAATTTATTGAATGTAATATAGAGATTTAGTATGGAAGTGTTTCTTATGTTGTCATGATGTTTATAGGACCATGTACTTCTTTGATATATAAATATCATGTTTTTAATTGTATGCCATGCCAATTCATTTGTAAAACTATGATTATGGAATTTTCAATAAAACCCTTCAGTTAAAGAAAGAAAAAACCTTTCAACATGTATCATGATTTATTTAAAATAAATCAGATTACTCATTGCCCTGATATTGTATTCCATCCCTCTAGTGAGCAAGCTGAGCAGTATGAACACAAGCTAATACAGGTTGCTGAGATGCATGGTGAGCTGATGGAATTCAATGACTATCTCACCAGACAGCTAAAGGCCAAAGATTCCCTCATCAAGGTATTAAGAGATGAGTTGGTAGATCTGAGAGGACCTCTCCCTGAGGATAGATCAGACTCGGAGCTCAACTCACACCAGATTCAGAAACGTAAGTCTTCAGGCTTTGTTCTGTCAGGCACAGTGGTACACAGTGACGATGATATGTCTTGTATCCAAGGACAGCCTCTTCAGTATGAATACTGTTCTTCTTTATTGCCCTGGGGAGCGTTTCTTAAAGGGTCTTGTCAGTGATTTTTACAACTGTTCTAAGATGCTGAAATCCTTAGATCTGGTTGGCTAAGAGCAAATTTGTCAGTAAAATCACTGACAAGACACGTGATGAAATGCCCCTCAGTAATCATATTGTTAGGTCAGCTGTTGTCAGCTACGAGATAAAGGTCTTCCTTTCATCTTTCCTATTTGCAATGATGCACAATTCATGAAATATATTGACACTTAAGGGAAATTATGTCATCTTGCATGATTCCTGCAAAAATGATTGAAACTATCGTTAAACAGTTAAGGTTTTTTGTGTGTGTGGTGTGTCATTTGTAATTACTATTTAGGTTTTATGATTTCATGATAAATAGTAAAGTCTCTACATGTCTCTAAATACCATCAACACGCACACCATTCAAGATTTTGTCATTAATGGGCTGACTATTGTTCTATGTTTTTCACTCTGTAGAGCTTCGTTAGCGCCAGCAACCCGAGCACTCATCAACCTATGGATTCCATCAGCTTTCTTGAGAGGGAAGGGTAAAGATGCCTTCCATGTATACCAGGTACGTGTAGGTCTCAAGTTACCTCTACTCCCTCCTCCCACGTGCTATCCACATCATCCTTTTTTTTCTCCTATGGCCCTTTCCTCTCCTCCATACCCTCTCCCTTTTCTTTCTCCATCTCAAAGAGCCTTCCAGTAATCCAAGCTCTCATCATCTTGTAGAGCTTTCTTGAAAAAGGAAGGAGAAGATGTTTTCACTTTATAAACTCTCCATTCATCCCTACTGCATCCTATCCTTTACCCCTTTCCTCAAACTCATGCTCCTCCTCCTTAATCCATTCATGACAAGAATTATTTAAAGCCTCTTTTGATAAGCTTCTTCTTCAAATTGGCAGCACCGGTATTTTTTCTAAATTTCTGCTACATTTTTCTTAAGTAACTGAAATGAATATAATTAATTGACAGAAAGGATGTTGAGAAGTTAAAAAGTTGTTTATTCGCATAGAAAAACCGTGATTTAAATAGAAATGGGAACAGCGTGTGCACAATTTTTGCTTTTTCTGATCATATATTTTGTAAAGTTTTCAGATCTCTGCATCGAAAGTTATTGGGTTAAACTACACAATGTGGATCCATAGTCCCAAATGGGTTAAAATCCTTGTTAGCCCCAACGATCTATTAAAGGGGGTACCCAATGCTGAAACAATGTTAGTTCATTTTAAAGAGCATGATTTTATTAGCAGAAAATCATCTGTCTAAGGTTTTTTAAAAAGTCCTGTTGCTAAGGAAACCCCCAAATGTGGTAAGATTTCAGGATATTTTTGACCCCTCAGCTGTGACCCAGTTTCAACTGGGTACCCACTTTGACGTCAAAATGACGTCAAAGTGGGTACCTTGTCGCGCACTTCTAGCAAAATGCGCGCAAGGTATAATACATGTTGTACAGTCTAGCGCGTAGCACAACTGCAATGCGCGAAGCTGGGTACCCACTTTTACGTCATACCTCATACTCAATTTTTTTTTTTTTTTTTGTCAGCTCATAACTTTTCATGAGAAAATTAGCCAAATGCATTGATTTCGATTGAAAATCATCATATTGTTAATGTCATTCTTCTTAGAATTCTATTCTCGATCATATATCAAAATTTTGTTTACCATTGTGTAATCACTTTAAGGGAAGGGTAAGCAGGTCTCTTTCTACATTGTATCTCTACTCCCTTTTCCTTCCCATCCCTTTCCCCCACTATTTCCCTGTATGTTTGATATATAGATTGAACCCTTGCATTAATGTTTAATGATTCCATAACCATGTAAAACTCTATTCTTCATGTTTATTTCATATATGACTGTATTACATAACTTTCAGACTTCCAAACAATGTCTTTCAGAGTAAAATTGTCAAGCACTGAACCTTCTAAAATCTCCTGCACAGATCTACGTTCGGATTCGAGATGATGAATGGAATGTCTACCGTCGATACTCCCAGTTCCGAGAACTTCATATCAAGATGAAGAAATCCAATGCTGTCATTAACACGTTTGAATTCCCTCCAAAGAAGGCTGTGGGTAACAAGGTAAAAGCATCTTTCATGCTTATGATTCATGTCTGTATATTAGCTTTCACATCTGTCAGTGTGTGATGCGTCTGTGTAAAACATTTAGCATAATACATGTTTTGTCAAGTGTGATAGGTATACACAAGCTCATTAAGAGCCAATAGATTTTATGCTGAACAGATGAAGATATCAACCATTTATTTCATACAATTCATCTCTAGTATGCATCATTAATCTTGAAAAGAAGAAATTCTATTAAAGAATGGTCAATGGCATTGGTGGCATATAAAAACCATAAGTTCATTTTTTGATATATTAAAAAAACAAATAATTTTGCCAAGAAAAGAATTTTCTTTTGAAGTATTGCTCTTCTGCACATAGAAAATGGATTTTAATATGAAAAATTGGGCACCTATATGTATGCATGTACATTAGCTCATTTCGTCCCTGTTTTCACGAAGTGACGGATGAGCGCGCAACTTTTAAAAAGTTAGTTTTGAGTAAATCGCTTTCAAAGGTTCAGACATGAATGCCGACGTCTTTAATCTATGCAGGGTGAATAAATTTCACATCCTCGTGTAGGGTATATTCAGGACAAAGTTCATTTCCAATCACTTGTATTTTCATTAAATATTCAAGAAGATAATAAGCTGTAAGCAGAAGCATATTTTCGTGAAAAAAAAATATTACGGGACGCGCTTAGATTTATTTTCACGAAGTGACGGATAGTGCTTCTCGCGCTTAACCGTCACTTCGTGAAAACCCTTTATTCGAGGACGCGCTTCAAATTTATTTTTACGAAGTGACGGTAAGAAGCTTTGCCATAGTCCCACGCATAGCCATGGTTGTAATTCTACAAGTAGGCTATAGATATCATAAATAAATGATTTAATTGCTATTGTAGACGAAGTAATTCAAAATGTGAGATAAATTAGCGCTACATTTTCCTATTTTAGTACAAATATAATTTCATTTTTTCTCAATGAAGGCCGTGAAGACGTACGGGGCTGGGGATTACTTTCTTTTTATCACCTACGTTTTAGAAGACACCAATATACGGAAATCTCTACTCATAAATCTGTCTATCAGGCCATTTTTTACTTTCTTTTTATCTCCTACTTTTTAGAGGACACTGAAATCTCTACTCAATCTGTCAACCAGGCCATGGATTAAGTTAATATAATGTCAACATATAACACATTGTCTTCCTTATGTTTGAGCATGGACCTATTTGAGAAAGCAGAATTATACCGTTCGAGAACACTTACTTCGTTGGAATTGAATACGTTACATCACCAACAAGCGTCAGTTTGTTTTGACAAACTTGCCTCACTGCCCACCCCCAACCAAAAAATGAATAAATAAATAAACGATTGAGATTTCTTATATCCCGTCTATAGGTATATTCTATCATAGCTGAACCATTAAGTATTATTCCTTGATGATTAAGAACAAAGCGGAGATCTGCTGAAGCAGCTGTCAAAATTAAATAAAATTTCAAATTACAATTTTCTCTCTCATTCTCTCTCCCTCCACCCCTTTCCCTTTCTCTCCACCTCTTCCCCTCTCTCTCCTTCCACCCCTCCCCCTTTCTCTCCACCCACTTCCCCTCTCTTCCTCCACCCCTCCCCCTCTCTCTCTCTCCACTCACTTCCTTCTCTCTCTCTCCTTCCACCCCTCCCCTTTCTCTCCACCCACTTCCCCTCTCCTTCCACCCCTCCCCCTTCTAACCACCAACTTCCCCTCTCCCTCTCTCTCCCCTTCCACCCCTACACAAGTTTACCTTAAAATCACAATGGTCATGCATTCTGCTGTTTTCCTGGGCTTCATTCGGGTAGAATGAAAAAAAAAAAATTATGCATTTTGATATGATCAATACTGAGAAGAAAAAAAATTATGTTGGGAATTCATAAGATATTGAAAAAATATCACTTTGAAATGTCTCTTTTAAGAAAAATGACAGTTGTGACTTTGGGGATAATTATTAAAAATACTGGGTGCATAAACAATACTCTACAATACACATGATGGAAATAAATGTGGAAGAACACTTTTAATTTATATTTGGAACCAGAACATGAGGTGGAAAACAGACATAAAAATTAGATTCTTTGTACATAGAAAAAAAATCATGCTTAAGAAATTCATTAAAGATATCAAATACATCTCAGTAAACTCTACATAATAATTGAAATATATTAAGAACACTTTGGATTTAATAACATATGATACAAGCATAGCTAGTGGCAAATACATTGGAATACAATAAATTGAAACTTCATTTGAAATATTAGCTTTATAATAATAAATGCTGTATTTTGAAATTTACATGTAAATTGAATCATCTGGAATACATCAACTGAATATGATTATTTCATTGTATACGTAGAATACTTGGAAATATCTAACAAGTTTACATTTCATTCTGATTAAGATTAGAGGCAATTGTAGCATGTGAATGCAGCATTTCGATATACAGTTTTGTTGCCAAAAAAGTATCAAATTCAATAAATACATAAGTTAAAATTTTAAATTGCAACATTCTGAAATAATCAGCTTCCAGTGGTACGGAAAAGTTTTGATCACACACAATCGCACGCCCCTCCAATCTGTTGCCTTCTCAGAACTTTCAGGCACCAATGTAACATTCATTAAAATTGAAAGGTCACAATTCAACTCTCGAATAACAGAATGGTATTGTGAAAGATACTTTCATGTAAAGTGAAATGTTCACATGATGATGTTATAATAAATCATGTAATTTTAGGTACACTGGCTATTGGCAAATTATCACAATTGCTTTATTCTCTAAAGATCAATATTGACATAGATATTTACATTTGTAAAATGAGTGTATTTCTTTTAAAACAAATGAAATTGAAGTAAAATCATCACCATTGCCTACATTTATTTAAATCATCACTCTTGGGCATCTTTAGTGAGTAGAATATCAAAAGAAATTCCGCTGACATTAAAGGTTATTTCATCTTTTTACAGTCTCAAAGACTATGAAACCTAGCAGTGCTAAACACTTATCTCTTCTAAAGGGACATGCTAATGATTCAATACACAATTAATAGCTAACCAATTCATGTACAAGGATCATTTCCCACGAATCATTATTACAGATTTCAATCAATATAATTTTGTATCATACAGAATCGTCTACAAACCAATTTTGTTTTGATTAGAATCAGAAATGGTAGTATACAAGGCATAGAATACAATAATCAAAGTACTAATGAAAAGTCATGTAATTCGTTATCAAATTATTTTCAAGTTATTGGCTAATTACATTCATCAAGATATGAATAAAATATTTTCTAAAACAAGAGTTGCAGTAATGAGTATCTTTGTTACAGCATTCTATGACACCAATACACCTTAGTTCCAACTCTTAACACTTACATACAAGAAAATATCCTTATATTGCAAACAAACTATTCAAATCCTTGAAAAAGAGGAATCATGTACAATTGCTAGTATTACTTCAAATCAATTCGCAAGTGCAAAGGATTACCATTGCATGAAGAGAAACAGATTCATTGTAATTGAACAGAATTGGCAGCTCCATTCATATCTTCAACCTAAATCTATGGTAAAATGTCTGCTGCAAGTATTTTAAATGATGTATTATTTCTTTCCTGAATATTATTCAATTAATGAAATAATAAGGTATTCTGGAGTGTAATCAAGAAATCTCACCAGTAGAACTTCACAAATCCATGTACAGTTACAAAGGTGGAGGGGGGGGGGGGCTGTCTATAAATCAAAAGCAACCTTACTTTAAATTATCACAAGAAAATGCATTTTAGAAAGTCAAGGATATGGCAAGTAAAATAGCTGTTTCAAGCCTTAATTTTGAATATTTCACAATACATTTGCAGAGCATGTGCTTGAATATGCATGTATAACAATATATACAAATTAGTGCATGGCCTACCATGCTACAAGGTAATATAGTCCTGCAAAAAGGACAATTTAGAATGTGGAAGTCATATGGTCCTGTAAGAGTACATGTTCTCTATTACAGTAAAAGGCCCTGGATATTAGACCTGTTGTCAGTTAGTCTTCCTATCTCGAAATCATTATGTCGTGCTCTACAACAAATGAGGTTCCTCAAGTTTCTCATCTCGCAATAATGGTTGAGGCACTTCTTGATATAGACGGCTCTGAAATAAAATGTAAGTAAAATGAAACCAAAAATGAAAATCAAATCAAAATCAAAACTAGACATATATCTAAGCCAAAATCATAAGAAAATTAAAACTAAGAATTTCCATGGTGAAAGGTTTACTTAATTTCGTGCCGTACAGATCTATATCAGAAAAACTGAATGAAAAAGTCAGTGTTGTGATCTAATAAATCCTGATCACGACTGCCTGAAAGAAAAAAAAATTATTAGACGAAACCAAATAAAAAGTCAATATAAATGAAACCAATAAACAAGAATAAGATAAAAGAAAACAAAAAACATTTTGGCCCCGACATGTAAGAAACTAAATGAAGAGTACATGCTTTGATTAAATTCATTTATTTTTCTTCTGCATAACAATACAATATGGTAACACAAACATACTAAAAATATTATGATGATAAATCAGATATATACATTAAACATAAAAACACTTGCTGAGGACGGATTGTCACTGTAAGAAAAAATACTAAAGATTATTTAAAACATAAAATGAGTAGATTGCATGACAAATGATTTAAATATGAATTCAAAAAAATAAGAGAAAAAAAGTTGAAAAAGATGAAAAACGACGACGGCAATGATGATGATAATACCAATGCCCACTCGCAATTGCCACTTCTATATGTGTTGAATTTAATGGGGTAGCATTCTGTAGAATTGTTGGTAGTCAGGATGCCAAACAGCAGGAGTATTCCCCGTACACAACGACTCTAGATCAAGGTACTTTGCTTGCGGTACCTTTGGTGGCCCATTCTTATACAGGGGATCCGGCAGTTTTCTTTCATGATCCTCATTTCGGCAGATTCCTCCCACTGTGATGGCATCAAACACTTCATCACAATGAGACATCTTGAACTTGATGTCCTTTGGAGCGTCCTTTGTGAACTGGAGGGCCATTATCTGAGTCCAGTCAATGCATTAACCACCTTGTGATACACGAACACGAAGAATGCCACTCTGTTGACCGAGCACCTTCCAATCCCTGACATCCTCTGATGTTACTTCCCTTACTAAGTATGGGCGAGGCTGGACTCTTGCCATGCGAATGATGCTGGCTAACTGTCCTGGAATCATGATTTCAGTTACACGGTCCATACGACGTTGTATGACACTATGAACTGAATCACCCTCTGACTGTCCGTGGTTTGTCACGAAGTAATTCATTGTGACAACTCTGACAGAGGATGAGTGCTCTACAAAATACTGCATCATACTTGCCATGATACTGTTTTTGTTTTGGCCAACACAGCCATCAGCAAATAGTTCCACCTCTTTGACACCCTTCTCATCAAGGGTTTGCAAGTAGTTGTAGACGTAGGAAGCCACTTCACAAGCACCTCGTCGTGTGATACCTTCATGAGATAGATAACACAGGCAATCCCGTGAAGAAAGTTCAAAAATAGTGAAGTTGAAGTTGCTCAGACGCCTCTTGTAGAAGAGTTCAGATCTCCCTGATTTAGGCAAGTAGATAACTTGCTGGAGATCACAGCTGATACATATGTACCATCTGCTTTTGATCTTCCCTTTGCACTTTCTTTCAGCTGTCTTACTTTCTCCTTTTGAGCTGTGTGCTTGAGATACAGATCTTTGATTTTTTCCCTTTCCATTGGGGTTCCACGGTGATAAGTCTCGCAAAGGCTACAGGTGTCTTTCTTGGGCTTATGAAACTTGAGCTTCATGTCTTGAAGTACTTGCCTGTATAAGGAGTATGATGCTACAATACCTTCCTCCTGCTGCTTGTACATTTCATACATCATGGTCACATTCAAATCTGCAGAAAGATACTGGCACTTACTTTTTGACCTGCAATAGTGAGACTCCATACGTGGAAACCGCTTGATGTGGGCTTCCACACCTGCCCACAGCATGGCATCTTTTTCCTTAGATTGTCTTCCCCCATGTTGGTCTTCTTGCAAAATGCCACAGGGAAGCCTCTTCTTGGTGGCAGTCCTAACCTGCCTCTCTGTTATTCCAAGGATCGATAGAAACATCTTCTGGCAAACATTAAATCTTGCGAGCTGGTCTTGTGGAGCTGGCAGGAAATATGTCAGCCTTTGATTCTTCCTCCCAAGTTCTCCTTTTAAGTCTGTATGTCTTGCAATCCAATGCCTCTGTTCCTGTAAGTTGTCGAGGTCAAAATATGCATTACGTACTGCAAATCTGTCTTCTTGGCTATACTTCTTGCAAGAAAGGCCTCTTCCATCACATTTCAAGCAGTCACAATCAAAGCCTGATTGTCTGCGAGAGGGCACAAACTTCTTACTTTTTTCAGTAAAGTAGGACTGCCCACGGTTACGTTTCTCTTTCACGAGTAGGTTCCTACTCTTACATTCTATAGGTGTTTCTGGAATCGGGACTGCAGGCAAGCCGTCTACAGCAAATGTCTCCGGTTGAGCTTGGGTGCAACTTTCCAAAACAGGTGTTGGATCCACTTGAAGCATTTCCTCCGGAAGAGTTATCACGCTGCAATCCATATCTACATCCTGAGGTTGGTTTGCTGATTCAGACACATTTATTGGAATGCTGTGGCCTCCATATTCTTTGGAATGAACTAAGGGTGGATTACCTCTTGAGTTTTCTAGGGTTTCTCCCCTTGATGAGGAAGGATGACTTTCACAAACAGAAGACAGAGATGGAAGGCTTGGTTGAGCCATGTCTTCTGGAATGCTTCCGACGCATTCTCTCGGATTCAGGGTATCCACTTCTCCAGAGGCTGCAGATGGACTCTTTGAAATCTCTTGAACAGCATTCTCTTGAGTACTGGTGAGACTTGACTGAGGCAAGGGTGACATTCCATCGTTGTCCAGAGGAGTCATGCTGCTGTGAACTTCATGAGGTTGCACCATGGCTCCAGGGATTCTCTGTCTTACCTCTTGCTCTTCCTGCTCTTTATACTTGGACCCTGTTTCTGTTAGAATTCCAAGTTGTTCAACATTGACATTATAAGAATTAAATGCTACATTGTGGGAAAGACAATCATCACTTAAAGAAAAGTGCTCAAAACATAAGAAACACAGGCATCTATGACATGCTGCCCACACCTCCTTCTGACAAAAAAAGTTGTCACATTGAGCTGGATGAACTGGTGGTTCACTTTGCAGAGTGCACTTCCCACTTGTGGAGCCTAGAGAAAGAGAAAATTTGTTTACTTTTAATTTGAGAGTATAAAAAGTTATGTGGTATTAAAAGGCATTGGCTAACATTGTGAGCTCCTGAAAATTCAGAGGATGCACACAGTGGTTCTATATTTTTTTTTTTACTTTTGGCTCATTGTACAAAAAAGTGGAATGTTTTCTGCACTGCTGTATTTTAAGCCAATAAACACAACACAGTCTGGTATACTGTGGGTGCATACACACTTTTTACTTAGATTGTGTTCAACTGAACCTTGTAAACATGTTTCAAACATTAGTCCAAATTTCAAATATATTCTACTAACATACTTCCTGTGAATATCATACTTCAAAAGCTTCAGACTGATGTTTTTACATTACAACCCTCATATTAATTCCATCTTTTGTTCACAGGAAAAAAATATATATATAACTGCTATCCAATGCCTTTAATATACAAACACGACAATCAGCAAATTATATATGTGGACCCTGGTTGATTTTCTAATGAAATAAGAAACACAGATATCCCTCTTTAAAAAATATTCTACACATGACCAATGTCCATGGAAAATATTGATTAAGTATCAACTTTATAAGAAATTCTTGTAATCATTGTAGCACTGACATTTTTCATTAAAGAATGAAAGCAAATAGATGCTGAACCTTATAGGACCCAAGGGCCTACCGTAGTTACTGACGGGGGCAGTCAGGTGACCACAGGTGAATATACATCAAATTCAGGTAGAATATGGATATCAGTAGTTGAAAAGCCCTATCCCCTCTTCGCCATAGCATAAAGGCAGCCCTACTGGGTACCATCGAGGATAATGCATGATAGGTTTCTCCACTTAATTTACTAAGAAACCGAAACATTAAAACAATAAAGATTATCCTTGACTCCTGTACAGGGTATACGACATTGTCAATTCATTTGTATTTTGTCATACAGAAACAGTTTACATTCAGATAACATTATGGACCAATAAAATATGTTGCTGAATCGGTATGAAATATTCTATGCTTTACATATGGCTCCATGACATTTGCTCTGGCGAAAATTGCTCTGATGATCTTGGATTAAAAAAATTAATCAATTTTGTTGCTTGAAAGTATTGGTGGATTTTTATCCTGTGAAATTTCACAATATTCAAGTGCACCAATAATTTCAATCATAGGGGAGTAAACTTACAGTGTCTGAAGTTAGTGTCGTAAATAAGAAGGGAATGAGATACCTTTCGACTTGTCCAAAAGCACAGACAGTGGTTCGTCGTCTGAGTCGCAGTCGGAGTCCTCAGGAGATGAGTCCAGATAAACTTCCTCAACAATCCCATACCAGGGCACGCCTTCCCAATCCATCGTGACCATCACACCAACTTTAAGGGCTCCATCCCAGGTGACATCCCCAGCTCTGACTGTGTTCAGAGAACCATCGATTACCCATCTTACTTGCATGTCAGTGTCTGGATCCAATCTGAGTTAGAAGAATGAATTTTTTAAATTTTTATTTCATTTGGGGGGGGGGGGGCTTTCCAATATTAAAATTTACATCAAATAGATTCGATAGCAGACTCAATATTTCAAATTACTCCATCAAAATGAATTCTGTCCATACACTGTGTATGGTGCTTGTCATATCATAACTATATTTCATGCATCTTTTTACAACAAATATTCCATTTAAACATAGGCCTATTTCATTCCTGCAAAATCAGAAACATTTTCAGGTCCAAGTTAGCTGCTAAAAGATAACACTCCAAATTTATACTCTCTTGTTACTGTACAATTCAATATTATTTCATTATAGATTTACTATTGATAGTAATTGTAGAAGTGAGTCAGAATACATGTAGCAGCTTGAGTCCTTTAAAACAGGAGTTGCAGCAAAGGAGGATTTGTTAAAGCTTGTTTTAGCCACAAAGGTTTTGTAGCTCAACTGGCAATTTTCATTTCAAGGGCACTTGAAAAGCAAAAACTAATATGATAATATGCCAACGGCAGTCTGTAATTATGGGAAGAAAAAGGAGAATCAATGGTAGGCAGAACACCAACAGGTTGTCATAATGTGTGGAATTATTGCATGATGAAAACTCTTACCTGCATTTTTCTCTCGCCAGCGGCATTGTGTACCAGTAGCAAAAATATGATGTAAATGCTAATTTTATCTACTGTACCTGAAAAAGAAATGGAAGCACAAGAAGACCTTCATCATAATCAACAAACCTGAGACCCTTTTTTTCAAATAGATTATTCTATTTTATGTCAAATATTACATGTTTATCACCTGATAAGGTGCTTGCCTGCACAGCTCTTTGAAGTGATTACAGAATCTTTAAGACCTTTATAATATATAATCCAAAGTCAAAATCTCTAATAACAATTTGATGATTATTCAGTCTAGATGAATGTAGATGAATGAACTTAATTATTTGTGACTAGTCAAGAGTTGTCATAAAAATTTGAATATGACATACAACTCCACCATTCATTCTGCAATGATATAATCAGTGAAAAAATGAGGTAAAACTGAGGAAAATGTTTATTTCATGTATTTCTGTTCACATGCCCTTAAAAGTCAGCATTCAAACGATCCCCCCTCCCACTTCTGAGTGCATGCATCAAACCTCTTTCTTCACACCATTGTTTTTTTTCTCTTGCGAAAATGCATTGTTCTTAATTGAATTTTGAATCACTCTAAATCATCTGTGGATCGTAACAGGAGACCCTCCCCCCCCCCCATAAAGCAATAATACAGGAGGCTCCTGGCACTAGCCCTACGAAAAAAATAAAAAGAGGCTCGTCGATTTCAAATGTCTCTGTTGGTTATGCCGACACACGCCTCTTCCTCCCATAGACTCTACAGTTATTGATTTACTAACACCAGTCACCAGCAAATGAGGCTAACCAAATCTTACTCTTGCATCCAACACCTAGATTGATTTAAGATTCGTAAACAGTGAGAGGAGGAGGCTGGGAAAAGGCAACGCCAACAAACTAAATTTTCATGAGTCAGCTCAGTGCACATCCTACCTGGCTTGGACATTGTACATTGTAGTGGGCTGCCTTGGGTCCGGCCTGGCCCGAAGCAAAGGCGAAATAAAAAGTTCTAACGAATAGGCGTAACATTAAAGATGTCGATGGTGTTCTTATTTTTATGTTAGGCCTTTTTAATCTTATTCATTCTTAATAGGTATAGGTCTACTCTTTTTGAGAGCAAAACTTCAGTTGCAGTGAGAGAATGAAGAGTACGAGCTGTGACTGAGGGAGAGGAACAAAGTACGAGAGCCTGCCCTAAAAAATATGCAATGGCTAGCCTTGGCTTTAGTTTCAATGCCTTACTCAGTTTTAAGTTAGTCTAAATTACTTAATTAACCTAATTCATCTGTAGTCATATCTAAATCCCCAACTCCATCCACTTTTTACTTTAGCCTTGATCTGTATCTGAAAAATGTTCTTATTCCTTTTAGTGTTTAATTACCATGATTATGGGGTTTCTTTTTGTGACAAGGCAGAAGTCTCTTTCACTCCATTCTCAATCTCACTTACACAAAAATAAGTACATGGGACAATGTTAATAGAGCGACTGTATTATTTCCAGGTTTTGCACTCCGAGACGTTAATCAAAGGTTAAAAAGGTCATTACAAATAATCAGAAAGACTTAAAAGGGTGCATCACATTTCTTTACTTTCTTACATTAGAAAAAAACTCACCATTTCACGATCTCCGACCGTTCAAATCTGTTCGAAATTCGTTCCCGCCACTTCGTAAACAAATCATTTGCACCAAAAGTACAGACAACTGTTTTCACGAAGTGACGTATTGTCACGGAATTCGCGCCAGGCCTCATCCGTCGTTTCGTGAAAAAAAAACTTCAGTGACAACTGCATTCGTTTATTTCCACGTAGTGACGGCTGAATGTGCGTACATATCCGTCACTTCGTGAAAACGAGAAATCCTTTTACCTGGTATTTTCTTGAATGTCATGTCGTCATAGCAACGTAATTAGACATTTTTGTGATCTGAAACTTTATTAGGTTCAAGATATAAGTCATAGATGTCCAAAAGTGCAAAAAACTCAAAACTGAAAAATAATGTGATTTTCCCCGTATCCGTCACTTCGTGAAAACAGGGACGATTTTTCAGAAGTTCTAGGCTGGACATTTTGAATTTGAATTCAGCATTTTTATGCCTCCATCAGGATGTAGCTGGAGGTATTATGTTTTCGGGTTGTCCGTCCATCCCATTTTTGTTCTCACAATATTAAGAACTGTTTCACAGGCACACACTGGGGTGACAATGATTTGATTAGAATTTGTAGTCATGAGGTCAAAGGTCACAGAGGTCATAATATACATTAGAAATAGCCCGTTCTTGCGATAACTGTATATGTATATTTTAATGATCATACAGTGAAGGGTACACTGTTGCAGCCATTGTTAGAAATGGGCAAAACAGGCCTTGGATAAGTATGAGGTGGATTACTTTATATTTAGCTCTGTGTGTGCCAAATTAGATTTTATCTCAAACTGCTCAATCAAATCACTGTGCCATCCAGGTAACTTTTTTTTTGTTTTGCATTGAACAGGATATGAAATTTGTTGAAGAGAGACGGAAAAAGTTACAGCACTACCTAAGACAGGTTATCAATTTCTGTGTTCAGAACTCCCTTGAGCTAACAGAGTCACCCAGCAAAGAAACACTTATATCATTGATACCTTTCTTTGGGTGAGTACAGACTAACGATCTGTTGTTTTTTTCCAAGTTTGCATATATGTTTCTTTGATACTGTATCTTTAGATAGTGCAAGTCCTCATAAAAAATACAGGAAAGAATGTTTGTATAAATGTGTATTACCCTGTTTGATTACTAATATTCAAATACTCCTTCACTTTGCAGTGTAGAAGTAATCTACAGTGATGGTATTGATAACAAATTAGGGGAATTTTCAGCTAGATCTCTGTTTTTTGTTTGTTTTTTTTTTACTTTTAACCATGAAGTTGCAAAATCAAATCATACTCATTTGCTTTAATATGTTCTTCAATACAATGTATTTTGGTCTGTTTGTTCCACTTACCCCAGGTGCAGAAATTGGGTCACATGATAGGAAGATATTCCATCTTGTGCTATTTTGCATTTGGCTTAAACAAATGCTGTTATGATGAGTCTCTGCTCAATATTGCTTTTCAGATACTGAATTTTACTCAGATATTGGCTTTTGTTTTTACAAGTACATGTGTATTTGTGTATATCTGGGAAGGAATAGATTGAATTCTTGAAAGGCTTTAATTGATCAGGTCATTGCTAGTATTCTGTAACTCATTTTCTTGTATTGCAGAGATGCTATGGTGAGGAAGCAGAGTAAAGGCAGCGGGGGTAACAAACCAAGACTGATGGCTGGTAGGAGGGGTAATGAGACACCCAGCTATGAGGGACTGTAAGAAGCAATAGTTATTGCAGTGGGGTAACAAACCTGACATTACTGGAGACTTGTATGGACACCAAGTTATGAGGGATTCTGGGTAGCAAAGTAAAGGCGAGGATAAAAAAAACACAAGAATGATTCCTAGTAGGAGGAATAATGAGTCTCCCAGATATGAGGGACTCTGAGAGTGGAGTAGAGGCATCAGTGGTAGACCCAGGCTTATAGATGGGAGGAGAGGTAATGTGCTTCCCATATATGAAGGACTCTCAGGAGCAAAGTAAAAGCAGCAGGAGCAAACAACTTCAAAGGTTCATGAACTGGTAGAAAGCATAACATAACTCCCAGCTATGAGGGACAGCAGAGTAAAAGCAGCAGGGGTGACAAACTAAGACTGATTGCAGGCAAGAGGGGTAATGAGACACCCACCTGTGAGGGACTCTAGGGGTACAGTGGGGTAAGGAACCAGATGTAATGGGGCTTTGTGTGCAAGGAGGGGTAGTGATACACCCAGCTATGATGGACTGCTTTCTCTTGAACAGAGGAAAGGCCCTAGGGATAATAAACCTAGAATGACACTTGGTAGGGGCAATGATAAGCCCAGCATTCAGGGATTCTGCCTCTAGAATGATGGGTTTTGTGGTAAAAAGATTTGATACTTGGAAATGAGCATTTTGTTGTGATGTAGGGATTTCTTTCTGGTGCTGAGCTTGAACAGTTGCTGTGATATCTAGGTCAGAAGCTTTTCTCTGATATTTCACATTTATATTTTGCTTCTGTGTAGCAAAAGAAGAAAATTTATTATGACATGTAATAAATTGTAATTATAAATTATAAATTATAATTTATTATAGCATGTGTGCTGGCCTTCTGTGTTGATGTTGGGAGAGGAAAAGAGCCATGCAGTATTCAAATTAAGTGACCAAGTTAGCTACACTTATAAATCATGTGGTTTTAATTACGCATAATATTGAATGTTTTACTTGATGTTTTCGGTGGCAAAACTTTTCCATCCCTTTGACATGAGTTTTATCAATCATATACCATTTTTGTTTTAGTCTGTGTAGTCACTTTATACATTTTTCTTTCACAGATTTCATCTTACCCAGAAACTGCATATAATATCTCTCTTTTCACTCTTCATGCAGATTAGGATGCTTCTAAAATGCTTGCCTAATTTTAATTGATGAGAAGTGCAGGATTTAGTGTGTTTTGTAGGGATGATGATATGTCTTCAAATCATGATATGCTATGATTAATACCAGTTGTGATTAGCCACTCTTTTTCTTCTACAAGAAATCAATGAATTTGTGAAATAATGATCTCTGCATTACACAAATATAAGCTCTCTTGAGAAAAATTTTGTTAGGTCTAATATAAATGCTGTTAAAGATATCGATCTATTTTCCAACATCATTTCTATTTCTGAAATTAGGACAACAAGATCCGATGAAGAAACAAGAATATATTTTTATAATATTGACTGGCCTTGAGGGAGATACCACATATATTTCCCAAACTAGTCTCATATTGTCCCGAGTCGAAGACGAGGGCAATATGGGTCTAGTGAGGGAATTTATGTGGTTATCTCCCGAAAGTTACGCCAGTCAATATTATTAGTATTACCTGTTCTCCCCTATCAGGTGCATTTAATTTGAAGTTTAAACTTTAAAGTTCAAAGAAAAACTCAAAACAAGTTGTAGAGTCCAACACTAACACTAAACAGCTATTTACAGTTTACTCTCATTTACTAATTGGCGCACTAAAATTGTCGATAACTTCAGTTTGTATGAGCTTGCGCGAACAGAGGTTTTCCCCTTAGAAAAGCACAAGAATCGCCCACCCGCCAGCGAACTATCTTCCGCGTGCTGAATGTAACTGAAGTAAGCGATATTATTTTGCCTATACGTATGTACACAAGCTAGCGAACAAATTTACTCGTTTGTGCGCATGCACTTGGGTGTGATCAGGGTGGAATATGGATATTATGGACCGATAATTTAGTACAGAGGCGCAATAGGAAAATTACAAATTTCGCGGAGGAGGGGTGTATGAATATTATTACCCTAGTCATACAGCTGAGCCCTGGCTGAACCTTTGTGACGTATTTTTTGTTGAGTTAATCAATTGGAGAGACAAAATACATGCTTATATCTTGTCTCCAAAATGCCTCATTCAGGTAATAATGAGGTATATGTATATGTTGCAAATAGTGAATATTTGATTTGCTTTCTATGCAAGAAGCAATCTTTGTAGAACAGTAGACAATCCAAAAAGATATGCTGCATTTGCTTTGCCTGACCTATATACATGTGTACTTATCTTATTGCACAAATATATATTTAGCTTTCAATTTAGAGTGTACACAATATATGACTCTTTGCCCGTTGTGTACTGGAACTTCTGTGTGCAACTGAGGGGAATGAGATGAGGTTATGTACAGTTTTCATAAGCCCTAAAAAACCGTTTGTGAGATTTCTTTGCATTTTGATGCTAAAATAGCAAGATACTAGTGAAACTAAGAGGCTATGAAGATTTTTTTTTCCTCAAGAGGCATATCAAACAAAGGCAAAACATATTTTAGACCCTTGGGAAAGGGAAATAAACATCCTACAATGTCAACATGCATCACACAGTGCCTGGCACTGCCTGCACTTGTCTGAAACCTGTAAGGGTTCTGTGCATGTGACAAGCGTAACAAGCATTACGATGTTTAGGAGGGAGCCTTTGGGTGGACAAATCATAGAGTAGGGCAGAGTGTATCCGTTATCAAGCATTCCTTTCAGATATTGACTCTAAAAATTTACCAGAAATCATGAATGGAATATCACATGATCTCGCACATGTATCTTGTCATGCAAGGTGGACAATGTGAGACTATGTTTGGCTAGTTTCATGCCAATTTTTCTTTTTGCTACCAAAACCACATGAGATTTAAGAAGAAGAATCCTATAATCATAGAAACAATTGTACAGTCAATTTCATAAGCCACTTTTTTTTAACAGAAAAAAAATTGAAATAAAGTAAAAATAAGTTGTCAACCTGCATTGTGATATTGACATTTTCATGTTGTTGTCAATTTAAAGATTTTAGTGCTTGTTTTTCTTTATAAAATTTCAGAATCAAATGACAAATATTAAGACAACCAAAATGGCAACAGTGTGTGTAAATTTTTGTGCTCTTTCTGCTCATGTATTTAGTTATGGGTTAGTTATGGGTTAGTTATGAGTATGTTATTGGACCAAACCACACAATGTGGAATTCTGCTATGAATGGGTTTCGAAATGTGAATATAAATGTTCAATATCAAAAACGTCTTTTTTTTTCCCCTGTTGATTCACAAATTATTTTTTGTCAACAGGATATGATCTAAAAATTCCCAGTATAATGATGTTAAATAGTTGAAAAAGCAGCACAGGTTTCAGCACAGATACAGGCACAACTACCTGTAAAATCAGTTTATTTTTAGTTGATATTTGATTAATGTGTTGAATGAAATACATCAAATAAGATTTATTAGCAGTATTGAATGATGGTAATCAAGATGAATAATACTACCTAAGTATATATGTAATTGCAATCAGTAGAATATATATATATATATATACTTTACTTGGGTGCAGTGCAATTTCACTGTACAGTAAGCGAATGTGTCAAAATAATCATTAAATTTTTGTCTTACTGTCTTCAAGATAAATACAGTGTTTGGATACCGAAACTGTTGTGGTGCTACTTAAAAAGGCATAATTTGTATTAAAATGTATAGTTTATGACACCAGATATACTACAAGGTGTTTAAAAAAAAATTTGACCCTTTTGATTGTTAATAATTCAAATGTTAAAACTCATGAAAGGCAGAGGTTTATGCAGTGTAAAGTTGTAAGATGTCACATTCATTTGGACTAGGTTTTGTGAATTTCCCTTCATTAATATTCTTGAAATAATGCTCTGAATATTTGATTAGATTTTCACATTTTGAGAGAAAAAAAATTAGGCCCCAAAATCTGTGTGTCAATAATTAATTCAGAACACAACAAAACCATTGTGCCTTGCATCTGTCATTTCTGCCAAGCTTTTGCTCTCCAGTATCGTGACTCTGAGTTGAAAGAGGTGCAGTGGAATTTCAGCTGCATTTCACAGTTGTAGTTCTCAGGCTCTGAATTCATTACAGACAAACACACAGTTTGTGGCCTCAATTTTTCAAAAGTGAAAAATCTAAGTGAATATTCAGAGCATTATTTTACAAATATTAATGAAGAAAACTTCACAAAACCTACAGAATGTGTTTCTGTACCATGAAAATCCCATGTTAAATTTCCGATCTTATTCTGAGATGGACGATTAAATGAATTGAATTGAATTGAAATGAATTCCAAATAAACTTTACATCCTTCAACTTTATATTGTGAAAAAATCCGGCTTTTGAATTTGTAATTATTAAAAGTGTCAAATGTTTTTTTAAACACCTAGTACATGTATTCATGACAGAGCTCTTTGCGTTGAACTTTCCTTAACTGACAAAAAAAAGATGAAATACTAAATACATTTACTAATAGTGAAAATTGTGTAAAGTAATTGAAGAGCATGTGATATAGGAATGTTACATGACTTGAATGATGTTTTGCTTTAGGAAATGTTGAGATTATAAATAGGAAACCAAGATGTCGATGTTTAAAAGAGACTTTTTGAGTTGGGAAAATAATGTTTCATATAATTTGTTTTCTCAAATCTTGTTTTCATAATAACAAAGATTAACAGTTTGAAACCACATGAACTACATTAGCACTTACAATTTTGTTTTAATTTGAAGATTTGCAATTACAGTGTATGTCATTTACCTACATGAGTATTATGTGGTAAACACATAGTATGCATCATTTTCCAATTAAATCAGATTTCATACTTTCAGTGGTGATTTCTGCTACCAGCTTGCCTGTTTCAAAGAACTATGCATTCTGCCTTGCCCCTGCTACTTATTTGTTAATGCTAAATTCACATATGCAGACTGAATTAAAAGTTGAGTCTACAGACAGAGTTCACAACT
This sequence comes from Echinometra lucunter, assembly GCA_029962745.1. Classification (NCBI taxonomy): domain Eukaryota; kingdom Metazoa; phylum Echinodermata; class Echinoidea; order Camarodonta; family Echinometridae; genus Echinometra; species Echinometra lucunter. Next base: position 27,759,252 of record CM057155.1, on the reverse strand, counting down.
ACACATTTGTACTGTCTTTATGATATGTTGAGTGTAAAGTGTTACCAGAAAGGTTTTATTTGGTAACATGCACTGGTTACAAATTGATTTTAAAGTCTAAACATTTCTGAAAGTCTGGTATAACAGAATCAATCCCTTCACAATGGATGTGCATGACAGCATTAGTCAGAATGGGAAGCAATGCTTAGGCAAGATTGGTTACTATGAGGCTCATTCAAATTTGAAGAATTTCTTGTATACAGGAAATTTATATCATGTTATGCATGATCTACTGTACAATCTTCATATATGGAAAAAAAAGTTGTATTTTGGATTTTGATTGAGAAATGAGTTGATATGGTTCATATCATCTGTTCAGAGCCAGAAGCATTATCTAATATCATTTCATACAGACTGAATGCTCTTCTGGTTCCAAACAGGCAATATCATCATGAGATGTAACCCTCTTTAGAATATTGGATTCTATGTTTTCATGATTTTAATTTACCATGTATGTTTTACAGTGTATAAGTTTGAAAGATATACATGTATGGTACAAAGTCAGTTGTCTGTTCATGTTACTCTAATCAATATTATTCATGAGCAATATAGCTATTGCATAAGATTATGAATTTTTATCATTGTCAGTCATATTCAAAGGGAAATCATAAAAAATATTTGTTCTCTATTGGTTTTATGCTGCTTTTCCATATTCAAAAATGTGTTTCAAATATAACTTCTATGGAGAGAAACTGCATGTTTGAATACACTCTCAGTGAAAGTCAGAGCAGTGTGTGAGTTGCACAAGATTTTTCATGTCACCCTTTTCCTTTTTGATACGCGCCATTTGTTAACCCATATGGTGCCATGTGATAATTTGTTGTTGATGATTTAAGACAATAGAGTACTAGCTGTACAAACAACATTTGTTTAGTTGATTGGTCCCTTTTAAAAGTGAGAAATGCACTCAATTCTGTCTATATAATGATGTTTATTGAAGTTATGTTTATTTTATCTTCAAGTACCTTGTATAATTGAACAAAAGCTTCTAAAGTCATTGTACAATATAAGAATTTGTAAATAGCTGTTTAGTATGAATGCTATGTGTAAAATCGATTGAGTATTGTAACCTTATAATATTCCTGTGCTATGAAGATGTTATGAGCATGTACACCAAATATAACATAAATAATGTGAAGTAAGTTAATAACATGCAAACAAACGATCCTGAATTTGGCAATCAAACTTGACTTTGTAGTATTTGAATAAGATTAGGCATGTCACATAATGGAAATGAAGATTATGTTTGACAAAAAGTATTAGTGAAAATGATGATGATGATAATGACCACACAGATGATTATTTATGAATGTGATGATGATAATGGTGATGAGCATTGGCATAAACCCAAGGGGATGGGGGTATTATATCATCCCCACACACACACTTTTTAGAGAGGGGGATGGCATTTACAAATATACCCGCACTTTCAAAGAAGAAATACTAATGCAATCAAGTTGTTGAATTTTTTTAAAAATCTATCATGTAAAATAAGTATAGTAGATGTCAGGTGCAATGATGAGAGAGATTTAGAACATAATTCAGTATGAAGTGCTGGTTATGATGCTGCTGCTGCTGATCTGAAAATGAAACATTGGCCCACATCAGGGGTGGTGCTACAGGGGGCAGGGGGCGACTACCCCCTCCCCCAAAGAATTTTCAAGTAATCAGAAAAAACAAAAATGTAATTTCCATTCGAAATGCTATTAAAAACCAGAGAAAGGATGAACGGTTATTGATTATGGGGGGGGGGGAGGAATATATCCTCCAATAATTGCGGGGGATGGCCTGTGTTATCATCCACCCAGAACTTTACCATTGAAAAAATGACATGAAATAATAATGAATGATAGTTTTGATTATCAGGAGGAGGAGGAGGATGATAATAATGATGGTGATAATTATTTTTCGTATGAGTACCATCGATCAACATCATCATCATTTTTTCTTTTTGATTTTCACAATTATGTCCAAAATCAAGAATTCAAAGAAAATAATGGAATTTAGCATGTTATATTCCCATGAAACAAAAATGCTCTGAAATTTGATTTTTACTTAGGGTAATTTGAAAATCCCTTCAAGGCAAAGTCAACCCAAGAAGTTTCACTGTTTCAATAAAAGGTCAATGTATGTTCAGAAGAATTGCTCTTTACATAACATACTTTGATACTTTGACTATGGGGTGAGAAAATGTGTAACTTCCAAGAAAATTGAGAAAATGTGAAATTCATGTACAAAGTGAATGGAGAGCTGCTTGCATATGTCAGCAGTGTTGCCAATTAGCAGAGCCGAGAGTAATTTACTAGAAAATGTAAATGAGTGTAATTTTCTTATTCTCTGACCGATTTCGCTCATTTCTTTTTTTTAAATGCTGTTCAAATTCATCTCCTTTTATTGAAACAGTGAAACTTCTCAGATGGACTTTCCCTGTCAGTGGGAAGGGGTGACCTTGGATGGGAGGTGATGTTGACCTGATTGTGATGATGATAATTATAGTGAGTGATGGTGATGGAGATGATGAGGATAATGACGATGATGATGATGCTGCTGATGATCGATGATGATGTCAGGTGATGATAGCTGGCAATGATGAGAGAGATCATCAGAGATGAAAACATAATTCAGGATGAAGTGCTGGTTATGCTGCTGCTGCTGATCTGAAAAAATTAAACAATGGCCTACATCAGGGGCAGCGCTACAGGAGGCAGGGGAGCGACCACATGCTCCCCCCCCCCCCCCCCCCCCATGAATTTTCAAGTGATCATAAAGAAAAAAAAAAAGAGGAGAAAAATAAGAAAAAGAGAAGGGAGAAGAAAGAGTATGGAAAAAGAGAGGGCTGGGTAATGTTCCCACCACGCCCACTTGTTATGAATGCCACGCCCACACGTCAAGGTAAACAAACGACGTTCGAATCGCGCGCGGATATCCGAGCGTACCGGAGCGGCTGTGGCGACTTCCCTTGCATGCTTGCGGCAGTGCCAGTGTTGTGTGGAGGCCGAGCTGAGGTGAGTGATTTTTGTTCATGTTTTGTTTTGTTTTTTTGTTTGTTGTTGTTTTTTTATGTGTAAGCCAAACGGGGTCGAGGTCCCATCAATTAACTGCATGCATACGATAAACTGCCATGGGCCATGACTCGGGGTTGCGAAATTGCAATTTTCAGATCTTGATCCCACCAATTAAAATTCATGCATTGTTTACTTGAGACTTGCTGGGCAGTTATGCATGTACTAAAATCTAAATACTACTATTATGCAAGTTTGTATATTTCCTGTGATGTCCAAAATGAAAAATAGAAGACATGTGATTGACATGTTAGCAGAACTGTTTTGTAGTTCATTAGGTGTGATCTGTTCATGTAAAACCCGCTGCACACTATACGATCGTCTGATACGATTTGGAAAATTTGTTACAGAATTTGTGGTTTGATATGAACATTCAAACATGTAAATGATCAAGACAGCCATGGGGGCAAATATGTAGCTGTGCCTATATATAGATCTAACTATGGTTGGGTCTAAATGACTTTTATTGTTGTTGCACTTTAATGTTAAGAGTAGTGTACATGAGATTAAGAGTAATTAAACATTGTGATGAACATTTTTGTTATTTTTTTTTTCCACAGGGTTTTTGTTTTTTACCACATTGGAATTGCAGAGACAAGGAAACAGAAAGCTTAACATAGCTGGTTATGGAAACTACACAACAGCAGCTAAATATGGTTGACAGGTAAAACCTCACCTAAAGAATAACAGGCCTAAGTGGCATAATAATCGAGATAGTCTACTTTCATTCATGTCAGTTGTACTTATATAATATGAATGCACAACATTTTGACGGTTTAATGAATTCACTGTTTAACATTATAAAATATCAGTTCTAGTTAGAATTTAGAAATAAGGGCTGCTACAGTGCAGCAGTGTGTAAACCTATCTTGTGTAGCATTTCACAAAATCCTGTCCTTGGGGAATAGTTTTTTGTGTTGGTGGATCTGGAGCTTTGTGCTTTAGAGGTCTGCAATGATCCACAAAATTTTGAAAAAGAAATACTCATTATGTGCTATGCAATATGTGAGCTGCAGCATTTTGAAGCTTCTGGAGCTTGGACAACAGATTCTGTTGTAAATTGAACAGAAAGGCATTGACAAAGTCAAGATGGGAGGAAATCAAGGCATGAACTATTTTCTCAGTGGCAGACTTGGACAAATATTTGTGAATAAGACCGATACTAAGTAATTGGTATCTAAGTGATTTCAGTGACATGGAACCCAGAACGTACAGCGCAATATGTATTTTTGTGATTGGTACACTATTATCCTGAGTGGTTGGTTACATAGTGAATCGGACAAAATATGTATTGTGAAGTTTTCAAATCATCAAATGAAAATGTAGGTTGAAAAATTGCTCACCTTCTTTAACCCATTCGTGACAGGAATTATTTAAAGCCTAATTTGATCAGCTTTTATTCTTCAAATTGGCAACACCAACATTTTCATTTTATTGCTACATTTTTCTTATAAACGTCATGTATCTGAAATGAATATAAATTGACAGAAATTATGATGAGAAGTCAAAAAGTTGCCAATGTGCAGGTGAAAACGGTGATTTTAAACTTTCTATCACATTGCCAATTTAAGGATTTTAATGCTAATTTTCCTTTAAAAAATTTTCAGCATCAAACAACGAATATTGACGCAACCAAAACGGGCACAGTTTGTGTAGAATTTTTTGCTCTTTCTGCTCATGTATTTGGTATAATTTTTAGGGCTTTGCATCAAAAGATATTAGGCCAAACCACAAAATGTGGACCTCTGTCACGAATGGGTTAATGAAAGGTGAATTGTGAAGAGGAAAAAATGTGTATAATTATTGGAATTCATTAAAATTGCAGTTAGTGGACAGAGGCCTCATCTTTAACAATGAAGGAGAGGTCCTGGATACAGATGGCTTCATGGAACTACACAAACTTCTCAAATTAGAATCATGTCACTCCAAAGTTGCTAATTATTTCTAGTGAATTTTTAAATATTGGGGCACCTGAAAGAGCAGTCCATTTCAGGGGACATTGCCAGTATTTTGCCACTGATATTTTTGGGTATCAGAATACCAAGAGTGTGAAAGCTTTTGAGCAGAAGAAAATGTTTGTATTATTATATTTTGATATCTTGCATGAACAGAGCAGCACTGAAAAGGAAGACAGCAGCAGACAATGAACTGCATAATCTTCCAGTGAAGAACCCATATTTCAAAGACTTGACAAAACCACAGCCAAGTGCAGCTGGTGTACCTGATTCAGTCCAGATCTCATTACATAGTCCTAGACTGGATCCAAACCAGGCCACTTACAAGATGCCATCAGCAGGTACCAGACTAGGTCCTAGTTTTTCAAGCAGCCCTGTATCCAACTAGCCAAGCGGCTATTAGGCCAGGATCTAGTGAGGGTGATTGGGAACCAGAGAGTCACTGGGAAAATTGTGGAAACTGAAGCCTATGTTGGGGCTGAGGATACAGCTTGCCATACTTATAATGGAAGGCAGACTGCATCCAACAAGAGCATGTTCCTTGGTCCAGGTCATACCTATGTCTACATGACCTATGGAATGTATCATTGCATCAACATCACTAGTGAAGGTAATTGATGTGCTACAGGTGTTTGTCAATAATACAATTGCTCTATAACTGTATCTCACAGTTGTAAGAGACATGATCCTGCAACTATTTTCCCTATCGCAAAAAAAAAAGGGCTCTGGATCCCAGCACTGATGGCACTCTAATTTTTGGACATGTAAATCGGCTAATTTGTTGGTAAGGGTAAATCCATTATGTATAGCTGTGATATTTATCAGCATTGACTATGTTTTGGTGAACATGTTCATCATAGCAGAAAGACACTTTTCCTCTTCATCTAGCGAGTGATTGTCTTTTCATAGATTTACCCTTTAAATGGGATTCTTCCGATGAAGAATTGACAAAAATCAAAGATTGAATGTCAGTTAAGCAAATAATCAGGGATGAAGACAAGCAAGGCAATAATTAATTGTGAGCTGTGATAATGCAATTGGATCGGAGGTAAATGCCCCAATACCTATAGATGTCCCTGATTTCAATATCATTAGCTCATATGTACATGTAGATCTGTTACATTATCAGCTATACATGTTTATGATAGGAAGAATTGCTCAACGGTCAGTATCATACAGAACTTGAATTCCTAATCCTGGACCAAACACTACAGCTAACCCGAGTCCCAATCAAAAACCTAACCTAAAACCCAATTGCAAACCAGTGCTTATCTTTGACATATTAACAGATTTGTGACAGAGGACTCACATTGTGTAGTTTTGCACAATTATTGATACAGAGCACTAATAAACATGTCAAATACATAAGCAGATAGAGCAAAAAATTCAGCACATACTGTGCCCATTTAAAAATGTTAATGGAAAATAACTAAAATAAGCACAAAATTTTTAGATTTTTAATGGAAAATAAACACTAAATTCCTTAAATTGGCAATACAATGGAAAGTTTAAAATCAGTTTTTCTATGCAAATTGGCAAGTTTTTAATTTCTTCCTATGTTTTTTGTCTATTCCTATTTATTTCAGATACAGTACATGACTTCTTATAACAAAAATGTGGCAATCAAAGAAAATACTGGTGATATGACTTTGAAGAAGAAGAGCTGATTAAATAAATCTTCAGATAAATGCTATCATGAATGGGTTAATTGGTGTATTAAGGATGAGCACAACTGGCTGTGCAGTGCCCCCCCCCCCTTGAATACCCATTTGGCATATCGTAATCTTCTGTTCCATTTTCAAAATTTGTAAGAAATGGCCCCTGAAATGTAATAATCCCTCTTTCCCACTTATTTTTCTTTTTAGCTTTACACAATTTTCCTGAACAATACAGAAAATGTGATTACCCTTATCTTTTTTGCTTGTTAGATTGCACCAACCCCATTCCCCCCCCCCCTTTGGCCAAATCCTGGATTTGCATGTTGAGCATACCTAGAGATGTGGAATAAGTGTCAGGGATGAATAAGTAATATATCATTATCTTTTTATTTAATTGTTTTTTTTAAGGAGAAGGTCAAGCAGTACTCCTACGAGGTCTGGTCCCAGTAGAAGGCAAGGATACAATGACTGATCTGAGACAGAAAGCAAGTAAAAGGCCAGACAGAGAGTTCAAGACTAAAGACCTTTGCAATGGTCCTGGCAAGCTGTGTCTCTCGTTAGATATTGACAGACAGCTAGATGGCACTGATCTTACACACACTGATTCTATCATGTGGATAGAGAGTGGTGACCAAATCTCAGACAGAGATATTGTGAGCTGTCCAAGGATCGGTATAGACTCAGCCACGAAGGAATGGGTGGAGAAACCACTCAGGTTCTATGTGAAGGGCAATCCTTGTGTTAGCAAGAGAAATAGAGCGAGAGAAGAAGAAATGAAGAACTCGGAATGATCACTGGAATAAAGATCATCATCCACTCTACATTATTCAGAGAAATGAATATTGAGTTATCAGCTGATTATGAATACATACATGTAGTTTTTTTTAACCCACAGCAGTTAAGACTTTTATTTAATAAGGGCTGAATAAATCATCTTTCCCTCTTCAAATTGGCATTTTTTTTTTCTTAACCTACATAGTTTGAAAAAAATATATAATACATATATACATGAGCCCATGGGAATGAAAACTGCAAAATTTAAGAAAAACTTGGCAATTGCCAATGGAAATAGTGATTTTATATTTCCCACTGCATTACTAATTGAGAGAGTTTTGATTAGCTTCAATCAGATCACTCTTTAATACTCAAAATTGGCACTCAGTACTGTCTTGGAAATAGACTCAAATTTTTCATTGAATTCATCCCTTTCTGCTAATGCATAATATGTGAAAAGGGATGGTCGCAGATTGTATAACGAGGTGAAAATAAAAGATTCAATCTCCACTTATCGACTGTATGTGTAAATAGGTTACCCGCACTCCGATCCTCCAAAACAAAGAGCTTCCAAAATATTGCACAAATCCACTTCCAGTATAACCGCAGATATTATAAAAAGAAAACTGCTTCGCTAGCACAAGCGAGATTTTGAATTTCTCTGATGGAATTGTAGGGAAGCAAGTTGAACTGCTTTCTCCAAGTGAAATGTAAGAGATGCAAAATGATGTAGAAATGAGTTTGTTCCAGATGAGATGAGGAAGCAAATTCAGAAGTGTGACGTTCCAAAATTAAAATGTTTACTCAATGAGGAAATTTTGAGAAGTCCCTTTTAGTAAAATGAGGGTGGAAGGTTTTATTCTCTTCATTGATGATGAGTCATTAAAGAGAAATGGAGTGTTGATGCAGTTTGGAAAAAATATACACCTGTGGATTCCCTGATGAAAGAGGGAAGGCATGGTCATTGAAGTTCACCACTTGTTGATAAATGATGCCATTGAGATGAGAGTGTGACTTCAGGTGCAATGTGTAATGTCCTCTTAAATTACAGTCGGAAGTGAATTTGAGATACATGTACACTGTATTAAGAAAAGAATATGAGAAAATAATTTGTGGCATTCCATTTCAACAGTTACTGCACAATGGTCACTAAAAGGACACACTGTACTGCTATGGGTTAAAGGAAAATGGAATTTCAAGGATAATTTTTAGAAATGTTTTCAAAATGAAGATATCAGCAAAATAGCAATCTATATTTTGCTAGGATTTTAATGTCATTTGCTATTTTGGTGCTCCAACTTATACGACAGTTCCTCGAGGCACAATTTTTTTTTACAGCTGAAAGTTGCAGTACTAGTGGATTGGAAATAGCATTCTATTTTATTTTTTTGATGGGGGGGCTACTTTGATTTTATATGATATCATTTATGGCAGTAATATATTACTTATTGGACCCTAAGAGTAAGCTTTAGGGCTCTTTTATGATAATATTAATAATACATGTAGTATACAAATATACTTTGCCTTGGAGAAGATTAAACTAGAACCTTGAAATTATGTCAAGAGTTATATTTGTTAATTGTTTCATATTTTGGATCAAAAATTTAAACAAAGAAGTAAATAGTACGATGGCTTACCTTTTACTCTCTCTTGTGCTCATATTCTGAATATCCAAATTAATATAAATTTATGTCATTACACAATATACAAACAAAGTGATCAGAAATTGAGAAACGTAGTAGCTGGGAGTAACCGAAGGTAGGCATTTGAGTTCTTGTATGCCCGCTGAATACTAGTATTTTGGGGTAGGTGATTGTTTTATCCTGAATATTTTGACATCATTTCACAAATAGTGCACTGTTTGGAAAAGTTGTCATCAAGAAGTGAGTCATTTTCTAAATAGTATACCATCATGTCGTCATGATATTGCCAAACGTGCCAACAGTCTGAAAGATTTGAAAATACAAATGATCATGTGAAGGTCTTTTAGCCAATCACTAGAGGATTAATTTTTTTATCCAAAATATAATAACATTTATGTAGCACTTAATACTACGTTTCTTAGGGCTGCACATGTGTATGAATGTTCAATTGAAATTATCAAGTTACAGTTGTAACCATTGTATGGTCACATAAATATCATTGGATTCAATCCCTGTTCCACACTTTAAGTGCTCCATCTCCACTCTCTGGGGAGTATTTGATCTGGCCCGGCACCATTTTACAAGTGCACACATACCAATATAATCATGTGTAAATTGATGTTCGCATCATACTGGGTACACATTTACATGTGGGTGGAGAGTGGGAAATGTGCATTAATGTCTTGTCAAAGGATGTTAGTGCCGGGGTGGGAGTCGAACCCTCAACCCTTTGGCTGAAAGTCAAATGAATGAACCACTACACCACAACACCTCCACACAATTTGTAGTGATAGGGAGCTATTTTGAAATCTGGGGGCTAGATTATGCTAAGCTAATGTGTATTTCCTACCCACTATAGGTCAAGTTTAGGGTTAGTGTCATGTGTAGCATTTGGTTTAGGGTTGTAGTGCAGAATTTGTGTAGTGGACCAGAGTGACTGCAGAGCATTTGTTGTTGGAGCATGCTTTTGGAACAACTATTATTTTGTATGATGATTCTGTAAATTAATTAGATAAGAATTTTCAAGCTCGGGTTACAATCGCCTGTAGAATTCGTACTGCATCATCTGAATTGATAGGAGGAAAACACCTTGTGTACATTTCAAATCTATCATCTATCATATGAAGGGGCTTTTTTATGAAAATTGTAAAAAGAAAAAAGCAAAGGACATGTGGTGTGTCTATCACTGCAATTTCTTTTCTCTTTAACTTTACGGGGTCATTTAGAAAGAAAATGGTACAATACACCCAGTGCAGGGACATAGTAACATGTACATGTGTATGAATATTCAGTTGAAATTATCAAGTTACAATTGTAACCATTGTATGGTCACATAAATAGCACTGCCATAGATACTATATGTACTTGTGTGAATACCTGAAATAGTTTATTGTCTTGGCATTGTTAATTGACCTAATTTTTTAAGTAAGATTTATTTTTTTTTAAATGGCATTTCATCATGTTTAATTCATAAATTATTTTTGTTGGTGTTGGTGATGTCTTCCATTTCTCCTTTTTCCCCCTCTTACATCTATTTCTTCTGCTGGAACTTTCTGTCATGTCTTTCCTCATTTTCTCCTCTTCACTGTTATAGATGAGGGCAAGTTGTAGTGGAAATAACACTCAAGCAAGAATTTCTGTTCAGATTTATGATAGCAGTAAGGCTTAATCTTGTATTTGAGAATGTTCCCAAGTAATCAAATAGCCACACACCAAAGAGTAAAAGGAGATAATACTCCAGCACATTGGTGGATACATGCAAAGCTCTTTTGCGACAGCCATCCAAATTTGTCGAGTTAAACATGGGGCCTAGAAATATTTCTAGGACTCGGTTCATAGTTGTCAATCAAGTAAAGATTTGTAAGCATTTACTCACCTCTTTTGTCTTGTACGCCATGGGAATCAAACCTGGTACTTCCTGATCCCCAGTTCACCGTCTGATCAATCATGCCACAAAAGCAAGTAGGCAGCTAAATGTATTTCTGGTCTTAAGTATGTTAAACCCTAACCCTTACGAGTCACCTAAAAATTGTTCAGAATATATAGCTTCCCATTTTGGACCCTTATATATATAATTCTTTTTTTCTCTCTCATTTTGGGTGGCTGTCACAAAAGGAAGTCTTTTCAAGCTCTTTAACACACAATTTAGGGTCTATTGAAACAATGTGGAACATATTTTCTCAATTCACTAGAACATTGTCTTCAGTCTATCATAACACAAGGAAAGGTGTCAAATAGGAAGTTGTTTCATGAATACAAAATGAAAATGTGAAAGAATGCTCATAGCCATTCTTTTTGTTGTTGTTACAAGAACTTAACCTTCTCTTATGTCTTTCTTCTATTCCTTCTTCACCTCTCACTTTCTTCAATACATTCATCCATCCTTCCTCTCTTACAAGTTTCTCGCTCAATTTTCCTTCATTCATACATAGCCATTTTCCATTATTTTAGTTTTCTCTTTGTCTTTTTCATCAGTGTCTTTCAGATCTTTTCATGTCTTTTACTTACTGCATGTATATACAGTGACATCTAAGAGGATTGTATCAGTGTAACTACATGTATTAAATAAAGGAACACAGTACTTATTTCATATCATTTATAAATCCTTTTAATGTAAACTGAATTCAATAAAATTTCAACAAAAATGTTAAAAATATACATGTATATATACTGTATATGTGTGTGTGATCTAATCCATTAAACATGTATGATAGATACTGTATGCTTGATCAGCAACCCCCCCCCCCCCAAAAAAAAATAAAATGCATAGAATCATACAAACCATACCTTGTTGGGGCAGAAACCTTTGTTGAAAGGCGGGGGGGGGGGACAAAAACCTTGCCTTGTAGAATGTATTTTCCCCACCTGATGTCATCTTGGCCCTCCCAAACTTGCATGGGGGAGGTCTTTAAGGATGAGATGACCAATCTTGATCTTTACAGCTATAATTCACAAAAGAGGTTTAAACCATGGGGTGGTTTAAACCTCCGTAGCTGTACTAAAATAAGCGTAAATAGGTGTATAATGCCCCTGCGCAAACTTGAAGAAAACGGATGATTGAATCAGATTCTGTGCGCACATAATGCTTAAAAAACCCAGGAGGGGGTTTTAACCACCCCATGGTTTAAACCTCTTTTGTGAATTCCTGCCAACATGATTAGTTGTTGTGTGAAGGGGGTGGTGGAGAGATTACATAAGAGCATGAATAGGAATCTGGACTTAATTTGTTATTCGGGGGGGGGGGGGGGGGAGGTGGCTGAAGGAGGAAGAAGAAAAGGGGACACAAGGTAGGAGCAAAGCAATTCCAGGCTGTGGAAAATAATCCTTATATTTGTTCACTTTAACTGCCCCCCCCCCCCTTTCTTGGACAAAAACAATGCAGTGTTTAATTTTTTAAACAGAATGGTCCTGCCCGTTAAACCTGCCCCTCCCCCCCCCCCCCCCATCCCACTTGTTCTGAATGCTGGCTTATTGTTACCAGTATTATCTCCGAACTTCTCTGAAAGGGCACAGAGATGGTCTGATTAGAAATATTCCGGGCACTGATGAGGATTTGATGACCTCTGAATACAGATGTCCAACTTCAGCTGAACTGAGTTGATCATCTTTAGATCCTATCCCACAGATGCCAAGACGAACAGCAGCTGCATTGGTCCACTCCGATGAGAATGGTAACGATCCTGCTGAAAACTGTCCAAGCTCAGAAGGGATTTACACCAGCTCAACATGTCCTGAATCTGTCCATCCAGACGAGGATAGTACTTTTGTTTTCTTTCATCATTCTAAGAAAACTCAACCTCAAGATGGAAAGAAACAGCAACGGGTATATGACAAGTGCAACTGGTGTCTATATTGCGAAAAGCGTTAAAAAGTTTATTGTGTCATGCAGATGAGCTGCAAATGGCACAAATCTCTGTTCTACTACTAATGAGCAGAGAAAGGAAAGCACAGTTGGAACTGTTAAGACATAGGGGTAACTTTTTCCACAATAAGCGTGACGTCAGAACCGGAAAGGAGAACTAATTGTTGCTCATAGACCAGGAAAGAGTGATAACACATCAGAGGTTGATGACTTTTCACCATGCCCCAATGCCTCGGATACGTGAAAAAAAAAACCCCAAACCTATTGCCTATAGCGCCACTGTACCTATTGATGCTGTGACATGCAAACATGTCCCATGAATTTGCTAGTTAATTGCTTACATTAATCCTTTAATTTGTTAGTTAATTATATGCTCTGTATTAAACAATCCATGTGAATTTCCCCACACTTTTTACAAGGACCCACTTCACATGGTATAGAATGTGATACAGCTGGCAGTATAGACCAGCCCGAGCAAACAAGGGATTATGTTCAGGGACAAATGTCCAGCATGGGGTTACAGGGTCACTTGTCCTGTCTGGACAGTATGATAAAACAATGAGTTTAATAACAAGCACATCCAGAGGCCTGATTGGCTAGAAGTTGTTCCCCTTTCTATCTCTTTATGTACATTTCTAGACAAGGAATAATATAGCTTCTGTAAGACAACCCTATGCTATGACTGGCTGGAAGTTAGTTTTCTTTGTTGGCTTTTAATTGGTTTTCAGACAAGGAGGAAAATGCAACAGCACAAATTGCTGACTGCTGTGTTCACGATTCTTTATGTATTTCATTATATATTTTTATGTAACATGTAAAGTGCTGAAATGGCCAACAAGGGTGATTTCAGTTTTTCTCCTGAATAGTAGGGGGAAGGGAGAAATGGGAGGGCAGAAGATGTCCAGGCACGGCCGAGTGCAGACCTATGAGCTGCTAAGCGTACCTTCTCAAAGGCGATTTCTTCTCATATTGTGATAGACGAGCACTTACAAAAAAAATTCAACAAAACTAAACAAGTTAACTGCGGTTGTGGTGAATTACTTCTGTGTTCTGAAGTCACTTGACAAAGCATACCAGTGGTAGCTTCATCACATCTTGGTGGCAGCGGTGGGATCAAGAAGCAAATATTGCACCAGTCCATCAAAGAGTTTTACGTGGACAGAAATCTTGAGACTATTCTGGATGCAGAAATGGAGCAGGTAGCTCTGTGTAGTATTCATCGAAGGAGATGAAGCTGTAAATTTGAGACGATTTTCTTCATCGGAGGAGGTAAAGGTGTGAAAAGTGATTTTGAGCAGAGCTATTGATCCATCGGAAGAGGTAAAGGTGTGAACAGTGATTATGAGCAGAGCTGTTGATCCATCAGAGGAGGTAAAGGTGTGAACTTAAGGCTTAAGCGTTAACAATGAAGACGCCTTGAAACGCACCAGGCTAGACAATGGATATGCACATTGCGACGCATGTTGCAAATATTTTCGGTTGTTTACAAAATATAAAATGAAATTTCCTCCAGCTTTCTTGTGCGAAAGGAAGTATGAAGGTGTATCCTAGCTTGCTGATTTTTCTAGTGTTGCTCAGTATTCTCCCATTTCAAGACAATAACTACAATTCCATTACTGGAGATGAAAATGAGGTTTAGCAGAACATGGGAATGATGGATCAGCCACCATATTTGAAACTAGATGAATCTTCGACCACGCGTGGTCGAACTTTATGCCTCCGCCATTACCAAATCAGAAATAAATGGCACTTCACGTTGATTTATTTTCATTTATACAATGACATCTTTGACCTTGACCTCTGACCTTGTGACCCCCAAATCTGATGAGAGCATTGCCCTTTCCATATGCATACCTGTGCCAAGTTTGAGGTTGATTGGTCACATGGTTGTTGAGTTATGGTGAAAACGAACCATTTCTATGTACATAATGACCTCTATGACCTTTGACCTTTGATCTTCAGACCCCAAAATCTAATCAGATCATTGTCCCTCCCATATGCATACATGAGCCAAGTTTGAAGCCAATCTGTCAAATGGTTCTTAAGTTATCGCGAGAACGAGCCATTTTTATGTGTATTATTACCTCTATGACCTTGACCTTTGACCTTGAGACTCCAAAATCTAATCAGATCATTTTCCCTCCCATATGCATACACGAGCCAAGTTTGAAGTTGATCTGTCAAACGGTTCTTAAGTTATCGCGAGAACGAAAACGGGACGGACGGACGGACGGACGACCCGAAAACATAATGCCTCCGGCAACCACCTACGGTGGGCGGAGGCATAAAAGAAAAAGACTTTCAAATCATGTAACTTTGCACATCATATCATTCGAATTAAATGTATGTAATTTCTGAAACAAAATAGGCTCACAATTGGAATTTTTGATATCGGAATAATAATAACAATATTCAATGTCGTAATTTGGCCAATACAGGATATGTTGAACTCAATATGCAAACAACATTGGACTCATCTTAGACTCGTCATATATATTGGCATATCTCATCCAATATTTACCTCAGGACCATCCAATATTATATAAATATTGTGCTCATGTCATGTTAAAAACAGACAATGTAAGCGATTATGGCAGTACAACGATGAAAAGAATGTCATGTGAATTATGCTATGTAAAGTCAAACAAGTCTGCATTCAAAGACTAGGAACTCTGCTTTTAAAATAAAACAGAGAGGATGTCTTGAATATTCATGTTCTGCATATATGACCCCTGACCCTGAGGCACATTATGTAGGCAATTGCTATGTGCAACATACTTCATGTGTCTGCTGTCTGAGTCATTATGTGTAAATACCAGCGAGAACTCATAGTGCTGTCCTGATCACGTAGAGCTGCCCTGATCATAAGAATTTTTTGTACTAACACTAGCTGCATCCTGGAGAGAACACATAGAGCTATCCTGGTCATAAAAATTCTTTGTGCTTGTCGCATCCTGGAGAGAACACAAGCAGCTGTCCTGATAATAAGAATTCTTTGTACCAACACTACATGCATCATGGAGAGAACACGTTGAGCTGTCCTGATCTGTACTCCTCGCACCCTGGAGAGAACACGTAGAGCTGTCCTGATCTGTACTCATCACATCATGGAGAGAACACGTTGAGCTGTCCTGATCTGTACTCCTCGCACCCTGGAGAGAACATGCAGAGCTGTCCTGATCTGTACTCATCACATCCTGGAGAGAACACGTAGAGCTGTCCTGATCTGTACTCCTTGCATCCTGGAGAGAACACATAGAGCTGTCCTGATCATAAGAATTCTTTGTACTGAATGCTAGCTGCATCTTGGTGAGGGCAAGTTACCAGTACATCTCTAAACTTCTCCAGGAGGGCATATAGCTGTGAGCGGTTGACATTCTCATAGTACATGATTTCCTCTAGATGGTGCATCCCTCTTAAATATGGACAGATTCTGCAAAAGATTCATCAATAACAAGCAGGTTAAATAGAAAATCTTCTTTGGGTGTTTGGGTGAATCTGAAAGTATGACAAGCTAAACACAAAGGCTACACTGTACTTACATCTTCATTTTTGCTTCTTCTTTTTTTCTGCTAACAAAGCAAATTGAAGTGAAACATGGACCTGTTCCATAGATTACTACATTCATGAAGAGCACTTTATAGCCACATGTATGATCAAATCATTAATCATTAATTAAAAAGGATTGCTCTATCTACAGTCTCATATTAGAAAGAAAAATGAGACACAGCTGAAGTGTTTGGGCTTTTCCTTTTGGGGAGAGTGAGTAAATTTCTTATCAACTTGACAATTCTCAACCTCACAATAGACACCTGTTTTCATGTACAACTAATCTACCTTTCCCACTTACTTGGAAATAATTTCTTTTATAATCTTTAACCCTTAAAAGACTGGGGGGGGGGGGGGGGGCATCATGGCCCCCTTGACAATTAACGCCGCACAATTCGAACCGCTGCATTTCATGCCACACCACTTCCGTGACCTTTTTCTTTCAAGTCTTGCATATCTTTTGACACCAAGCTTACAAAAATCAGTCGTACTGTTACCAAGTCACATGACGTTTTGTAACGTCATGTCAGCTTAAAAATGGAGAATTTCTCATTTTTGTGTACAAAACGAATATATTTCCTCATATTTCTTGATTATCACCTATAATTTCTTCTTTAAGCTGTTATTATCATCTATTCTAACTGAATAGTGGTCCAGATAACCCACTGGAAAAGCAAACTTTAAAAAAAAAAACAATAAAAAAGTTTAAATTGAAAAACAGAAAAAAAATAGGAAATTCGTAAGCAAATGGGAACTATATGAAGCGAAATCACTTTCATAATTTTTTTCTTTAATCATAACATCTGTAATCTTTACAAAGAACTTCCTGTATATAATTTCATCTCCAAGGCCTTTCATAACTTGATTATGAATCAAACCATGCATATAATTTGCATAGATTGAAACATTAAATGAAAAAAATAGAGATTTCAAATAAAACTAACGATGGATTTGTGTCCTTTATGTGATTTTCGAGATCATGCAAAATTCTGCTGCAGCCGAGATATTGAAGGGGCCTATCATGCCCTCCCCCCCCCCACCTTCCCCGTCCGCAATTCATCCAAAATAGCCCAGTCTTTTTAGGGTAAAGGTTGTCTTTCCCTCTTTTATGAGTTTGTTACCTAGCAAATAGTTTGATGTCTTCTGGTGTGTTAGCATGAGGTATGGCCAAGACACTAGCTTTTTCTTCCTTGGTAAGATGTTCGGTCAACATGTCCAGTACCTTGCGTCTAGGATGACCACGCCCTTCTTCAGTTGAGTACGAGTCAAAGCTAGCATATGTACTGACACTGTATTCATCCGAATCAACTGAATGATACAATACAAATAAAAAATATTGGGTTTTTGTTCAACACATGGTATGTGAGGTTTGGGATACAGTGTGCATAAAAAACTTCCTATGTGTACTCATGCAGCTGTGTAAGAGAGAATTATGAAGCGTATTATGCTTGTGTCTTGATAAAAGAATTGCCTCAGTCTATCATAACATACAGGTATGTGTAAGAGCCTTTACAGTACAATTCAAGATGTGTTTTGTGCTTGTGTGGTTGACAGAGAGCAGAGATGTAGGCCAAGCCATTTAAGGGGGTCTGACTGTTGGGGGATGGAGGCCCAATAAAATATCAGGTGACTGACCTGTGAAGAATCAGGTCATACTGAAATGAGAAATATAACTGAAGGTAATGAATATCCCCACCCCAATGTGCATGCTAAATTTCCCAATCATTGCTGGAAAATTGAGGAAGCAGTTAGATCCACAATATTTCCCTGATTTATTGTCATTATATGTCGTTACCATGGCAACACAGTTTCCGACACATTCAAAAATTATATCTTGTACATCTTCATTCCAAGACCAATGTGTGTGCCAAACTTCATGAGCATTGCTCAAAAAATGAGGAAGTAGTTTGATCTGCAAGATTTGCAACAGACTGACCGACCGCACCGTGATTCCTACATATCCCCTCCAAACTTCGTTTGGTGGGGGTGTAATTAGGTTGTGAGAGATGGTCATGTAACTTCTTGACACCTTGCCTTTCCTCTATATACTTTTACTTGTCTCTTTTTCTCTTTTGGGGGGTTCTTCTTTATCCTTCCAGATTTGATTAAAGGGCATGTGCCCTCTGGTCCTATAGTGGGTGTCCCAGAAAAAGGGGAACGGTAGATTTTCAGTACTTTACCTTCAGAAAGTAGATAATCTTTTGGCTTTAGTAGGTAAATTATCTTCTATCAAAAAGAATGATACCAAGATCATTAAATTTGGTGAAATAATTTTGATTTTATGCCTGTTTCTTAAAATACAGTGATTATCAAATTTCACGTTTTTCGCAACAGTGGAGAGCAGAATTGTGTCAGGAATGGCCTTTCATATGGCATGTGTATGGCACGTTTTGTTGCTGACATGCATCAATGGACATCCCTCAATCACTGTATTATGAAAGGCCATCCCGACACAAAGCTACTCTCATCAGTCGCCAAAAATTTGAAAATGACTTTTTTTAAAGAAACGGGCATAGAATACAAATTACTTCACCAAATTCAATGATCTTCGTATCATTTTCTTCCTTGGACGATACTTTACCCATTGATGTAAAAAGATTATCTACTTTTTGAAGGTAAAGTGCTGAAAATCCACCGTTCCACTTTTTCTGGGACACCCGGTATAGCTTCACCACTGACGGAATGCATAAACCAGTATGAATACCTACATGACAGGTTTTCTCCTTGACCACTCCCTTGACCGCTGCCTGACCCTTGGGGTGTGATACGCCCTCTAGTGACTGGCGAAGACTCTGAGGGTGGGGTAGAGACTTCCCTCTCTAGATCATCTGTAGATGATTTCTTGGCTAACAATGGATTGGTGATGATGAAGACATACGTGTGTAGCTGAAGATCAATCAAACAAAATATGTGGAAATAGTCGGCTTGATAGTCATATTTAGCCTACAGTGTAATTTATAAAAGTTCTTTCCCTAGAAGTTTTCTTGTTGTTGATTTGTGGTCCTATGTAGTCCATGAACATATTTAGCTTTGTTGCCAAAAAAGCAATTTGGGGCAATTTCCATAATTTGCATAAATCTGAACGGCTGCATATCATGCAGAACAAGTTACACAGGATGTATTAAATGATCTACTTACAAATTATGTACGTTCGCCGATACGGAATGGTGTTGTTCATCTTATAAATGCAACCTCTGATAACACCAATATAAGCTAATAACAAAAAAGTATACTTATACATATATGCATATATATATTTATTCTCATTCATGAATGAATGCTGACAATAAAACAACAACAATGAAAACACTACTTCTGATATAGATGTACATGTACATGTATGATACTTCCATCTGAGGATTCACTGGGCCATAATCTCCAATTTCAATATTACTTTTACAATATTTAAAAACATGCTTTTGTACTGAAATTCAAGTAAACGTCAACTTGGGTATCTGCAGACAAGTGAAAGAGTAAATGCTGTGTTCAGTGCACATACACATTCAGTTCATAGATCAGTTTACATATTCTGTGAAAGTTGTCTTGTGCCACATAAGTGCAGCCATTTTGCCCACCACTGCTTTTTTGTTAACCCATTCATGACAGGAATTATTTAAAGCCTAATTTGATCAGCTTTTATTCTTAAAATTGGCAACACCAACTTTTTTATTTTATTGCTACACTTTTCTTATAAAATGTCATGTATCTGAAATGAATATAAATTGACAGAAATTATGATGAGAAGTCAAAAAGTTGCCAATTTGCAGAGGAAAATGGTGATTTTAAACTTTCTACCACATTGCCAATTTAAGGATTTTAATGCTTATTTTCCTTTAAAAAAAAATTTCAGCATCAAACAATGAATATTGACGTAACCAAAATGGAGACAGTATGTGTAGAATTTTTCTTTGCATGTATTTGGTATGATTTTTAGGGCTTTGCATCAAAAGATATTAGGCCAAACCACAAAATGTGGACCCTCTGTCACAAATGGGTTAACAAATGTGAAAACAGTCATAGACCATTTAGGATCACAAATCAACTAAAAATCTTAAACAGAAAGAACTTTCTAGGTTAAAAGATTTTCAAGCCGACTAAAAAGTAATTATTAGAAGTTAATTTCACTTATTACCTGAAGTTTGATTTGATTGTTACTCTCATTCAATTTGATTCATTGGTTTTGGGATCATCTTAATATAATATCTGAAATCAATAATATACAAGATATGTACAGTGCCAAATACACTAGAATTCAAATGCTCAAAGACACTCAGTGCAAAAGATGAAATCATATAAAAGAACACACACAAACCTAAAAAATGAATAGGATAAAGATGGAGAAATAAAGAGTGATTTACCTGAACCAATAATCTCTTCTGAAGCAACCACACAACAATTCTCACCAGTTCACTTTCAGGCCTCTGCAGGTGATCAAAGGTCAAACTAAGGTCATGAATCAAAGGTTAATCTCAAGATAAATGCAATTATGTCACTACTTTAACAACTCATCTCCTTTCAGATAAGAATGACATTTCAACATTTTGACGTGAAGGTAACCTACATGTAATCAAGAGGGCCTGATTCCTAAGAAGGAAAGCACGATACTGTAAATACCCTATATTTTATATAACAAATATTGCATGCATACCGTCGTTAAATATAACATATATTTACCTCCAAATTAAAAAATTCACTCATGCAATTGGGCTGCAGCCTTGGTGAAATATAATATCACTTGGGAAAGTCTGAATTGTCATTTCATATATTTTGTTATACTGAACACCAAAGCATCTTACATTAGTATAATAAACAGCTTATCGCTGCTTTGCACATGCTGATCATTTATTTCCACTAAATTCAACTAGAACACAAGGCAGTACAGTGTAGCAGAGGAATGATGGGAAAAAATCCCAAATCTACGTAACTGAGAAAGAAGGGAAATCTTTCACTGATAATTAGCACAATTGAGTCCTGGTGCCATATTTACTGATTTTGGCAATGATGCTGTTTCACAACTATCTTGTTCTAGCCTTCTCTATCACCACTCCCTAGCAAGGCCATAAGCAGAAATGTTTTCCTGTGGGGGCAAGAAGATGTTCAATATTTGAGGGAACATGCCAGTGAGGGAGCGAAGCGACAGAGTGGAAGCTTTTGCATTGTTAGAATTGAAATTGAACAATCTGGTGCAGACTTTGAAGGAAGTTTTGGAAATTTTCAATAAAAATGTAAGAAAAAAACAGGAAAATGGGGGTGGGAGGGGGGACAACTGCCCCCTGCCCCTCTTCCATGTGCATACAGTTATGTGCTCCCTAGTCTTTCCCTCCTTTCTCATCTGTTTCTGAAGACCATCCACCCAGACATTTTTTTTCCACTACCATTACTCTTCCCTTTGATCAAACGTGTATCTCCATATTGTGATATTTGTAATTGTATATCATAATGGTTGAAATTATGATGAAAAAGAGAATGTTTTATACCTCTCTTTCTGCCAATCTATTCCTATGCTCACTGAGTGGTAGTGGAAGAGAGAAATCGGCGAGCACCTTAATCAACGATTCACCAAACTTCATTCGGAACTCAACATCTAGAGGCGTTCCACTGGACAAAGTGGAAACCACATAAGATAATTATGATAATGAATACAACCTCATGAAACTGTACTCATCTCTATAATATCCTTTTCTACTACATGTACATTTACATAAAGGATTTCGACAATTCAAAAGTGTGTCTGTTAGTTTAAAGTGATTACACAATGGTTAAAAAAAATTGATACATGATCGAGAATAGAATTCTAAGAACAATAACATTAAGAATTTGATGATTTTCAATGAAAATCAATGCATTTTGGCAAAATATTTGTAATTAGTCAAGGGTTGACCTAAAAATTTGAGTATGAGGTATGATGTAGATGTGGTAACCCAACTTCGCGCATTGCAGTTGTGGCAAGCACTAGACTGTACAATATGTATTATACCTTGCGCGCATTTTGCTAGAATTGCGCGAAAGGGAACCATAATGATGTCATTGTGGGTACCCAATTGAAACTGGGACACAGCTGAGGGGTCAAAAATAGGCTAAAATTTTACCATATTTTGGATTTTTCTTGGCAACACGACTTCTTTTTAAACTTTAGGCAGATGATTTTCTGCTAATAAAATCATGCTCTTTTAAATGAACATTGTTTAACATTATTTCAGCATTGGGTACCCCCTTTAAGTTTTAATACTACCATTCAAATTTGTTAGTTGTAAATTTAAAGCAAAAATTTGTGGTTGCATGAAAATTTTGGGAATTTTTTATGGGGCTAAACTCACGTAAATGCTCACAAGGACTGTCACTAAAAAAAGCTCAGTTTCTGGTCTTGTAGCATTTTCAACCTGGGCCCGTATACTGAAAATTGTTTTATCTTTTATCTTATTTTAAATGTCATAGCAATCAGAAATAAGGTGTTCCATTGGCTTACAGCACGCACTTTTGACTTGTGTGCTTGTCCATGGGTGCAATTTTGCGCAGTTCAAACCAATCACAAGTTCGCCTTCAAAATTTGTTGTGACAATTAAGAGTAAAAAGAAGATAAAAGTTACAACAATTTTCAGAATACTGGCCCTGTACATGTACATAGCATTACTCAGTTTAATACCAAATATTGCCAATGTCTGGAAGCTGGAAATAAAACGTCTATTACACATGACAAATTTACAAAAGGGAAATGGTGATTGTCACCCTAAAGATGTAGATATATTATGGGATAATATGGACTGACAGAAAAACGGATGAGACAGATAACTCTCTGAGCTGTACATTAGGTGTATTCATAAAAGAGAGATGGATTGACAGAATGATAGATAAAATGGATACATCACGGATAAGATACATTGCTCACAGAGATCTAAGGGGAGACATGAATGGTCAGAACAATAGATAAGATGGAAAAATCAGGGAGAAGATGGATTACTCACGGAGATGTAGGAGCATTTGGAGACAAGATGTAAACGTTACTTCCGCAGATAGGATAGATGACCGTAGCTTTACCCCAGTACACTAGATGACCAACAAGCTGGAATACCTGCAGCAAAATAAAAAAAGTCAAGACTTTGATTCATTTGGCAAACTTGGAATAATCATCATAATTTTCTTTGAAATCTTCTCTGATTTTGCCTTTACTTTCTGCTTTTACCTGTGCTCCTTCCACTATTCCGTGTTCTCATTCTCTCTCAAAATTTTTCAAGCTCTTTCGATATCAATTCTCTCCTTCTGCCCCTCCTCTCTTCTGTCCATTCTCCCTGCATGTCTCATCTCTTCTTTTTCTTTTCCTCTCTTCTCATCTTATCTTTTGTCTGCTCATTTCATCTCTTTTCCTCTCTACCCTTTGACCTCCTTCTCTTCTTCTCCATCTCCTATTCCTCTCCTTCTCTTCTTCTCTATTTCCATTGCACCTCTTACTTCCTCTTGACTTCTATCACATTTCTCCCCTCTTACATTTTCTTCCCTCATCTTATCTTCTATTCACTATCCTCTCTTTTTTCTCTCCTTCTCTCTCCTGCCCATAGCCCTTACGCTATCGCCTCTCCTTCACTCTTTTCCCTCTAAATTCCACTTTACATTGCCCCTTTATCCTTTATCCCTCAACTCCTCCCCAATTCCTCCTCCTCTTCCTCTCAATAGCCCTGTTCATATTACCCACCTATCTGTAAGATAGGTGCACATTTTACGCATGTTTTATGGATACGCTTTGGACTGTTGGCAATATAAACTGCTTCCACTGAATATTGCGGTATTCTGCTTCCTCCTATTTTACGCTAATTTTGCGCCCGTTTGATGGCTATATTCACTTCGTGACTTAGTAATACTGCCATATTACTGCAGATACCTGGTGTATATGAACAGCATCCACAAAATAGTCGCAACATTTACGGCTTGTGCAGTGGAGCATAGTGTCTCGTCAACTTACATGATCCTTGGCCAAATGTGCATTGTACGCTGGGTAACCAGGATGCAATGCGGGACTTGCCAACAGAACAGTATACTGTAATATTGTGGATACAAATATGAACGTGGGTGAAAGGGAGAATGCCTCAATATTACAGTAATATTGCAATATTTGTCTACGGGAAAGCGCTTACCGATGTGCATTGGTAATACTGCGGTATCGGGCAATATGAACAGGGTTTCTCTCTCTCTCTCTCTCTCTTTTTCTTTCTTCTCCTCTCTCTTACCTGTGAGAGTGCTAGGTCAGCATCTTGTGAGAGTTGCTGGAGTCGTTTCAGGGGTGTGGCTATATGAATGATTCTATGAAGAGCTGGAGAACAGTCCCGCGGCAAGGACTCCCTCAACGCATTTGGATCCTCCAATAGGAGCATGGCATGGTATGGCCTTATGGCTCCAAGGCTCTTCTCTATACCATTGTGCTGGGTAAACAGAAGACAATTGTAAATGACAGTAAAACCTGTATGTAAAGACCACTTCATAAGGAAGCCAGAAATGTGGTCTCTGTACAGACTACAGACAAGAAGTCTCAATGTCCTGGTAATAAAGAAAGACTTTTAAAAATTAAATATAAACACTGCTCTGAGGCAGAAAAAGAAAAAACAAAACTACAAAAATTTTCCTCAGAAGTGATCTTTGAATACCATTACAGCTAAATACGTGTATTAATGAAAGATATTGTTGTATATCTGCAATAAAAACTACATGCAGAGAATATATGTATCTTGATCTTTCCACTCTAGTGCTTTGTTTTTCCACTGAATATGCAGTTTGCTAATTCTATTTCCTTCTCATTCATTCACTGAATATCTATTGCAGATAAGATATTTCTTCAGTGGAAGCAGCAGTGGTGGCACCAAGGGGGGGGGGGGGGCATGGGGGGGCATTTGCCCCCCCACTCAGAAGCTTTGCCCCCCCAGTTGCCCCCCCCAGAAATTTTGAGGACTGAAAAGAAAAATTATACAGTAATTTGTAAATAAGTAGATGTCGTCATAAGCATCATATTCGAGCTGTGAAGTGCTCTAAAATACAATTTTCCGCTCTTCAAAACTTCGATTGAAAACAAAAAAGTGGTAATTTTTTGCCACTGGGAAGCAGGGGCATAGTAAGGGGGAGGGTGGGAGTGTGACAACCTTTCCCCTCCCCCAACTTAGAGGAAATTCTGTTTTAAAATGCGACATTCTCATAGACTGTCAGAATTTTTCTCTTTTGGCCAGTTGGTTAAGTTTCACTAGTCTGTCTGCAAATATGGTCCAACAAACAGCCATTCAGTGGAAATCTGAGAAAATCAGAGAAAACAGCAAATCAATGGATACAAATACATGTTTGAGTACTGGTATCACTTACCTTGATAGTAATAACCTCTGATACATTGTGTACTTTGTGTGGTAGGCAGAAGCTCACTTCAATCCAGTTATTGATGAATACTCTGGCTATTCCATTTTTATGTAAACTACAGGCACAAGAAAATTTAATAATACTTATTATCAGAATTACAGGTAATAAGCTTGATGAAGTGAAAAACTCTGGATTCAAAGTGGACCAGTCACCAAAGACATTGTGCTCTGTATGTTAGTATGCCACTATACTATATAAAAAATATGAGCTTCAAATATTACTTCTATAAAAAGATATTGCAAGTTAAAATATACTTTCAATACAAAAAAGCAACTAGTGAGGTCTAGTTGACGTACATATATATGTACACCCATGAATTGGAACGTTCACATAATTCGATAGCCATTCGATTCAGCGTGTTGTGGTCTTAGGTTATCCTGTATTTTTTAAAACAAATAACACTTGGTTGTGAGTGCATTGGTTAAAATGAGCACATTTGATAACTTCAGAATTGTCCAAAGCCACTCTGCTACGCGTCATGGCTTCGGACAATTCTAAAGTCTATTGCATGTGCTACTTTAAACAATACACTCACAACTGTGTGCTTGGGGGGGGGGGGGGGTTTGTACAATAATGATAATGATGGATGTTAAAATTTATAGATATGAGGATTCCCTTTACTCAACCTGCATCCTGTTTCAGTATCTGAATAAAGTAACAGAGCCCATCTTACTTTTTTCCCCACTTTCTCAAATGCGGGGGAAAATGCAATGTTTCATCAGTAGTCAAGATTCACAATATTGATACAAAGCCAGTTTAATTGATTCAATTTTATCAAATCGTCTGCTCCTGCTTGGTTGTCAGCTGCCTGCAGATTGAAATGTGAGCGAAGGGACATTGTCAAAGAAACTGGAACGGGGTAGCAACTGGCCTAGCATTCTTAATTGTTGGCAATTGTGAAATCTCTTGACTGGGTACCTACTTTCACGTCAGTACGTCCTTTTGATAAATGAAATACGCTTTGCACATATGACAGCTTCTTTACAGAGAAATTTACAAACATATTTTAGCCATATCTAGTGTCCAAATAAAGTGTTGCCTCATTTAACAGAGCTTCGATCGGCTTTGCTGCATGCCGTCTATGATCACTGACTTTGTGAATTATGAACTAGTACATTATAAATGACTCATACAAGCTCGCAAATGTATCACTGATATCATTTAATCATTCAATTTGGCTTAATATTTTCAGGGGAACTACATCATCTGATTGCAATACTTGCTTCTCACCTCTTTCAAAATCAACAATATTGAAAATACACTGAGAAGGGCTGGTCAACAAGGTACGGCAGTATGTACACAAAGCTATAGCATGAGTTCCTGGACCTGGAAGGGGTTTACCAACAAAATCAGGAAAATGAGGGAAATTAAATAAAGCCCCACTTGGTTTATGTTTAACAATATGCGATAGGGAGATATTCTCTATAAGCATCCTTATGTCTTTTTGAGTTTGCTAATATATTCACTCATTAACACATCATGGGCTGTGGCATTAAATCATTGACCATACTATACATGTTTATTCTTACCCTTCATACACATCTCTAAGATCTTGTGTGAGTTTGCTCCTGTGTAACATAAGATGAAATGGAGATTCCTTGCAGTCTGCTAACAAAGAAGGAAACATAACCATCAAAAATCAATTCATTTATTTGTTTAAAAATACATATGACGATACAAAGTATAAAAGCACAAGATAGAGGGGACAACAAGGAATGCAGAAAGGTTTATAAACAGCTGCCACCTTTGGTATCAAAATACAATATTGTATATAATAGAAATGGACATACTGAATGGATATTATACAAGATAATATTTTATTATTTCTTTTTTTAAAGACAATTAAAGTGATTTCAAGGAGAATGAGAAAGAAAAATGAAAACAGAATAAAACTTTTAAAAAGTAAAACTTGTAAAAGTAAATGTTGGACTCAGGAAAACAATGCTAAAATAAGCTGTCTTTCATTATTTAATCCATCAAGCCAATGATAATGAAGGTAATAATGGTAATGATGATGATGGTAATGGTGGTAATGACGATGATGATGATGGTAATAGTGGTAATGATGATGATGATGATGATGATGGTAATGGTGGTAATGATGACGATGATGATGATAATTGCGATAATGATGATGATGATGATGTTAATGGTGTGATGATGATCATAACGAAGGTGATGTTAAATGGTGGTGGTGATGATGATGATGATGGTAATGGTGGTAATGACGACGATGATGATGATAATCGTGATGATGATGATGATGATGATGATAATGGTGTGATGATGATGATAATGAAGGTGATGTTAAATGATGATGATGATGATGAAGGTGGTGATGATGATGTTGATAATGGTGGTGATGATGATGATAATGAAGGTGATGTTAAATGATGATGATAACAGTGGTGGCGGTGGTGATCATGATGATGATATTGAAGGTGATGTTAAATGATGATGATGATAATGAAGGGTGATGGTATAAGATGATGATCGTAATAATGATGCTGCCTGTTGATGCCATTGTTGATATTATGGTATTTCAATTATCATTATTATCATTATCAGGCCTCGAAATAATCGACGGCCATCGATGGCCATGGCCGCCGATGCCCTCATTACTGGCCGTGATGCCCTTCTTCTCTTTGCTTCAAGTTACGGCCACTAAAATTGTGCCCTTTTTCATTTGGCCGAGGTGCCCTTTTTTCTCATAAATATGCCCTTTTCTTATATGTAATATGCCCTTTTTTAAAGTCTACACTTTTTCTTGGTGAGTAAAACTGTCTCCAATCTCATAAAACAAAAAAAAATGATAATGTTTTGCAAAGCATCGCATCCGATACGATGAGCTAGTGTTTGTGCACGTGCATGCAGCCAGCCGGTCAGAGCCAAGCCTGCCTAGCGCCTGGCCGGCTGGCCTGGGCGGCATTGCACTGCTGCTTACATTGCATTGGTGTAGCTAGCTGTGTGCTGCTGCGCACACACACACGGCATACACACTCATACACAAAATGTGCACAAGCTGTCTGCAACGGTCCTGGATTTCGAAGTCAGAAATCACAACCCTGAATATCTGCTTCTGGCCTTCAAAAAGTATTTGTGGCTTGCAGAAGTTTTAACCGAGTTTATTGCCATTTTCCATGATTCAGGTGAACTCAAAATTGGCTTTTTCCTCATCCAATCGATTGTTAAAGTTCCTTGCTGATTCACAGCAGTTACTTTAGCAGGTAAAAGCAACACTTCTTCCCCAGCACTAGCAGCCCAGCTCTTCTTCATTACTGATGGTGTGGTGATGCAAGTTTTGTGCTTCAACGAGACATTACCGAGGCTATTTTTTTTTTTTTTTTTTACTCTATAACTACATTGAGAGATATATCTAAATCTATCTGTGATTAGTTGTATCTGGTCAGTATTATTTATTGCTGCATGCAAGATTTTACAAAAATGATGGCATGCCTTTATTGTAGGCCTAACAGTTAGATCTACATCATCTTCATTTTCAAATGTAATGAAGGTAATAAAATGGTTGCACATGAATGTACATTACAACAAAAATTTCTGAGATTTGTGTTTTGATATATCATTCAAAGGTTGCTTTCAGACTTGTGCATTGTGAATAATTTGTTGTTTCTTTTGTGAATAATTTGTACCGGTTTAATAATGAAAATAACGTAGGCCTACACCGTACTACAGAACTCCCCCCCCTTGAAAAAAAAAACACCAACAAATAATTTATTATATGCCCCCTAAAAAGTGGGCGTGGTGCCCCTCTGTTTGGCCTTGGTGTCCTCTGCCACCTGGCCTCTGTGAAAAAAGTGCTCCTCACCAAAGTGGCCTTGCCCCCCCAATCCTATTTCGAGGCCTGCATTATTACTATTATCATTATTCTTATTATCATCATCATTATCATTAGCATCATTATTATTATCAATATCTTATTACAGTCAATAACACTATAATTACCTTCATTTATTATCGACATGTCTGTGTATACAACTTTGCCTACTAGATACTTACCTTCAGGTTGGCCAGCTACTTCATCTTCTGCTCTAACCATGATAACTACTTGATGAGACAGGTAACCACATCTCTTTTCTTCATGCTTCAAGGCTAATGCTAATCGTTTACTCAGATCCTGGTAACAGTGGACCAGAGACCAGTCTGCACTCGCCTTCAACCAATGAGAACAAGGGTCAGTATAAAAACATAGAAAGTTCAAAAGAGCTTTTAATATGATTTAAAATACATTTTAAAGCTCAAAACCCTCTACATGTATTTTCAATGTATTAACAACTGGGTATTGGCACTCTTCAAGATTATACTCTGAACATATCAGCATAATATTCAACAATGATAATGAAATGTCTCACTGCTAAGGAAACGAATATATACTATTTGTAGATAAGCAGCCAGTGGACCTGCAAATTTCTTTTCAGGAACCTTGATAGTGAGCATTAATATTTTATCAAATGACATACATGTAAGTGTAATGACCTAATTTCAAACTCAGGGGTGGTATTCTGAGATCCATTTTATTTAAGATAAAATCAGTGAGATAAAATACCCTTAAAATTTTTTTTCAAATCAGTATTCTGAGAACCATTTTATCTCGATTTTATCTCATCTAAGACACGCCCATTTATGATGCAATAACCAATAAAAAAGCTTGTTAAATCACACTCTCATCTTGCTCAGCCGATGAAATTGCTTTCCACCAGTAGGTGGGGCAAAAAAGCGTGAATGCGTTATTTGTACAAATTTCAATACGCTGTCTGTGCCTTCATTCAAACGCAAACACATTTTGACTGGTATTTTGCTGAAAAATCACTTCGGTATTTTCCGAGGTGTCAGCATGCCATTTCGAGGCCAATATTAGTCAATAAAAATCTTTAAATTCAATCCAATCATCATATGGCAAGGTTGCTAGAGTAATACAGCCAATAATTATGGTATTTTGCTTTATTTTCAGCTGAAGACTAAAAGCGAATTTATCAAGAAATATTGTGCATACTACCTCCGGGAAGTCCTGGGGTATTCTGAGCACCATTTTATCTTAGATTTTTTAAATTTTAGGGTTTTATTGTATCTTTTCTTTCAAAGTAAGATGGGTATAAGCGTGGAAGCTGCGCATTTGTCTTATAGCTGCAGTAGGTACGCGCGCTGGAGATAAAATGAAGATAAAATCTGAGATTTCAAAGTGGTCTCAGAATACCGATTTCATTTTAAACATAAAATTTAAAAAATCTAAGATAAAATGGTGCTCAGAATACCACCCCAGGACTTCAGGAATTATGAGATAACTACTCAACCACTGCACCATCAGTTGTAGGTATGGATGTAAGGGGTGGGGATGGATGGGAGAAAAGTGGAAAAAATGTTTTACTAGTCTCTGCTTAATTTTAGTGTTACACATGTATCAGACTTACTTGTAGAACAAAGACCACATTGAACATGTTGATGGTTGATCCTTCCCTCGTAGATGAATTTGCTCTCTGCAAGGAACAACATGGCCGCAATAAGAATGTCATTCAGACAAAGTCAAAATCGGTGCAAAACATCTACACAAAATAAACTTTTCACCAGCTACAAATAATTGTGATATTAAGGTATACACTCTGTCATCACTCTGACAAAATCTAACCATGCAGTCACTATAAAATAAAAACATATAGTCAAGATTCCTCCATTTAAAAAAAAAGAATACAAACTTATCCCAAGGATAAACACTTGCATTTGTGACACATTACCCACAAGTTCTACATGTAACTCAAGATCCCCAGGATTTCAAAGTTTGAACTGGGGGCTCATACATGCAGCCCATAAAAATTACAATCCAGACCCTGACACAAACAGATTGTTTGGATTTTCACTTACCCACTTAGCATTGACATCCTGTACAAGTAGAGGATGACCAACAAACTTGACATCATCAACAGTTACCTCAAACCTCTGATCACAAAGGTCTGTGTTACTGGGTGATAATATGTTAGCCAGCACATTGTCAAGCTCACTGCATAGAAGGATGAAAAAGATGAAATAAAGGCAAATACTTTAATATTTTCACAGGATAGGAGGGGGCACCATGGCTTGGTGATAGAGCAGTGGTTCGCAACGTGAACTACCTGAGTTCGGGTGGATGTGCCAGAGCTCTTTGGTGAGGCATCAATCCTAATCACCAAATCCCTCAGAGGTCTTAGAACTGTAGGTCCCCTTGATGCTTACTTACAAGCATACAAATGTTTTCTTAGCAGTCAGGTAAAATAACCAACCATTTAACCAGCCATTTCACCACAATTTCCAAATGATTAGAGTTCTTGTAACTGTTGAAGGTACTACAACTTACAAGTAATAATTTATCTGTTGTTGTACTCATTTTTTTTCAGGGAGAGAAGGAAGGAGGGTTACAGTGGATTTTCCTTAAATAAGCACTGGGAAATACATTTATCCCTAAGTAACAAATAGGCTACAACTTTGTATTTTCCCTCAAAGTGCATTCATGGAAAGTATGTACTTAAAAAATAAGGGGCTAAAAAGAGAGAGTATATATGTACATGTACCATTCTGGCATTTTGAAACATTTTGATGTTTCACCCTAAAAGTTATCAATATTTCATATTTCATATTTTTTTCATTCAATTTCTTTTTTTTTTAAACTTAAGTGGAATAATGACTATAATATCAGAGTGTTTATCCAAAGTGATATCAGTAAAACCAAGGCAGTATAGGTATTCTATTCGATTGGAAATGTGTTCTACTGTTAGTATTATATTTCAAGTTTGGGAGCAGTGATAGATACATGTTTTTGCTTACTCTAGATAAAGATGATAATCTAAGAGGAAGGGAGTTTTTACGGAACATCACAAGAGGGGCTCTACAAGAGTACAGAATGAACAGGTAATGGTACATGAACTATGTCCTCAGTGCAAAAAGAAATAAAGATAAATAAAATCAATATATTACAAGACATACCCAGATATGATACATGACTGTCTTGTAGATGACTGACTAATTGAGCTGGTGTAAGCATCATCCTCATGAGTCTGCAGAGCAAAGGGATTATCTGACTGATCTGTGGAAGAAAGCAAGTTATTAAAAAGACATTTTTATAATTTCAGAACACAGGATATGACCAAAAGAAGTGAAAAGTCATGCAACTATACAAACATCACCTTATATATCTGTCTGCTAAAGAAGCTAGATTTCTGAATTTAGAAAATATTTAATCTTTACAAGGGTCTTTTTCATTTAATTTTGTTCTTCCTGGAGATTAAACAGGACAAATAAACAA
>CM057155.1:27686780-27725535 GCA_029962745.1 Echinometra lucunter | reverse complement strand
CATCCAGAGTATCGTAGAGGTACCTTGCTCTCAGTTGCTCCATGCTCCGTCGTATCTTCAGACTCAAGCAAGATATCCGACTCATCGGAGTTACCCGACATCTGATTTACCCGACATCACTGAACCAAGCCTACGCATCAATGACAGCCAATACCGCGTCCACGAACAGTGAATCACCTCCCTTGTGTAGAACTCTCATAGATTGTTTGTAAGCGTCATAGTAATTGAAAACCGGAGGTATTATTTATTTTTCATATACATAATTCTTGCTTGAAATACAAAGTTTTTTTTTCCTTTTTGCCAAACTTGATGTAAACAAATAATCCAATAAATAATTGTTAAATTTTTCTGTTATTTTGAAACCAAGAACTGTTGTATTGTAGCAGTTTTATTTCGATCGTCTGTTTTTCTTATTCAGAGCAATTTTCTAGTGACAGTTATAATGATAATATTTACTATCATTATTGCTGTTCCTATCCTTTCTAAACATGTTAATTCAGTTTAATTGTAAGCAAACATCCTTCCCTAAAACCTGATTGTACATGTCATGCCCACCTAGTGAGGTGGGGGATGCATACCCCCACCCCCCCCCCCCCCCCCCCCCCCCCCCCCCCGCTGTCT
Organism: Echinometra lucunter; assembly: GCA_029962745.1. Lineage (NCBI taxonomy): Eukaryota > Metazoa > Echinodermata > Echinoidea > Camarodonta > Echinometridae > Echinometra > Echinometra lucunter. The sequence continues at coordinate 27,724,914 of CM057155.1, read as the reverse complement.
ACACCCCTGCTCAGCGATTTTCTCTTGGCACGACTGATTTTCGTTTTGGGGACGGCAACGGAATCGTGAATGATTCAGCCGATGTGATCTAGCGGCGAAAGGGGCATCGTGAGCTTTTATAAACCTGAATAAGCGCAGGAGCAGCGTAACTAAAACGGAAACAGCAGCGTGGCTAAAGTGGAAACGGCGTAGTTAAAGCGGGAACGAAACGTGTTGAGAGCATTGTAGGAACCCGCCTTGATTACAGTAGAGGGGGAAAGCGTAGAGAGCGTAATAGAGAGCGTAGTAAGAGCGGTTACAGCGGAAAAGTCGTCATTAGATCGGGGTAGAGCGGGGCAGCAGCGGGACCACAGCTGCGTCCTGTTTACGTCCGTTCTGGTGCCGCTGTCATGATCACTCCGCTGTGTTAACGCTTTAGTTATGTTCTTTCGCTTTACGATGAACTTTGATCTGTAAGATCGGGATCAAGTTTTGAACATGTTCAAAATTTCTTACCGATCTGAACAACTACCCGATTCTTCTGCGTTCCCCCAACGCTGCCGCCACGATGTTTCCGATTTAAAACGACCCTTGTACGCTTTTGCCGCTCGATCTCCGCCGATTTGATAGATCAGGAGAGATCGGTATCCAGATCGTGATAGTGGAATGGGGCCTTTAAATAACAACAGTAAACTCGACACAAAGGGCCTCTAGAGACGTGAAGCGTGTTTAAATATTCAGGGGAAATGACGCATCTAATGGCTAGATTATGAACCTCCCTGTTTTTGAATTTTGCGAGCGAGCGAAGCAAGCAAGCCAAAAGTAAAAAATTTCTTATTACGAGAGAAGTGTTATATTGTCATCAAAATATACCATCTATACCTATATGATATAGAAAATACATATCTGGTCACTTCGCTGCCAGATATGACTCTATTTTTAGCACATAGCTGGCCCCTTTGTTTCCTGTCCGAAACCACCCTTTTTCTAAATATTACAAGCGAGCAAACACGCATTCTTTTTTATGGTGGAAGTAGTAACCCCTTCAGCAGAATACCGTGTGGGCCTATGAAACATCTAAATTATTTATTCGGTCAGCACACTTGCCGAATTTGTTTGATTTCCAAAACCATTATAACGAGTGGTTGACCACAGCGAGCGAGGAAAATATTCTCTTTTTCATGGTAGAAGTGTTTATTTCGTCATCAAAATAGCCTATAAAATATCGTAATGATATATTCGATCACCTGTGTGCATAATATGACTCTATTTAGCTACTTCGCTTGCCACCTGAAACCATTCTGTTTCGACGAGATAGCGAAGTCAGAGATCGACAAAAAACTATGGATTGGTATCGTTACAAAATTACTGTAGATTTTAAAGAAAATTTGTCAACCACCTTGTGACCCAAATATTATGATATTTTGGAAGTTTGCTGCTGAAATAAGCTGTTTAATGCCCGAAATTATCTTGTTTCTAGCTTTTTCAAGTGAGAATAGAGAATGAGCAAACGAAAAAATGGGATTTTCTTTTACTCTAGGCCATTATTGAAAGTGTATCTATTTTTAGGTCAACTTGTCACTTGATTTCTTAGAGTGATATTCAGGCCTAGTAATATCATTCTATGAGCACGATGAGTAGAAGAATGGTATAACTTAATGAGATAGAGACACAAGATGCAAACGGATTCCCTTGCATAAGAACAGGGTGCCATTGCATAAAATTTGCTATTATAGTAACTTTTTCATGGAATACTGGATTTTGATTGGCTGTTGAGCAATGTTACCATAGTAGTTACCATTGATAGCAAAGTTATTATTTTATAGTAAGTTGGATAAGATACTTAAATGGAAATGAGTGAAGTGAGCGAGCACTTTCCGGTTTCCCAATTTTTTTTCTGTTTCCTTGTTTTCTGCTTTCTTTTCACTTTCTTTCCTTTCTTTTCTTCTCTTTTCTCTTTTTCCTTTTCATAATTTTTTTTTTTCAGTTCAGAAATGATTGTGGGGGCAAAATGATCTTTGCCCTCCGGATTTTTTTTTTTTTTTGGGGGGGGGGGGAGGTTCAACTGCCTCCCCCCCCCCCCCCCCCCCCGATCGACTTCTCGATCTGAGCTAAAGGTGAAATATGCAGACATCGATTAATTTACTTCTGTTTACAAACATTTTTATTGCGAAGTATGTTTTTTTGCTATGTATGGGAAATGCAGGGATGCAGTCACACTTTGTTAAAGCATGAGAAAAAAACTGGGGCATCCCATTTGGCACTTCATATTCAAGTCGGTATGCATGCGCATATAATGCGCATGCAGCGCAGCCACGCTGCGCTGCATGCAGCCTAGGAACAGCTTTATGAAGCACCCCCATTGGACTACCTTTAGCGACCAATAAGACTTCCGGTCTGCGACCAATAAGACTTCCGGTCTGCGTTAGCACACTAAATACGGGAATTTGGCGCTATGGTGTCTGTGAAAAAGCCAATGAAAAGTGAAAAGCGGATTGTTGCTAATATAGCAGAATTAAATTGATATCAAAATGTAATTTGACCCTCGACTATTAGGAACAAGTTGCGTCAAATTTAAGCTAACAAATGCTCTCTAATTTGGTATATTCTAGAGCTATTTTTTTTTTTTTTTTTTAAGATTGAACAGGCCTATGCGAAGTAGACGTTCAACTTTTCGGGGCTAAATGTGGCAAGTGTTATGTATGCATGTTATAGTGCAATTTTCATATATAGTTAGACAAAAGAAATCAGCAAAATGTATTTCAATATGAAATTTTGCCCACACAAGTCATGTGCTTCAACGGTAAATGCAGACTAAAGCAGAGCATTTAAAAAGAGTAATTTAATGTCGGTTTAATGTAGATTTCAAACAAGCTTATTCGTGGATGAGAACATTCAAGCACGATCAGTGATACAACACGAAAAAAACCTCTTCAAGGGCTTTTATAGGTATCACACGACATTTTAACTAAATAATGGCATACATGAGGTAAAAGCTGAAGAGTTGCTCTTTACTCTCATATAGATGGCATGACGAAACTTTTCGTCTGGATCTTACTGTTTTAAAATGAATCTAGGGGTCAAACCGGCAAAATACACCAATTCCGCACAATGTTCGCTCATTCTTACCTTCAAATGACATAAAACGTTTCTGACTTTATGGCCTTTGAAATATATCGTATGACATTTAAACTAAATAATGGCATACATGAGGTAAAAGCTGAAGAGTTGTTCTTTACTCTCATATAAGTGGCATGCCGAAACTTTTTGTCTGGATCTTACTGTTTTAAAATGAATTTAGGGGGTCAAACCGGCAAAATACATCCATTTCGGGCAATGTTCGCTCATTCTTTTCCGAAAATGACAAAACTCGTTTCTGAATTCACGGCCTTTGAAATATATCGTATGACATTTTAACTAAGAGTAAAGAGCAATTCTTCAGCTTTTACCTCATGTATGCCATTATTTAGTTAAAATGTCATACGATATATTTCAAAGGCCATGAATTCAGAAACGAGTTTTGTCATTTTCGAATAAGAATGAGCGAACATTGTGCCAAATCGGTGTATTTTGCCGGTTTGACTCCCGATTTCATTTTAAAACAGTAAGATCCAGATAAAAAGTTTCGGCATGCCACCTATATGAGAGTAAAGAACAACTCTTCAGCTTTTACCTCATGTATGCCATTATTTAGTTAAAATGTCATACGATATATTTCAAAGGCCATGAATTCAGAAACGAGTTTTGTCATTTTCGGAAAAGAATAAGCGAACATTGTGCGGAATGGGTGTATTTTGCCGGTTTGACCCCTAGATTCATTTTAAAACAGTAAGATCCAGACGAAAAGTTTCGGCATGCCACTTATATGAGAGTAAAGAGCAACTCGTCAGCTTTTACTTCATGTATGCCATTATTTAGTTAAAATGTCATACGATATATTTCAAAGGCCATAAAGTCAGAAACGTTTAATGTCATTTGAAGGTAAGAATGAGCGAACATTGTGCGTAATGGGTGTATTTTGCCGGTTTGACCCCTAGATTCATTTTTAAACAGTAAGATCCAGACAAAAAGTTTCGGCATGCCACTTATACGAGAGTAAAGAGCAACACTTCAGCTTTTACCTCATGTATGCCATTATTCAGTTAAAATGTCATACGATATATTTCAAAGGCCGTGAATTCAGAAACGAGTTTTGTCATTTTCGAATAAGAATGAGCGAACATTGTGCGGAATTGGCGTATATTGCCGGTTTGAACCCCGATTTCATTTTAAAACAGTAAGATCCAGACAAAAAGTTTCGGCATGCCACCTATATGAGAGTAAAGAGCAATTCTTCATTTTTTACCTCATGTATGCCATAGTTTAGTTAAAATGTCATACGATATATTTCAAAGGCCGTGAATTCAGAAACGAGTTTTGTCATTTTCGAATAAGAATGAGCGAACATTGTGCGAAATCGGTGTATTTTGCCGGTTTGACTCCCGATTTCATTTTAAAACAGTAAGATCCAGATAAAAAGTTTCGGCATGCCATCTATATGAGAGAAAAGAGCAACTCTTCAGCTTTTATCTCATGTATGCCATTGTTTAGTTAAAATGTCATACGATATATTTCAAAGGCCATGAATTCAGAAATGAGTTTTGTCATTTTCGGAAAAGAATGAGCGAACATTGTGCGGAATGGGTGTATTTTGCCGGTTTGACCCCTAGATTAATTTTAAAACAGTAAGATCCAGACAAAAAGTTTCGGCATGCCACTTATACGAGAGTAAAGAGCAATTCTTCAGCTTTTACCTCATGTATGCCATTATTTAGTTAAAATGTCATACGATATATTTCAAAGGCCATGAATTCAGAAACGAGTTTTGTCATTTTCGAATAAGAATGAGCGAACATTGTGCCAAATCGGTGTATTTTGCTGGTTTGACTCCCGATTTCATTTTAAAACAGTAAGATCCAGATAAAAAGTTTCGGCATGCCACCTATATGAGAGTAAAGAACAACTCTTTAGCTTTTACCTCATGTATGCCATTATTTAGTTAAAATGTCATACGATATATTTCAAAGGCCATGAATTCAGAAACGAGTTTTGTCATTTTCGGAAAAGAATAAGCGAACATTGTGCGTAATGGGTGTATTTTGCCGGTTTGACCCCTAGATTCATTTTTAAACAGTAAGATCCAGACAAAAAGTTTCGGCATGCCACTTATACGAGAGTAAAGAGCAACTCTTCAGCTTTTACCTCATGTATGCCATTATTTATTTAAAATGTCATACGATATATTTCAAAGGCCATGAATTCAGAAACGAGTTTTGTCATTTTCGGAAAAGAATAAGCGAACATTGTGCGGAATGGGTGTATTTTGCCGGTTTGACCCCTAGATTCATTTTAAAACAGTAAGATCCAGATAAAAAGTTTCGGCATGCCACCTATATGAGAGTAAAGAACAACTCTTCAACTTTTACCTCATGTATGCCATTATTTAGTTAAAATGTCATACGATATATTTCAAAGGCCATAAAATCAGAAACGTTTAATGTCATTTGAAGGTAAGAATGAGCGAACATTGTGCGTAATGGGTGTATTTTGCCGGTTTGACCCCTAGATTCATTTTTAAACAGTAAGATCCAGACAAAAAGTTTCGGCATGCCACTTATACGAGAGTAAAGAGCAACACTTCAGCTTTTACCTCATGTATGCCATTATTCAGTTAAAATGTCATACGATATATTTCAAAGGCCATGAATTCAGAAACGAGTTTTGTCATTTTCGGAAAAGAATAAGCGAACATTGTGCGGAATGGGTGTATTTTGCCGGTTTGACCCCTAGATTCATTTTAAAACAGTAAGATCCAGACGAAAAGTTTCGGCATGCCACTTATATGAGAGTAAAGAACAACTCGTCAGCTTTTACCTCATGTATGCCATTATTTAGTTAAAATGTCATACGATATATTTCAAAGGCCATAAAGTCAGAAACGTTTAATGTCATTTGAAGGTAAGAATGAGCGAACATTGTGCGTAATGGGTGTATTTTGCCGGTTTGACCCCTAGATTCATTTTTAAACAGTAAGATCCAGACAAAAAGTTTCGGCATGCCACTTATACGAGAGTAAAGAGCAACTCTTCAGCTTTTACCTCATGTATGCCATTATTTAGTTAAAATGTCATACGATATATTTCAAAGGCCGTGAATTCAGAAACGAGTTTTGTCATTTTCGAATGAGAATGAGCGAACATGAAGTCAGAAATGACTTCGGTCATTTTCGAATAAGAATGAGCGAACATTGTGCGGAATGGGTGTATATTGCCGGTTTGACCCCTGAATTCACTTTAAAACAGTAAGATCCAGATAAAAAGTTTCGGCATGCCACCTTTATGAGAATAAAGAGCAACTCTTCAGCTTTTACCTCATGTATGCCATTATTTAGTTAAAATGTCATACAATATATTTTATAGGCCATGAATTCAGAAACGAGTTTTGTCATATTCGGAAAAGAATGAGCGAACATTGTGCGGAATTGGTGTATTTTACCGGTTTGACCCCTGAATTTATTTTGAAGCACTAAGGTCCAGACAAAAAAAAAATCGGTTGAAATGTCACAAGATACTTTTCAAAGCCCTTTGACTACGAAAAAAACGCAATTTTACTCTTTCTAAACGCAATTGTACTTTTTCTTTTGTTTGTTTGTTCTTTTGGCGACACCATACCCCTTAGAATGGTCCGCTAAATTTCCTCTTATTGGTCGCGGGCTTATTGGTCGCCAGTTTCAAGGAGCGAGCACCCCCAGGTGACTTTTGAACAGAAGTTTGAGTGACGGGGATTTAGCAGTTTTAATTGAAGAATCTGATGCCGTGAGTACAAAGAATTAATTTTAAAAATATTTTGTATACCCGGTAGATCTACGTGACAAATTGGAGAGTTTTCTTCAGTCTATGGCTTGTAGGGTCGTGCATCAATCATGACTGAGACTCTGAGTCTGACTCTGAGCCTCGAGCTGAGCACAGCTCGTCGTGCGTTCACCTCGGTCCCACAGCATGATATTCTGCGTAACCTTCCCATGAGATTATTAATATTATTTTTTTTTACCAGTTAGACCGGAACTTAAGTGTCGCTTCCACTTATATACCAAATGTACACTTGTACATTGAAGTGTTTTCTTCTGGTTCCTATTCTGCAGGTTTGCCGTTTTTTCTAGTTCAGAGTCTAACTGTTAACTGTAACAGTTAATATCTCCTGCTTGCTGCAGATAAAGGGCATGAGGCAGTCCTTATTCTTTTGGACTACTCTGCTGCGTTTGATACGTTGGATCACCATGTTCTTCTTCATCGTCTGGAGTATGATTATGGTTTCAGTGGTACTGTTCTCCAGTGGTTAAAATCCTACCTTGCTGAACGCAGCCAGATGGTTATCGTGAACGGTTCCTGTTCTAAACCCTTCTCTATGACTATGTCTCATGGGGTCCCGCAAGGCTCCGTCATCGGACCGTTAATGTACATCCTGTATACTGGCCCTTTAGGAAGGATTATCAGCTCTCATTCCGGTGTCCAGTATGCAACCTATGCTGATGATACCCAGATATATCTGATCATGAAACCTACTGATCGAGGAGATGCCATTCGGAGACTCGGTGCTTGTATCGCTGATGTGAAAAGGTGGTCTTCTGTGAATAAATTCCAGCTCAATGAATTAAAAACAGAAATACTGCATGTATTTTCTAAGTTTCGTAGCTCTGGCCACCTACCCTGTCTTGACTTGCTCTCCGGAACCATCAGTGGTTCAGAGAGTGTTAGAGACCTTGGAGTTACTGTGGATAACAACCTGACCCTTAATCAGCACATTAGAAATGTTTGCCGTTGCGCTTCATGGGGTATCAGTAAAATTGGAAAGATCAGAAAATATCTTGACAAATCAGCTACTGAGCGAATAGTACATGCCTTTGTCTCTTCACACTTGGACTATTGTAATGGTTTACTTGCTGGTCTCCCATATTCGACTATAGCGCCCCTTCAAAGAATACAAAATTCTGCAGCTAGACTAATTACCCTAACTAAAAAATCTGAACACATTACCCCAGTTCTACATTCTCTTCACTGGCTCCAGATCCAAAACTCTGGAACAATCTTCCCATCTATATTCGTGAGGCCTCCACTATAGACTCATTCAAAACACTTCTTAAAACTCATCTTGTTAGGCAATCCTCTTCTTAGTTAATGTATTTTATATGTGTTCTTCCACTTTTTTCTCTTTTGCTCTCTTTTTCTCATGCGCTTAGAAACAATGTATTAAGCGCAATATAAATGTTACATATTATTATTATATTATTAATACTAGTCTGATAGTAACAGTTAGTTACTTTAGTAAAGATGCCAATGGCAATGATGCCGTACGAGTGGCAAACGGAAATATCTACGCTTCCCCTTCAATGGGATCTCGTATCAAGTCAAGTAATGAGAAAACAAAAAGGAAATAAAAATAATTGAAGACAAAAACTATGTTTAAAAATACAATGATATAGATCTATTCACCCAAAGCACAATTTGTCCTTTTCCTTGTGTTAGCAGTGAAGATGTTGTAGATTTCATCGGATTTCAGTCCTCTACTTCTTCAGGTAGTGTGGAACTGATGGGCCAAAGAGGAGAGGTCAGTGACTGCGGGGGCGCAGGTGATCACTAAATTGCATGGGGCATTGGTAAATTGCCAACTCTAAAAATAAGGTGATTATCAAAGAACTTTTGATAGAGAATGATTGGTCCGATGTAGAAGAGACACACCCCTGCAGGCTTGAAATCATGAATGAAAAATTGAATAACTTTTGTATTTCTGAATTTTCTGAATTCTACATTCATGAGTAGTTAGAAGATGAATTCAGACACGCTTCTTTGATGGTTTCATGAAAATTTCTGCAGGTGTCTTCAAGAGAGGAGCAAAAATATGAACAAATTACGTCATTATCTACCTTGCTATCGATCACATAATCATGTAACTCACGGGCGGCCAGTCAGCACCTAGTCTCAAAAAGAGTCTCTTTATATCAAATCGGCAAACAAGCAACATATTTGTTACACTAAACATCAGAAATTGACTTAAACAGGAAGAAATGAGGTCTGGCCTCAATGGATATTGGACTACATGTATATTGTTCATGAATGAAATAGTGGAAAAAAACAGCGTGTGTAACACGGGTGAAACCATATATCAGGACTCGACATTAGCCAGCGCCCGGGACACACGGGCGCCTAGATTGGACCACTGGGCGTTTAAAAATGAAAATGGAAGAAATATGGGTGCCCGACCGGGCATTTTATTCCCCCGAAAAGATTAAAATGCTCGGCGGTAAGAAAATGAGGACGCACTGTCTTCCGTCTTATCCGCTGATGTGTAGCATTAGCTCTTGTGTGTAGATGAGTATAGTTGTGTGTGCACGTGTGTGTGAAACGGTATGTTTGACAGGGACAGTAGCTCGCCTAGACAATGCCTATAGTCATGCATCATGTGGATGCATGAGCGGTGTAGTGACTTTGTCGTTAATCATGATCATGAGCGTATTGAAAAATAGCCGTTTTAAAAAGCCATTTTCGGTATTCAGAAATTTATATTTGACGGTTAATCGATGGTAAGCAGCCTGAGGAATAAACACCCAACCAACAAAATATTTCCATTAAGATCGACGATAAAGCAGGTTAAAAGAACGGTAACGCTTATACTAGTAGTTGATATAATTCCAAATCATTCCCTCCTACCTCTTTCTGTGAGGACAGAACAAAAATCCAGGGCAAATAAAGTGAAAGTAATCCAAATTTGCTTGCTGTTCTCCAATATATTTTCACGTCACGAATTCGTTAATTGAGAAATAAATCCGTCGCCAAAAGATGGAGCTAAACCCTGAAGCGCTAAAACCCGAAAGTGTACCGACATAGTACACAAATTCTATTCAGTACATTCACTACGTTGACATTGCAATTACCGCATGCAAGCGTGGCGCAGAGCATAAGTCATGATTTGAAATCGAACTTGGCCTGAATGATTTCATTCCCACCTCAAAATTTAGTAAGAAGGGCACTAAGAACAAGCTCTTGCTTGCAAGTATGAATGTTTTGGGATTTTTTTAAAAATAATGTCTGTTCGTTTTTCATTTATTTCTTCGAAAATATCTTGTCTATAATTTTGTTTCATGATTCGGAGTCGAACTTGGACTGAATCAGTGAATGATTTCATTCCCACCACAAAATTTTGTAAGAAGCCAGAAGGGCACTATTAAACGAACAAGCTCTTGCTTGCAAGAATTAATGTTGTTTTTTTTTTCTTTTAATAATGTCCGTTTGTTTTTCGTTCATTTATTTCTTTAAAAATATCTTGTCAAGACTTGTCATACTTTCATAGAGCTTTCGTTCATTTTTCTTTCATGATTACGTGAATGAGCTCCTTCGCTCATAAGTACAGTTACGTCAGGGCTGAAATAGTGCATTGGCCTAAAGTAGTTTCACTCATGTCTGCATACATTGCATATAAACGTGTTTCTTTCCTTGGATGCTTTCATTTAGTGATTGCAAGGGTCGATCTGGTTAGACTAGAAACTCAGTTTGTAGGTCGCAAGCGATGATCAAAAACGACAATCTGAGGTGAATTCTAGGCATTTTTAGCATAATAAATTGACACCACCATACCTTCAAACTTTCAAATGTAAAACTAATTCGTGATTTCAGCCATAATTACACATTTTGGGGGATAATTCTTGAGTTGAAGTTCAGTTGCCAAGTAACTTAGTCGGTGGAAATTTTAACATTCGTGTAGACTAGAGACTAGGACTGTTACCGAACTGCCGAACCGAACGGAAGTTCGCCGAACATGGCACTTCCGAACAGGACTGAACCGAACCGAACTCAAAAGCCAAATTCGGAAGTTCGGCAGTTTATAACACAGGAACATTGATTCAGCCCTCGGTGAAGACCTTGTTCTGAATTCATTATGCTAAATGGGCGATACATCTTTGCTTTATTAAAAAATTAATACATACATTTATTGGTGGGATTTCTTTTAATTCATCTTCCAAAAGTTTTTCATAAATAAAAGATAGAAAAACACTTAAAACAGCTTGTGTCTTATTTTTCCTTTGATTTTGATAAATTTCATAATATTTGGCACCGTGAATTCTAGTTGTTTTCCCCCAAAATCATGTTAAAAGCTTTAAAATATGCCCAAAGGTACTCACGATTGTAATCGATCGTAATAAGGTTGTAATCAATTAATAATCATGATCCATCATAATACTAAATAAATATTTTTTTGAAATTAAAAAATAGAAAAACACTGCTTTATTGATAATTTCTTTTAATATTTTTGTTCCTTTCCTTAATTTTGATTTCTAAAAAATTTTCTCTTTTTTATTAATCAGTATAAGAAAATTATCTTTCCCTTTCATTCAGAAAATAAAACAAATAACAAAGAATCATGCAATAAATGCAGTAACTATTTTTTTGTCATACAAAATACATGTATATTTATAAGAAACATTGACTTCCAAGTGTGGTAAAGATAGAGAGGGTTCTGGTGGTCTTTTGTTATCGATGCTCACCGTTTTAATTTTTTTATACTGTATTACCGAACCCCGAACCGAACCGAACCTGAACATGGTGCTAAATTTACAGCCCTACTAGAGACCTGATCGGGCGTGTATACGCCTAAAGTGAAACGTGAAATGTTTCTTCGTTCCGAGTGTACATTCGACTAACATGACAAAAGTAAGAATATTCTCGATGAAGCCACACATTTTTTCAATAGGAATTACACAATGAAAATCGGGGTTATTGTTTATTCATTAAATGCGAGGTTAATTGTTGGATGATTGTTTGGTTGATTTTAGTGCATATTCTTCTTGTAAGGGAAGTTTATTCCGGGCGCTCAAAACTTCACCCCGGGCGCTCAAAATTTCAAAATATGGAAATTTGGGCGCCCGGCCGGACCCCCAGAAAAAAATGTTAGTGTGGAGCCCTGCATATATCCTTGCACATGCATTTTTTTGTAAGCAGCGAGCGGCCAGGTCAGGGCCGAGGTCTCTCCAGGGACTGCACTTGGCATGAAAATTTGGGTTGAGGCCTTGAGAGCTTAAATTTAAGCAACAGTGCAGCAAAGAAAATTAAAGGAATGGAAACATGATTTACTTGGTTAAATCATGTTTAAAACCTCCCTGGTTAAATGGAAGCTCCATTAAAGTGCTTTTCTGGGAAAACCAGGGCTGGGGGACTTGATTTACTATATTTTGTAAATATTTTACTGTGTTTGTTCAAAAATGTTAAACCTTGTATGTTGATAAAAACAAAAAGATAGAATAAATTTTTTTTTCTGGAAAAGGATTGAATTCCATTCTCCTCCTCCTCCTCTTCTTATTCTTCATCTTTTATCATCACGATCATGCTCCCTTGCATCACTTCTTAATTCTCATCATCATCATCATCATCATCATCATTTCTTTTAATATACTGTCAATACGACTTTCTAAATTATAACTTTTTATTATTGTAAATATTCAGTAAATCATTGCTTATTATGCAATAACCATCATCTTCTCCTTGCAAAAATCAATCATATATCACTTCAAATTCACGAAAGAGAGAGAGGGGGGGGGGGAGAAGAAGGAAGAAAGAGAAACTAGCCGCAAGCTAGTGCATGCAGTGACAGCATATTGCATGCACATGTACAGCATGCATGCCGTACGTCGCACGAGAACTGTGTACAAATTGCAATCTACACGGTAACGTCAACGACGGTGAAAATCGCCAAAAAATCATCATCGGCCTCAGGAAGTTCTGTAAGGGAAGAAATAAGCATTAGCAGGTATGTAACATAATTCATTGTGTTAATTTTCTAATCTTTAATGTTTAAAACAGTTTATTTAGGGGGAACGATACACTTTTCAATCAATTTTGCAGTGTGCAAACAAAATGTAACATGCGTCTAGTTGTCGTAGTCTAAGCCGTGTAGATACTATGACAACATTCGGCTTGCAGGAAATTTGAATTTTAATAATTGCACAATATATGATCGGGCTGAACCTGGCCAAGTTTGAATGTAACCATGTAAGTTTAATGAGCTCCCAAGGACGAAATCGCGTAGTGGGATTAGCCACATTTTACATCCAAATTTCTCCAATTCTAGGACACTTTGGACACTGGAAGTTGGTAAGTTTGTCTAATTTATAATTCTCTCTAAATTTATTATATAATCAAGTATAATATTGGCTAAATAAGCAAAAATCAGAATTTGTCATTGGCATCCTTACTAGTAGTACCGTACTAAAAGTAGGTCTAATGCACTCATACTCATAGGGACAACTCAACCTATTTGTGTGACGAACTTCGCACACACGACGAAATATTTAAATTATTGCCATAAATTGAAATGATGAAATTTTCTTACCATTAATGAATCTTATGAAGGAATCCTTTTTAAATAATTGGCTGAATGTACAATTTGCCATCTAAATGGTGAAAATCTTAGTTTAAATGGCCATTTCTCGCATAGCTCCAGGCGTCGGCGCTTGGTAAAATTTCTTGTACACATGACCTGACAACAAAAGAAATTTGACCTGCCGGACACAGTTTGATTTGTCGTCTAGGTTTTCCCCCAGATGTTTTATTGGAAAGATTTTGGAACCTTCAATTCTTCAACAAACTCGTATTGTGCCATCAACTTTGAATTTTACATAAGTATCAGTTTTTGAATTATCACGATAAAATTATTACTTTTGGTGCTTCCCGCATTGTTTTGGATTATAGAATGTATGCAATCTGGAATCTGAATATGAGATATGGACTAAAATTCTTCATTTCTTACTTTTTTAAGTATCCAAATAACGTTGCAGGTTAACACCCTAAATTTAGGCCTATACACATGACCTTCCAGTTATTTCGTTTTTGTTTTCCTCTGAACGTGATAGTGGTTTTTTTTCGGGGGGAGGTACATTTCTGGTCGTGCCCGCCCTCCTTTGGCAAGAAAAAATATACATTGCTACTCTCTTTTTGAAGTTATAACTTTAATTTATTCCGGGTCAAAGAACTTGGGGGAACCAAACAAAAAAAAATCTTAAAATGTGTATTTGTTTTTTTTTGGGGGGGGGGCATATATGAGTCAGAAAATTTTCGGGGATTTGTGTGTTCTGCATCCGTCCCTGGTGAGTGGCGAGTTTTCTTCTTAAAGAAAGGGAGTATAAAAGGTAAGGACTAACTTCATTATGGATAGAGGAGTCGATCCTGGGGGGGGGGGTAGGGCAACGATAACATTTTCCCCTCCCCCCCAATAATTTCAGAACTGAAAAGAACAATAAAAGGGGGAAATAGAAAAGAGAGGAAAAGAAAAGAAAGAAAGTTAAAGTATCTTAATTCTTATCCAATGCCATTGATACTGTAAAGGAAATAAGTTTGCAATGTGTGTCTCTATTTAAGGTTGTTATACCATTCTTCTACTCATCATGCTCAATATAATTATGTTAGTGACAGAAGCCGCGGAACATTTTTGAAAGTGGGGGCCAGGGGCTGCACGTACAAACCAGGAAAATCGTGTCTTTTTAAAAAAGTGGGGGGGGGGGCTGCATCCGTCCCTGGTGAGTGGCGAGTTTTCTTCTTAAAGAAAGGGAGTATAAAAGGTAAGGACTAACTTCATTATGGATAGAGGAGTCGATCCTGGGGGGGGGGGGGGGGGGTAGGGCAACGATAACATTTTCCCCTCCCCCCCAATAATTTCAGAACTGAAAAGAACAATAAAAGGGGGAAATAGAAAAGAGAGGAAAAGAAAAGAAAGAAAGTTAAAATATCTTAATTCTTATCCAATGCCATTGATACTGTAAAGGAAATAAGTTTGCAATGTGTGTCTCTATTTAAGGTTGTTATACCATTCTTCTACTCATCATGCTCAATATAATTATGTTAGTGACAGAAGCCGCGGAACATTTTTGAAAGTGGGGGCCAGGGGCTGCACGTACAAACCAGGAAAATCGTGTCTTTTTAAAAAAGTGGGGGGGGGGGGGCTGCATCCGTCCCTGGTGAGTGGCGAGTTTTCTTCTTAAAGAAAGGGAGTATAAAAGGTAAGGACTAACTTCATTATGGATAGAGGAGTCGATCCTGGGGGGGGGGGGGGGGGTAGGGCAACGATAACATTTTCCCCTCCCCCCCCAATAATTTCAGAACTGAAAAGAACAATAAAAGGGGGAAATAGAAAAGAGAGGAAAAGAAAAGAAAGAAAGTTAAAGTATCTTAATTCTTATCCAATGCCGTTGATACTGTAAAGGAAATAAGTTTGCAATGTGTGTCTCTATTTAAGGTTGTTATACCATTCTTCTACTCATCATGCTCATTATAATTATGTTAGTGACAGAAGCCGCGGAACATTTTTGAAAGTGGGGGCCAGGGGCTGCACGTACAAACCAGGAAAATCGTGTCTTTTTAAAAAAGTGGGGGGGGGGGGGCTGCAGCCCCCCAGCCCCCCCCCCCGGTTCCACGGCCCCTTGGTGATATTACTGGGCCTAAATATCACTCCAAGAAATCGAGCGACAAGTTGACCTAAAAACAGATACACTTTCAGTGAATAAAAGAAAATCCCATTTTTGTTGGTTGCTCACGCGCTCTACTCTCCCTTTAATATACAAACAAGATGAATTTGGGCAGCAAGAAGTTTATTTCAGCAGCAAGATTCCATAATATTTGGGCAGCAGGATGGTTGACCAATTTACAAAAACCCTCTACTTGGACTTGGACAGTCCAGAACCCGGTCCAGAATCGACCTGCCGTTTTCATACACGTCAGCATTAAATAAAAACAACTGAAACTAAGGCAAGTCCGGTAAACAAAATGCAATGATGCCGCTAGAGAGGGCCAGAGCAGTGCCACCATTTCACTGAAATACTCTGAGATAAACATCAAGATTGGCAAGTTTTTCTTACTTCTAATTATAAATATTAATGTTACCAGTTATTAAGTACAAATAAATCAAAATAAAGTCATTTATGTGTCAAAAATTGGATATGATCCCTTGGCTTGACAAGGGAAGGTGATTTTGTACTGTAGCATACATAATCTACTACGATAACATGTATAAGTTGGTCTAATGTTAGGCCTAATGTAAAATAATTTTGTAAAACATTTTCCTGTTTTACTTCACTTCAGAGCAATAAGCAGTTGCACAATGTGGCAATCCGCATAATTTATGCATGTACATTATTATGGCTACAGATAATTATAGATAAAAATGTTTGAAATGATACAAATTACACTGTACAGGTTTCAAAACTCTGTAACTGTTGAATGAAAAACTACTATTTATTTATAAATGTATTATATTTGGAAAACATGTATACAGCACATTCACTGGTCTTTGCAATGCACACTACCTTCATAGGGCCTAACCCCCCCCCCCCCTCTCTCTCTCTACAATATCATCATCATCATCAGTCATCATCATTATCTTCATCATGATTGTTGTCATTATTATTACTATTGTTGTTGTTGCTACCTTGTAAGTATTATCATCATCTTCTAATATTAACCAAAGATTTTGTAATACATGAATTCCCAAGCCTGTTATGACTGCATACAACTTGTATTAGATTAATGATATAGGTATACTGCATAAAACAACCAAAATATTTAAAATCATACTTGCAAAAGTACCAAAATTCCATGCCTTGAAAATGTCTTGAATTTTCTAGAGATTTTCAAGGCTTCAAACCCTCAAGGCCAAGGGGGGGCATGTGCCCCCCTAAAATTTTGTGTGCCCCCCCCCCCACAAAAAATCATGAGGTAGGAAATGAAAAAAAAAATTGTGAAAAATAAAGCCGAAGTATCTCACTATCAGCAGGTAAAAAAGGAAAAGCAATACTGAAATGGGCCAGAAAGACAAAAAAAGCAGACTTTTGTAAGTGAAGATTTCAAAATTTCCTTGCTCGCTTCGCTCACTTAAAGCATATCATGCAGCTTTTTGGCCAAGTCAGCTCGTCAAGGTTAGATTAGTCCTAAAGGCCCCTATTAATAGGGGCAAAGATATCATTTTGCCCCCCCCCCCCCACCATAATTTCCAAACTGAAAAAAACCCTGTTATTACTAAACTTCCTAATCCTTTGTGACTTCTGGACTACAGCAAGAATAGTTATAACCATAGCAATAACAGCAATTTCCTTTGTAAACCATTCAGAATAGTAGTGGGATTGTCCATTGTGTTTTGAGTCTTCCCATCTTTCCAAAGTTGGACAGGGGGACTTAAAATGACCATTTCAAAAATCTCTATATCTTTGTGACTACTGGACCAAATTGGACAGGGTCTTCACTGACCAGTAGAGAAATAATTATAGTTTCATAATCTACAATGACTTTTCATATTGTAAAATGATTTCTTTCATTTCGATACTTAATGGCCGATGGTAATTTTTTAGGGGACATACTGTACACATTCAGAAATGAATTGGTAATTTGAAGAAATATGACCAAATAGCTCTAGATCATCATCATCATCATCATCATCATCATCAGGCACTTTTCGATTTGCACTTTGACATCGGCGTCACCGTGCTATGACATGATTTTTACGCACTGCGCATGCATCAATGTTCACCACCCAACTTGAGAACGCGTTCACCCCGGTTTTCACCGTCCACCCAAATTCACTCACGCCGTGTTGACGTCATACTCCTCTCAAGATGGATGATATCGCGCAAAATTAGTGATGAAATAAAGACATGTAAATGTTGTTTCACGATACACCTAACGAAATTCAGAAGCGCTGTTCCTTTAAAGTATTTCAGTAAAGTAGTATTCATTTTATAAATGTTGAAGAAACGTACTTGACGACAGAAATCGAAAAGCTTTTCAGCACCGGGTCGACGTGGGGATGTGACGCGTTGATATACGCCTACCGTAAGCGTCACCACGTTCTCGTTCACCCAATCGAAAAGTGCCTATTGTCATCATCATCATCAGAAGAAGAAGAAGAAGAAGAAGAAGGAAAAAGATGAAGAAGAAAGAAGAAAGAGAAGAAGTAGAAGAATTATCAAGAAAGGGGAGGAAGCAGAAAGAGGAAGTAGAAGAGGAGAAGAAAGACCCAATGTTTTGAAAAGGGTTTGAAAAAGATTTCAAAATATGCCCCCTTTTCCCCTTTTCCATTTTTCTTTAGCATGCCCTACTCACTAGATATATTCAGATCAAAGATTTGTGACTCTTTGGAATTTATGTTATTAATAGGTCCAGCTTGTGAGTAGAGTGCAGATCGATAGCAGTATGGCCCATGCTTTAAAGCAGACCTGCTGCCAGCTGTGGTTGATATCAAGAATCCGTCATGGAACCTTGTGGCAGAGGTCGACAACTTTCAAGCATTCATTTGCAAGAGGACTGTCTGCACACCATCCCCTGAGATGCTCTAGATATGATGGTAGCAAAGAGGAGACATACAAATCTGACTCTGAGTACTCTTCAAGCAAAAGATACACCTCTACTCCAATGCTAGCTGTAGATGGAGGAGAAAAGGAAGGAGAAGATGGTGGAGAGAAAGAAGAACACACCTTTGGAAGGCTGTCTTTGAAGTTTAAGCATAAGGTATTAAGGTAGACATGATGTTTCCATAAAATGATGGATGATAAAGATAATTCCCTTTTTCCCCTTTGGCTACTGGAACTGAGTTGCCCCTTAGTAAGCCCTTTGCAAAGAGATAATTTGGTAGTTAAAGGGTTATCAAATCTTTGAGAATGATGCATCATTTGTTTTGAATAAATGAATAAATACAATGTACATCAATAATTCTTTAATTGATAAATAATAGTAAGTTAATAAATAACAAAATTATTAAATGAATAAAGCGTAAATAGATAAATGAATAATTGCATTAATAAAATCACAGGAAAATCTTTGATGGATGCCTCATTACAATAACTCGGATGGAGGAATAAGCATATGTCTTATTCAGGTTTTTCTTTTCACCTGTCATAGTTGAAACTGTCATGCTTGGTATAAAAAAAGAAAAAGTTAAACTTAAAAGCACTCAAGGGGGGGGGGGGAGAAATGTCAAATATCTTATTCAGGTTTCTTTCTTCAAGTTTATAAGGCACATGTAGAAAGGTCACTCCAAAGCATACATAAAGTAAAGATATTTTAAAAGGTGACAATAATGATAGTAATAATGAAGAAGAAGGAAGGAGGAGGAGGAGGAGGAGGAGGAGGAGAATGATAATATTCAAGATTTTTATAGCTCCGATACATTTCCGATGTCTCTAAGCACTTAACCCTAAGAAGACAGGGCTATTATGGAGTAGTGAGGACGGGGGCCTTAAAGGTTCCCCCCCCCCCATCCATATCTCGGCTGCCACATAACTGATTGTCAGGAAATTTTGCACAGACCTCAAGAATTATGTCAAGAACAAAATCCATTGTTATTTTTTGTAAATCTTTATTTTTTTCCATTTGATGATATAATTTATGCAGATTGTATGCATGTAGAAACAGTTTGAGTGATAAGCAATGGAAGACCCTGGAGATGAAATTTCTATGCAGGAAGTTCTTTATAAACATTACAAACTTTATCATTTTAAAAAAAAATTGAAAGTGATTTTAATTCTTATGTATTCTATTGTTTTATAAATTTCTAATGCATTTCTGTGTTTTCAACTTTTTTTTTTTATTTTAAAAATAAAGTTTGCTGTTCAAGGTGTTATCTGGACCACTATTCATTTACAATAGATGATAAATTATAGGTAATAATCAAGAAACATGAGGAAATGCATTTTCCCTTTCGCTTTGTACACAAAACTCAGAATTTTCTGTTTTCAGGCTGACATGAGGTCACAAAAGGTGCAGTGATTCACTAATGGTATGACCGATTTCGTAAAGCTGGTGTCAAAACATGTGCAAGACTTGAAAGAAAAATGTCAGACAGATGGCAATGCAGAAATGCAGCGTTTTGAATTTCGCAGCTAAAATTGTACTACCCTCGTCATTGGATTCAGGCTTGCCTGCATACAATGTAAGCACCTTTACTCCCTAGGGAGCATTCTAACCAGGCAACTTTTGCAAATGCTCACAATGAATGTACCACAATGACTTAATTTCTAAATGTACAGTACCTTGTAATTTCAATTACTTGTTCTGTTTTACAAAATCTCTCTCAATTTTAGTATCAGCCACTTGGTACAGATCTGATAGAAGAACTAGAAGAGGCAGAGCTTGATAGTGGATGGGTTCAGCCTCGTGTTCAGAGAAATACTCCCATCTGGTATGGAAATCAGATGAAGAAACTCATCAAAAAAGATAAGGTTGGTGCTATCTTAGGCCATGTCAAGCACTTTTGCATAATAATGATAATAATAATAATAATATAATGCTTTTATAGTGCATTTCAACTCAGAGAGAATTCTCAATGCGCTTTACATTGACAGCAAAAATTAACATATTAACAATAAATGACGAATTAAGACAACAGCAAAACCATGCATTATGTATTATCAACTAACTACAGAATATAGGAGGTAACATAGATGCATGTGTACACATTGCAAAGAATAAATGATTAATTGTTGAAAGCTACACAGAATAAGTATGTTTTAAGCTGCCATTTGAAGAGTTCAGGACTGGTTTGGCATCTGAGCGATTGAGGGAGGACGTTCCGTAGGACTGGGCCCATATATGCAAAAGTCCTTTCCACATAGTATTTGGTTCTACCACAGTTCACTTCTAGCAGATTCTGGGAAGCTGATCGGAGAGTTCTAGAAGGCATGTAAGGATTGACCAGTTCGGCAATGTATTCAGGTTACATATTGTGCAGGGCCTTGTAGACAAGCAGGATGACCTTGTAGTGAATTCGCTTTCGGATGGGCAGCCAGTATGGATGTTATATGATCACGCTTCTTGCATGTGGATACCAGTCGGGCTGCGGAGTTGTGGATCCTTTGCAGCTTATCAAGCTCCTTGTCAGGAAGACCTGCTAGTAAGCAGTTAGAAAAGTCCAGAACCGAGGTCACAAATGCATGAATTAACACCTCTGATGTTTTCTTGTCAAGAAGGGTCAAGAAGTGAACCATACCGGGCCAACCTGGTATGGTTCACTTCACCCGGTATGGTACCGGGCTGCACCAAAGTGTTCTGTGCCAGGTTGGTTAGAAAGCGAGCGTTCAGGCACCTATTGGGAAGCGTACCTCGGAGGTTTGTCATCAGCATGCTTCATGTTCGAATCTGAGGGAACGATTCATTCCGTTGCAACGAAGGTCAGAGATCAGGAATTTGGAGCATTTTCAACACCACATCATGTGTGCCCTTAATTGAGCTCTCGATGACAGCGTGCACTACATGCGTTTAATAATATTCTGTGTAGCCCTGGGTGATTTTGATTGTATAGCCCTGAATTAAGTGTGCTCGTTGAATTACCACTTCTGATACTGTACAGGTTTGCATATTCAGGTGCTTGTCGAGGCATGGTACAGTTCGTTTTGGCAAACTTTAGACCACCTGACCTCGAGAGGTGGTCCCCTGCGGCATGCTTGTGGAGTAGCTTTGAACGGTACTACGGTTCGCTTCAAAAGAGTGCCTGAACAGGGCCATCGTGCATTTTGGATGTGATACCTGTGTTGTATTTATGTGCCCTTGTACTTGTTATGTATCTATCTCTTTCTCATCTATCCTTTTCTTACTTTTATCCCACTCTTCATATCATCTTCCTTCTATTTTGCCAGTCTATCTGTCTATCTACAGGTCAATCTGTCTCCTCATCTATGTACATACATTCCTGCTTCTGTCAATCTTTACTATCACTTCTTAGTATATATTTTATGTAATTCAATAGAAAATAATGTCCATAAACTTTATTAAATTGCCGATACAGATACTGATGAGCTATAGCTTGACATGAAATATATGTCTTGAAGAGACTTATGAAGAGACTTATGAAGAGATACTGTCTGTACTTCCTGGAGAATGTATCACCACTGGTCATTGTAGGGTCAAACTGTTCATGACGAGTGTGGGGAGTACTGTTTTCTCCACAAGCCACATGATATCGTGGCTTGAAGAACTCTTGACTTTTGATATGAGGGCTGGATGATATAGGTTGAGTGCACCGTCACATCAAATTCCCCAATTGAATTTTAGTCTAAGTCTATCCCTGGTCATGTGATGATTCCTTCTTTTGTCCTGGAAGAGGAAATGAAATGTTCTTATTGCCACTGAATAAACATGTACCATAATGATTGAAGATCCTTCGACATAAAATGTTTATATGATACACATTATTTTAAAGTGTACCAGTCGCCAAAAGCCATGATGCTTTGTATGTTAGGAGTTCCATGCGTAGACACATAATAAATTTACTAGACGAAAAGCAGCATGTGCAGATATCATTACGCGGATGGCATTAGGCCCTGCCTCTTTCAAATCATTTGAAGGGGCCGATAAGCATCCGTTATCACCATGATATAATAATAATATAATAATAATAATGATATCGATAACACTGTTGCATTACTCATATCTGTTGCGCGTATCACTTTTATTGTGACACTTTGATTTAATGCGCATTTGATGCGTATTTGTTGCGCATTTATTGTGCATTTATTGCACATGCCATTAGCTGATGGCCATCATGTTTCAAAACGTGTACAAATACACGCTACTCGTTGGAAGCATCTTACAAAATGAATTATTCATTTTTGATCATGAATATAGATGGGTGCTTAGGTCGGCCTTCTGATGAAATTAGACAAAATGGTGACGCTTTAGGGGCCTGGTTCCATGGCAATATACTGTGCTCATTATATTAGCTTAAAACATCAAAAGATATTGCAAGTTCAAGTATACTCTCGATTAACATCAGAGTGACTAGTGAGTAGACTAGCTGACGTACGCGTGTGCATGAATTTTGTCGTTATGGAATGGAACTGCTATTCGATTCCATGCATTTCGGTTATTTTTTATTTTATCTCTTTAGGTGCTGCTTGTCTCTTTGTGAATTTAACATGTATACATGTATGTTGTTTCAAATACATTTTTTCTTGATATATCTCATATAGCTAAGAAGGAGACAAGCTGCAGAGAGAATATGAAATTTTGTGGACAAAACATGTTGAGAGTTGTGCTAAAAAAAACCCTGCCATTTTGAAGCATTTTTACCAATTTGAGGATCGCTATAAAAAGTAAATTGAGACTTTTCAAACTTTCATATCTTTCCCGTTTCCCAAACAATTTTGATAGAATTTTTTCTTAATTGCTTCTCTCTATCCTCTCTTTTCATTTAAATTGATTTTTGTGCAGGGTTTCATTCTCCTTTAACCTATAAAATGTCAGGTAGCTGTACCTAAATTAATTTTTCAAGTGACTAGTACACTTTCATAATTTCATTGTTCTTATATCTCCATTTATGTCTAGTTATCTGAAGCCATAGAGATGCTGGAGGTGACAATGCTAAAAGAAGCCAAGGTGTTCCCAACAGAGTACAACTATAATATCTTGATAGGGGCTTGTGGAAGAGCTGGCTACACAGACAAGGCTTTCAAACTTTATAACAGGGTAAGATTACACAGATACAGGTAATTCAGGTGAGTGCATTATAGAATATGCACTGCACAAACAAATCACCATAGGATAATGAATGAGCCCTTGTCAAGTTCATTATCCATTGTATTAAATGAGTGTAGAGCATATCACTATCATAGCATTCCAATCTGGGGTTGAGCCAAACTTTCCTTGTGAGTTCCAATGTTAAGCATGTTCATTAAATGTGGAGTGCTACAGGCATCTTCCATGAATTTTCAACAAAAAGCGACATGTGTAAACATTAGCAGATTAAAATCATCACATATGAATATTGATTTTTTTAAATTTTCCTCTTTTATGTCCTTTGTCTTTGCACTTGCATTGTTTTGGGATCTTGCCATGCTTTGGGTGTGCACAGGTTCTTTGGTAGGCAAATGTTAAAATTCAGCCATACTGTCAACCATTTTTTCAACCATTGCAAAAATTTCAAAAAGGACAGGACAGCTACGGGGAACTTTGATTTAAGCTACAGTACAGTACTATTAATCTCTCATTTCCTTTCGCATGTATTTATTTCCATGAGAGTTGTCAAAGCTGTTGTATATGTTGTATTTCCTT
The DNA here is from genome assembly GCA_029962745.1 of Echinometra lucunter. Classification (NCBI taxonomy): domain Eukaryota; kingdom Metazoa; phylum Echinodermata; class Echinoidea; order Camarodonta; family Echinometridae; genus Echinometra; species Echinometra lucunter. The sequence continues at coordinate 27,700,825 of CM057155.1, read as the reverse complement.
ACAATATATATTCAGTAAAACAGTAGAGAATTTACATTTCATATGTTACATTGTATAAGCCAAAATTTTAGCCTACAGATAACTTCGCGAAACAAAGGCTCAGAGACGTTTTCGCTAGTCGTTGATTTCGTGAGCTCAAGGGCAGACTTAGCAAGACCGGACTTGATCCGGGAGATTTCTTTTTCTTTTTTTTTTCACCAATACCATCACACTCGTAGCTTGTGATGAACAAAAAAGCTGTGATACAACCTCTGATTTCTTAATTTATAGCGTGTTTTCGGCGACCCTCTTTCTTACCACCCCAATAAAGCCGTGCACAGTACTTTGAAAAAATGGTACCGATTCTGCATTTTTGGGAGCAGAATTTGGCTTCTTATAGGTGTTTTTGGAGGTGACTACAGAGCTAACTTGTGAGTGACAAATTCTGTGTATGTTGTGATATGATGCTACACCATAGAGTTACATTCTCTGGATTTAACTCTATGTGCTACGCACTGGAGGACTGCTGCACTCACCGTTACTGGCGATAGCAACAACGTGCCGATGACGAGAGCTAAAGCAAACATGTACGAGCAGATATATTTGCGTGTTGTTAAAGTGGATGAGTGAGTGATTCGCGAAATTCACAGAAACAAAACCCTTGCGAAAATAACTGCTTATTCAGTATTTCTTTACAAATATATATATATATATATAGTGTAATATCACACATACTTAACATTTTCTAAATTTTCTTAATAAGGAGACTTGCAAAGAGTCTGCAGTTTGGAATAGGGCAGAGTTTGCATTTTGCATTTCACGTTGTGCTCGCAGATAGGCAGTCAGTCATTTTTTAATCTGTTTGATAAGTGTATTGTACACTCAGAAGCTTTCATCATGATTGTGAGACTTGCATAAAGTCTCTGAATGTAGGATGAGTGTTCATCAGGCTGAACACAATTCACTCAGCTCCACTCAACTTCTTCCCGTCTGATTTTAAAGACGCAAGGTCGTAGGCTTTCATGGGGAATTTGACACCATGTCCATCACTATGAGTTTTATGACCAACTAGACCTTATGTAATGCTCTGTATATTCCACCCTTTGCCCCATATGGCAAAGTCATTGTCTCACTTTTCCTGGCCAGAGAATGCCCGAAGCAGGCCGAAGAATGTTTATGGTGGGACAGCTTGTTTTGCTGTGCTCCAGGAATGTAGCTCTATTACAGGTATTCCCAGTGCTTTTCACAAAGTCTGGTGTCAGCAAATTATGACTCACTCCCCATGAAAGCCCACAACCTTGCCTCTTTGAGACATTAGTCCAACGTAAACAAGCACGATTTCCTGATTGCGTTCCCTTTGAAAATGGTTGTTTTTTTAAATCATCAGTGGGATAGCATGTATGATGTAACCCAGCCTTTAGCTCTGGCATGAATTTGGGAGGGGGGGGGAAGGAGGCACTTGTTTTATGGGATGGATGAAATGTGAAATTACAAGCTTACTGATGAGGAAGAGAGGAGTGATATTTGAGGGAGGAGTGACCTATCATCTTCTTTTTAATAATCTTAGCCCTTTGGCCCTTTCTTTTCTTCACCTTTTCTCCTTCCCCCCCCCCCCCCTCAAATCCTTTGGGGGAGGGGGACAGGACAGATGCCCAACCTCCACCCATGTTTTAACCAATAGGTATATGAAGAAATTACTTTATGAACCATTATTGTCTTTCCAGATGAAGGAGAGAGGATTAGAACCCAGTAGTGTGACGTACACAGCACTCTTTAATGCTTGCTCGGAATCACCATGGAAACAAACAGATGGTTTGATGAGACTAAAGAAACTTCACCAACATCTCCTTGAAAAATCTGTGAAGGTAATTTTATAAGTTTGTTTTAAATAAGTTGGCAGTTAATTCACTATAGTATAGTGGAAAAAAACTAAAAGGCTTTACCCCTAACTATGTATAAGCTTGTTAAAAAGTAGATAGTACTGTGTCATCTAGGTTGCAGAATTGTTCCTACACATAAAATTTAAGTCATACTATCAAGGGAACAGTTTACTGACAGAAGAGACACAATACCTACTGCTTCCTTGAAAGCTTGTTAATACTGTTCATACTTGTTATAGTCATGTGTCGTTATTTTATATGTTACCTTGTTTAAATAAAGAGAATCGGATATATTTGGATATGTAGAGACATGTATGGTTTTTAATGTATTTTTGGCATCTGACTGGGGAATTTAGGTCCTGGGTTGGACATTAATCTACATTTGCCACTCTTGACCAGGTGTATTAAATGGGTACCCATTATGGGTGTTGGACCAGGTGTTATTTAGTGGATATGTTGCCGGACTACAGATCACAAGGTTGGCGGTTCGAGTCCGGCTGTGGCACCAACGTCTTTTGGCAAAACATAAATCTACAATTGCCATTCTCGACCCAGGTGTAGTAAATGGGTACCCGGTAGGAAGAATTTCCTTGATATGCTAGAGCGCCTTAATGGCTGCCTTGCTAAAGCCGGGGTAATAACAGCGAAGCGCCTGGAGTGTCAGTTCTGACCATGAGCACTAACCCGTTATTATTATTACTGCTGGTGATGCTCTACCCTACAATGTATGTCCCACAGAGATGTTCATCCCATTTATTCTGCATCGTACAAAGCTCTATGATAGTTGATTATAAATATTATAAAACATTCATGTAGGGATATTCAAATTCATTTAATTGAAGGAATCTACCTCTGATCTTATTACCAGGTGAATCTCATAGTGCACCATGCCATGATGAAAGCATATGCAAAGTGTGGCGACCTTGAGATGACCTTTAAACTGTTCCGTCATCTGGTAGATTCTGATATACGGCTGATGTCTAAGAGCTTCTCTTTTCTTCTCTTTGCCTGCGCTGAAGACAAAGAGGCAGGCTTCCTCTATGCAATCGAGGTGAGATGATTCTTCTAATAATAGGGCCAAGAAAGTTATGAAAGTAGTTTCTCCCAATGTGTTACCGACTGCATTGTAGATTTTAGATGATCTTTGAAGTAATGTTTGACAGTTTTAATGTATTTTGATATGAAGGTACGTGGTATCAAAATACAGCCTAAGTTTGATTTCAGAGTATGTAGGTCAAAGGTCAAATAGCTCATTTCATATGCAAAAATAGCTCACTATGTACTGAAAATATGGTTTCCGTTCGATAACTTGGTAGGAAGGTTCATGGTATGAAGCTATAGCCAAATTTCTATCTTTTAGAATGCCATAGCTCATTAAAGGAGAATGAAACTGGGGAAAATCATTATTAATGAAAAGAAAAGATAGAGAGAAGCAGTTTTAAAAAGTTCCATCAAAATCGATTATGAAACAAGAAAGTTATGAAAGTTTGATAAGTCTTGATTTACTTTCTGTGGTGATCTTCAAATTGGCAGTGTTGCTTCAAAATGATAGGTTTTCGAGCACAACTCTCAATATATATTGTACACAATTTTTCATATTCTCTCCATTATCTCTCACAGTGCAGCTTGTCTGCTCAAGATATATCATGTGAAAATGTATTTGACACAATATATGTTGAGTTCACAAAGTGACAAGCAGCATCATAGAAATAATGGAGAAAATATCAAGTTTTGTGTACAAAACATACTGAGAGTTGTGCTCAAAAATGTCATGTTTTGAAGCAACATTGCCAATTTAAGGATGAAAGTAAATCAAGACTTTTCAAACTTTCATTACTTTCTAATTTCGTATCTGATATTGATGGAACTTTTTAAAGTTGCTTCTCTCTATCTTCTCTTTCGTTAAAATTGATTTTTCCCCAGGGTTTCATTCTCCTTTATATATCCAAAAATAGCTAATTATATATTCGAAAATGTGGTTTCTGGGTGTCTTTTTGCAGTCAGAGGTAAGGTCATGCATGCACTGAATGAATTTGGTTGTAGTCTCACTAGCAGACCACATGTGTGTGATGTGATCGATGAATGGACCAATCAGGGACCAGTGGCATGGTCCCAGGATCAATTGTGTTGCATCATTCGATACAATGTTTACTATGCATAAGAATTTACTGTACCATTCTCAATTTTGCCTCGCTCTTGACTGGTACGAAAGCTAAATCATCAGGAATTTGGTGAATTCTGGAAGAGTATCATACAATCATGATTTCATTGAGCTGAAAACTGCTTTGATGCAAGATATATGACCAATATGTTGTCACCTTTTTCATGGACATTATGTGGCTTATTTTCGCACATAAATGGTTTATTTATTTTTACAGTTTTCTCTGTCATACTGTTGAATTTTAAGGTGAATAAAAATTGTCAAAATCTGTTTAGAGATCGCGAAGTAAGTGGCAGTATTCTGCCATACCTTACTGCTCATGAATATTCACAAATCTCACTTGTATATGCATACAAGTTTCATAAAATAAGCACTTTTGAAACAGGCTGCGGACTGACAGCTGCCTGGGACCATGAAAATTACCTTGCTATATCATGAGTCTCCTTATATCGGTGAAAAACACAAAAGAGCATTTATAGACTTTTGACCTGCAAAATAACCTTGTTCAAGCATATCAGGAATCTTGTATTACATGAGCTCTTTATACAAGGGTTTAAATTGTATAAAACTGAAAGCCATGTCATAGCTTGGATCACCTGAAATATAAAGAATAGCCTGAGTGATTAAGATTCCAAGTTACTAGGTAACCTATGGAGACTGAATGATCAGATGAGTGTACCTTTGACCTGCAGATACCATATGGCTGCTATTCTGCTAAAATTTAAACCTGTTTGTGGGGCTGGCCCTAAAGTCAAGCTTAAATAAAGGACGTTAGACTAAGGTCAGTTTCCTTTTGTTGGGCATGATTTTAGAGTTATCATCAGGTTGAACAGAATTAGTAGAATACCAGCTTAGTTGTTTATTTCATTCTGACTTTATTTTTGTTGTGCATAATAAAAAAAAGAAGAATAAGTTGGGCATAATTTTATTGCAGATTGAGAAAAAAGCATGTACATTGAAAAAAAGTGGTAAGTTAAGGAATATTGGAATTGTATTGATCCAGGTTTTCAAGAAATTGGTTACATCACAAAATCCATTGACCTTGATCAAAACTTTGTATGGTTACATTTTGATAGGCATGGAGACAGATGTTGGCTCAGGGTGTTCAACCAGATATCTACATCTACAACCTCCTCCTACGTGCCACACGAGACTGTGGCCTGGGAGACATAGAGGTGGCCAACAGGGTTCTCCTGAGGACGGTCACATCAAGGGTGCAACAGACTCCTGCACTGCTGACAGAGGGTAGGAGTAAGGGTCGAGGTAAAAATCGAGACAGACAGAAGAAGAAAGCTGCTGTACCTCTTCTGACCGGTAAGAAGGCAGAGATGATCGAGATAGAACCTATGCAGGTTGAAGATGGATATCAAGATGGGTTTGAAGATGATCTGATGTTTGAACTACCAGCATTCAATGAAAACTCTGTGGATCCAGAGAAGAGAGATCATGTAAAAATGGGACATAGTCACTTGAGCTCTCGGAGAACTCATCAATCTGTTACCAGAGATGGCAGTTCATCTAATGCTGTTTCTAGTGCACATTGGTGGGACACTAATGAACAAGGTATAGGCCCTTCTGTAATTAAAAAGGGTATACAACCTCCCAACTCAAAGTCTCATCTTTTGACATCACAATCTGTCAGTGTGGACCACAGAACTTGTACAAACCTAACAGTAGCAAATATTCCTAATCTGCTGGATATCTCCGCTGACTTCAGCAATGTCCAGTCACTTTCAACAATCAACACACCAGCTGAAAGGCTTGCACTGTTAGGAGGAGCTAAGGGATTCCTTGAGAACATGGAAGCCCAAAATGTGAAGCCAGATGTTAGAGGTCTTTCACTTCTAGCAGAAGTTCTTCCAGAAAAGAAGCAGGAAGAGAACCAGCTCCTGGACCATGTCAAGGAACATAAGTTGAGAGTGGACATTGATTTCTACAATGTTTTCATAAGACGAAGAACAAGAAGAGGAGATCTGAAGAGTGCTAAGGTAAATCTTGATATGAGGCAAGTAGTGAGACCAGCAGTGCGGAACTTCGTTACCACTAATTTGCTCAGGACCAAGGATATTACCTCATTCTATTGCATCCTTATCAATTTGGGGACTAAAAAACAAACAGACAAATAACAAAACATTGAATAATGGATGTGATACTAGTACCTTGACCTTCAGAATTTAAAAAAAAAAAATTAAAAATGCTTTTGAAAGAAAGGTATTTGAGTACATGTACATGAACATTGGAAGTCTCCTGCAAGATACACATGTCAGAAGGAAAAGAAGAAGGATCAAGAGGAAAGCAAATAATTACTGTGAAGAGGACACGAATAGTGATTTTCATTGCAATAAATCAATGCATCTACCTATTTTGCTAGACTTTGTGTATGCCTTATATGATGTGAAGGATATTACATAAAAACTAATTTATGTGGGTGTATTTACAATCAATGAAAATCTACAATCATAGAATAGATTGATAAATTTGATTATGGTGCTGGTGCTGATGGTATGAGAATGCTTCACAAGGCCTATAATATAATCAGCAGATTTTGTAATCTCATTGCATGATAAAGTGATATTTTTAGAAATTTGTTTGCATGATGTAATTCAGTGACAACTCAAAATAATTGTAGTTTAATAATGAAACTTTCTGCTGTCGTATTTGTTACAAAAATATTCAATTTTCACTCAAACCTGATTGTATAAGATCTATATGTACTCAATCAGTAAACTTTCAGTTTTGATGTCACCCAGCAAGGTTTCTGTATCACAAATCAAAAAAATTCTTTTTGTCCTTTGATTGCTTTTAGGCTATTTTGAAGTATGTCAGTGATGGTAAAGTGTTTCCTAACCTGCGAACATATGTCAACCTAGCAACAGGATGTGGTCAATCAGAAGAAGGGTTTCAGTTGCTTAAAGAGATGGAGGTAAAGCATTAAACCTGGTGTAGAGCTTATAATCCTTATAAGGTGTCATGGTCTAGAGGATAAGTCACCAAACTATTAAGAATATGGTAGGGTTCAAATCCCTGTGACAGCACTAATTTCCCTATGGGAGACATTAATCTACATATTTTGCCAATCTCTACCTGTGTGAGTAATGACAAGGCATGCAGTTATCATGCCTTGGGCTTTGTCATGGTAACCAAGATAAAGCTGGGCAAGTACTGTGATTGCAAGGCTCTTGGGAGAAAAGTATTAGTTGTGATTGACTTCCCTGGTTTAATAGGACCATTTCATTATTGTCATTGTTATGCTACGTTCACACCTTTGCATATTTGGCTTGCGTATTGCTGTGTATTGACCAAACGCAGACATAAGCAGGCATACCAAATAAAGCGCAATGAAACGTGCTCTCATCGTACTCAGTGCGCAGACTAGCGCATAGACCCGTGCTAGTTGCTCGCTAGTTTTAACATTTTTTAAATTATTGCAAGCAAGCACAAGGTCAAATCGTCTCTTTTTTTGAGCACTTGTCATTGCCTATAGCTGCGTTTCTTGCACGATTTACCTCGCTTTAGCTCGTTGTTGTTCGCATGATTGCGCGTAATGTTGCGCTGTTGCTCACACACCACTCGCAGCAGCAAGAACCGCTGTGTTAGTGCTCGATATACTGCGAGTTCAGCTCGTACGCCATTTGCTTTTTATGAGAAGCATAATATGAGCTAGATATGCAATAGTGTGACTGCTCGCGTCAGATTTACTATGTATTGCTGGGTATGGCTGCGAATTGATAGCACAGCAATACGCAAGCCAAATACGCAGAGGTGTGAACGTAGCATTAGGTGTGTGTTTACAGACAGTTGAGCAGGCCGGTATTCTGAAAATGATTTATCTTTTATCTTATCTTCTCTACGTTAATTGTCATAACAAATTTTAGAGGCGTACTAATGATTGGTTAGAACTGTGCAAAATGACCATCACGCACGACAAAAGTGCGCGATGTGAGCCAATGACGCACGCTATTTCTGATTGCTATGGCAATTAAAATAAGATAAAAGATAAAACAATTTTCAGATTAACTGGCCCTGGTCTTTTAGAGAATTTTCTTGCTTTTAAAGTTAGTTCAGACCTTGACTACATAAATGCACAGTATAAAGGAAATTTGTGTCATGGTATTGTTTTTTATTCTTTCTTTCTGCATTGTTTTATAGGAGGCTGGGATTGAGCCAACCTGCCATCTGTATGGGGCTTTAATTGGATCTACTCAGAAACACAGGAACTATCGCTACTTGATCGATGTTTTGAAGCATATGGAAAGCAAAGGGGTGCTTCCAAATGAGAGAGTATTGACACAGTTAGAGAGGATTGCTGCCTTTGGACAAAACAAGGTTTGTTCTTTAAAGTACAGCAGCTTGCATAATAATTTGAATTTTACAATAACTCAGTCAACAGTAATTGTTCCATGTTTAGTATCAAGTACTAATGGAATTCTGAACTTTAACCCTGGAACAAACTTTACGCCTATCCTTATCCAGAGATGCCAACTGGTACGGCTTTACCGTATTTGTTAGGTTTTTAAAATAAGAATACAACACTAAGATCCTCCTTGATAAAATACATTTTTTTGTAACTCCAATACATGTATATACACACATTACATATGCCCTATACTACTTAGATATCCTACAACTACCTTATCTTGTCTATATGGGCTGTTTGTACAAACATGTACAGTGTATACGAAGCACGCGTGTAAGCACAAACAGTGTACATTGAGGAGTCTAAATGGAATGTCATCACTGTTTTTCATTATTCAGGTGAGGGAGAATGTGTATTTTGGTGATTGATTTGTTTAAATTATCTCTTGAAGGATCTCTTCCCGACGCCAGTGGCCTAGATAACCGTGGTGTGTTTTCCACTCTTTAAAAGGCTTTATCTTTATCCTAGGTTGGAATTTAGATTTGGTTGATTATATATGATTATGGAATTTCTGGAATGTCAAGGAATGAAGATAAAGTAATTTTCCTCATTAAAAATATGGCTGCTGGTAGGCAATGGTAGGGAAGTCTTGATGTGAACTTTTGTTGTGGAATTTGAGGAGAGTTTGTGTTTACAAGCTTATGCCAAGAGGGAGCAGGGGATGGGCTGTGAATTTAAAGACCTTTGGGCCCTCAGTGGTTTCTTTTTGTTTGGGGGGGGGGGGGGGGTTTGCATGTGAAATTTTCATGCCACATGTATTGTGTGTTTTGAGTTTAGATCTTAGTTTTGTTTTATAACATTTTTCTTGCTATCAACATGCTTGCGCAGGAGAACTGCTCTTGCCATTTTAGCATCATGCAGAAAATTACTGATTTTGCCTCCATATTACTGATATTTAGCTTTATCGTTACTCATTTGTACTCTGGGATGTTGGCATCTCTTTGATTCTTTGATTTCAAATTTTAGAATACATTGTGAAGAATATGTGAGTCATAATATCTGTTCTCTGTGAAATCTGATCTAGATCTATTCTAACTAGTCTAGGTGGACAAAAACTTTTTCTTCATGAGTGAGAAACACTCTTTAAGGATAGTGTACATAATAGAACAAGTCTGAAAAAGTATAAATTTTGGTTTCAAAACTTTATGATGCCACTGAAGCTGAAGAGGGGAAATGTTGAAGCCAGTCTTTTTTTTTTTTTTTGGGGGGGGGTAGTACATCAGAATGTCCATCCCTGTTCCACTCTATTTATTATGTTGATCTTAGTGGAAGAAAACAAAATAAAGAAAAAAATATGTGTAATGGCAGGGAACGTAACACCTTACATTGTGATAGCAGTCTGTTGACTTTTTGATGTGTCATTGAACAGATGCTGGATGGTGATCCATTAAGGTGAGAGATTAAAAAAAAAAAAAATTTTGGTTAAAAAATATTTTTTTTCCTTCTAACAATACTTTTTTTTTTTTTTTGGTTGACGAAGGTTGGCATTTCTGATTACTCCTAAACATAACCTTACCCTATAGCTCCCTAACCCCAACCTTGTATCCTTGATGGGGAGGGGGGGGGGCAGTTCAAAAGCCTAATAATTTCACTCTCATTAATCTTCAACTTAACTTCTCCATTTTCTCTATTACACCTCTGTCACAGTTTGGGCAGACGAGGAGGACAACTAGACCCATCAACAAGAAAGAACTGAATCTATACAGAAGCTTCTATACCCAGTGGCTTAGTCGTATGAAGGTCCAGGTCCCAGAACACCCATGGGCTAAATACAGGACTAGGGGCAAGACATTAGAGGACTACAAGTTTCATGAGACAGCACTGTAGCTATGTCTGTTGAGGTCCATGTCCTAGAGCATGTGTGTACTAAATACAGGACCAAGGACATGACATTTGAGGATTACAAGTTCCACAAGACTGTAATAATGTATCAGTTTCTGGCAAGAAGAAGAGTGCTGGTTGTATCATTGACTTGATGGAAAATTGTGATATTCTTAGATAAGGCAGATTTGTCAGAAGTCTATAAAGGGGATGATGTTCTACCATTTTATAATCATTAATCTGTGTTCTGTCTTCTTTCAATTGTGCTTTTGACCCAAGGCATTGCTCACACATGCTTACCTTTGGTTTCTTTTTTTTTTTCAATTAAGCATATTGTATTACACATCTTTATATCTTGAAATACTCAAATAAGTGAGTACGTGCAAGACTTTTGCTGTGAGCAGTTATTTTTTATTGCCTCTTGCCATTCATTTAGTACACAAAACACAGCATCTAATTATCCATGAAGACCAAAAAGGATTTATGGAAAACAGATATATTGGGGAAATGTAATAATATAATTTATGGCACTGTCTATGAAACTGAAGAACAAAATATTCCTGGTATGTTGTTGTTTATGTTTGACTTTGAAAAGGCATTCAGTTGTTTCCCATAGGTTTCTGTGCAAAGATTTAGAAGTATTTAACTTGGGGCCTTCTATTAATCAATGGATTAAAACTTTTTATGATGAAAACATGTCTTCAGTATACATAAATGGCTATTTATCTGAATGTTTTTCAATAAGTAGAGGTTGTAGACAAGGGGACCAATTATCACCATATTTATTTTAGTGGGGGTGCTGAAATATTGGCAGTTATGCTTCGTCAAAACCATTATACAGGCAAATCTTGTTATAACAAACTCATCTGGATCAAGGAAATTACCTCGAAACCTTGTTATATCAGGGCTATAAAACAATGAAATACAAAGAAGTGGGACCGGCAAAATGACCTTGTTATAATAGGAGTTTGTTATAAGAGTGTTCTTTATAACAAGGTTCCACTGTATCGAAGGTATAAATATTGACAGGAGTATCTGAAAAATTACTCAGTATGCAGATAATACAACCCTTTCTTTAGATGGTTCAAATGAGTATCTGAACAGTTCCCTATTGTGATTAGAAGTTTTATTCTCTTTCAGGATTAAAGATTAATGAAGGTAAAACAAATCGTTTGGGTTGGATTAAAAACAAAAGAAAAAAACAACACATCCCTTACAGAGCAAGATGTTATTTCTTCATGGTGCTCCAGCAAGAAGAAATTTCCTTTTAACTCCTTTGCCATAATGAAGACATCGTAATAAATAAAAAATCTTGTTAATTTTAGACACTGGAGTCAGAAGGGTTTAAGATTTGTCAATGATTTTAATTGGGGCAGATTGTCAAGTTTAAGTAGACAAAGACTTATTGAAATTTAAAATATTTCCATTGATTATCTTATTACTTTATTATACAACAGGAGATAAGTGATAAGTTGAAAAAGTTTCTCACAACCTGCCAACCTGCCAGATTCCACCCCCCCCCCCCCCTTGAGATCTCGGCCGTCGCTCTTGCCGAAAATTGGCACGCACATCACCCATGACGTCATCTACCGATTTGCGTAGTTAAATTCTACGAAATAATTTGTTAGGTAATTAATTATGCTAAGTTATGCGTAAATCAGACTTTTTGCTATAAATCACTAGATGAAGCTCCGAATTGTCTCATTTTTGTTGTAAGTACTCTTTGTAGTGTTGTTAACAAGTATACATGAAAAAAAATTGAAATCAAATTTAATTTATGTATTTTATTGTTTTTGAAATTTCTTATGTATTTTTTTGTTTTTCGACTTTTTGTTTTTTATTGTTTTTTCGATGAAATTTGTCGGCAATGCTATTTGGATCATAACCAGACTAAACCTAGTTGATTTTGATCATTAATAGTAAAAATAATCATACATTTATGAATTTTTGCTGAAAACACAATTTGTATTGGATTTGTACATGAAATCACGTTTTTGAGCAATTTTTGACCCGACATGCGAGTACAAAATTTTGCGTAACTTCAGAACTGTGTACCCGGACTTCACAAATTTGGTCTCAATTGCGCGAGATGCTAAAGAAAAAAGTCATGCAGCGTCGTGGCGACATCTAAATGTGTTGCGGACATATCGCGCGAAACGTCCGGGAGGGGGGTGGATTCCATCCCCCCCGTAGCCTTTTTAGGGTTAATATGAATTTGAATGTAAGCTCTATGTCACTGTTGTCTAGTGACATACCAAAAAAGATTAAAATGCATCAAACATTTCAGAAGTTATGTATATGGGAAACCACATTTTTGACTGATTTGCATATAAAATGAAGTGTGACCTTTGACCTTTGACTTGTGGACTCAAAATTCGAACTCGCCCTGACTTGTAGTGTTAAAATTACAATCCATATTTTTCAATTTATCATGTAGAAACCAATTTGCATATATAATGAGCTGTGACCTTTGACTTTTGGCCTGCAGACTCCAATTCAAACCTGACCTGTATTTCAGTGTCATCTATATATACACCAAAAATCTGTCCAATATTTTTCAAGTTATTGCGCAGAAGCCAATTCGCATATGAGCTGTGACCTTTGACCTGCGGACTCTGAATTGGAACACTAAAAATGATATAAATCTATCTAATATTTTTGAAGTTATCACGCGGAAACCAATCTGGGGACGGATGGATGGACAGGTGCAGCGCTTAATGCCCCCTCCAGACTTAGTCTACGGGGCATAAAAAGCTATTTTCTGTGAAAATATGAAACAAGCTTCATTTGAAAGATGCTGATTAAGTTTTGATAATCTTTGACTTTATGTCAAAAAGATATTTAATTGACAGTGTATTATACATTTTTGCATCTTAAACTCTTTTAGTTATGAATGTGTACGATCAATGCTATACATGTGTTACATTATCACAATATTATAATCAGTCATTGTGTTTTTTACACTCAATAGCTGTTTTTGCACATTCTGAATGTAAGTGTATACTATGCTATTACTATAAACACTTATTTTCGCATGATTAAATTTTTGTGCTGAGTGACCCAAGAACATATTTGCAGGTTCTTAAATTCATGCTGCACAGTTGGTACTCACTCACAAAAGTGCAAGATTTGATATGATATTTCAATGCATATGAAATCATGCTAATATTTTCGCAAGTTATAGAATTCGCGCTTCCCAAAAATAGCGTGCAATCCGTGCAAATTAAGGTAACTTGAATATTTCTGCATTTTTTAAAAGTATACAATAAAATGCCCTACTGTGGGGGGAGGAAAAAACAAATGGAAATAAAGTTATTACATGTGGGGTCATTTTCACTGAAAGTTTGTTGACTTTTTGACCATATCCTTTGTCAGATTGGTTACAGCTCGTTATTTCTGAAGGTTTGTTATTCCGAAGGTTCGTTATTCCGAAACACGCAAATTGCGGTATACCTAGATGTTCGTTAGTCCGAAAATAAAGGGGTTTGTTTATCCGAACATATGTGGAGTTATTCCGAAGGTCGTTAGTCCGAAAATGAAATATTGTTTGTTATTCCGAATGTTCGTTAATCTGAAAATAAATGATGTTTGTTATTCCGAAGTTTGTTAATCCGAAAATAAAAATGTTTGTTATTCCGAAGGTTTCGTTTATCCGAAATGAAATGAGGGTTCGTTATTCCGAAGGTTCGATAATACGAAAATGAAATACGGTTCGTTAATCCGAAAATGAAATAAGGTTCGTTAATCCAAAATGAAATAAGGTTCGTTATTCCGAAAATGAAATAAG
>CM057155.1:27663061-27686280 GCA_029962745.1 Echinometra lucunter | reverse complement strand
TGTTTCTCTTCTTTTTTCTTCAAGTAGTCTTTGCATAGTCTTGACGAGTGTTTGGGATCATTGTCCTGCTGGAAAACAAACCCTTCTTCCATCAGGCGTTTCCCGAAGGGATGGCCTTCCACTGTAGGATGGAATGATAGTCGTGCTGGTTGAGGATACCCTCTACTCTGTGCAAGCTGCCAAACTTTCCTGCACCAAAGCAACCCCAAACCATGACATTTGCACCACCATGTTTCACAGTTGGCTTGATGCACTGTGGTAGCATCTTTTCTCCCTTTCGCCATCTCACATAGAGACGAGTCAAAGTTCAAGGTGTTTGCCAGCAAGAGACGTACCTATGTGAGATGGCGAAAGGGAGAAAAGATGCTACCACAGTGGTGCTTCAAGCCAACTGTGAAACATGGTGTTGAAATGTCATGGTTTGGGGTTGCTTTGGTGCAGGAAAGGTTGGCAGCTTGCACAGCGTAGAGGGTATCCTCAACCAGCACGACTATCATTCCATCCTACAGTGGAAGGCCATCCCTTCGGGAAACGCCTGATGGAAGAAGGGTTTGTTTTCCAGCAGGACAATGATCCCAAACACTCGTCAAGACTATGCAAAGACTACTTGAAGAAAAAAAGAAGAGAAACAAGTCCTGGAAATCATGGATTGGCCGCCCCAGTCCCCAGATCTCAACCCCATTGAGCTGCTTTGGGAAGAACTAGACAGAAAGGTTCGAGAAATTTGCCCAACAGGTGAGACTCATCTGTGGGAGATTCTACAGAAGGCATGGCAGGGTATTTCCAGTGACTCCCTCAACAACTTGGCCAACAGGATGCCAAGAGTGTGCCATGCTGTTATCGCTGTCAAAGGAGGATTCTTTGATGAGAAGGCAGTATAATTGGAACACTATGAAAAACAAAGACATGTGCAAAATTATATTCATTTAAGATTTTATTTTGTTTGTTACGGTATCACAAAAACAAAGAATAAACTGAAGTTGTTCACAATAATGAGTTTCCATGATCAAGAAGAAAAATGACACCCTTTTAATTGTTATCATGTTTATTAAAAAATATTATTTATTATTTATTGTCTATTAGTTTATTGAATTACAATAAACAAGTTTTCTGTGCTATGAGCCTGAATTTCAATAGAGTCTACCAAGATTAGAAAAACACACACTGAATGCAGGTGTTCCCAAACTTTTGGAGGGAAGTGTATGTACATGTATTTTACTGTTTTAGGAATGTCTTACATCTTACGTATTTCTTTGGTTTTTTTTCCTTTTGTATTTTAGGTTTTTCCACCAAAATTTTTGGCCACTCTCTTGCATTCATAAAAAGCCTGAAATTAATTCATTTCAACTAGCAAAAGAAGAAATAATGATACGTTTATGAATTTGGCTAAAATTACAATTCATATTGAAATTATACACAAAATCCTGTTTTTGAGCAATTTTTTGACTGACGTGCATATACGAAATGTTATGTAACTTCGAAACCATGCACCCAGTTGTCACAAATTAGGTCTCAACTGTGTGGGAGATTTTAATGGAAAATGTCATGAAACCGCATGGTGGCAGCTTTTGTGCATTGTGTAATTATTGCGTGAAACCCAGTGGTTTAGGGTTAACTGTAAATTCAGATAAACTGAATGCTTGTGTGCATTGAATGCACATGCCCAGTATATCAATCTATTTTGCGCCCCCCCCCCCCAAAGAAAAGAATTGTTGAAAAAGAAATGGCATTCATAACATGGATATTTTCTTAATTCATATATATTATATATATATATATATATATATATATATATATATATATATATATATATGGATAATGCCACAGCTCAGTCATTTTTACATGCATTGAGATCAAGGAATATCAGGCATAGAAAATACATTCAGCCCCTTTCTCATTTGCAAATAGGGTATAGACTGACTGTAATATTCAGTATGAGCTCATAATTATGTAATATACAGTATGTATTTCACTGATTGCACTCCTACCATTGCTACTGTATTTTCACAATAAAACTCATTCAAGACAAATTAATTTGATATCCATGGTTTTTTTTTAATTTCAAGTTAATTTATTTTCAAAAATAGGTAAATTCCCTTACATAAATATATATATATATACATTTGTTTTACAACGAAACAATATTGCATGATGGCTTAAAAGTTTTGAAAACTGAAGTGCACTGGTGTATTATACTCTACAAAAGTTTTGTATTTGCCATGATACACACCAATGAGTACAGAGACTAAACCAATTTCTAATTCATCACAGAAGTAAGATGACATTAAAAAACTCAGACATGGGGGGGGGGGGGGTGTTTCACAAAGATTGACTAAAATCGCTCTTAACTATGGTTGGCCATTCAGGCCTCTGTTTTCTTTTACCATGGATCTCTCAAATGATTTGCAAATCACGGTCACAAATCTGCAGAATTGACAATTTTTTTTATAAATCATTGATGACGAAAACAAAATATGTGAATTCTTCAACTTGTGACAATGATTTGTGCATCCCTTGAGAGACCAATGGTGAAAGCAAACTGTGGCATGAATAGCCTGCCATAGTTGAGAGCGATTAGAGTCAATCTTAGTCTTTGTGAAGCACCCCCATGGATTACGATATAAAGAGTACATAGGTCCAATATAAATTTCTGCAAAACTTCTGATGCAAGGATAGAGGAACAGAGAGGGGCAGAGAGAAAGAGAGGGAGAGAGAGAGAGAGAGAGGGAGAGGAAAGAGAGGGGGCATAATCAAAATGGACAGAGACCAAGAAATCTTAACATCTGTTAAAATGACGGAGGAGCAAAAGCTGGAAAAGAGAAAGAGAAGCTGTTTGAAATCTGTTCAGAAGCAATCTAAAAAAGCATGCAAAGCATGCAAAAAGAGTTTTGGATATTAAAAATAAGGGATGAGAACTGAACGGGGGGGGGGATATATCCCCCCCCCCGCCCACTTTTTTTTTTGGGGGGGGGGGGGGGTGGCGTGTACAAATATCCCCCACTTTTAAGGAAGAAATGATATTTGAATTAATCGGTTAATAAAATTTTTAATAATCTTTCATAAACAACCATCATATTTTAGAATTTCCATTTGAAAATGCGAATTAAAACCAGAAAAGCGCTTATTTTTGGCTCGCTAGCTTCTCTTGAACTCTTAATTTTTGGCTACTTAATTCTCTATTGCTATAGGCTAAATACAGAACCATCTTGCTTCCTTGTATTAGGGGTTAGTAAATCAATGCATTCAAATATGATACAAAGTTGTGGTTAATGGTTTCTTCTATTAATTTACATTTACATATATAATCTTTGATAAAAGTTAGGAAGTAAAGAAAACAAATATGACAACTGAAATTTACAAGTATTATGATTTGAAAAGTGCTTCCTGAATGTTTATCTTGATGTATCACTGTATTTCTGTAAGTATGAAATTCTATAATTTCACTTCAATGAACAATATTGAAAATTGGCCATGCATGATGCATGGTTCAACATTTCATTAAACAGTGGGTCATTTGTCCCCCATTTCATAATTTCAATGAATTAGACCCCTTTTTCACCAAGCCTTGGGCTGCGGCCCTGCCTTGGTATTAAAGCTCAAAAATCAAATGCGGTGCCAAATGCGGGGCCATCTTCCATTTTCAATGACGTCATAAAGCCAATATTGTAGAATTACAAACCGGGCGCGCGGGGATAAAAAAGGCTTTGTCAAATTGTAGAGCGCTCCTACGACGAAACTTTAAAAGGATCTAGATACAGGCCGCGGCCACGGGCCCGGCCGCTTGGTGTAAAAGGGGTCTTAAATGACAGTAATTTTATGGTGAAAAAGATAGATTGATATAAAGTAAGTCATGGATACAACTATTTGTGGTAAGCTCAGTTAAGCATTTTATAAATCAAGTACAGTATGTGTGTATTTCTGAATCTTGGAATGTTGCTTTCAAACTACCATTAACTTTTACATTGGTATTTGTTTGTGGCAGGTATAGAATATACTGTATGTCATAAATTTTGATTACAGATCAGTAACTGCTTCTCCATAGATCTAAAATTTTGGGATTTACATGATTCACAACAGAGAAAACATGATATAATGAGGGCTTTAGAAATGAAGGATTTCTTTATTATAGCCATTATCTCATTTCAAAACATACATTTAAAGTGATTACACAATGGTAAACAAAATTTTGATATATGATCGAGAATAGAATTCTAAGAAGAATAACATTAAAAATATGATGATTTTCAATCGAAATCAATGCATTTTGGCTAATTTTCTCATGAAAAGTTATGAGGTGACAGAGAAAAATTGAGTATGAGGTATGACGTAAAAGTGGGTACCCAGCTTCGCGCATTGCAGTTGTGCTACGCGCTAGACTGTACAACTTGTATTATACCTTGCGCGCATTTTGCTAGAAGTGCGCGACAAGGTACCCACTTTGACGTCATTTTGACGTCAAAGTGGGTACCCAGTTGAAACTGGGTCACAGCTAAGGGGTCAAAAATATCCTGAAATCTTACCACATTTGGGGGTTTCCTTGGCAACAGGACTTTAAAAAAAAATTTTGACAGATGATTTTCTGCTAATGAAATCATGCTCTTTTAAATGAACTAACATTGTTTCAGCATTGGGTACCCCCTTTAAAACTAGACGAATCCTCAACCGCGTGCGGTCGAAATTTATGCCTCCGCAATTGCCAGATCGGAAATATATGGCACATTTATGATGATTTTTTTATTTTCATACATAACATGACATCTTTGACTTTGTGACCCCCAAATCTAATGAGACAATTATGAGACTTCCATATGCATACATGAGCCAAGTTTGGAGATGAACCATCACAGAGTTGTTAAGTTATCGCAAGAACAAGCAATTTTCATGTATATAATGACCTCTATAACCTTTGACTATACACCGCAGTATCTATTTCATACTAACATTAAGCTTGGAAAATTTATTCAGACAAGAAAATTATGTCATAATCTTTGAAAAACAATCATGAATAAATTATTCACAATTTTACAAATTCTTCAATATTTCATAGTTTAGCAATCCATCGCAAAGTTGTGTAATATGACATGACACATCTCAAAGAGCAAGTGTCATATATCATCATGCATCGTAATTTGGCTTTATCAGTATTCAAGCTATCAAAGAGTAATGAGTATTTTATATGGGTTGTTTTGTTATTTATAGCGGAGATGTCATCGAAAGGAAATATCCCTTGCGTAATTAGCTAATCACCCTGCCTTTTAGTGCATCGTTTGTGAAAATGACAATGGAAGCACGTTATTTCTGTCACAAGCATGTTATGAATGGTTAAAGAATTCAAATTATACTAAAGATTAACTTTCAAAATTTATCCGGAGGAAATAATTGATGTAATTGACGTAAGTGAATAATATTTGCAAATTGATCTATAGTTTGAACATTGTGGTGTTTTGCATAATAGTTATGCAATATCATGTAGCTAAATTAAAAGACCTTGATCCATTCATCATCTTGTATATGTTTTGGGGTACCCATTTCCCCCAAAGTGCTGAATAGATTAAGCTTTGGCCGCTAATTATCTGTAATAATGGAGAGATGTGGTGTTTTGGATGGTCCTTTCAGTGTCGCTGCAGCTCAGTGAACCACTTGGTTGATTTCACACAAAAAGTTCTGACATCACCATTCAACATGGTTGCAAGCACGAAAATTGCGTCATGAACATACGTGAGCCAACCTCACTATAGCTGATTTGTGCTGCCATAATATATGCAAGAAAAATCTGGGATTGTGGCTATTGTCACAATGTGACTGGAATTCAGCCCTGGTAGAAGCTATTTACATGTAAACATAATAGGGATAGAATTAACTTACCTGGGAAAGGGTAACAATGACCACCAAAGCTGAGGTGCAAATTGTGAATAGGGGAACTATGTTAGTCATATTCAGTAGCTAGACAAGGTGTTAGTGATTGAGCTTGGGTGGAGTGAGTTGCAATTAAGCACTGGTCAAGGCAGGACCTGTGCTGAAGGTGTGCTTGTGAAAGGAGTGTGAAGGGATAGGATGCCCTGCAAGATTTGAGTGCCATCTTCCTGAATTTGGGTATGTGGGCCAGGAGAAGGCTCCTCTGCAACTC
This sequence comes from Echinometra lucunter, assembly GCA_029962745.1. NCBI lineage: Eukaryota > Metazoa > Echinodermata > Echinoidea > Camarodonta > Echinometridae > Echinometra > Echinometra lucunter. Next base: position 27,680,153 of record CM057155.1, on the reverse strand, counting down.
CCAACTTGGTTACGACATTTATGTCAACATGGATGAGCTGGGCTCTTAGTGGCTATCTGATGACTGTTTGTTAATGGCTTATTTGTGACTCTAGACTAGGGACTCTGTTGGCTCCCCAGGCCAACATGACTCTCAGTAGAAGACTCTTTTATTCCATGGGCATCTTCATTACCATCTCATCAGGTTCATCATGCAGTAATGCCCGACACTGCTGATTGCGGTACATTTAATACTGTCGGCCAAGTTAATGCAGTGATGAGCAATACTTTGTGATTCAGCAATGTGCAGTGATTTGGCCATAATATTGCGCACTGTCCGTCCGTCAGGCCAATGCGATACGATTTCAAGTTGAATCTTTGAATTCATTGTTTATCAGAGATTGATTATCTGATGTTAAAAATTAATACATTACAGAACTATTCCTATTTTCAGACACATCAAATACAGTGAGTGCCTAGATCCGACAGCAATAACTTCATTATAACCATTACCTTGTCATAACTGATCCCGTTATGGTGAGGCTTTCCCTGTACCATTCCAGTATCAAAATTTTTATAGTGGTAATCAAATAGGACAGTACTGTATTCATAGTCCATTATCAAGTGGTAAGCATGTAGGACTATACTTATAGTCCCCTGCATCCTCCAATACACCCCAAGGATGACACCTGAATGGATCATTGGTTACATTCTGCCAATCAAACAACTGTTTCTGAAGATCAACCAAAATTTCCTCATATTTCCCAATGTAGGCAAGGTTATTGACCTCAGTGGGGTCATCTGTGAGGTCAAAGAGCTCCCACTCGGGTCGGTAATAGTACTCTTTGAGCGTCTTGTACCAGTTCAAGGGTTGGTGATTCCTGGTCCTGTTCAGGATGTCTTGGAAAGTGTGTGAGATGAAGAAGTCTTGATCAATAGGAAATGGCATGGCAAAGTTGAGATTGTGAATGAGCCTGTACCGAGGAGTCCTGATAACACGCTGAGGATAGAACATGGTGATCTCATGCAAGTCATGACTGGACAGACTCACATTCCATCCCACAGGTTCAGAGGTCAATGCCGGCAGAAGGGATTTCCCTGTCAGCTCAACAGCTCCTTTGAAGATCATATACCTTGGGTAATTGATGCCAAAGAAGTCCAGAACAGTGGGTGTGATATCCATGAGACTGATGAAGGCATCACTGGTCTGATCCCATCGATCTTGATGAAAAGGGGATGACACCATGAAAGGCTCCCTTGAACCACACTCGTACAGGTTGGTGCGTCCACTGGTGAATGGAATGCCATTATCCGAAGTAAAGATGACAAGAGTATCATCCAGATGTCCTGCTGCTTCTAGTTCTTTCATAAACAAACCAACACCTGAAAGGAAAATAGTTCATGAAGAACACAGAATAAGTAGTATTCATCAAGAAAGGTAAACTTGGCATCTTCTGGAGATAATATAACTGGCAGCTATTAATTTGACAGTACATTACCTGAAGATGAGGTCTTAACCAAAGGTCTGCAGATGGAGCGATTACGTACCTTGCCAATATCATCATGTACAAGAAAAAGAGACAAACAAGGGCACTATGATAAGTGAAAAGAGAGATATGTTAAAACAGGAAAGAGGAAAAGAAATAGTAGATACCTTGATCAAGTCTACTGATTGTTGTGTACTGAGCTGCTATATCCTGTCTAGCTGCCGGTGTGTCTTGGACGTGGTATGGTACAATCACATCCTGTGGGTCATATTTGATCGGTGTCCAGTCAGGTATGGTACCCATGTTAGGTTCACCATTACCAAACTTCTCACAGAACTGACCAAATTCAGGTTTAGTGTGGCCACAGCGATGGGGATCATGGAAGCCGATGTACAGGAAGAAAGGTCTGCCATGAATAAAGTCAACAGAAGAGACAGGTCAAAATTAGTTTATGTACACCTTGGTCTTGCAAGAGGGTGGAAAGCAAAAGTACAATGATACGACAAAAGTTGTTGCTAGAGGCATCTTCAGTGCCTTCTAACTACATGTACTTGCTTTGCTACTTCCATCAAGACTTGAATAGGCAACCAAATTAAATCTTAGTTTTAGATCAGAGACTGTAAAGAAATATGTAAACACAAAATGCTGCATGAAGACAAAACAAGGGGCAAAATTGGAAGTATCTTTCACTCAACAAGAAAACAAAAATGTAAAGAGCCATTCTTTCACATTTCAAAAAATGTTAATTTCACAAACACTCCTTTCTAGAGATGAACTTATATAGCAGACTATAGCTCAAAGCTTATGATACAGTTTTGGTATTAAAACAAAATGGGATCAAATATGTTTTCTTTGTATAAAAAGTTACTTATACTGTACATGTACTTTATACATGTGAGATTACATGACTTCCAAGGAATCTTCATGTTTAATATCTACAAGGAAAGTAAGACCACAGCTTTACACTGCTCTAGACTCAAACTCTTTCATCCCAATGGCTCCCTGCACAACAATCTCAGTGCTTTTATCATGAGATAGCATGTGTATATACACAGAATCCTCATAGGTATTTATTGTGTACTAATGAACTTCTTGGGACTATTGGAGTTAATTATTACAAGCCAAGTATCTACATAATTTTTTGTTTCAAAACTTCATAGTATCTTAATCAACCTATAAGCATACTATTTAATACTATATCCTACATTATAAAATTCTCTTGCAAGGATTGGCCACAAATATGTCATGTGACATGAATACTTTCACCATGAGTATTGCGTGACCTCAGACCTCCATATATTTTTCGCTATACTAATATTTTGACGTCACTTTTTTGTTATTTTGGATAAGGGTTTGTCCATGAAGTTGGGAGTATATAAAAAATGAGGTTACTCCCCAATTAACACTGCATTTCTTATAAGTTTGCCTCAAATTGATAACATCACAGGGTATTCTTTAGACAGAACCCCTAACCAACTCTCAAACAAAATCATGCTCTGGTCCCTTCTCAACTTGAATAATTTTAATGTGTTATAATTGTGTGATGTCCACCCCTAAATTTCTGTGAACAAGTGTGAATACAAAAATGCTAAAAGATAAAACATCATCTGAAGTCAAAATATCATTTAGATATTTTAGTAAAGGAATAAAAAAGGAACAAACAATTATGTGTTGACATGAAATTTCTTGACTGATCTGGAATGGTGCCTTGTAAAATAAAATTGATACTGCCACTACAAGTGTCCAACCTAAACTTCAATGTTGGTAAAAGTAGCTCATTTTGACAGGAATGACAATAAGATTCAATCCCTCTGAGTCTTTGACTTATCAAAGCATCTGCATGAGTAAATTTGACAACAAAAAGGTCCCTAAAATCAGCTTTACATTTTATCCAGGTAAAGAAAATGTACGCAGTAATTAATGTGGTGTCCAGTGTAGAGTCGGTGTCTTTGAAGCAGTAACAATATTCTGGCGAAAACCAGCTCAAAAAGTCCTGAAAGGTAAATTAACTCTCAGGGGAAATATTTCAGTAGGGGGTTTGCTCCTGTAAAAATAATTTACGAGTATAAGGGTTTAAATGGCGGCATTCTGATAACACAGAATGGAGATTGATCTGTATATAATTTTTAAGAGCATGAATTGTTTTAGATCATTTACTTTTCATTCAGAAGTAAGTGGTTATGAGAAACTTTGTGAGACACTTGGAGATATGTACATGTACCACTTTATCTCAAGAAAACACAGACAATATTAGTTACTGACTTTACATGGACACCGGAGTCTATGTAGTCCATGCAGAAGTAGGTAATTTTCATACACTTTGACATAATGTAGGACCAAATTCTTGACCTGCCCATGCAGATAGTCTTTTTCCTTGAAAGCATGCACCCTGACCAATGTTATGTGAAAAAGCACATTTTAAATAAAACCACTAACAACATTCAAGGAATTTGCATTTTCAAATGTCTAAGGAATGTCACACTTTTTGACCCGGTTTCATGGACAGACCCATATATGCTATCGATATTGCAAAAATGTATCATGATACTGAAGCTGAGAGCTAGCGGCATGGCTGAGCTAGCTGAGCCTCTCAAGCATGTATAGTGTAGTGCAAACCAAAGTCCAAACTATCGACTGTACATGTACATGTACATTGCACTTACAAGGTCTACCTCAAAATTCTACATTTAGTTTTTATGTTTTACCTATCAAAGCTTTCTAGGATATAAATCAAATATACCATGCACTCTTTTTGAGGCATCAATTCTCGCTACCCCAAATAGCGCTTTCGCCGAGATCCGGGAAAAATCCCTGTAACGCGCATTGCATTATGGGATAGCTTTTCGGTATAACAACTTCCTGTTCGGAAGCCGCGCGCCGCACGCCGATCGTCGCACATGCATATATCGTCTGCTCGAACTCGCTACATAGCTACACTCTCCTGCCGTCGCAAAGATTTTAATGTTTATTTGAACATTTCGTTGATTGTTTATTAGTATTATTACGTCTGTTGATTATCAGTTACGATGGTCTTCTTTTGTGAGGCTGCACAGTGCTGGGCTCATGATTCGAAGCGCAAGAACCCTGACAAATGGGGATGGATGAAGGACGTGACCTGGGTGAAATTTCCCACCGATGCCAGCACATTGCACGGTATTCCTCTGTCAGTTAAGATTTTTTTAAGTTCAGAAACTGATTTTTATCCATTTTGTGGTCGACGAAAGATTGAACGGAATGAATGCAGTAGTGTATATGTTTAGCGTCTAGTCGAATGTGATCGTGATGTCAGGCTGGTCGCTAAATGAAAATTTTAAGATATTTATTTTTTGTTTTTATTTTTTCATAACCAGATTTAAACATTAAAAAAAATATTTTTGCGTAAAATATATTTTTTATTTTTATTAATAATTCAAATTGAATTAAAACTAACCAAATTAAATAAAATTTATTATAATCTGTACATATTACGCTGATTGGCATCGATTTCAGCGTGGTTGGAAACTAAGTATCGCGAACCTCGCGCGAGCATGACTCTGAACCGGAAGTGGTGATGACGACCCGACGGAGTAAAAATTATCTCGTCTCGCGCATTATGAGATTTTTGTTCCTATTAGGGGTAGCGAGAATTGAAATTATGGATTCTTCGGTGACTGGCACAGTCACTATTTTCTTTGGGGCTGCACCCCTCAGAAAATAATGCAATGCAATGCCAGTCACCTCAGAGAATCCCTAAGTTCAACTGTAGCCTCTCAGTGCAAGGTATATTTGATGGTCTTCCTAAACAGCACTCAAACCTGTCACGCTACAATGCTCATGGCACATTAATAGACATCATAACCCTGGTTATGGCCAAGCAACCAAAGTAATTGGCACTGAAGCATACTGGGTACCCATTTACACCTGGGTGAAGTGTGACATATTAATGTTTTACAAAAGGCAAGGCTCCACACTAACTTTTTTTCTTGGTGGCCCGAATATTAATTACTTTTTTTTTTGGTGGCCCAAGAATGAAATTTGGTGGCCCGAAAAAAACCCAAAGAAAAGCATAAGAAATTTAATGATTATAATAAAACGTTGTTAGAATGATTAAAACCCATTGTTTTACCCTTCTATGCCCTGAAATGATCATATTCAATGATAAAGTTGCAGATTATTTTATGATTCTTCCTTTCAATGACCCTTCAATGTAGGGCTGTTTTGAAAGCCCATTTTTTGGTATTCGTTTAAACGGTCATTTCTTTTTGACGATTAATCGACTACTCGGTACCTTCATTTGGCCAGTCGGCCGACCACTCCAGCTGTTCGTAGCCTGCCACCATTCAGCCCTGCGCCGGAGCTGCACCTGTGCTGCAGCACCGGAGTGAGGCCAGTCCCATACCAATATAACAGCGTGTGCAATATCCCTAACGGTAATGTCCGATTTTCATAAAGAAACTTGGCAATAAAGCAGCTTTGAAAAGAACTGTATTGCTTGTCCAGTTCATAAAAATTCAAATCATAGCCTCCTACCTATTTTTGTGAGGCGCGAATAAAAAATCCTGGTCAAATAAAGCCAAATAGATCGGCATTTCTTGATATTTCATCGATAATTGGTGAAATCATGTTTCAAATATTGTTCAGCTGACAAGAGATGGCGCCGACCCGGAAGTGGAGCATAACAGTCAGTGCACAAAATCCCATTCGGCCATGTTGAAACTACATATACATTACGATGAAAGCGCTTAGCAGTCATTTGAAATCAAACTCCAATGATTGAAATCCCCATCACAAATCGCCAGCAAGGGCATATAACTAACGAACAAGCGCTTACTTGCAAGTATGAATGTTTTTTTCTTGGTAATATCCTTTCCTCATCGTTCATTGTTTTGTTCCAAAAATATTTTGTCACACTGACTGTGATAGCGTGTCTTTGATTACGTTAGTGAGCTTACTTGCTTACGGTGCATATCGCTGTGGTGAACGATGGTGCAATGCGCGATTAAGTCGCTCTCTCCCACATACACACACATTAGGGCTTAAGGCTTCCGAATATTATTGAAACACTTGTTTTCGATGCACGAGACATAAGAGTTTGGTGATCAAAAAAGATATTCTCATGTGAATTTAAGGTGTCTAAATGACGACATCATCACACCTTAAAACTTTGAAATGGAGAAAAACATTCTTGATTTCATTAATGATTTCGCATTTTTGATGGATCATTCTGAAGTTCAAGCTATGTTTCTGAGTAGTCGATAGAAATTCTATTAAAGTATTATTCGTGTAGTGACATTTTTGGACGTTTAATCGTGTACTAGACTCGAAACAGGCCTAGTGTGGTGCGCGGAAAATACACACGGCCGCAGACCGAGGCCTATATATACTGCCATAAGACTAATCTGACTTTCATTTGAGGTCGGCTAGCTCACCGCAACTAGATCCAGGTGCAATTAGAGTGATGTTGCGCTAACTCAAACTGTGTCATCGCTGATGAACCACGAACAAACTGACTTGCAATTCGGATTGCGAAAGGAGCTAAAATGTGTACAATTAACACATGCGTAAATCGCGTTAACTTAAAATTTTCTGGTTGCCCGATTCGGGCCACCAAACTTATCACTTTTTGAAAAATGGTGGCCCGGGAGCTAATTTTGGTGGCCCTGGGCCACCGGGCCACCACTAATGTCGAGCCTTGCAAAAGGTCAGGGCCAAGCTGGGATTTTAACCCTATACCCTATGACCGGCAGTCTGCAGACTTATCCACTTTAAATCAACTACATGCAGATCATGAGATCTCCACATTAATCATTTAAAAGTAAAGAAATCCGATAAAAACTTTTTTTTTGAAGGATTATCAAGATTATATATACCTTTTGAGAAACTGAGAATGCGACTCAATTAAAACAACAACAAATTTAAAAGAAAAAAAATTGACTTCTGTCTCATTTTGATGCCACATGCCCAGTGATGGAGTCGAGGCCGGTAGGTCCGAGTCACGAGGCCGCTGAATAAAAATTCCTCCCATAGACTTTGTACACGTGACTCAGACCGAGGCCAAGGCCAAGGCCGGCAAAATTTGGCCTCGAGGCCGGCCTCGACTCCATCCCTGTACAAACCACATACTCTGGCTTTCAAGCAAAATCATTTACCTGGTATCCTTAGTCTGAAGGAACTCTCTGACAAAATGATTCATCAATGTGATGTTCCTACCAATCTGCAGGATGCTAAAGCCATCTTCTGTTGACTTGGAATACTCAAAAGGGTATACAGCTTCAGGGCCAACATGCTTCTTTCCAATTATTCCTGTGAAATACAACCATTAATAATGAGGATTGTTGGCTACGATTGACGATACTGTACATGTTACTAGTACATTAACTGACCAATGCCCTTACAATATCACCCCTTGGAGCACTCCAGCAAGATGCCATTTTGTAGCCTTACTTACACTATTAATACAATCACAATCATATGAGATACCGTATGAATCCTACCAGGTATCCATGTAATAGCAAGAGAGTAGAGGGAAGCCATTCAAGTAGATAAAATAACTTGCTGAAGGACTTAAATTGTAAGTGCCATCCTGGGGGCAGGAACATGCCTTGATATATCGACAGTAAATAGATTTAAACATGTGACTATGATGCCTCTTCAACAACTATTTCATCCGTCTATGAAATATTAAAATTTCTTCTATTCCTAGTTCCAAAAACCACTGAAACCAGTTGACTCCAGTGGAAATTTTATTGGTTTTAAATGGTTTCCACTGGTACCTGAAACTACCAGTTGATTCCAGATGAAGTTAATTAACAAATGTGCAGTACCATTTAAAAACCATTAAAAAAAAATATTCAAAAAAAGACTGAAACTGTCCAGTAGAAATTTATGTTGAAACCAGTATCTCCAAATGGAGAAATGCAAGCTGGTTTCAGTGGGTCATATGCTTTTAACCAGAAGAAGAAGAAAAAAAAAAAAAGAATTGAGGTGGATTAAGATAAATTTGTTTTCCATTTGAAACCAGTAGAAAATATCCCAGTTGAAACAAGCTGAAATCTCCAAGTGGTGCATATGCTTGGTTTAAACCTATGTTCTTAAAGGCATTGGTTAAATTGTTATGATTCAAAAAAATCTTGTTTTGTTACTTGAAAATGGGATAAACATAAGGGTTATAGTGTAAAAATACCAGTCTGAAAGTTTCAAAGTATAATATCCACAGGAAGTAATTTTAAATTTCAAAAATGTGAAACAATGTTTGAAAAATATACGACGGTCGGTTGCACAGAATAGACATAAGGAGTGCGCATGCGCGTATGACTCACCTTACCGTACTGTGTGTATTGGCGTATCACGCGGCGGGAGGCACATAACGGCATTTTCAAATTCAAGCAAAGTGGTCCTCTTAGTGATTGTCTCGTGAGACGAAGGATAATAAAATCGCCGTTTGCGTCTAACTTACACTTTTTCATTCCAAATTATGGTTGGTTTCAGGGTTTTTGAGTACAAATACAAGTACTCATACACATGTTTCATCTTAGTTTGAGAATTTTTTAAATCAGCTGCTCACAAAGTTAGCCAATGCCTTTAAGACTTTTTCTGTTTAGGGTTTACTAACTATGATGCATAATTAATATGTGATTTTGTTAACTGTTACATGTACATGTGCACGTTTTTTCCAATAAGCCAAAATTCAATACTTGATAAGTCAGAGAATGTATATGAACAGAGCATTCATGGGGAAATAAGGATGTTAATGCAAAGCCAGTGGGCCATATCTATAAACTAGCAAATGCCTAGCAAAGGCTTAGTTCCAACCTTATGCATTTCATCTTCAGTCCCTTTCTGGAACTATTTAGTTTACATTCCTATTCAAATTTTACACAGAATCAAAAGGAAAGGTTTTGTTCTTAATGCAAAGACTTGCCTGATTAGAAAATGCCCATTTGAAAAGGAGGAATTTTCTTTCTTTGACAAGGATTTGTTTGAATCATGTATAAAGCTTCTCTCCTAGTATCTTACACTGTTACTTGCAAAGGACATGATGGAAATAACAAGTCGTTTGTTGTTTTTTTTTTAAATTTTGAACTGTCCTCACTTCCTTTCCAAGCTTGTAGTAAGCTGACATTTCTCGATCTTCAGTTACAAAATTTTTAAACAGTGAATTTTATCAGCCATAAAGCCAGTGTTTTCTAACATTTAAACCACACTCTGCAGCAAAGTTGGAAAGTGAGTAGGAAGAAAAACTTTTAGGTTTACGCCTCAGAGTTCTTTCAAATCACCTTTGTATTATATCCCTGAAGGTAGCTTGGTCTAATGTTGGAATGCACAACCCTGTTGTAAACTTTCAAACAATACCACCTGCCAAACCACATACCTGACATACATGTAGCAGGAGCCTTGAAAATAGTTACTCCATAACCTTTTACTTAGTCCCGTTTACAGTGGGCGAAAGGCCGGCCTCGGGTCGGCCAGAGACCGGCCTAATTTTGATACAATCGAAAATCAAAATGCAAGTACCAAAAATGCGGTATCGGGACTACCTCTAGGAGGTAGTCTTGGGGCGGCCTCGGGGCGGCCCTCTTTTGGTGTAAACGCAAGCAGGCTCAAATGCTTACCAAGTTCATCACAAGAGAGATGCTATTGTGATGTTATAATGGTCCACCAGTTAAGCTTATCATTATGACGTAGTAGAACGGTGATCATTCAATCATGCAAGTACCATACGAAATAGGGCTTAACTGATATGGAATTTCGTTGCTGATCCGATGCCTGATGTTTTTACATTTGCACCGGCCCGATTCCGATTCCGATACTGATGCAGCGCAGAGCGCGGTTGAGTAGAGATGTGTAATTACAATTAAAAAAAAAATAATTGAATCCCGTCTGCTACGTCTGCTATGAATGAACTATCAACTCGGCATATTAATTCTTTACCATTGGACATTAATAAAAGTTTTACTGGTCGTCTGAGTCGCCTTCAAGAAATATGAATTGCCAACGAAACGGAGGTGAAACTAGCAACTTGACAAATTGATTCCTTACCTTTGTTGATGAAAATGATATCGGCCAGTTCTTCTTCAAGAAATATAAACTACAGACGGGACGAAGGTGAACGATAGACTTGAAAATTAATTCTTTACTTATTGATGATGATAATAGTTATGGTGGTCGACTTAAACAAAAATATAAAAAGCTAACGGGGCGGAGTTGAAACAAATGAACTATCGACTCGGCATATTAATTCTTTACCTTTGGACATTAATAACAGTTTTACTGGTCGTCTGAGTCGCCTTCAAGAAATATGAATCACCAATGAAATGGAGGTGAAACTAGTAACTTGACAAATTGATTCCTTAACTTTGTCGATGAAAATGATATCGGCCGGTTCTTTTTCAAGAGATATAAACTACGGACGAGATAAAGGTGAACGATAGACTTGAAAATTAATTCTTTACTTTTTGATGATGATAATAGTTACGGTGGTCGACTTAAACAAAAAATATAAAAAGCTAACGGGGCGGAGCTGAAACAAATTAACTATCCACTCAACAAATTAACTCTCTACCTTTCGGTATTAATAATAGTTTTACTGGTCGTCTGAGTCGCCTTCAATCAATATGAATCGCCAACGAAACGGAGGCGAAACTAGTAACTTGACAAATTGATTCTTTAAGTTTACCTTTTTCGATGAAAATGATATCGGCTGGTTCTTCTTCAAGAAATATAAAGTCTGGGTTTTATTTTTTAATGTAATATGAGTTCCTTCGATCGGAGGGCATCAAGACCACTCAAAAATTTTGTGGCCGTAAACCTTCTGATTTCGAGAAGGGCATCACGGCCAGTGGGTGGGGCATACCAGCAAATTGCCGATGGCCGGTGGGTATTTCGAGCCCTGTGAGTTTGAGTAATTCCTACTACTACTACCGTAAGTTTGTTTTTAAACATTAACGAGTTTAAAGAATTTGTTTCTATCGTGCGTTCATTTTTTAGACATGACAGGGTTTAAATAATTTTTGCTTCTATCGTACATTCATTTTGAAACATTACGGAGTTTAAATAATTTCTGCTTCTATCGTGCGTTCATTTTTAAAAACATAATAGAGTTTGAATAATTTCTACTACTATCATAAGTTTGTTTTGAAACATTACGGAGTTTAAATAATTTCTACCTCTACCTTGCATTCATTTTAAAACATAATGGAGTTTGAATAATTTTTACTACTATCGTAAGTTTGTTTTAAAACATTACAGAGTTTAAATAATTTCTTCTTCTATCGTGCATTTATTTTTAAACATAATGGAGTTTGAATAATTTCAACTACTATCGTAAGTTTGAATGATTTCTACTACTATCATAAGTTTGTTTTAAACATTAGGGAGTTTAAATAATTTCTACTTCTATCGTAAGTTTGTTTTGAAACATTACGGAGTTTAAATAATTTGTTTCTATCATGCGTTCATTTTCTAGACATGACGGGGTTTGAATAATCTTTGCTTCTATCGTACGTTCGTTTATAAACATAATGGAGTTTAAATAATTTCTACTACTATCGTAAGTTTGTTTTTAAACAATATGGAGTTTAAATAATTTTTTTCTATCATGTGTTCATTTTCTAGATATGACTGGGTTTAAATAATTTTTGCTTCTATTGTACGTCCGTTTATAAACATAACGGAGTTTAAATAATTTCTACTACTATTGTAAATATTTTTTTAAAGATGGCGGAGGTTGAATAATTTCTGTTTCTATCGTGCGTTCATTTTTAAACATAATGGAGTTTGAATAATATCTACTACTATCATGATTTCGTTTTTAAACATTAAGGAGTTTAAAGTAGGCCCGAGTCATCACAGGTTTTCCTCAAACCAGGTTTGAGTGGGAAAAAACCGGCGGGGATTGGGTACCCGAAAATTTTTAAGTCAGCGGTAATAAAAGTTTATTGACCTCATTTGACCTTTTTTTAAAACACTGAATACCCACTTGGTATGCACCACCGGCAAATCCTCTGAGTGCGCTGGGGAAGCATGGGTTATGGGGAAGCAGGGAGTAGTTCGACCTCAGGCTACTTAAAACTGCACATAATTGCTTTATACTTTTAAATCCAGGGAGGTTATAAATCCGAACACAAGCACATGTAACTTAGGATTCATTTTTCCATGTAATATTTCCTCTTTGCATACTCGGGGTATTTCTATTTCTAAGTGTACCACTTGATAAACTCGGCTCCAAGATTAAACAAGAAAACAAAAAATTCCCAAGATAATCACTTTCGTCATGCCGAGACAAGCTACGGCTGGTCTGGGGGAGAGGCCAGGGGTCAAAATGCTAGTCTTTCTTTCTAATCATCGCTCACTTCCAAATAAAATTCTCATAACCTTCATCATTAAAGTTTAAACTGTTATTAAAGTATTTTTTATTCATTTGAGTGTGGAATTCAATTTAGGGAACTGCACCACTTGTTAATATTTCTTAGTAAAATCTACTTAAACTTGTCTCTGAAAAATTTCCCTGAAAAAAAAATCTAAATTTGAAGGGTTTTAGAACACAAGACCGAACGTTCCTCTCTGATTCAGAAATCCCACGTTATGTTTGCTTACTGGCGGGAAACGCCCTGCGTATACGATATACCACTACTTGCATACTCAATGAGGGTTAGTCTATTTTCAACATGGGGGCAGATCTTTATTTCAATGACGGTGCTTTTCTTATAATCGATCAAACTCTGATTAAATATACAAGGCATATTTTATTCTTCAATTAAATAAAACCATGTACATGTTGCTTTATATTTCATAATTCTACATCTTATGTCTTAACTTGTCTAGATTCTCTGATCCCTTTGTGGAAAATGAACTACGCCGTCTGGAATTACTGGATAACAAATTATGCGTGCATGCATATGTGTACTGTACGTGTGCTGCCTAGCTCGTGCGCATGATGAACGAGAGTGTTTGTTACATTGGCATTGAAAAGTGATGGATAAATGATGTAATTTTTATTGAACTTGCAAGAGCCAAACGGGGGTGCAAAGGTGAGAAATTTTTCCTCAAAATTGTAACGTACGGTATGTACATGACATTGATGTGACAAGTATATCTGATATTTCTAATAATGAAACAATTCTAAAATCAGCAATGTACTGGGTCTTATTAATATGATAAAACCCCAAAACCCGAGAACACAAAACCAGGTTTCAGCTCGATGGACAGTGCCCGGGCGGGGAACTGTTTCGACTAAGGCCTAGTTTAAATTACTCCTGTTTCTATCGTGCGTTCATTTTCTAGACATGACGGGGTTTAAATAATTTTGCTTCTATCGTACGGTGGTTTTTTAAACATTACTGAGTTTGCATAATTAATTTTCTATCGTGCATTCATTTTCTAAACACGACAGAGTTTCAATAATTTCTACTTTTATTGTGCGTTCATTTTTAAACATAACAGAGTTTGAATAATTTCTACTACTATCGTAGGTTTGTTTTTAAACATCACGAAGGAGAAAAAGGTAAAAAAAAACAAAAAACAAAAAAAACTGTTGCTTGCATCAGTTCCTCATCGGCACACCCATCAAAATATCTACCGATTCTGATGTTTTGCCGATGCGGCCAAGAATCGGCACTCACCGATCTCCGATGCGGATATCGGTTAAGCCCTAATACGAAATATTTAAAAGTTTTCACTTAGGTCGGTGTAAACGCACAAAACTGTGGGCCCGATTACTGCAATATGGGCCAGCCTCGGGCTGGCCCCGCAGTGTAAACGGGGTCTTAAAACCCCAGTATATATATGCTTGTTTGAAGCGCATCTATTTGGAGAGTTAGGCTTTGCTCAAGCTACACATGTAGCTCTCAGGCCAAGAAAAAAGTTGGGCACTAGTAATCGCTTGAGCAAAATAGGCATTTAGCTTTTATTACATGTAGGTAGCTTTATTTTCCAAGCAAATGCTTTATAAATGTATTGTAGATACGGCCCATTGTCTCATCCTGCAAATTAGACATCTTTTGCAATACATGTACATGTACAATGTATTTATGCACAGTCTACATATCAAATCAAATATTAACTTTCACTATTGCCATTTTAAAGATGTGATGATAGCTCATAAAGCCCTTAGTTTTGTTTTCTTGGATTTATAATGAAGTTCACGAATACATGTAACCACTAGTGGTCTGGTCGACATGAGGTTTGTTGACATTAATGTCAACAGACAAAATATGCCGACATGTCGACAGAAAATAACAACCTACAAGAGGTCTGTTTAATTCATAATAAACGTCGATCATTCGAAACAGACAGACGGTGACGCCGACACTTATTTACAATGTAGTACTTACAACTAACAGTAAAGTGACGGACTTGTCTATAGCTAGGTCTCTAATCTACACTAATGTTAAAATTTCCACAAAGTTACTCGGCAACATAACTTCAACTTAAGAATTATCCCCAAAATGTGGTACTTATGGCTTAATTATTTTTACATTGAAAGTTTGAAGGTACGGGTGGTGTCAATTTATTACGCTAAAATGCGTAGAATTCACCTCAGAATGTCATTTTTGATCATCACTTACGACCTACAAACTGAGTTTCTAGTTCTCACCAGATCGACTCTTGCAATCACTAATGAAACTAGCCAAGGCGAGAAAAGGGGCCGAGAAACACGTTTACATGTATATGCACTGTATGCCGACGTGAGTGAAAACTACTTTAGGCCAATGCACTATTTCAGCCCTGACGTAACTTCTTGTGAGCAAAGGAGCTCACTCACGTAATAATGAACAAAAGCTTTACAAAAGTATGACAAGTCTTGACAAGATATTTTTGAAGAAATAAATGAATGAAAAACGAACAAACATTTTTTTTTTTATTAAAAAGAAGAAACATTCATCCTTGCAAGCAAGAGCTTGTTCGTTAGTGCCCTTCTTACTAAATTTTGCGGTGGAAATGAAATCATTCAGACCAAGTTCGATTTCGAATCATGAAACGAAAGTATGACAAGATATTTTTGAAGAAATAAATGAATGACAAACGAACGGACATTATAAAAAAAAAAATAAATAAATTCATAGTTGCAAGCAAGAGCTTGTTCGTTAGTGCCCTTCTTACTACATTTTGTGGTGGGAATGAAATCATTCAGGCCAAGTTCGATTTCGAATCATGACTGCATGCTCCGCACCACGCTTGCATTAGGTACGTACAGGTAATCGTAATGTCAACGTTGTGAACATAGACTGCATGATAGGATTTGCTGACTATGTTGGTACACTTCCGGGTTTTAGCGCTTCAGGGTTTAGCGCCATCTTATGGCGACTGATTTATTTCGAATTAACGAATTCGTGACAATAAATGATGCGAAAAATTATTGGAGAAGCAAGCAAATTTGGATTACTTTCACTTTATTAGACCTGGATTTTTGTTGTGTCCTCACAGAAAGAGGGTAGGAGGGAATGATTTGAAATTATATCAACTATACAAGCGTTACATCACGGACGCTCGATCAAGGAGAGAGATACACGTATTGTCGGACTCATTTGCATGGACGACACAAACAAAAAGTTACACTTACGCAGGAGGTAAATTTGTCCAGATTTTTTATTCATCGATTACTTTTTGAGTTCACTGTATGAATGGGTACATTAAATAAATAATACGGACATGTACGGCACGTTTTTATCACTAGATAAGGTGTGATTGTGGCAGCTGTCACAGTCTGCTATGGTACAGGGAAGGCCGCGATGGCCACCCCGGTGTGCCCAGATAGTCGGGCACAGTTGGATACCGCGATTTCAGCCATTGAAAAAAAAAGTCGTATTATGTCGACACTTTTTTTTTTTACCGACATGTCAACAGTAAAAATTCGTATCGACCAGACCACTAATAACCACCATCTCCAGGAATCAGTGATCACTGACCTGTACGCACTCCTGCATTTCTGAGGAGCAGAGGCAAGCTTCTGACTTGATCAAATGATGTGAAATGATGGTAGCCATTGAGTAGTCCATACATGCCATTCTGGTGCTGGGGTAGTCCTGTCATGATGACAGAACGACTTGGTGAGCAGCTGCTGACTGAAGTATACGCATGCTTAAAGACCAGACTTCGTTTGCCCAAGGCATCTAGGTGTGGAGTCTTGATAACCGAGTTATTGTACACTCCCATCTCAAAGCCACCATCATCAGCTAGAAAAGACAGAGATGGGGTCATATAGTGTCATTAAGTTGGAGAGATCATCATCAACATTGAATCATAATCATTATCATCATTGTCATACATATACCAGTATCATCCACATCATCACCATTACCACCATCATCATCACTTTCATCATCATTACCACCATCATCATCACTATCATCATCGTTACCATCACCATCATTACTATCATCATCATTACCACCATCATCATTACTATCATCACCATTACCACCACCATCATCACTATCATCATCATTACCACCATCATCATCACTATCATCATCATTACCGCCATCATCATCACTGTCATCAACATTACCACCATCTTCATCACTATCATCATCATCATTACCACCACCATCATCATCATCATTACCACCACAATCATCATCATTACCCACCATCATCACTATCATCATCATACCCACCCACCATCATCACTATCACCATCATTACCAC
>CM057155.1:27636164-27662561 GCA_029962745.1 Echinometra lucunter | reverse complement strand
TTGATTACCGCAATTCATCTTCTTTTTTTTTTCTATTTCCATCCATCCTTATAATTTTTATCCTATTCAGTTTATTAACTTTATTTTCATATGTCAGTCTTTAACAACAAAATTCTACATTTTATTCTATCCCTTTATTTACCTTCTCTTATCACTGTTAAACCTGGCCAACAAATTCTTTCAATTTTACACTTTTACTCCTATCATTCCATACTATTCATTTCTTTCATTGTTTTCTATTCCTCTCTTATTAACTTCCCACAGTTCATCTTTGCACTCGTTCCATTTTTCCTCATTTTCATTCTGTCATATTCCCTTCCTTGTAGTCTTACACTTTCCTTAAAGTTCTGTTTATCTACCTAGTATTCTTTCTTTCGTATTGTCAATCCTAATCCTTGTCTTCTTATTTTTCTATCAGTTAATGAAGAGCAACTTTCAACTTTTTTATAGTAGATTTCCCCTCGCACCCGCCTTAAGGACAGCAATTGAAAAAGGGTTGTAAAGAAATCGATAATTTTCAATAAAATTTTCCCATCGTGTAGGCCGATTTGAAGACACCATTAAAAAAAAAAAAAAAAAAAAATGGCTCAGCGAGCCGCGACCTGAGTGTTTTCCAGCACGCCGCGCCGCACCACGACGCGACCCGAGTGGTTTAGTAAAAGCCTGTGAAACAAACCCTAAACTGACAAGAGCACACTTTACCCAATGAAGTTCAGGACGAGATTTCTTGATTTTTTGATCAGTATGAAATCCAGTGTCTGATTGGCTGAATAAGGTTAGAATCATGCTAGCGCGGTTGTTTGAAATCTGAAATCCTCTTCTGAAAATGTTTTGGAAGAAAAAAGACACGATTTTCTTGTCCTATGAAATAATCTGTGTTGTAGCATCCATTTTACAAATCGAAAATCAATGTGTGCATGCGCAGAGCAATATGAATATTCACATTTTAGAGCACGGTTCATTCAAAATTATTGAATATGCATGAAGACATCGCAACGCTATAGCTAGCTGTGCATGCGCGGCTCAATCCATGTCGCGATGTCTTCATGCATATTCAATCATTTGAACGAACCACGCTCTAAAATGTGAATATTCATATTGCTCTGCACATGCACACGTTGATTTTCGATTTGTAACATGGATGCTACAACATGGATTATTTTCATAGGACAAGAAAATTGTGTCTTTTTTCTTCCAAAACATTTTCAGAAGAGGATTTCAGAGGGTTTGCTGGTTGGCCAAAGAGTTGGTGAGACCATACAAGCACAAATTTTTCTTCTTTTTCTTCTAAATGAGTACAGCTCCACCATCTGGTGTATTCTCGTACTGGTTTGGCTGGCCGGTGCAGTGTATGTACAGTGGGTGATTTCAAGTACGGTGTTGGAGGCTGGTGTTGGTGTTGTGAGAACACCAACACCAGCCTCAACACCGAACTTGAAATCAGGCTGGTGTTGGGATTGACCCCGCCAAAATTTTGGCGTATTTCCGGTAGTCTGTGTTGTCCGGTGGTGTTGAATGTCGTCTGCTGAACCGAGTACCACGGTTCGTGTTGACGATTTACATGCAATTTCCCCATTCACCAACACCAGCCCCTAGGGATCGGGAAATTCATGATTTCAAGTACGGTGTGGTGTTGGTGTTGTTATCATACATGTTATTGTTGCTTGTCCCTCGCGCTGCAGCGGCACTCTTTGCTACGGCCACTCGTTACATGTTGGTGGTTAAACCCATTTTGCAGTCAAAACAACTTGGTATAATCAAAACCATATATTTTCAAAGGAAGAGTAATATTTTATCTCTTAGATTCTTCTAATGATTATGCAATTCGAATCAAATAAGATGTAGATTTATTAGAAATTCTGAGGGAAAATGATTTCATCGTCGAGAGTTTTTCGCTATAGCGTATGACGTCACTCGGTGTTGAGCTATCGATAAGGTGATCGGTATCGTCCCTCTAAACTGACCGTCGGTGTTGGAGCTCGGTTCAGGAGCCTTTTCATGCTCTCAACACCAACACCAACACCGCACACCGAACTTGAAATCACCCACGCCATATAAAAAGACTACATGATAACTATGTGCAGCTAAAAACAATGGTAACCCTTTTACCGGAGCTGGATTTCCTGTACCTCCTGCCTAAATGGCAGAGGTACGGTTCACAAGACCTCCAGGAAGCGAGTTCCAAAGTCTTATAGACATAGTCTATATTTTTAGAAATATATTCATAAAAATAGGCGAACCAAACTAACGGTTTGTGGCGCTGTCAATAGATGAGCGTAGGGCACTGCCACTTCGCGGCGGAGCCCGGTAGGCTTACACTTCCAGCTGATCTCTCGCTAGCTCAATACAATAAGTAGCGTATAGCGTGTCGGTCTTGAGAAGTCAAATGTCCCACTCCCAGGTTCGAGTCACATCGTTGGGCATGGTAAGTCAAGAAAAAAACAAAGTCAAAGAGGTAGACTACTAGTCTAACAGGTCTAGAAGAAGAAAGTGAAAAAATATTGTCTCTGAGCCTCTAATTTTTTTTTTTTAGCTGGGCATGCTGGGGAGGGGGTACATATGTGATATGGAACTCTTTCCCTCCGTCTCAATAAATTGGTACAGAGAACACTACTTTCATATTGTCAGCAATTTGCATGTTACAGCACGTCTGTTGTGCGAAACCGAGCACTGAATACAGAGTGTCACTGTCAGGAGTGTGAGTGGGCCTGGATGGGTAGCTCTAACTACTACGTACTAGTAGATCTCTACCTCCACTGAGTCCACTCATCCTGTGTACACGGTCAATGAATTGACTCTTGTCTACTAACCCTACCGCCCCGGGCTCCGCCGCGGAGCCCCGTAGGGCCGTACGACCGTAGAATTACTTGTCTACCAACTATGAATTCTCTATATTTCTTTCAAAATGTTGCAATATTAAAGAATCTTACCAATGATGACAAGGACATTTTTTCCTAATGTCAAGCCACTCTGAAGCGAGAGCAGAAGCAGTAGCAGAAACCAAAAAAAAACCATGAATTCCATGATGAAGCTCCAAGAGTCCAAATGCTTTCACTGCAGGCATGCATCAGTGCAGTATATGCAAAGAGCGAACGATCCCGTGTAAATACGAAGCACCATCGCGTCGGAGGTAGAGCTAGCTAGAGGCGAAGTATGTTGCATGCCTGCGCACGTGTGATCAGTGAAGGTGAATCCAAAGACATTAAATTACAACACAAACTATGCTCACCTACTTCCGTAGTACATTTTGGCAAGGGTAAATGCTGTGTTAAAAACGGACTCGGAAAAATGGGTCCGCCAGCATTGTAACGTGTGAAAAGATGCCTCATTTCCATTGGCGTATCTAGGGGGGGGGGGGGCAAGGGGGAAAGTACCCCGGCCGCACTTTGAGGGGGCGGAAAAAAAAAAAGCAAAAGAGGAAAAAAGGAAAATGAGGAAGAAATTATATGTTTTTAAGGATTTTGCGCCCCCCTCCATTCGCAGGGTAAATGCATCAGAAATAGAGTTTTTGAGGGTATAAAGTGCAAAAATTTTCTAAAGCTCGATCGCTTTGCTCCCTCGCGTGACCTTTTCCTGAATTTCCTCTCAGAATCTCATAATTTCGCGTCCCCTAGTTCTTAAACAAGTTTTTAAAAGGTATATGTTTAGAATTTCAAAAATAGTGATGCAATTGTCGTTGTTTTGGGTCGCTGTCCTGTAGGTTTTATCTACCTGTTGCCACATACTGCTCCCCCAGTTTGATACAGCATTTGCAAAGAAATGAAGAACATTTGAAAGGAATGAAGGACGGCACTTTAGAGGGATAAAGAGATAATGGGGAAATGAAGAAAAATCATAATGAGGGATATGCGCTCCCTCCCCCATCCGCAGGGTGAATGCATTAGAAATAGAGTTTTTGAGGGTTTAGAATGCAATAAAATGCCACATTTTTCTAGTTCTCGGTCACTTTGCTCCCTCGCATGAATATTTCCTTTCAGGATATCACGGGCTTTTTTAAATAGCCTTCTCTGAGGGGGTTCAGAATTTGAAAAATAATGGTGCAGTTGTCGTTGCTTTGCTCGCTATCATAAGTTTCATCTGTCTCTCGCTAAATACTGCGCCCCCAGTATAATGCAGCATTTGAAAAGGTTAAACATTTGAAAGAAATCTTTTTTTTTTTTGACGCCTTGCTATTAAAATCAGGCCTCGACTGTTTCTAAAGGGTTTTCATTAATTTTACTCCCAATTTAAAACTGATAAAATAGAAAACTTCTTATTAATATCTTATTTCGATCTTCTCTGCCGTTCAATTTCGTGGTCAATTGCCAAATTTCCTGGGTCATGAAAATGCGCAGGAAATTGCGGACTAATTTTTTTTTTTTAATTCGCCGCTTGGTCGCTTCGCTCCCTCGCTTGTTCCGTAATGTAGATACGGCACTCGGAGGGGGGGGGGGGGCACAACTTCACTGTTTGCCCCGGGCGCCATAATGCCTAGGTACACCACTGCTCATTTCTAATTGATATTTCATATCTAAAACTAAGTTTTGAAGTCTGATTTTTGCACGAACGGAAGGATGGATAGTTAAATTTTTTTTTTATTTTCATTAAACGGCACTCAGGCACGGTTCTAGAGCAAACGATTTTTTTTTTGGGGGGGGGGGGCTACTGGGGGCTTGGAGGAAATGTGCCAGAGCTAGAGCAAAGCGACTGAGAGGTGGGAGGGGGATACCCCCCCCCATATAATCATATACACATACACACACGCGCGCGCGCGTGCACGATAGGGACTTTCGAAAATACACATCTACTATTTTATTAATTTGCGAGCAAGCGAAGCGAGCGAGCCAAAATAACCACTTCTTCCTGTAATTGTCATCAAAATACACCAACAGTTAGACTGACTTACATGGTCTATTTAGCCACCTCGCTAGATATACCTCTGGCAAATTTTTTGTCCAAAACCACCCTGCTCCTAATGTTCATAAAGAGCGAGCGAAGCTAGCAATAAAATATGGACTCCACAGGCCTATAAAAGATTTCTTAAAAATACATTCGATCACCTCCCTTGCATGCCCAATTCGCTTGCCTTCCGAATATTTCTTCATCTAGCTATTATTATGAATGAGCGCAGAAAAGAAATGTAAAAATATCATACACACCGGCGTAAATCCGTTTCGAGGAGTGGGGGGGGGGGTGATCCAAATATTTTGCTGACTCTTTCTTCTTCACACTTACCCTCTTGCCCGCCGGCACACTGTCCCCCATACATACTATTTGTTCCTTTTGCGAGCTAGCGAAGCGAGTGGGCCAAGAATAACCACATCTTGCTGTCAAAGACGTCTTAGTTTGTCATCAAAATACACTTTGCCTATAGACCAATTTCACAACGCAAGAGGGCAGCAGACTGTTCGACACAGTTCTCGGTCACTTTGCTCCCTCGCATGAATATTTCCTTTCAGGATATCACGGGCTTTTTTAAATAGCCTTCTCTGAGGGGGTTCAGAATTTGAAAAATTGAATTAGGGAAAATCATAGTTGAAGCTTTCAATGAGAGTTTTGAAGTTAAAATGTTGTCAAATTCGCAGAGACAGGGGGTAATTACTTTAATTGAAAAAGAAGGCAAAAATCCTTTGCACATGAAAAACTACAGGCCGATAACTCTTTTGAATGTAGATTATAAAATTTTGTCAAAGGTGTTAGCGACAAGGGTGAAAGAGGTCTTGGGAGATATTATTCATTGTGATCAAGTGGGTTATGTCAAAGATCGTAATATTGGGGAAGCAGTTCGGTTAATTGATGATATGTTTTTTCAGTCTTTGTATCAACCCTTAGGTTTTTTGATTGCAGTGGATTTTGAAAAGGCATTCGATTGTATCTCTCATAAACTTTTATTCAAAACTTTAGAACATTTCGGGTTTGGGAAAAATCTGTGTTCTTGGGTCAAAACTCTTTATAATAATGTTAGTAGTTGCGTGTTGAACGGGGGGCATTCTACGGGATATTTTGAAGTTAATAGAGGAGTAAGGCAAGGGGATCCACTCTCTCCATATTTATTTATCATAGCGATTGAATTATTAGCTCATTATATTAGGAGAGATGTTAATATTAAAGGGATAGGATTTGGGAAACGGGAAATAAAACAAGTTCTGTATGCAGATGACATTACATTGTTTTTAAAAGATATGAATTCGATCCATAGAGTAAAGAAAATATTCTCAGATTTTGACAATTTAAGTGGATTGAAGATTAATATGGATAAAACAAACTTTTTATGGTTGGGAGAAGAAAGAGATAGACCTGGTTTACCACTTCTTGGACATTGGTTACAACATATTAAAATCTTAGGGGTTTATTTCGCACGAGATTGTAAAGTCAAAGATGATTTGAATTATAAGGAAATCTTGAGTAAAATTAAAAGACTTATTGGTTGGTGGAAACAAAGAGATCTTACAATGTATGGTAAAATAAAACTTTTGAAAATGTATGCATTTTCAAAATTAAATTATGTTTCTTCACTGATGACAGTCCCAAAAGACGTTTTTAAGGAAATAGAAAAAATTTCTTTCAATTTTATTTGGGGAGGAAAAGATAGAATAAAACGCAAGGTTCTATATCAAGACTATTCTGTTGGAGGACTGAGAGCTCCAAATTTTGAGGTCTTTGTTAAAACCCAACGGATAATGTGGATTAAACGTTTACTAGATGGAGGAGAAAGTTCGGGTTGGAAAGCAACCTTCGAATATTTTTTTAGCTCTTTAGGTGGTCGAATCATATTTCTGTGTGATTATGATACGAGTAGAATGAATTTGAAAGGTATACCATTATTTTACATAGATATGCTGAAGGCATGGCACGAATTGGATAAGTGTAGACATTTTGGAGGGAAAAGTAATCCCGTTATTTTTAATAACAAGCGTATATGCCTCAATAATAAGACCTTTTTTGATATTGAATTATTTCAGAAAGGTATAGTTAAGGTCTCGGATATAATAGTTGGAGGTCAATTAAGACCAGTTTCATACTGGTATATGATCTAAAATTTTCATCTGAAAACTTGCTCAAAATTCAAAAGATATTTTCAGTAATAACAGAAGAGTGGATACAAGGTGATTTTATGGAAATGGATACAGACAACTTTGAAATTCAATTGATGATATGTGGACATGTTCAGAAACTATGTGATATAAAATCTAGACGAATATATGACCACTTTATTGAAAATTTTCAAATTGATTATGTATTTCATGTTACAGATGGGCAATCCGAATATGATCTGGGGAATGGGGGAACTGAAAGAAGTATTTTTGAGACTGAAATGTGCAATGCTATGCAATAAACACAGAGAATTTCAATACAAACAATTACAAGGGGCTGTGTACATGAAAAGGGAACTTTTTAAATTTGGTTTTGAGACAGATAATTTGTGCTCCTTTTGTAAAAAAGAAGTTGAGACTTACCAACATTTATTTTTTTATTGTCCTGAAGTTAAGCAATTATGGGAAGAGATGAGTAAAATATTTCAACTGAATGAACTTGGCGCTGACAATTGGAAAACAATTTTCATGGGGATATCTGGAAATACTACAAGAGTAGCTTTAATAAACTGTATTATATTCTTAATCAAGTATATTATTTTTAGTTCAAGAAACAGGGAATATTGCCAACCGCACAGAAAGTGACACATTTGGTTAAAGAGTATAGAGATACGGAATATCAAATAGCGTTTAAAAAAAAGGGAAGCTGGGGATGCACTTAAGGAAATGGGAACAAATCAATGCACACCTTTCTTAATACTATGGATGTATTGGTTGCTTCATGTTTCTGTTTTGTGTTGTTTATTTGTTCAAATACAGATAGTTGTACCAGAGCAGGATGCATCGTGTGTGGGTGTACGTGTGTAGATGGATGTGTGAGTTCTGTGACGGGGAAGAGGGGGGGGGGGGGGGGGGGGGGGGGGGGGAGCTGTGGGTGATGGTGAGTTGAAGTGAGCTTGTGTGAGTGTTTGGGGAGAGAGATGAGGGGGAGGGGGTAAGGGGGTTTAGGTGAGTGTGTAGGGATGTTTTATGATAATAATCTTCCTCTAATTAACCTTTGAAATAATCTTTTATTCCTTTTAAAATTTATTTCTTCTACAATTATTATGTGCAAATGAGATTATTTCTATTCTATTCAGGGAAAAAAGTTATCCTTTACAAAGTTTTTTTTTCCTTGTTATTTTGTCGTTTGATATGGGGTTTGTTTTTTTTTTTCTCTGCTTTCACATTGTTATAGAAGAGAAATTTGGCAGTTTAATTTCATTTGTAATCATTTAAAAAATATTTGTAATCTCATTGATATTGATATATTTATTTGTTTGATTGTTTATTGATTGTATACATGCAAAGAATCTTTATTCATATGAATTGTGATTGTAAACTTATTGATTTGAAAGAGGAAGAAAATAAAATATTATTCAAAACAAAAAAAAAATATACTGCGGTGGGCGCTCCAACTTTTATAGTACACAAGTCAATAGCGCGTTATGTACATTCGTTCGATTTTTTGTCTATTTTGAAAAATATATGCAGATTTCTTTTAATATTTGCAATGAGAAATTGTCAGGGAAGTTCAGGTCGCAGCTGTGCTGTGCTCGAATGCCACAAGAATTGGAGAAAGTTTAAAAATTGGAAGCTAACTGAGTGCGAAATTCACTCGCTTTTGACTCATGAAGCCTGTTTGTGTGAGAAGCCGTACTCCCTACACAGGTTTCCGTAAGCAGTGCGAAGGAATCCGTCGCAAGTGGGTAAAAATATCAACAGAAAGGACTTTGAAGTCAAGAAACATTATCATTTTGTACTTTGGCGTAAAATTTAATGAGTGAAAACATGACTTTGTAAACAGGGTAAGATTGAGGGCTCCCGTTTACTACGGCTTCTATGCTGCAATCGAACTTACACTGACAAAACTAAGTTGAAAAACTATCGAAAGTACAAAAATACATCATACCTTCATCATCAGATATGGCCATTGTCTTACCTCATGTACCCATGTATCCATTCTTTATTTTATTGATCTAGAATAAAGTAAATGGAACAATATTAGGCAGTGGCGTAGACAGGTTCTTACACCTGGGGGGGGGGGGATGATTTGCCGTTCACGAGAAATCGAGGATCAATTTCGTATGCAGATACACACACACACACGCACACCCACACTCACACACACGCACACGCACACCCACACTCACACACAAACACACACCCTCACACATACACCCGAATGCACAGCACCGGCGTAAATCCACTTTGAAGAGTGGGGGGGGGGGGTGATCGACTTTTTTGCCGATTTTTTTTTCTTTCGAACTCACACTTAAGTATAAACACAGGCCTTCACCCACCTGCACAGACCCCCTTACACACATTTTGATTATTATCTTGCGAGCGAGCAAAGCGAGCAAGCAAAAAATTACCATTTTTCTGATTTTCAATCGCATTTTCAAATAGAAATTCTATAATAGGATGAGCGAGGAAAGCAAGCGAGCCAAAAATAACCACTTTTCTAGTTTTTACTCGCATTTTCAAACAAAAATTCTAAAAATATGATGAGCGAGCGAAGCGAGCAAGCCAAAAATAAACACTTTTCTGGTTTTAAATCACATTTTCAAATAGAAATTCTAAAATATGATGGTTGTTTATGACAGATTATCAAAAATTTTATTAACTGATTAATTCAAATATCATTTCTTCCTTAAAAAGTGAAAAAGTGGGGGGGGGGGGGATATTTGTACACGCCATCCCCCTCTCAAAAAACTGGGGGGATATATCCCCCATCCCCCCAGGATTTACGCCAATGATGCACAGACATAAATAGAAAATACGCACCGTGACAAACGAATATAGAATATGGACTGACACACATTATTGCATATTTGCATCACGCTATTTATCTTTTAAAAAATTTTGTTGTTACACCACTTCAGAAAAACTGTGACGGCGCCGAAATTACCCAAAAGTAATATAAATAACAACATAAATGAGAATAATGATCGATATAGTTATGATAGTACTCGTCATTTCAGTCACATTAACGATGATGATGATGATGATGATGATAATTATTATTATTATCATAAGCATAATAATAATAATGCATTACTAATTGTCATTATTATTATTGTTATTATTATTATCATTATTATTATTATTATTATTATTGTTATTATTATTATTGTTGTTATTATTATTATTATTATTATTATTGTTGTTGTTGTTGTTATTATTATTATTATTATTATTATTATTATTATTATTATTATCATTATTATTATTGTTGTTGATATTTTTGTTAAAATGACAATAATTATTGTTATCATTATTGCTGTTCCTATCATTTCTAAACATGCTAATTCAGTTTAATTGTAAGCAAACATCCTTCCCTAAAACCTGGGGGGGGGATGATTGTACATGTCACCCCCCCCCCCCCCCCACCTTGTGAGGTGGGGGGATGCATACCCCTCATCCCCCCCCCCCCCCCCCCCGCTGTCTACGCCCCTGATATTAGGGCATATCTCATATCTTACATTCATTTTGTACACAGAGCCAATCGCGGTCAGCGCGCTTGCCCACCGCAGCAATGGCGTCGCCGATAGAGGGCCAAATACATAAACCGGAGGTGAAATTGGTCTATAATTAAGATATTTAACTGGTATATTTGGTCACCTCACTAACAGATGATGATAAACCTCGCTGGTCCAGTAAATTGTTTTCTGTCCAAAACCATACTTAGAAACGTTTCTAAATATTATGAACGAGCGAAGCAAGCAACATTATATGCCTATATTCGGTCACCTCCCTTGCATGCTCGCCCAATTCATTTATTGCCTTCCCAAATAATTCTTGATGTGAGCGAAAGTAGCGAGCGAAGAACAAAATTAATATATACATAATTCACTCATTGATCTTATCATTTACACTACCTGCAGAATTATTTTGAGGATAGTCGGACATGCACGTCGCTGCAAAAATGTTATGATATCCAGGCACAGACTGTTGCTGGAATAAGAGTGATTGCTGATCGAAAACATCTTGTTTCGTTTCTAGAAGTTTATGAGCGAGCAAATATGTTTTTTTTTTTTTTTATACTGAGACCGGGTTTTCATGGTTATACTACTCTCTTCTTGTGATTTTAGTAACGTATAATCAGATAATGGTATTTATCGGCTTTTTCCGTTCTCACAGAGGGTATTGCGAATAGGTTTGTGGTCACAGGCCTTTATCTCCTGAAAATTCATCTGTTTTAGGTCAAATTTGCCGCTACGGAATCATTGCAGTTATATAGGCCTAATTTAATGAGTAGAAGAATAAACTTTGGATAGCGAGACAAGATGCAAACCTATTTCCATTCTTAAGAATAGTAATATAACCGGTATTTCTAAATATCGTTAAAATGCAAGCGAGCGAGCGCTCCCAGGTTTTTCCTATATTTGAAATGATTTCAATTTCCCCAACATTTATTCGAATTCATAGAAGAAGTGGTTTACATGAAATTTCAAACTCTGCATACTGTTTGTATAATTAAAGCTCCATGAGTCAAATAGACACCCCATATCGCTCCCCGGCAGGCCGGGAATATGCATATTTTTTAACCAAAAAAGTCTCGCCTGCCATAGATTTACACGCGAAAACAAGCAATTTTCAAATGATTATAGTTCCCCTATTACTACTTTGAATTTATTTCAAATGTGATTTACATGTAATTTGAGACTTTGGAAAAGATTAGTAAAGGCTATAAAGATTCAAAGACCACCCATAAATTTCGGGGACTATGTATGCATGCTTTTGACCCTTTAGCTGCCATAGGTTAATACAGAAAAAAAAAGGGGAATTTTAAATTAAGTTAATTCACCTAGCATTTATCTAAATATAGGGAAAAGGCGATTCACACGAAATTTCATACTCTGAAAATATATACTTGTAAGTGAGCCTCGATGAGTCCAATAGACCCCAACCACTGAGATCAGTTACATACTAAGCGGAGGGCCAAAAGCAGAAAAGGGGGGTTTCGTTCCACCATCTGTACAAACTAAGTAGACCATGCTCATTTTCAAGCTTAAAGCATAACACACAATATTCAAGAGGTCTACCTCAAAAAATTAGTAGCGAAAGCTTCCAAATCCAAGATGGCGTCCAAAATGGCCGCCATTTTGACGGAATTTGAATTTTTCAAGATAAAATTTGATAGAAACATCCAATTGCAACAGAATTGGTCTCATCTGAAAGAGAATTAAATTCCCTACAGTTTGATGCCATTTGTGAGTAATGTCAAAGCAATTCGGTCCAGATATTTAGTCAAAAAGTGTGTTTTTTGACATTTTTTCCCAAAAACTGAAAATTTGCAAAATGCATGATTTAGCATAAATCAAGAAAAAAATTAAGAATTGTCTTGAAACCTTCCAGAAAACTTTCGTGATATTCAATAATCATCTGTGGAAAATTAGAAAGCAATACCATTCTCCATTCTAAAGTTATAATGTCTCAAACTTGAAAACTCATATTTCATAAATTTCTCTTCTTGCATATGCATGTGTTATATTCATATAGACTATAATGCATTAACAGGCATGTGCCCTGTACAAAAGTGCAGACGTGGATTTTCGCTCTACAAACCAAGAAGGTCATGCTTATATTTGTGCTTATTGACATGTTTGTAACTAAACTTAGATGATAGATGTCTTACACAAACTCCAGTGTTATTGGGGAGTCAATTAAAGGTCACATATGTAGGTCAAAGGTCAAATGAGGTCAAATGTTAATTTTTCCGTGCATATTTCTACTGGAGTTGGTAACTTTAAAACCATAAGTCCATTAAACAACTGGATAGTAGATGCCTTTCAGGGACATAACTGGTATTTGAGGGTCAAAGGTCATGTATGTAGGTCAAAGGTCAAATGGTAAAAAAATCATGCATATTTCTGCTGGGGTTGGTAGGTTTAGAACCATAAGTCCATTTATAACAAAACTTGAATGGTAATTACCCTTTAAGGACCTCATTGTTATTTGGGGATCAAAGGTCGTGGGTGAAGGTCAAAGGTCAAAGGAGGTCAAATGTTAAAACTTTCCTGCAATTTTCTATTGGGGTTGATAGCTTTAGAACGATGACTCCAAACTTGGATTGTATATGCCCTATATAGGGACCTCAATTCTGTTATGGGGCTTGGGTTGTAGGTTTATATCATTTGATATTGAATTTATGGATGCAGACTTTGCATGAGATACATGTACATACATGTATGTTCTTCACAACTTTTTCATTTTGTTGTTGACATAATCATTGTGACTCTTCCACGTATAAGCAGGGAGCCATAAGCAGAAAATATATTTAGATCATAAAAATTGCTAGAAACTTCAAATTGGAATTAAATAGGTCTCAGATGAAAAGATTTTTTTTTACAACTGAATGCCCTTCATGAGGGGTGTTGAGTTACCATGCAATTTATTCTATATATAGTGGGAAAATATTGTTTTTCTACATACTCCCCCCCCCCCCCATGAAATTAGTGAAAGTGAGAGTAGGGTCAGAAAGCGCCGGGATGGAAAGATTTCAATATCATTATGTAAACAGATATATGTTAGATAGATGAAATGGTCCTTATCATCTTGCTTCGCAGCCAATATATAATGGCTATACAATTTTGAAAGTGTTATATTCTTTGAAATTACAAATTACACATGTCACATTTAATGGAAAGAATATAATAACTTTAAAAATATGGTAAAATGGCAGCGAGAGCACTCTTTCAAAGAACACTTTAAATATTCTAGTGTCATGAAGTTATTTTTTTCAACTCATTGGAAGTTGTTCTTTGATTTATCATGTGCAGTTGTGGTTATTGTATTATATAAATTGAATATAAATTAGTACAAAATGACTTCACAAGATAATAAGCTATCATAAGCATGATTAGTAAAAAAAAAAAATGTCTAATTTCTCATTCGTTAAAAACTCATTAGTTTATTATTCAGCATAATTATATACATCTAAATTTTAATTAGACAGGTAACTTTAAGTTGATTTTAACAGCGGCATGAAAAAGTCAATCCATAAAATCCATTAAAAATCCATAAAATTAACAGTGTGCATGCATACAAATATCAACAGAAAAAATTGGACTAGTTAATACAAAAAAGAATTAAAATACAAATACATACAACACTGTACCTTTGCACTGTCTCTTATTCGTGTAGCAATCGGAAACGGCAAAAAGGACTGTTTTGTAACCTTTCTGTTTTTGAAATGTTGGTGCTTTTGATAAATTGTACATAATATCAATGGCAACAGGCAATTAAAAAGTGTAGACGTAGCATTCTACATCTCATACTTCCAATGAGCTCATTTAAGGACTTTCTCATATGTTTTGTAATCTTATTCTAATTTTTTTTTTCAGGGAGCTGAAAATTTCACTAGGTGAATACTTAATTTGTAAACAAATTTGTTTACAAATCATGAATTTCTCCCATTAAGCTTCTTTATTTGTTAAGTACCTTAATCCTCAAGGAAAGGATGAATATATCAATAACACGATGTATGTATATGGTTCAGAGGTAACTTATACTATTTTCAGACATCTCAGCATGTAGATATTTGTTTTGTCTACCTACCATTTTTGCTTTATCATTTTATCAATAAAGTTCAGGATACAATTATCCATAACTCAAAGTGGGATTGAGGCTAATGCATTCTTTGACACAATCCCAATGTTTCTAGTTTTTATTCTAATAAGTATTAAAAATAAGGGAGTCAAACACGGTAATGGGACACCATGCAGGTGAACTGAACCAGTAAATGGTACGATCAGGGAGAAACGGGAGAAAACTCTTGAAAATGCTGTTTTCCTATTGGTTGTCTAAAATAAGTCCTGGGAATATCAAATGTATATCACTGTCGTTTTCAAAGAAAATTCTCTTTCAAACCAAATAAAAAATTATCACATTATATTATTAATCTCGTTGAAATTAAGGATCACAGGTTTTCCGTTCTTTCTGGGCCACCCTGTATAGGGCATCTACTATCCAAGTTTGGAGTCATCGTTCTAAAGCTATCAACCCCAATAGAAAATTGCAGGAAAGTTTTAACATTTGACCTCCTTTGACCTTTGACCTGCACCCATGACCTTTGACCCCCAAATAACAATGAGGTCCTTAAAGGGTAATTACCATTCAAGTTTTGTTATAAATGGACTTATGGTTCTAAACTTAACAACCCCAGCAGAAATATGCATGATTTTTTTTACCATTTGACCTTTGACCTACATACATGACCTTTGACCCTCAAATACCAGTTATGTCCATGAAAGGCATCTACTATCCAAGTTTGGTTACAAATGGACTTATGGTTCTAAAGTTACCAACTCCAGTAGAAATATGCACGGAAAAATTAACATTTGACCTCATATGACCTTTGACCTACATATGTGACCTTTAATTGACTCTCCAATAACACTGGAGTTTGTGTAAGGCATCTATCATCTAAGTTTAGTTACAAACATGTCAATAAGCACAAATATAAGCATGACCTTCTTGGTTTGTAGAGCGAAAATCCACGTCTGCACTTTTGTACAGGGCACATGCATGTTAATGCATTATAGTCTCTGGGAATATAACACATGCATATGCAAGAAGAGAAATTTATGAAATATGAGTTTTCAAGTTTGAGACATTATAACTTTAGAATGGAGAATGGTATTGCTTTCTAATTTTCCACAGATGATTATTGAATATCACGAAAGTTTTCTGGAAGGTTTCAAGACAAATCTTAAATTTTTTCTTGATTTATGCTAAATCATGCATTTTGCAAATTTTCAGTTTTTGGGAAAAAATGTCAAAAAACATACTTTTTGACTAAATATCTGGACCGAATTACTTTGACATTACTCACAAATGGCATCAAACTGTAGGGAATTTAATTCTCTTTCAGATGAGACCAATTCTGTTGCAATTGGATGTTTCTATCAAATTCTATCTTGAAAAATTCAAATTCCGTCAAAATGGCGGCCATTTTGGACGCCATCTTGGATTTGGAAGCTTTCGCTACTAATTTTTTGAGGTAGACCTCTTGAATATTGTGTGTTATGCTTTAAGCTTGAAAATGAGCATGGTCTACTTAGTTTGTACAGATGGTGGAACGAACTCAAAAACTAAGCTAGATATTTGACTTTGGCCCTCCGCTTATACCCCAACATATTGACCAATTTTGTAGGTGAAACCGTTTGTACCATGTACTACAATATGTACGCGTGCTTTATTT
The DNA here is from genome assembly GCA_029962745.1 of Echinometra lucunter. Lineage (NCBI taxonomy): Eukaryota > Metazoa > Echinodermata > Echinoidea > Camarodonta > Echinometridae > Echinometra > Echinometra lucunter. The sequence goes on along the minus strand of CM057155.1, from coordinate 27,646,301 downwards.
CTGTACTAAGACTTCTTTGCATTAGTCTTCCTTTGTAAAAGGCGATCTTCTCGCTTCTCGGCAGGTGACTACACACGTATGGTCATTATCATATAGAATGGACAGAACAATTGATCAGTTCATAAAGAGGGAGAAGGTGAGTTAGAAGAGTACATTTGTAAGTCTACTTGCTTTACACAAAATTAAATGTCAGTGAATGAGTAAAGACAAATCATGATGATTACGAATACGAGTACGACTACGAGTACATATGTCCCATTCATAAATATCCATGTAGGCCTAGGCCTAACTTAGTAGGCACCCGTAGGTCAAAACTAGCTATAGGATAGCTATCGTGATTTTATTCTGATATTACACGATAGCTATAGATTGCTGCCATAGGCCCCTGTGTAGACTGATGTCACCTTGAAATATTATGCCTCCAAATCACACTTTCTCATCCCCAGTTAACCCTGCAAACTACCTTCCAAGTTCGCCAGTGCCAGTGGACCAGTCGATCAAACTGTGATATAAGAACCTTAAATTTATTTTTCAAACTCAAAATATCGACTTTTGATTGATACGGGATCCTACCTTCTTGTTGATTTCGCTGCTTGATTAATTTCCATTTCAATAGCGCGACCTCCGACATCGTGAGTTCACCTACACCCGCTGGTCTCGGCCACAGGCGCTAGGGGAAGCAGCGTTGCACTCTCGCACGCACTCTGCGTTCGCCGACACATGCGAGAGTGCGCTAGTGTATGCACTGCACAAGTGATGTGTATTCTTGCGATGGTACTATGTTGCAACTTGCAAAACTTTGATTGTCACGAAGGTTTTGTCTCTCGATTTCGGTTACTGTTCAAACAATGTTTCACCGGGCATATTGGCTCAATCGATACCGGGCATGTTGGCTCAATCGATAGAGCCTCCGCCTCAGGATCGGGAGGTCGTGGGTTCGATCCCTGGCAGAGGCATACCAAAGACTTACAAATATGGGACCTTTTGCCTTCTGGCCAGGCGCTTGGCATAAAAGAATGGAGAAGGGTAATAATAACATATTATGTTATGCAGGGCCCAATGGAAGATCAGCTGATAGCTGAAGTGGCTATCCGGGGGAAATAAGAGTTATTATTATTTTCACTTCATTCCCACCTGATTGGCAAGCAGGTGACAATCAGGGTTCTCACTAGAAAAAAATCCACACACGGTTCCCACTCTGCGCAAAGCGTGGAAGTTTCGGAAGTTTTATGGAATAACACCTAAAGTTAGGTGTGGCAGCAGTATATGCTATAGTAAAAGGATGAAAAATACTTCTTGGTAAGCAGGAGTTGTCTACTAATGGCATAAAAGTAAAAATACATTGCCAAAAAACAAAACAATCTGTGACATTTATCATTATTGTTAGGAATATATACTCCAATATTTTTTTACCCTTGTTGCCACGCATGGTGCAGCAATTTCACACATGGTTCTTCCTTGTCTGAAACTCTTTACGCATGGTATTGGAACCATGGGTGTTATGTATGATGGGGGGACCATAGTTCGCGCACATTTTAATTTTTTAATGAAGGCAATTTTTGATCCATAATTTCTCAATTTCTACCAAAAATTATTCTGATTTAAATGACACCAAAGGCAAAACAAAGTTTTAGATTTCAAATGGGCGCAAGAAGAACACGTTATTTACGAAGAATTCCCGAGATATCGCGATCGCAAAATTCGATGTCGTATCGCACCGCTCTGGACCTGGAAAAGTGTTACAAAAATAACGAGACCTAACTTCGCGCACGCCAATTTTCAAGTGATTAATACAAAATAGAGATCCATAAAAGGTAAGATAATTGCATTACTAGGAAGGCAAAATGCCTCTGAATAATTTGATACCATATTTTACTTACAATTTTGATGACATCGTCTCTCGAAAAGAGGAATTCTAGACCCATGTCGACAAGTCCAGTTTTTGTCAGAACGAACGCAAAACGCTGCCAAATTTGCCGATTTTTCATTCATAATTTCAAAATTCCTTCTCTAATTTCAAAAGGAAAGTAACTACCAGGGTAATTTTAGGGTGCTCTTTCCGTTGGTGCTACCAGTTTTTCACAATCTTTTCTAGTTTTTGAGATATGGCCCTGTGCGCGAAGTTTGGACCTGCGCGAAGTTAGGTCACTCTGCCATACTGGCGAGAACCATGGTGACAATAATGAAGTAAAAATATTGTTTGTCAGTGAATTTCAAGAGATAAAACCTTCGTGACGATCCAAGTTTTGGGGTTTTGCAATACACCATCGCATGAATGTACACATCGCTTGTGCAATGCGCTAGCGATAGCACCGCGGCACAGAATTCAGACGAGTGTGGCTGTATCCTCCTGTTGATGCTGTGGATACAGCCACACACGTGTGGCCGTAAGGTAAAGACACGCGTGTGGCTGTATACACTGCAGGCCTCGAAATAATCGACGGCCATCGACGGCCATGGCCGCCGATGCCCTCATTACTGGCCGTGATGCCCCTCTTCCCTTTGCTTCAAGTTACGGCCACTAAAATTGTGCCCTTTTTCATTTGGCCGAGGTGCCCTTTTTTCTAATAAATATGCCTTTTTCTTATATGTAATATGCCCTTTTTTAAAGTGTACACTTTTTCTTGGTGAGTAAAACTATCTCCAATCTCATAAAACTAAAAATGATAATGTTTTTGCAAAATATCGCATCCGATGCGATGAGCTAGTATGTGTGCATGTCCGTCCATGCAGCCAGCCGGTCAGAGCCAAGCTAGCCTGCCTGGCCGGCCGGCCTGCTGCTGGGCGGCATTGCACTGCTTCTTAGATTGCTGTAGCTAGCTGTGTGTATGTGAGTGTGATACACACTCATACACACTCATACAGTGTACCGGTACTATGCACAAGCTGTCTTCAATACGGTCCTGGATTTCGAAGTCAGAAATCACAACCCTGAATATCTGCTTCTGGCCTTCAAAAGTATTTGTGGCTTGCAGAAATAAGTTTTAACCAAGTTTATTGCCATTTTCCATAATTCAGGTGATATCAAAATTGGTTTTTCCTCATCCAATCGATTGTTAAAGTTCCTGCTGATTTAGATCTAATAGCAGGCAAAAGCAACACTTCTGATCCCCAGCACTAGCGGCCCAGCTCTTCTTCATTACTGGTGGTGTGGCGATGCAAGCTTTAGACTCTATGCTTCAACGAGACATTACCGAGGCTATTTTTTTTACTCATTAACTACATTGAGAGATATATCTAAATCTATCTGTGATTAGCTCTATCTGGTCAGTATTATTTATTGCTGCATGCAAGATTTTACAAAAATGATGGCATGACTTTATTGTAGGCCTAAGTCGCCTAACAGTTAGATCTAGGCCTACATCATTTTGAATTTCAAATGTTGGGCAGGTAATAAAATGGTTGCACATGAATGTACACTACAACAAAAAAATCTGAGATTTGTGTTTTGATATATCATTCAAAGGTTGCATTCAGACATGTGCATGGGGAATAATTTGTTGTTTCTTTTGTAAATAATTTGTACGGGTTTAATAATGAAAATAACGTAGGCCTACACCATACTACAGACCCCCCCCCCCTGGAAAAAAAACACCAACAAATAATTTATTATATGCCCCCTAGAAAGTGGCCGTGGTGCCCATCTGTTTGGCCTTGGTGCCCTCTGCCACCTGGCCTCTGTGAAAAAGTGCCCCTCACCAAAGTGGCCTTGCCCCCCAAAAATCCTATTTCGAGGCCTGCACTGCCTTAAAGTTTTATATATATATATATATATATATATCCTACTCTTATCTATTTTATTTGAATAATTTTATAGTATAAATGATGATTATTGGCCGTTTCTCAAGAGGTTTCTCGCTATACGCCAGTGGCCAGTCGGATTACATACACAACACATTAGTGAGCTTCTGTCTCTAAAGTGAAGAGAGCCGACCATACCCAAATAAGAGGCTAACGACGAAATTTGAGACAGAATTTTCGATCTAGACAAGGACACACAAAATCTTTGCAAACCCGTTCGGTATCCCAGAAGGTAATTGCACTTTGCATACATAGACTTTATGTACAAGAGGTCAAACTTCTGGTTGACCCCAGTAGAGAGAACAAAATTTCTGAGTGCACACGAAGAAATGAATCATCATTTTTTGGTAAGTTGTAAGTTCACAAAATAAAGAAGTAAAAATGAAAAATCATCAATCAAATATTCAATTTTAACTTGCCTAACTCCTTGCAGAATAGGGAAGGGCTCACTGACTTTACCATTCCACAGTACTCAACTATGTAGATTATTGTGCAGAGAACTGATCATGTTGCGCCGTAGCCATGGTAGCAGGTGTATAGTCAGTGATTGTATTACTGAACAGCAATGTATTACTGAAGGCATGCATTTACACGTCCACAATTAATTTCCTAAGCTTAGAACTATGCAACATTCTCCCACAAGATTTCAAAAGGAAGATGACAAAAAGGAGGCAAAAACACCTTTGTGATATCATTGTTTTCTCAAAAGGCAAAAAATTGTCAAACTAGCTGATAGTCCATTTGGTACATTGTCCAAGTTTTTCCCATAAGAAATGCATGTTCGAAAATACAATTCCATTTTCAGGTCACCAAAACGCCACTTATGTGGAGAGGGTTGCAATCAGAAGTTGATATCGGATCACAGACTACTTGTCTTTGAAAAATGTTTACATCTTCATTTGAGTATTCATGGTGGAAGTTTGAGAAATATTTAACTAGTCAGAGAATAATTTGTATTTGATATTACTGAATATATGAAAAGTGGTCGGTAATACACTTCCATATGTTTGTGCCTTAAAGTTACTGGAAGAGGCCTTCCTGCCACACTTTATCAAATGCCTTCTCTGTGTCAAGAAGGGCAACATAGGTAGGTTTCCTATTGGTAGTGTTGAGTTCAGTGATGAGCTCAAGGCAGCATGAGGTAAGGAGGCAAGAGTGTCCTTTCTGGAACCCAAACTGGAGGTCATTAGGAATATCACTCTTGAGGAGGGATCTCTGGATGTGAGGCTTAAGAGTCATTTCCAGCAGCTCTTTTAGGGTTGATGTGAGGGTGATACCTCTGTAGTTCCTTGGGCCTTGAGGATTCGTACCCTTTCCCTTGTGCTGGGGAAGCACAAGGCCATCCTTCAGACTTTGCTGTGTGTATGATGCTGTCAACAATGTGTTGTAAATCAGAAGAATTGGTCTCCTAGCAGTTTCACCTAGTTATTGGAGATGCTCAGGACTGATGTCATCTGGACCACTTGCCTTGGCCTTTCTTCAGATAATAGCCACTGCATCATTCAACTCCTAGGAGGTGATCAGGGCTGTGTTTGGCTTCGAGTTGATGCTCGTATTTAATTCCACAGAAGGTTGGGGTGGTTGCTGGCAGTCATGACTGGTCACTGGTGATATTGCCAGGTCTGTGAAGTACTGTTTCCAGCCTTCTGATATTAAAGCTCCCCAGTACATCCTGCCATTGTATTCTAGTATTTCTGTTTGGGGGTTTCATACCTACCAACCATTCTGATTTGGGCAGAATTATTCAAATTTTTCTATACCATTTCCGAATTTCGAATTGCAGTCTCAGTATTCTGAATTGGAAAAAAAAATAAGATAAAATATTAAAAACAGCTGGAGCCAAGACTAGCAAAGACTTGGCCTGCTGGCTCGGAAAACACACAGCATGTGTGGCTCAATTGATAGAGCATCCGCCTCATGAACGGGAGGTCGTGGAGTTCGATCCCCGGCCGAGTCATACCAAAGACTTACAAAAATGGGACCTTCTGCCTTCTAGCCAGGTGCTCGGCATATTAGAAAGGAGAAGGGTAATAATAACATATTATGTTATGCAGGGCTGGCTGGAAGATCAGCTGATAGCTGAAGTGGCTACCCTGGGTAAATAAGAGTTATTATTATTATTATAGCATTGGCATTGTTGTGCACATGCTCTGCAGTGTATTATACACACACCGAAGTATTGTACATGTATACACATATTGTACTTTGTGTGAGCTGTCGATCACTGGCCAGCTACACTAGTGCTTGAAAACAAACACGGCTAGCATGTGTGGGACTGATGATCATGTGTACGTATGCGATGTGGCAATTGTATAATTTCGAGTTTGGAATGGTGGAAGCCGGGTCAAATAGATTATAACTTGTCTTTTAATTTGATGAATTGGAATTTCTGAACAACAAATACAGTAAGATGAGCAAGAGTGCTACTACTAAAGGTTTGGCTGGCTTTAGCAGCCAGCAGTATCAGTAGGACTGCTAGCAACCAAGGTAGTTAGGCTGCCACTTTATACATGTCATGCATGGATAAGCTCAAGTACTCATAGTTATTATGTGTGAATAGGCCTGAATAGCTTTTGTGTATATCAGTGGGCATTTTTCCTTGCTAGATCATTCATACATGAGAGGAAAATAATTATTTAAATTTTACTTTCTCTGAATCCCCAAATTTATAGCACAGTAAGAGTTGAAGAGTCCCTCCCTGAATCAGGTAATCTAGCAAATTTAAGGTAATGAAATCTTGTTTTTGCAACGTGTTGTCTTTGACTGCTGCAACAGTGAATGTTGGACACAGTTCCACATAAGTATGGGCCTATGGGTGGGTATTTATTATGTTTCTTTAGTTTCTTTCATTTGCATGTGTGTTGAAAATGAAAGAAAGTATGCAGGAAATGGCCAGCTTTCAGCTTTCAAAATTAAAAAAGTCCCTATCGTGGGAGAGGGACACCCCTGCCACCCCCCCCTCTTTTGCTATGTATGCTCGGAGGGCGCAACGTGGCCTCGGGTAACACAATATGGATTCCTAATTTTCTTCATCAAAAGTTGGCTGGTATGGATTTTGTGCCATTTCCAGGTCTTTGTTTCTTGATTAAATGGTGGAATAGTCTGGAGTTTGAAGTTGCTGCAGCCTCTATATTTGTCAGGTGTTGTCTCTGCTCTTGTGCCCAGGACTGTTGAAGCTTCTTCCTAAATTCTTTCTTGTGTCAAAGATATTTGTTGTGGAGTGTTACTCCTTTTGGTTTTCCAGCTTTTTTCCATCATTTCCGGGCTTGTGTTACTTCTTGGTATGATTTTGCAACCTGTATGTTCCATTCTGGTTTCCCATGTCCCTTACGATTTGGTTTGCTGTGGGGGAGTTCTTGCGACTGCTGGAGCATTTTGATGTTAAAGGAGGTCAAGAGCTAGCTCGTCCTCTGCTACATGAGGTGCGTCTTCATCAGAACGAAAATGGAAATTCATCCATTTTGTGTGCTCAAGATATGTAATGTCCTTTTGAAAAAAAGGTGAAAAATATATGCATGAACTTAGGAAAGGATGTAAGTAATTTTATTCTTCCGCCCACCGTAGGTGGTTGCCGGAGGCATTATGTTTTTGGATGGTCCGTCTGTCCATCCGTCCATCCGTCATGTTTTTGTTCTTGCGATAACTGAAGATCCGTTTGACAGATCAACTTCAAACTTGACGCATGTATGCATATCGGAGGGACAATGATCTGATTAGATTTTGGGGTCTCAAGGTCAACGGTCAAAGGTCATAGAGGTCATTATGTACATAGAAATGGCTCGTTCTCGTGATACTGTATAAGCTGAAATTTTCACGGTGGTTCTATTTTCGCGAATTTCGCGAATCACTCACCTATCGCGAATTTAACAACACGCGAAAATATCCGCACGTAAATTTGCTTTTTACTTCTCAGTGCAGCATCATCTGCACATAGTACAGTTGTCATTGCCTAAAACTATGCACTATGCCCCTGGAATGTGCACTGCAGCAGTCCTTCACCCCGTGTGTATGTAGCATAACACACACAGACACACAGAAATTGTCACTCACCACAAGTAGGCTCCGTACATGGTCACCTCTAAAACCCCTGTAAGAAACCTAATTCTGCTTCCAAAAATATGGAATCGGTGCCATTTTTCCAAAGCATGCGGGGCTTTAGTGGGGTGGTAAGTAAGAGGGTCGCTGAAGAAGCGCTATAAATCAAGAAATCAGGGGGTTTTATGACAGCATTTTTTGTTATCGCAAGCTACGAGTTTGATGGTATTGGCAAAAAATAATCAAAAAGCAAATCCTCTGGATCTGCCGATATGGCTCATTCATGTACAAATAAGTTTACTGCAAGTCTTGCTCTTGCGCGCGCCTGCGAATTTAACAACTCACGAAAATGTCTGTGAGCCTGTGATTCGCAAAAATATCTGTACGCGAAAATATTGGCGTATACAGTAACTCAACAACCATTTGACAGATCAACTTCAGGTCAAAGGTCATAGAGATCATTATATACATGTACATGAACATTGAAAGTTCTTGCGATAATTTAGCAACTCTGACGGTTCAACATCAGACTTGGTTCATGTATGCATATGGAAGGTCTCATAATGGTCTCATTTGATTTGGGGTCACAAGGTCAAAGGTCAAGGTCAATAATGTTATTGCATACATGAAAATTAAAAAATGAACATGAATGTGCTTTATATTTCCAATCTGGCAATGGCCAAGGCATAAATTTCGACCAAGCACGGTCGAGGATTCATCTTTTCTTGTTGGGGCTTCTATGGCGTAGCATGCCGGCAAAAGAAAGAGGAAATTTGCTGGCGTGCACAGTCTTTTATACTGCACGGGAGAAGGGTTTCCCAGGTGGTTGCCAGGGCAACCGGGGTTCAAAGAACTTTTTTAACTACCGGGGTCAATTCTAACTGGCATTAGAAAGGCATTGTTAAATGTACAGGTAAGTAAAGTGAAATGAAGTAGATGAAATGTTCAATACCGAACATACATAGCTGTAAGATAGTTGGCACTTACAAGCAATTGGGCATCATTATCTCCTAATCAGTTTTAATCAAACTCTGCATGAATAATTGAAAGAGCTACTGACATATTGTGATGTATATTGACAGTGAGTATGAACTATTTAATTCAAAGTGATGGTGTAATGTCTAATTTTGGATATGCTTTAATAGGTGAAGGAAGCAGCAACTGCTCTGATTGCATATCACAAGACACAGAAAGATGTTAATGAGATGCTTTTTGGAGAATGGCTGAAGGTCCAGCTACAACTCTCAGTCTGGAAGATCACAACTAAGAAGAGTACAACACATAAAATGTAAGTCAATTGAAAGCTGTGTAAAGACTTCTCAAGATTGATTTCAGTTCAGAAGTCAATAAGATATGATGTTCACAGGAAACAAACTTCACCAGGTTTTTTGTTTGTTTGTTGTTTGTTGTTTTTTTTTATACATGTAGATGGATAATTTTTCTATACAAGTTTGAGTGTATGAGAATATGCCTAGTTAGGTCATTGCAATTCAGAAAAATTTTGATTATATGGCTGGCCTGTCTTGCAAGTATATTAGCCATTTGACTGATGGAGCTACAACTTGCAATTTCTATAAGGGAAGAGTCCATTACTCCTTATACCAAATTTGAGCCAATTGGAAGGGGGTAGGGTTTTAATCTTAAAAGAAATTTGGATGATTTGATAAGAAACAACTAAGACCTTCTAGACTCTCAGATTTGAACATTTTAAAGTTTAGATACCTACAGAAAATCCTAGGGTGAAAATGAATTGAAAATGAAATGAAGATTATATTTTAATTCAGAGAAAATATAAATTTATGAAAATTTATATACAGGTTTGGGTATTTGAGAATATGCCTAGTTAGGTCATTGGAATGCTTTTCAGGGAACTGGCCTGACTTGCAAGTTTTTAACTTAACCCTAATCAGGCTGGGCTTTTTGAGCGATGCTATACCTGGGGGGGGGGGGGGGGGGCTGTTTCCACCTCCCCCCCCTTGAGATTTCGGCCGTCAATCGCGCGATCGCGCCGAAAATTGGTGCGCACATCACCCGTGACGTCATCTACCAATTTGCGTAGTTACATTTTATGAAATAATTCATTAGGTAATTAATTAGGCTAATTTATGCATAAATCAGACTTTTTGCTATAAATCACTAGCTGAAGCTCCAAATAGTCTTATTTTTGTTGTGAATACTCTTGGTAGTGTTGTTAACAAGTATACATGAAAAAAAAATTAGAATCAAATTTAATTATGTATTTCTTTGTTTTTCGACTTTTTGGTTTTTTTTTTGTTTTTTCGACAAAATTCGTCGCCAATA
>CM057155.1:27490445-27635664 GCA_029962745.1 Echinometra lucunter | reverse complement strand
GCCAATACTATTTGGATCATAACCAGGCTAAAACTAATTGATTTTGATCATTAATAGTAAAAATGATCATACAGTTATGAATTATTGCTGAAAACACAATTTGTATTGGATTTGTACACGAAATCACGTTTTTGAGCAATTTTTGATCCGACATGCGAGTACAAAATATTGCGTAACTTGGAACCGCGTACCCGGACGTCATGAATTTGGTCTCAAAAGATGCGCGAGATGCTACAAAAAAAAGTCATGCAGCATCGCGGTGACATCTGTGCGTGTTGCGGACCTATCGCGCGAAACATCGAGGGGGGGTGGATTCCACCCCCTCCCAGCCTTTTTAGGGTTAATGAAATACTTGCAATTATTATGTTCTCTTCCAAGTAGACCTGTCAAATATGATATATGAATTAGATTTAGAAAAGCATACAACAATGCATATGTTATGCAGGATTCTTGTCTGTTCATGTACATCACATGTTTAGTGCTTATATCAAGCATTTGGGGGAAAAAAAAAAATATTCCAGTGGAGAATCCCTTCAACAAAGGTATTGGTCAGGACAGGGTTGATAATTCTGTCACTGCATACTTTTTACATGCAGAATTGGTTCCTTGTAAAAGAACTATTGTTGTTGTAATGAGCAAAGTTTACTCAATTTAGACCAAGGTTAAACCAGTCTGCTGTGACTGCTGGAGCTAAAGGTGGGGTAATAGTATCCTTTGGTAGTGCATAGAGACATTATATAATAATAATATGGTCCATTTATATAGCGCAGCTGCTATATGCATATACTCTACTGCGCTCTACAAAGTTAATATTATTACCCCGGCTGAAGGAGCTGCCATGCAAGGCGCTAACAGGAATTTCTTCCTACCGGGTACCCACTTATACACCTGGGTGGAGAGTGGCAAATGTGGATTAATGTCTTGCCAAAGGACGTTAGTGCCAGGCCGGGATTCGAACCCTCAATCCTTTGATTAAGAGTCAAGTGACAGAACCACTACACCATGACATGATATCTTAATGTGATATGTGTTAATAGTGATAATAATGCCAATAATAATTTAGATTATTATATTTTATTTTTATTATTATTATTATTGTATTTGTAGTTGTTGTTATCATTTTTATGATGGTGATGTAACTTTGATTTGGCATATTTTATAGAGCGCTACCTCACAAACCTTATGCTGGAAGCCTTAATGTCTGTCTGTTTGTGAAGGATGAACCTAATATGGATTCAGAGAGATGCCAGATACATTACAAAGAGAAACTCAGCAGTAAGGGTGTCACTAATGTGAATGAGGTGAGATAGCATTATACAGATATTGACCGGTAAGGTGTGTGTATAACGTTCTTTGGACCACTGAAGGGAGTTTTATTTTTATTTTACGGCTAATCTAAGCCAATGAGCGAATTTGGCTATTTCGCCATGTATGCGCTGAGCTGCATTGATCCTGCATCTAGCTACATGTACGTACAGGAGCAACCCTAGTATTTTTCTGCTGAGCCTGATTGGTTTGTCATAGATGGACCTTAGACAAATTTTGAAAGTATGAAGGCCTGTAAATAATACATAAAAAATATTCAATTATTTTATGTTCCATTGTGAAGGAGGACATTGCAAGGTGTTGAACTTTGATAAGATTAGGTTGCCCTGGTTGTCTTCTTAAACTAGATCTAAAATCAGTAAAATGAAGAATGTCACGGATTGGATCCTCGCAGTCGATATGACGCGCTGTGGACCAATCACACCTTGCTATCTGTACGAGCCTGAGAAACACCAATCAAACTTTACCCGGTATTCAAAGGGTTAATGTTATTCCTCCTGGGACTTCATATTTTTTGGTAACTGCCATGAATGAGCTTTGAAGCATGAAATTATGATATTACTAGTTATTTTTTTTTCCCTTATAAAATTAAGGATAAGTTTCTTTCATGGATTTGAAAGGGTGTGGAAAGCGGCAAGTCACAGACTTACAGCATGTGGCCCGACTCGTGTCATATTCGGATATCTCTGTATATCTTTGAAAACAAACATGCAGTTGCAATAAACAGACGGGCCCTGGGACAGACCAACCCAAGCAAAATATCAAAGTATCACAATTATAAGCCTTCTTGATTGTCTCGCTTTTCATGCTGAATCGCTCGCAGTTATTTGGGTATGTATTGCAGTTACAACATGCATTTAACCGAACAAAAGCCAAACTTGCATATCCAAGAGCAAGGTACCCCACCCTCACCAAATTTTATTCGCTGGTCCCAGCTCATTTTGCAGTTTGGCTTGCAGTGCGGAGAAAGCTAATGAGTTTGGGCCTACACTATTTGTGACTTTCTGCTTCCTGTTGAGGTAGTTGTTTCTCTAGTAAGAGCATCTTCTTTTTTAGCATAGTCCAGACTCACTGTTCAATATCAGTATTAATTTGGAAGAGGGAGATGGAATTCTGGCTCATAGCATGGAAGCTGGCAATGGTGGTATGCATTACATGGATAACAGCTTCCTCTATGTTAGGATCCATTAACGTAAATGTATTTTCAAGAGTCACATTTTGAGATTTGAATTCGGTGTTTCGTTATCGATTAAGCCCAGCTCACACCTTTAAGATCCGACTGGCTCACGACTGGTCCACGACTGAGTTGAGAGGAGGTGAGTCGTGGGGCAGTCGTAAGCTTCGAGCACCGCACACCTTGCGATTCCAGACCCATCCGACTACTCTGACGTCATATCAACACTGCTGTCTGATTGGCTGGAAGACGGATTGAGCCTGCGATCCAGTCTGTGAAAATCCTTCCGACTGCCCTTCCGAACTGGCCGTCTGACTGTCTATGACTCACGACTGACCCAGAGCTGTGACGTCACATCTCCTCTCACTCAGTCGTGGACCAGTGTCCGTGAGCCAGTCGGATTTCGTAAGGTTGGGCGCTGGGCTTTAGACTCAAAATCTTTTTTGATGGGAATAAACTTTGCTTAATTTTTTTTTTTGTCGTTTATAATTTAGTTTTGTTCCCCCTTTTTGCATCCTCTTTTAGTGGCAGCTGAATTTTCCTTTTAGTACAGGGTATGAAGTATTTTCTGTGTTTGTACTTTTGAGTATACTGAATTTCTAAGTGAAGTTTATATACTGGTGTTGTAATTGTCCACAGAATACTGAATATTTACACATTTCTTGTAGACTCTGGCAATTCCATATGCTGTAGAAAAAGGCATGATCTTTAGCATGATGCAGACCCTGATATATTTTAGTTCAGGAGAATTATTGTTTAAATAAAGAAGATCATACATGTATTGAGTTTCAAGAAGATTGCCATATTTTGTGGAATATCTGTGTTTTATTGAAGGTCATTCCACTTAAAATGTTCAAGAAAGAGTACATCCCTTTTGAGGCTCGTCGAAAGATGGCCAAGTCTTAGGCCTCTTCTTAGCAGATGCAAGAATCTTCAGGTTACTGCATTCCAGTCTTGGCAAAGAATTCTACAAACGTAATAGGTAAGTAGAATTCACTGCCATTCAGTAATAAGAGAAAGTAACTATATTGTTCTGAATATACACTGACATATTCATCCCTATTTGTATTTCCACTGAATTGCATTTTCATGCATAATACAAGCTTTATGATCAAATATACAAACAGATTGAGTGCATGATTTTGATTTTCAACATATTTTCTTCGATGGTGATTTGTCAATATTTTAACTTAGGGTACATATAGTGTGGCAGTTACTTAAGTAGTAAAATACTCTGTCTTTAAGACCCCATCTGAAGCCGAAAATGAAATAGACAAATTATATATCTACGGAGAGCTTTATATTCATTGAATACAAAAATACAAACTTCTTGAGATTTCATACTTGCCAAGAGGAGTAATAGCATCCAAAACCTTTGGAGTTTAGGGCTTGAAAAATGGACATCGGTCAATTTTTTTCCTAGGCCGTGCATGGTGAACTTTATGATGACGGAAGAGTGTGTAGACTTCTCGAGCATACGACCCAAGTCTGCACGCTAGGTAGCTATACACAGCGCTGCCAGCATTCAGATTGGTACTTGATACTTGGTACTTGGTACTTGGTTGAGTGTCCCTCCAAAATACTCCAGGGGAGGTTACTAACTGGAGGTGTGGTCGGGAGAGCGGTCTAATTTTTGAAGATTAATGGGTCCTTGATTGTTGAGAACTTGTGACAAAAATGATTGTTGAGAACTCATGACAAAAAGTGTGATTACATTACGTACATAATGTAGCCATAGCTAGGGTTTCTTTATTACTTAATGTTGTACCAGTATTAGTTTAACAATTGCAACTTACCAAGAAACGATGATTTATTGCGGTGTCCTGCTCACTGTAACTGCAATTCCTCTCCAAGCAGTAATGTTAGAAGTGCCTGTATGCAGTCGGCTAGCAGCGATTACATGCAGGGTCATGTTTATAGCTGTATGTTGTTATTTTATTTTTGTTGGATTTTGAGTTAAGGCATAGACCTAGATCTAGTGTGTGTATAAATGCATTACAATTAAAATTATGCATTTCAGTGTTCAGTTGCACCCTACATGTACGCTGTAACAGAAATCAAAAACCGAAATTGCAGCTCTATGACCGAAAAAAATTCATGCCCAGCTCAGTGAGTGAGTGTCTTGATTGCAAGATGTGTTGTGAGATCCAGCTTGCTCTCTGACTGAGAGTCTCGCTGGCGCACAGTACTACACATCAAGACATGCCTATACTGCTGTGGATAAGTTCCAATTATGATTCTTTTAATACTTGTAAGGCTAAGACAGCGGTTTACCCTCGTAAATATAGGTTAAATTATGTTCTCATTTCTAGTATACTAGCTTTTCCTTTATGATATCACTTCTTATGAAATTATACCATGTTTTTGTGGTGATTTGAATTTCGCTGCACTATTGTGTGTAAGAACGCTATTCTCAGGGGGCGTGAGCCCAAGAGGGTCTACACGATGTAACGTCATTTATATTGGCTGAGTGAACGCCGTAATGACGCGAAATTGGGAGGGGGCGGATCAGTTCGGTTTTGATCTCCTTTTTTATGAATACTGAAAGGAAAATGAGTTTTATTTAGCTTTCCATCGATGTATGGTTGTATTCACTTCGGATGGGGTCTCTAAACCATTACTTTAATGTGTTCCTTATCAAAGACTGGTGTGAGAAAGGTGTTTGCCCACTTTGACAAAAGTAGGTAGGAAGGACTGGGTGTACTATTAGTGAAGGCATTTGACTCTTACATCACAGTTGACTTTCTGGGTTTGATCTCTATGTTAGGTGTTGTCCCTTGCTGTCCAGTTGTTAATAATGATTGCTCTTAGGAAGAGCAGTGTTAATCTGTTGAGTACGGAGCCACTGATGATTTGGGCTGGATTCTGTGGAAAAGTGTGTTGTAATGATATTGAAAGTAGATTGAGAAGGGCTGATCAGCATGGTACTGAAACATGTACATGTACCGTAGTGGCACCAGTGGTGGCGGGGTTTTTCAGTTTTTGATTTGTAATTTTCATTGAATTTTACGATTCACATGTCAATCGATAGCGAAAATGCTAGTGTACAAACTCAGAGTGGTACGTTGCGTCTGGCAATAATGAAGCAAATGAAGTGGTGACGCACATTGCACCAGTAGTGGCATTGTCATGGGAGATCTATACCTTGCTCTCGCAGAGAGCCAACCTTCTGTTTTTTTTTTATGTAAAAATCTCTCCCTTTTCATGTTTTTTAAAGAATAATATATATATAATTTTGCCTTGTACATGTAATTACCTTCTAAATAAACCATTATCATCATCATAGTACACTATTCCCCGGACACTTTCATCCATTTCATACACCTTCTTTATCATTATCATCCTCACCTACCTAATCATTATCATGATGAAAGTACACTTTCATGATACTAATAATAATCATCATCATCAACAACATTTTCATACATTCTCACCAACACCATCATCATCATCATTTCCATCATCTCAGTGATTATGTTTGTATGATTATGTAGCTTCTGCATAATCCTATACCAATTAACGTCAATATATCACTATGAGCATGTATATGGGTGCACTGCCACTGGTGCAGCGCCTTCTCAAGATCCCAGGTCCGACTGAGATTATTTTTTTTATAAACAATTATTCTTTTTCTTCAAATTCTGAGGGAGGCATGGCATATGGGACTCTTCTCACAATTTGCTTGTCATTTTTAAAAAATTTTTAAAAAGAAATTACAAATTTATAACCAGATTTACTAGTTTAGAAGTGAATAATTACCACTTACATGTATGCTGAAAATGATTTCCGCCAATATCATCGAAACTAATCAGATATTTTCATGCTGTTTTTGTGTTTTTTATGTTGAATTCATTCAACTTCACAGCCTACACAGAATGGTAGACTCACTCGCTAGTGTGTAACGACGATATTCGATCTTGCAATGCACATTAGCAGAAATAGGTCATTTTATGTTGCTCATCATCATTGGAGTCAAAGATAATAATGGTTGTGCCACCACTGTTGCCACTATAGTACACAAAGTTACACAGCTGTACAAGGCACGCGTGAGTTCTGGACCTGGATGTAGGTTTACCACCAAAAGTCGGAAAAAGAGGGGAATTAAATAGAGCACCACATATGATGGTTCATGTTTAATTATATGTGATAGGGAGAATTGTATCCTACGGGCTAATACTGAAGAGGCTGTCCTTGGTAGGTAAGATCATATACATCCATGGATGGTGACTTGATATTGCTGTATTTATAGGTATCCAGTGACAGTGAATGTGGAGAAGACAGACTTGAAGAAAGAATTGACAGAGGCTGTAGATGCTGCTTATATCATTCTTACCCACAGAGGGAGCTGCAGGTATGTTCTGTTTATACTTATCCACATACATTGACTAGTTACTACAAATACCAGTAGGGAACACTTTTAGACACACTAATTGCTGTTTGGTCCAAAAGAAATCATAGCCTGTCCTTTTTTCAGCAAAACACAAACAATATGGATGCAGAACTTATGCAGTATTATTAAATAGCAAACCACATAATGTAAAATCCAACTACAAAGTACAGAGATGTCTACTACAGTCTAATTTTGAATTAATTCTGCACGAATACCTGTCCTATAAAAGAATGGATTTCCTGTCCCTGTGAAGTAGTGTTCTTTTTTATGCCTCTGCCCCTCCGAAGGTGGTGCCGAAGGCATTATGTTTTCGAGTTGTCTGTCCGTCAGTCCCACTATTTTGTCTATGCGATATCTCAAGGATCATTTGAGGTATGAACTTCACACTTCATGGTAGTATGCATCCTCACAGGAAGATAAGCTTTGTAGATTTGGGGGTATGTAGGTCAAAATTTCAGGTTTTAGACTTAATGCAATATCTCATGTAATTGTAAGTTTTTTATTCTGGTTATCACAATAATTCTAGAACAGTTTGAGCCATGAAGTACAGGTGCATTCATCTTGTTTCCCTCCTAAGTTGTTGCTGATATTAACTGACCTTATTTGAATAGATACATGCCTATCATACATAGTTGCTTATGTAATTAAAATGTTATTTTGCAATTTGACTTTCAGCACTGTAGCTGTGGCCAACATTGGTATGTCAGCCAAAGAGATCACTGATAACATCATGGCTACCATAGCTGCACTGAAGAACATCATTCCTGGAGGATGGTCCAATGTCAAATCCATCTTGTCAGGACTGAGAAGTCTGTCTCGCTGCCTGTCTATACATCCTTGGTACATGAGGATTGGGAACAGAGTGATGAAACTGAAAACATGCTAGATAATTCAGACATTAAGAAAAGTAAGCTTTCTTATTCTTAAACCCTTGCTGGGCCACCAAATTTTGACAATTTTCCCTGTGGCATGTATCTGATATTAACCCATATTGATACTGATATCAGGAACATAGGTGTTGGGACACAGCCTTCCAGTCTAATTGTGTGCAACTATTGCCTTGCTTATCGTTAATTGTTTGCTTGACTGACATCAGATCTTAAGCTGTTCTTAAGTGTTCTTCATTATTATTTTGTACTTTTTAAAGAAATATACTGCAGTTTTATGCAAAGTAGTTTTTCCTTAAATTTAGTTACTCTACATTTCTATGGCTGTGAAGCAGGAAATACTCTTTTTCCACTCATAATTAGGATAATTTCCTCTGCCAATTTTCTGGCACATACAGATTCATGCCAACGGTTTCTTGAAAGTAACAGACTTGTACCATTATTTTGTCGGAATATTTATGTATCAACTTAATAAAGGCGAGTTGCCGAATGTTTTCACCCACGTGTTTGTTAGAAACAATGAAATTCATTCCTATCCCACTAGGCAATCGCACAATTTTCATCTCTCCCCCGTACGTACTGTTCTTGCTCTTAAAACAATAACCCACACAGGACCCTCGTTTTGGAACAGTTAAGAGACAAGGTTAATTCAATCACCCTCATTGTATTCATTCAAGCGTACACTTAAAGATTTCTTATTGCAGGCATATGCATAAGGTTCTTTCTCGTTGTTTATTCCCTCGCTCGAGTGACTACTGTTATTTGACTGTACTTAATATGTATCACTTGTTTTCCTAAAAGATTGTCCGTCTCTCAAAACTACATTAGAAGTTTAATACAACCTTGGTATCTTTTTGGGAACCTATGTTATACAAGCTTTGCTTTTTGATAGGTTCCTCATATTTCACATGATTTCGTTTATATTTATAACCATTATTTCTGTCAATATTCTTTTTCTTTGTTGATCAATTACATAAAAACTGTTATTTTTGTGGAATGTGAAACAAAACAAAAATAATAATAATAATAATACTCAGACATAAAAGAAAAAGAATACTGCAAAACGTTAGAAAAGGTTGGCATCTCTGGGAGAGTGTTTATTAATATTTTGCCAAAGGACTCTAATGCTGCCCAAGGGTCTGACCCACGGGTCTGACCCACAACTAATGCATCACCAGTCACATGTTTAAACCACTCCATGATACTTCTAATTAAAGATAGGAACTTGGTGTAGGATACATTGACCTTAATAACTCTTGTTGAAAAAGCATAATGTCAAACAACCATGATCTGGCATTATTATGTTTTATCTTTCTATCCGTGTTCTGTTGTAGTGCAAAAACAGATGAGATTTGAAGCCAAGGAAGCTGAGAGGAAGGAGAACCAAGATGAGGAAGATGAGACATCAAAAAAGACATTGAAGAGGAGAAAAGGAGAAGCAACTCCAGGAAAGCTAGCCAAGAAAGCAAAGCAAGGCCAAGCTGTTCTTAGGAAAACAACTCCAGCAGTTGGGGGCAAGAAAAGGAAATGAACTATGATTAAGACAAGAATAAAGGAAGAAGGTCATTGATGGACACACAATACATTTTCTCTCAAAATCTAGCATTATGTGAACTTACATGTAACTCCCATGCCACAGACATCTTAAAGAGGGCTGTCTAATTATATTTTGAGGTGAAATACATGTAAGTGCTGTGATTGTTCGCCACTATTATTGTAGAACATTGTGTTTGCAGTCCTTTACCTGCCTTTTCTAGAATCTGTATGTGTATTCCTTTGAGTTATGACAGTGAAGTGTGCAGTGATTTTCTTACAATCCTGGAATCATGAGAATAAAAACTGTGATGGGCTTTTTCAGTTTCTTACCAGAAGCTATGGGTTATATAGAATGTGAACAGAATTGCTACCTCAGCACCACAGCCAGAGCAACATAGCAGTAAAATCATATAATGAAATCTTAGCTTGATATACTTAGTCCTGTCAGTTTAATTTTACAACTCTTTTTATACCTCCGCCCACTGAAGGCAGTGCTGGAGGCATTATGTTTTCACTTTGTATGTCTGTCCCTCCTGCTTTCTTGTTAGCGCAATATATCTCAAGAACCGTTTGAGATATGAACTTGGTGTTATATCACCATAATCTGATTAGATTTTGGGGTACATAAGTCAAAGTTCAAAGGTCACAGAGGTCATTTCCAAAATTTTAAGGTGTTTAGCTCTGTTAGCTCTGTTAAAGCAATATCTTAAGAACCATTTAAGAATAAACTTTAAAGCTAGTATGCATCACCATAGGGTGATGATCTCCTTAGACTTATGGTTACTAAGGTCAAAGGTCACAGAGATTAGTTCCAAGATTTCAGGTTTTAGCCTTGTTAACATGTTATCTCAAGAACCATCTGAGGTACAAACTTCATATTTGTTTATGTATGCATCACCACAGGATATGCATCACCACAGGAAGATGATCTTATTAAAATTAAAGGTATGTAGGTCAAAGGTCAAAAGTCACAGAGGTCAATTCCAGTATCTCAAGAACTACTTGCAGTAGGAACTTTAAACTCGGTGCTAGTATGCATCACCATAGGAAGACAATCTGATTGATTTGGGGGTGTTTGAGTCAAAGGTCATAGAGATCAATATGAATAAAATTAAAGATTTTAAATTTTTTTAGCACTATATTTCAACTATTTGCATGACTCTGAGGAGACAAAGTGATCAGACTTTTGGGTTGTTGGGTCAAAGACACCGTGATAAATCCAATTTGAGGAGTGGGGGGATGATCAAATTTTTTTTCCGTCGAACTCACACTTAAGTATAAATACACGCCCTCACCCACCTGCACAGACCCCCCTTACACACATTTTAATATTTATCTTGCGAGCGAGCGAGCGAGCCAAAAATTACCACTTTTCTGGTTTTCAATCGCATTTTCAAATGAAAATTCGAAAATATGACGAACGAGCCAAAAATAACCGTTTTTCTGGTTTTCAATCGCATTTTCAAATAGAAATTCTAAAATATGATGGTTGTTCACAACAGATTATTGAAAATTGTATTTAAAGATTAATTCAAATATCATTTCTTCCTTAAAAAGTGGGGGGAGGGATATTTGTACACGCCATCCCCCCCTCTCAGAAAAGTGGGAGGGGGATATATCCCCCCATCCCCCGGGATTTATGCCAATGGTCAAAGAGGTCAGTTGTCGTATAATTATTTTTCTTATTCTGTACAGTGTTAAGTTTCCTCAAATTTTGGCAAGACTTACTTTAGTTTTAATGGCATCCTCTGTGCCTTTAAATTTACCCAAACAAATTTTGTAATTGAATAGTTACTATCTAGTTTTGTCTCTTCTATGTATGTTGCTACACTATTCTTAATTTCTGTATAAATATTATTATTGTCTATACAAGACATCTGAGCAGGTCAATTTTTAAATATCGACTCAATTTAGAGAAAAGTCCATGTCAATCAGAAAGCCAGGTCCATATTTTCCATATCACACATTTTTCTGCGTACAAGAAATTTTGAGCATGCACAAACAATCAAACTTGGTTTAAATGCACGATCGAGTGTGATGAAATTTGCATATTATTGCACGCATTGGAACCTGGCCTGGAGTTCATGGAATATGACACGGAAAACTAATTTTGGAAATCACTGGGAATAAAGTCGAGACAAAAAAAGAAGGCATGGTATATGTATAATCAACTTTCATTTCTGTCATAAATTTGCTCAAGATGTCTTGTAGATAATAAAAATAATAATAATAGGGACTGGCTTTTCTTAGATATGACTTTTATATATTGCCATCATTAGATTCATATCGCCCTCGGCTCCCATCTCGGGCGATGATCTAATTTGGGTAATATTATGTCATATCTCTGTCGAGGCCAGTCCATATTATTTAAATATTATATGTTCTATTTTATGACCTTGTAAATATGATATTAGTCTTCAGACTTTTATCATGTACCCATTTTTTACAATAAAACTGAAATTGAATTGAATTAAACTGAATTATAGGATTCTGTATTCTAGTTATCACAATAATTCAACAATAGTTTGAGCCATGAAGTAAACTGAATATTGGCAGAGGCATATATGTAGGAGATGCAGTCGCAATCATTGTTTCAAAATCATTCGGTTTTCCAGTGCAATGGTATGCTCCCATGTTCACACACTTGGCATGCTCACATGTGGATGTTCAAGCCCTGTACTTAGTTGTTTGTTTGTTTGTTTGTTTGTTTTGTTTTGTTTTGTTTTTTTCCCTGAAGTTATTTCAGTATGGTGTATCACTATGCTTGAAGAATGCCGTCATTGGAATATTGAGATGCAATTTTGCCTTTTCTAACTATCTTGTGGTAATGGTGAATAAACTTATTTGAGGGTAATGCATAAGAAATCCTTTGGACAGTAGAGTGTATGACTCTGTGTCACATTTTAAAAGATTCATCCTTTTATGTCTACATGTTACAAAATGTACAATGTATGTGTGCACATAAAAAAAAAATAAATAATCCTGTGATTTTTATTTAATTCTCGCATTTCGCAGTCCTTGCGTCCTCATTCGGTTCAATTGCGATGGTCACTCTAGGGTGAGATGGTCAACAAGGTCGATAACATTATCGCTTTTTCTGCTCCTATTCCCTGGGCTCTCATCACTGCTAATTCTAACTCATTCTTCATCCCTGCACTTGGGATCCCTCGGTCAGTTAAATATTTCTTCAATTGATCAACCCTCACTTGCAGTGTCTGCTATCTTGAAAACAGTTGTTGACCCACGAGTTGGAAAATAGGCCTGTCATGGTACAGACATTTGGTGGTGCATATATTGTGAAATGCGAGAATTATGACACACTTTATAGGAATGGGAATAACAAAGAAACATGTATCAAAGAGGGAGGCAAACATCATTTCAAATATTTTCAATTTCAGCCACCCGTTTGCCTCTACCCTCTCCAAAAACATATGTGACAAAATTCATTTGCAATTCATATGTACTGAAAACAAGCCAATCATTAGGTATATGGGCATGTGATGTAATGCATGTCACCAGTATATGTATAATTCCTATAAATTTCTATATTTTTTCCTTCATCCTTCTGTCTCTTTTTTTAAAATTTCAATATGGTGTACTACTTGGACATGTTAATTATTTGATGGTTGAAATAGTTGGTTATTTTACCTCATTGCTACAGAAGCATGTGTACACATGTAAGTAAGCACCCAGGGCAGCAACAGCATTAAGTCCCCTCTGAAGGTATGAGGATACTAAGAAAAGGCACTAGCACATCCACTTAGTATAAAGTGCCTAGTTTTCTGTGATATGGAAACAGAAAAATTTCACGGAATTCTGGAAGAACAAGGAATTCACGGAATTTCTCGGAAAATGCTATTTTTCAGGCCAAAAGAAAAAAAAATGAATAATGAAAAATAAGTGAAAAACATGAAAAACAAAGCAAAACCCATTAAAACAAAACAGTGCATCGGCGAAAGTCTGGATAAAACCCGTTTGCAGTGTTTAGCGTGTGTTCGCCAAGCTTTAGTTGTGTCTGCAATGTACATGTATACTGCAGTGCGTGTATATTAGGGTAACTAAATTTTTTTCTAAAGAGTTTTACTATTTAAATTGCTCTGCAATATGTCTTGTGCATGTCACTGAAGAACACAGAATTTGAAGTTTAGAACACCAAACAACACGGAATTTGCATTTTAGAAAACGGAAAATTGGGGACTTTAACTTAGTATTGAATCCAGGTATGTACTTGCTGTTACAAGCCCACTTCTCTACCACTGAGCCATAGCACCTCACATACCTATATGCATATTACCACATTTAAGATTTTGGAATACCTCAAAGGAATACCTGTATACTTGGGCTCAAATCAGACAAATATGAAATAATATCAATTTATGTTTGGAGTTCTCAGTACATGGTAAGGTATGGGACACTAAATGACTAAATACTTAGTCTACGCGTAGTTTGTATCTCTTTGTACATCATGCTTTGATTGTTGACATATTGTTCATATATTAGGTAGTGTAGCTAAACAGTGTAGTGTGAAAAGATGCATCCACAAACAGTGCAGATAATAATGTGTTCCGGAAGCATCTTTTCATACCACCATTTGGCTAGGCTATCTTACATGACATGATGTTCTAAAGATCCGTCAAGATATTTGGAATACAAAATATGAAGTGCATCTACTGCTTTCTTATTTTCTGTATGTACCTATTTTATTTAAAAATGGATAGTTTCCTCAAGACAGAGGCCACCATATTTCACAGTGAAATATGAGAGAATGAGAGAGGAAGGAAGAGATTTTTATATCGTTGCTGGGGTGACAAAACCTCATATCTCAAAAATGTTGAATGTTCAGGAGAGCCCCAAAACATGGCTTCCTTAGCATCACAGCCTATGGAGTTGGCTGTCAAGTTTTGTTTATCAATAGTGGCCTAATCTTTGCAGTTGGGCATGCGAGGGTTTGAAAATACACTTTAAGCGTTCCTAGCTATAAGATTATAAAAAGAACTAAATTTCATCAAATATTGAGATACAAGGTCTTGTCACCCCAGCGACGATATGTGTTTGACACATTCTTCTGATGAATCATTTATATCATTAATATTCAGTACAGTCATGCAAATAACTGAAGACCATGAATGTAATGCATTTACAAGCTTGAGGCTGGAGAACCTCCCCCCCCCCCCCCCCCCCACCCCCCCCCCCCCCCCACCACCAAACAAAAAACAACAAAAAGAAACAAAGGAAAATTTAAAATGTTCAGCGATCAGCTTACTTCATGAAGTTATTTTATTGCTTTTACAAAAGGATTATCTGTTTTTAAAAGAGTAAGAATATCTTCTTCACTGTCTCTCAACTTTATTTCAAGTTTCATTCTACAAATGTTACAATTGAAATACAACTTTGCATAAGATAGGATAGCTCACTACTGTATGTCCCACCAAACATCACAGCCGGTCTTTGGAAGAAATCATTTCACATAATGAAAAGTCATGCTAGGTTATGACACTTAACTTTTCCTCTACCAGTCGATGAAGACTGTCTGATTTGGTCCAGTAGTCAAGAAGAAACAGGTATTTTCATAAACGGATGTCATAAGTCTCTTCCATCCAAGTTTGCACAGAAGGGGGACTCGAAGCACAAAAAGATAATTTTGCTCTCTTTTTGAATGGTTTGCAAAGGAAATTACCGTTTTGTTTCCATTTTATATGATTTTGTTGCAACGGTTTATTTATCATCATAGTTATCATTCTTCTTCTTGTAGTCTAAAAGATGCAAAGAAAAAGCAAGTTTTGTAAAGCACATCATTTTTCACTTTAGTCCATCCTTTGTCACCTTGATGTCAAAAGAGTTAAATTATTTTGTTTTCAGTCGGGTTTACTAATTTAATCTAAATTGTATGCTTGACATTTTGAAAAAGATTGTTCTGATATGTAAATAATAGAAGAGCTCTTTAAAGATCAAGACAAAGAATTCATTCAACAGTCTGCCTCTTAATTCTGTTAATTTTTTTTTTTTCAATTGCAAATGACCAACACCTTTAAAGTTAAAAACAGCAAATCTTTTCACATTTAATGATTTATTTCATTTTGGAAAAAAAAAATCCCTTTCTTGGCAACAAAATAAGAACATAAAGAATGATGAAAACTGTGTGATAAATGAACCATTGCCAAAACAATAGAAGATACAAACAAAATAGTAATTTCCTTTGCAAACCATTCAAAAAGAGCGAGGAATGTCAATTGTCCATTGTGCTTTGAGTCCCCTTTCTGTCCAAACTTGGATGGAAGAGACTTATGACTGTCCTTTACAAAAATCCTTATTTCTTTGTGACTACAGGAAAATTCAATACACCACAAGTTGTAATTTTATCAATTTATGTATGATATTATTAAACATCGATAAGCAGAAAACTATCACTAGTCGATGGGTAGAAATCACTTGCATGCAATCACAGCACTATATAAAATATTCAATTGAACTATAACATTTTTATAAAGCATATAAAAGTAGAAAAAAAATATGCAATATAGTTTATGAATAAAGAATTCATGCATACTAAGATGTAAATACACTGTATTTACAATTTTATGGCACAAAATCATCAAACTACCAAAAAGCAAAGCATAAACTGTCCATCTTTAATCTTTGTGCACGCGTGTATATATGTAGAGAGAGAGATACAGACAAAAGTTTCTAAAAACTCCACTGACATAAATTTAGGTTCGATATTTTGCCCATACATAGAGGGCTTCTTCAGGAAATGATGCTTGGTAAACATGCATGTGTGATGCTTATACACATAGTGTAGTCAAGAATTTTCTGCACATAAATCAAACTATGCAAAGGCAACACAAAGTGTAGCATCCCCTCGCTGGGTGCAAATGTACATAATTAACAATTTTTGCATATTTAATTATATATATATATTGCATTAGGCTATATCTCCAATTGTCCATAGTATTTTTAATACCAAATTTCATTTAAATCTGTCTAAAATTACTGCCGACTTTAGAGTTAGCGAATGGGAAGCACATTTTCGGATACATACATGTAAATAGCCTTTTTTTGCATATTTCATGAGCTATGACCTTTGAACTACATACTCCGAAATCGAACTTGAACTGGATTTTAACACCATGCAGACCTCCCAACCTTTCTGACTGAAAAATAAGGATTATTTTGCTCAAAATTAGGTAAGAAACAGCATTACCCATAGGAGCGTATAGTAAATTTATCAAAATAAATAGGAAATCATATGAAAACAAGAGCTTGGAATGGTCAAAATTCAGATTCCTTCCTCCAAATTCAGAATGGTTGGGAGGTCTGCACCATGTACATGTAACTTCATATCAAATTTCATCAAATCTGTGAAACATTACTAAAGTTATCAAATGGAAACCACATTTGTGCATATAACTAGCTATTTTGCATATTTAATGAGCTGTGAATATACTCAAAGATTGAACTTAGGCAACATCTTCATAACATATACCTTTTAACCATATTTCATTAAGATCTGTCTAACATTAACAAAGGTATCGAACGGAAACCACAGTTTCGGATACATAAGTAGCTACTTTCACATATTGAATGAGTTTGGACCTACTACTCAAATCATCATGTTATGATGTGATATGCGCTATACAAGAACTGTCTATTATTATCATTATACTCCGAAACTGAACTTAGGCCGTATTTTGATACCATGTACATACATATCCAATTTCAACAACATCCGTCAAACATTTGTCGAACGGAAACCAGTGTTCACAAGATTTGTTATGGATGAACGGACTGACAAAAAACAAAATTACAAAATGTGGTAACCACTCCGGACTGTTTCCTTCTTTTTGTTGTCAAAGTCGCTTAAAAGAAGGGAAAGGCCACTTCTTGTGAGGTCTTCATAATCATGAATGAGAAATCAAGATGTGAATTTAAAAGGCTAACACAGGTTTGTATGCACTCTTTCTATAGGATACTTGTAATAGGATTTTTCGTTGGCTGGAGAGCTTTCATACGAAACTCCATAATTTGTAAAAATTTGCAAAAGCATGCAACAGAACAACCTTTTTCACAAATGATACAGTAAGTGGTTGTGACTCTTGGTGATGAGCAGGGCCATGGGGAGTTTGGGCAGTTTTTTGCATGGGCTGGTCTGACCAGTCAACAATGAAAAGGGCCATTTTCAACCAACAAAGGGAGAAATTTAACAACAACATGAAAACAATTTATATTTCATCAACTGTTATATCCATAAAATGCTTAAAAATGGACAGGAATGGACTCATTAAAATGTGATTCTTTTTAGATGACCGGTCAAACTGTCTTTTTTTTTTTTTTTTTTTTTTTACTTGCTTGCTTGCTTCCCTTGCTTGCCAAATTTAAATGCCAAACAGATATTGTTTAAAAAAACAAAAAACAGGAGAACATAAAAGCCCAGGAGCAGAAAAGTTACCTTGTTATTTCTCGTTACATCAGAGCTCTTGATAAAACATTTCCACTGCACCACTTCCACTAAATCTGTGGAAAGGCCTAAAAATTTGTTTCACATACACATGAAAGTCTAATGCAGAATTCTAAAGGGCTGCACTTGTCGTTGATAAGAGATGACTCAATTTTTGATACTGTAATTAAAGTTCTGTAAAGTTGGTGATAAAAAGGAAAGGAAGACAAAGAACATTGCACTCATCCCCTCCATGTCAGATGTGATACTTGTAATAATTTATCTAAATCATCACCTGAATTACCATGTTAAAGTAATCTAAATACTGAAGTAGAAATTGTAACTTTTCATCAACAGCAAGGCAGCAAGTACATACATGTACATGCATATTGAAACAAAATGCAATACAGCTTAAATTTCATAGTAGTACATGCATATTCATAAAAGGAAAAGTTTTACTAAAGGCTAAAACAGAGCTCATTCACCATTTTGGCTGTCCCAAGTTTAATAGTGATATGTCACAGGTAATTCATAACATCAAAACAGAAAGAAGAGTCATGCCACTTACTTCTCCATGTATTTTGATACATGGCTTGATGTATTATTTCACTCCTTTATACCAAGTAAATAATACATAATTCAACTCCTTGTTTCTTCTTTTAAATTCCAAGTGAGTCAATGATCTGAGCAAAAAGTTGCTTCAGACTAATCTCAAGATCAACATAATATTCTGTACTCCTCTTCAAAAGTCTTTGAAATATATGTCTTTGACTTAACATGAGACTTTGATAGGATTTTAAAACATCCATCCTGTTCTTTCTTTACAATAGACATTTTTCAATAGAGTAAATTCTGTATAGGCACTGTGTATGGAGTGGATCCAAAGGGAGGCTTTTTCTTTGTAACTACCTCGAGCTCCTGATACTCTTGAA
The DNA here is from genome assembly GCA_029962745.1 of Echinometra lucunter. NCBI lineage: Eukaryota > Metazoa > Echinodermata > Echinoidea > Camarodonta > Echinometridae > Echinometra > Echinometra lucunter. The sequence goes on along the minus strand of CM057155.1, from coordinate 27,616,985 downwards.
GTCTCAACACATCCTTGTCTTTCCTTACAATGGTGTTCGGTAGCTTCCTGATCTTGGTGACATTGGAGGGCTCCACCTGGAGTTCCTTGCAGCACAGTTCAACCAGATTCTCATATGTGAGGGCACTTTTGGGAAGCTCCACCTCGATGAAGTCACGCTCCGCTGATTCGGCCTCTCTGACTTTTAGTACAAGCTCTGTAAATGGATACAACAGTATTGAGTAATGGTTAAGTACTGTTTACGATGTGGAATTATTGGAAATAATAGACAATTATTTTTATAAAACATTCTAGACTCCTGGTGACCAAGGTCAAAATTAATTCATAATAAAGTCATCAAATAGCACCTGCTTATTATGAAGTTTGCTTTTTTTAAAAGATAATGAATAGATAAATAGATATATAGCAGTTCAAAAAATTCCTCCATACAGCATAGGCTTTGTAGGTGATGATAAGTAAAAATAATTAAAATGATAAACAGATCATGTGCATTAATAAATGAATAAATTAAATAAACACAAGAGTGAATATAAACATAAAAATCAATCATCAAAATTTTTGGGCTCCTATAAGTTAAATTCCCTGGTCACTCACACATGACAGGGAATAGCCCCAAACAGCTTTAGTATTATGAAAACAACAATAACAACTGTGCAAAAGGAACAGAGTTTTAACAGGGGGCCTCATTTTCTCTCTAGCAAACCCAGAAAGAGCTCTGGCAGTATCTAAAAAGAAAAATGTAAATCCTTTCCATAGCAAATGACTTACCATCATTATTGCTGGCTGCATTCTGCTGAACTGGAAAGCCATTCATAGTTCCTTGGTGACCAGCTGACCTCTGACCTCTTGATCTTCCATGTGGAAAGGGTGGGTTCTTAAGGTAATTAGGTGTGATAGGAAGGGCCTCCTTCTTCATGTTTGGAGAGGTTCCTGCAAGGATTTACATAGGTTATCATTCATCAGAAGTGGCAGACTCATTATCGGGAATCAATAACCTGAACTGGAGTATATAGATCAGGGTGAAAAATACCGAGAGGCGAAGGGCCCTTTTGCCCTCAGTGGAGCTCATATAGGTTCCTATACTCCCTAAAATGCTTAAAACCAAATTCTTTGGGGCGACCATTTTCTTCAGATTCGCATTTGCCTCACCTCCTAAAATCAGCGATAAATTTGCGAATTGTGATCTTGGAGCAGCAGAATTAACATTTCTCAAAACAGCACTCACATCTGCGGATCATACTGATACTCAATTACGCATACTCTCAAGGAGAAAACTGGGATATCAGCAATTAAAATTCAACATAGCTTCCTTGGGCCTAGAAATAGCTCCTGTAATGTTGTCCACAGGAGCTATTTTTCAGAGAATAGCTCTCGTGGGAAAAAAAGTATTTCTTACCCTGGTATACATGTAGATCTATGCATTTGAGCTTAACTTACATATCTCTCCCAAGTGAACATGTTTTCACTTCTAAAGGTAGCTGTCTAGTGAAATGAAGTAGCATGAAATGTCTGGAATGCAATCAATACAGACAACAGTAAGGCATTTTGCATTTTTAGAGCTTCTTATTTTGCCAAGTTCTGCCAACTTTTACTAAGCTACCTAAATTTGCTATTGAACTTGATATAGCACATCTTTCACATAGTAAGTATTCAGATTACACTGACATTTAGAATCATATCCCTAATCAAATTTTCCTTTACCAGTTTACAACTTCTGAATCTATGTATCATTAAATTGAAGTAAAATTACGACTTTATTAATGGCTCACAGCAAACATTAAAGGGCAAAACACATCTTTCAGAAGAGAGAACTTTTTTTCACAAATTTACATTCTGTTTACCAGTCTAATACAACAGAACATTTACAAATGCTTTGAAATGTATTGTGAAAGCTTGAGGAAGATCCAGTAATAATATTAATAACAACAACAAAAATCATAATAATAAAACAATAACAACAACAATAATAATTATTAAAATTCATAGAAAGCAAAATTAATGAACAAAATATTCAACTGCCCTGCAAGAGCTCTTGTTCTTGAATCAACTACATGTGTGGATGATCTAAAAAAGGTTCATATTTAAACAGCTGCTAATCTCTAACTTTAAGGTTGTAATCAATCAAATGCAAATTAATAGCAACACTGTAAGATTGTTAAAAACATTTTAAGCACCTTTTTTATTCGCTCCACAATGAAATTTTATCAATTTCAATTTGAAAGAGTAATTCATTATACCCTGTACCTGTGCCCTTGAGATGTCATTGGACACTCGTTTCTGTACATGTTACCCACTAAGAGAAGACTTTATTTCTTCAACAATCATCAAATGGAAATTTGCAGAATCTTTCAGTACAAAACAGATGGAAGAGGGGATCAAAACCTACATGTACTTCAGAGTGAGGCCAATTTATATATCTATTTCTACTTTTGTCTGTTTTTTTTTTTTTTTAATTACAACCTCGGGGGGGGGGGGGGGGGGGGGGGCACTCACATATAATGTCACACAGGTATGTGCTGCTGTGACGACCACCATTTTCAACCTTCTCAGGTCGATCTCATGATATGCGATTTTAACTAACCGCACCTCGATTCGCTTCCAACTGACTCCCTAGATGTGCGTAAACAATGCGCAGAGCCCACTGCCCGGGAACGCTCGCTCCCTAGCCTCCTAGCGGGGCCTAGCGGCAAGCTCAGCTCAGCCCCTGAAACTTTGAAAGACCTGACTCAGGCACAGACCCACGCATATCGATCCAGGCTAGCGATAGCCTGTTGTCTGCCATATATCCATGCCTACCTTGCCGGTCAATGGCAATTCAAACCAAGTAGTTTGCACGCTTGATCTGCACGCGACTATAGGGTTAAAGACCATATGAGGACGTACTCGCTCAAGAGCGCTGTGACTCAGCTCAGCAGCTCCAAAATGGGATTTGCCAATTAATTTTTAGCTCCTTAGACCCTCCAAATTAGCTCTGCCCATGAGCTCCTTAGCTCCCTAGACCCTCAAAAATGGGTTTCCTCAATTAGCCATTTAGCTCCTTAGCCGCCTGTTTTGAGACTGGCAGAGGCACACCCACATCCCAAAAAACTTTGAGTCCCCCCCCCCGGGACTACAACCTGCAAAACTTTAAAAAGCAATAACTTTTTCTTTTCATCAAACTGTCTGTGTTAAATTTTTCTCATTTTCCTTGCCCTTGAAAGAACTAAATTATTTTGAGGGTACACTTCTCCTTTAACCCATTCATGACAGGAATTATTTAAAGCCTAATTTGATCAGCTTTTATTCTTCAAATTGGCAACACCAACATTTTTATTTTATTCCTACATTTTTCTTATAAAACGTCATGTATCTGAAATGAATATAAATTGACAGAAATTATGATAAGTCAAAAAGTTGCCAATTTGCAGGGGAAAACGGTGATTTTAAACTTTCTATCACATTGCCAATTTAAGGATTTTAATGCTTATTTTCCTTTAAAAAATTTTCAGCATTGAACAACGAATATTGACGCAACCAAAATGGGCACAGTTTGTGTAGAATTGTTTGCTCTTTCTGCTCATGTATTTGGTATGATTTTTAGGGCTTTGCATCAAAAGATATTAGGCCAAACCACAAAATGTGGACCTCTGTCACGAATGGGTTAACTGTCAGTTTGATGATAAATGTTGCCCTTCACTCATCTTACCATTCTCCGATGTATTCCCAATCAGGTTCTTCACCTCATCATTGTCCGTCATCTGAACAGGGAGTTCCCCCTTGTGGTTGCTTAGCGATGGATCTGCACCCCGCTGTAACAGGTACCATACAATTGTAGAGTGCCCTCGCTTACTGGCCCAGTGAAGCGCAGTCCTAGAAATAAAGAGGTAAGAGATCATACAAGAATTGTATGACACAGAGATGGGGAAGGCCAACATAGGGATACCTTACAACAAAAGAGGTAGATGCTAAGGCCAAGGTAACTCACACATAGTCACAAGTACCAAGGTCAAATGATTTCCAGTTTCTTGTCCTTGCAAAATTTGCATTCTTTCCTTGCTTTCTGACACACCCACACCCACACAAAGCTCTACATCACTCTACTCTCAAGGACAATTAACTACTGTCTCCTGTCCTCAGATGGCCGACAGAATGAGGCTCAAATCTTTTGTTTGACATCCGAGTACCATCATTCTTGGGGGGGGGGCATATGTTTTAATAACGTATGTAACGTACATGTTTGATCTTTCTAGACGAGACTACATTTAGACCAGTTATAGCTATTAAAGACAGCATTTTTGTGATTTAACTCACCCCTCATTCACTCTGCACAATAGCGGTTTATGAATCTTATGATACTTCTTTCCACCTCACAGACTTTATGCAAGAGTGTGTCACTATGACTATATTTCACGATAAGGCCAGTAATGAGTCTACAGGCTTTCTCATCCTGGCCTGGGTAATTAGACCGAAAGCTTCAGTCTCTGATGTTTTGTTCCAATGAGACTACATGTACCGGTATGGCTGGCTACACTGAGTGACTGACTGCATTCATGACATGGGCATGGGGTAGGTTGTCAAATATCCGTTTTATTATTCCTTATTAAAAAAATTAACAGACACTGACAGACGGTTGGTTATTTCTGTCTATCGTTAATCCTGGGTAACCTGGCTTTATCCTGTGGAATATTCCTGTAGAAGTTGAACTTGAAGTTGAACTATGTGATAAACTATGCCTAAATATCTATCGTCTAGAATGTAAATCAATTTATAATATTTTCTAACCTTACCATCCATTCATTTGATTTTGCGAATTGATATTTGCCCCTTGGCACAAGCATTCTTCAATTCCATCCTGATCTCCAATACTGGCAGATTCCCTCAGTTTCTCTTCAAGTATTTTTTTTTCATCCATTTTTCTAGACCACTTGCATTCCCAATGCGGCAAATTTATGCTCTCTGAAGCCGAGTTTATAATTAAAGCTAACTTTAGTAAAGTACTGGACACGCTTGCACGGTCGACTGAGCCGACCTGCAAGAATCTTCAGGATTGAAGGAGGCAGAACGAACCCAGAACAGAAGACATGGAAGAAGAAGACCTTCCCTGCCGAGCCTAACGTTAGACCTGAGACCAGTCGCAAACGCTCAAGTCAGAATAACTGTTAGAGTTCAAAGTCAAAATGTCACTGAGCTCGAGCTGCGTCAGCTCAATTCAGTTCTTGTCGATCACCATGTCGATATCCAGCTGTTCGAGCCTGGCAATGCCAATGCTATGGTTCAAGCTTGACACGTCACAAACAACACGTAAGCATCACATGAACAACTCCTACTCCTATTAGTATTACTACCACTACTGCAGATATTAATACTAGGGCTAATTTCTGTCAAAATGCTGTCTTTAAGCATTAGAATCTTAGATATGCACTCTGGCTTCTGCAGAGCTCAGACCTGTATCAACGCGTTCTATAATGGTACTGTTAATGCAGTGAACTTTGACACCGGAACGAAAACAAGGAGCACGTGTACATGTAGATCTACAGCACGTATGACAACTCGTCTTCTAAGACGTGGCGCGCCTGAACGGGCTATCGCTAGGCTAGGCCAGTGCTATGGAACCATATACGCGTCATGCTTTCCGCGCGTGCTGCTTTCTGTCTGGCTATAATATTTAAAACGTCTTTGGAACCATAACATGGAACAGCGCGCAGTACCGGTACCTAGTTAGGGGAAGTCCCCAAAAAGAAACTGACGCATGGCCATTGGACCCTTGTGTGAAAGCAAAGCAGGATAGAATTGACCAACCAAAGCACATCATGGCCACTGAGTTGCATCAAGGTGCGGTATTGTCTGATGTACATGTGACAATTATTCCTTGTATTACGGAAAGAGATGGACAGGGAACAAGTAAGTGCATATGACTATGAAAACAGTGTCAGCGTCAGTTACTATATAGTTAGATGCATTGAATCATTTACCAGTTATTTGTTACTTAGATCTATATTCATGAGGTCATGTTGGTACATTATTTTATTTCGCCATTGCCATATGACTGTCCTGGTCCTAGTTAGGGAAGAAATATAACTTTGCTATTTTGAATATTCCTTCACCTTACTTTGCATTTACATGTAGATCTACTGTCATACTGATGAATTGTTCCAATTAATGTTCCAACACTGCAAGATGGTGCTCTTCGAAATCTCCTTGGGTCTTGATTAGATGCAATGCTTTAGTTTACGAATTTCTCCTTTTTTTTCTCATTTTCACTTGATTGATAGTAATGATACAGTTTCTGTAAATTCTTAATCACCAAGACTAGGAGCCATGTGTGGCAGCATCTTATCACACATACATGTAGATCTACAGATGAGTTATGAAAGCTGTAATTTCTGTCTAATTGTTTTATGGTTATTTATTTGGACTGAGTATGCATCAGGACTTGATGGACTTCATGTCATGATTTCTATTTAGGCTCCTAGAGTGGCAATTTTACTCCATATCAAGCTTTTTAAAATGTCTTGTTTCACATGTACCCCAGTGAATGTTTTTCCTCTTCTCTTTTTTTTTCTTGCCTAATTGTGTTGCTCTTGTTGTAATTAAAGTTGTGTTTGTGTATGTGTAGTAAGTATGTGTGAGAAAAAAAAAAATTATGTGCAATCTTTAAAAATGTATTGACTTGCAAACTATTACTGAGTATTTTTCACCTGAGATTTATGAAAATGAGGGCACAGTCAGTCGTTTATACCCCGAGTGAATTCAATTATTACAGTAATAATTTAGATAAAATACTTCAGGTGTGTTTTCTGATTTACATAAACTGCTGAAGTATGCATACAAAAGAAGTGGCATAGTTGTTCTTTTTATTAGAAAATAGAAATTGACACGAAAATTAAAAAAATTTCAGAATGATTTAAGGTACATGTAATGACTGAAATAAAAAGAAACTTTGAAAAGCTAATATTTTAAACATAAATTTGTAAATGCTGCAGGTGCCAGGTAACAGTGGTATGAAATAAACATCAGAAATAGACAGAGTACTAAGTAGAGGCGAAAAGAAGAAGATACATGTACTACCAAGTTCAGTACAGTGCAGTGACATAAACAATAAATGGGACAGGTACAACATGTAATACTTGTGATAGACACTTTGTCAACATAGGCCATACATTACTCATAGGGACAAACGTGTATCAGTCTGTAGCAAACATTCATCTTTGCAGCATTCAAAAACAGACAATAAAAATTGCCCTAAGCACGATTTAATTTTCTTAAATTTGCTAGATTATCTGATTCAGGGACTCTTCAACTCTTAATATGCCACAAATTTTGGGACTCAGAGTAGAAAATGGAATTTTAAATAATCATGTGTGATTTTCTACCAAGCCCAAATGCCTGGGAATACACACAAAAGCTATTGAAGCTTTTCCCCCGCAATGACTACTATGGAGTACAAGCTTATCTCAGATAACTTGTACATGTATAAGTGGCCATACATTATCTTCATCCTTTGCAAATGCTGGTGACTGTGTGTAGTATATACGGCCGTTAGAGGGTCTGGTTGGAAACTATGGCACCTGAAGTAACTTGAATGCGACTATTTTCCTGAGGAACGCAGCCCCGAAGGAAAAAAGTCGCATTCGCGTTACTGAGGGTACCATAGTTTAAGCAGACCCTTTCACGGCCGTATACATTTTGTTTATATCCGTTATCTTTAGTAAAGAATAGAATCTGCACTCTTAAAATTGGCTTAAAATCAGAGATTCAACATCCAGATTCTAGGTAACCATGATAGTGCTGTTGCAGTGTTTGCACTGTGCACCTGATCTAAATTTAACAAAATGATGACATCATCATCATGCTTTGGCACCTAAAACAGTAGACATGCACAAATTAATAAGAGAAATTTGTATTTTGCATATATACATTTTTGGAAAAGTGCAATATCATTACTCTTAAACAATTTGGTTTTCAAGCTGGATACTCTGCCATTACTGAGTTTATACATAAGATGTCAATTGCCTCTGATAATAAATAAATAATAATTGGTGTGATTTTTGGCCTTAGCCTTAGGCTAGCAAGTCTTTCGATTCTCTTGATCATGCAATTCTATCAAACAAATTGGATTGTTATGGTTATAGAGGAATTGAAATTGACTGGTTTTAAAGTTATTGAAGTATGAAGTAATTATAAACAATATGTGGTATTTGATAAATATGAATTACAGACTACTGGTACATGTATGGCAGTAAGATTTGGGATGCCACAAGGTTCAGTTTTGGGGCCATATCTGCTTCTTTTATATGTGAATGATATTTGTAATATTTCAAGAGTGTTAGAACTAATATTGTTTGCAGATGACACTAGTCTTTTTATGTCTCACAAGGACATTTTACTTCTTCAAGATGTTTAATGAGGAATTTGAGAAGTTGGTTGATTGGTTGTAAAATGATAAACTTGTACTTGTAAAAAATCTTATGATTTGTACTTAATATAAAAAAACAACAAATTTTATGCCTTTGAAAATAAACACATTGATATTATTACTAAAATAGATATTCAAGTGAAAGACTCTTTTATTCATCAGGTCACTCATACAGCAACTTTTAGGGATCACAATTGATAATGAATTAATAACTAGGATAGAATACGCTGAGTGTCATCTGTATTGAAATAGCTAAATGTGTTGTATTTTATAAATTGATTTTTTTTTCAAAAGCAGCATTGATGATTTTATACAACATATTGCCCCATTTATATTATCGTATTCTTGTATGGGCATGCTCTAGTATGTATAGTGGCCCTGAAGTACGCTCGACAACAGGCCATGTGCAACGTGAATTTTGCGGTCAACTTTGCATTCCAGCCGCGAAATTTGCGATATGTGATGCAAACTTTACGTCCCAGTCGCAAATTTAGCGTAACGGGTCATAAATTTCGAGTCCTGGGATGTGAAATTCATGATCCGTGACGTGAAATACGTGACTCAGGATGCGAAAATTCATGACCCAGGATGCGAAATTCACGACTGGGATGCAAAGTTCATGTCAAGTGTCGCGAATTTCTTGGCTGGAACGCAAAGTTGGCCACGAAATTCACGTCGCACGTGACCTGTTGTCGAGCGTACTTCAGGGCCACCATAAGTATGCAAAATACAAATGGGCTTCTAGCAGGGAAAAAATTATAAGAGTTGTTTCTCACAGCCCATACTAAGCCTCTCTTTTATAACCTGAAAAGTCTGAGAATTTATCTGATGTTTGATATCAATGTGCAATTTTTATGTATTTATGCGTTAAAGAATACCAAGTGCTATTTTACATTACTTTCAAATTGAAAAGAACATTCATGGCCATCTAACCACTAACCAGATATTCTAGTAACTTTCATATTCCTGGGGTAAGAACATTTGCTGAAATACAATTTTTTCTTCAGGGGTCCCAAACTTTGCAATCGCATACATGTACCATTAGATATTAGTCTGAGCTCATCACTAAATAGTTGGGGGGGGGGGGCATGGATGCATTTGTGTGTGTGAGGGGGTGTGTGGGTCTATGGGGGTGTATGTGTGTGAGGGTGTGTGTGGGTGTGGGGTGTGTGTGTGTGTGTGTGTGTGTGTGTACTCTTCTATTCCCCTTTTCCTTCTTTCTCTTTGATACAATAAGCAATTAAAGCAGGTATATGGCTTTGGTTATAAATTCACTGGAGACTTCTATGCAAGGCTCTCTCTGTCTTGTCTCCAAATACTATCATTAATACTTATGTTTAATTTTTCTCCTTTTCGCCTTGTTATTGATCTCTCTTCCTGATGTTTTTGTTGTTATTGTTGTTCCTTTCTCTTTATGCAATGTAATAATAATAATAATAATAATAATAATAATAATAATAATGATAATAATAATGATAATAATAATGATAATAATAATAATGATAATAATAATGACGATAACAATAAAGATGATAATAATGATAATAATAATAATGATAATATTAATGATAATAATAATAATGATAATAATAGTAATGATAATAATAATGATAATAACAATGATAATAACAATGATAATGATAATGATAATGATAATAATAATGATAATGACAATGATAATAATGATAATGATAATGATAATAATAATGATAATGACAATGATAATAATGATAATGATAATGACAATGATAATAATAATAATGATAATAATGATAATGATAGTAATAATAATGATAATAATAATAATAATAATAATGATATTGGATAGTTATAGCACATGTATCCACCAAAAAAGGTGTTGATATATATATTTGTACTTGATCAGAAGAAAATGAGATTGGAAGGATGGAAAGAGAAGGTGATGCACAGACAGCATTTAAGACAGACAGAAGAGTTTGCTGGTCCAGAGAGTTGGCAGTGGCTGAAACGAGGAAGTTTAAAACAGGAGACGGAAAGTATGTTAGTTGCTGCACAGGACCAGGCAATCAGAACAAATTACCGGAAAGCCAGAATTGAGAAGGAGCACACATCTCCCTCATGCCGAATGTGTCATGACAAAGACGAAACGGTTACTCATTTGGTGAGTGAATGCAGCAAAATGGCACAGACTGAGTACAAAGGAAGGCATGATAGAGTAGCAGCTGCAGTTCACTGGGGTCTGTCAAAGAAGTTCGGTTTACCCCATGCCAAAAAATGGTATGAACATCGGGCAGAGCCTGTCGCAGAGAACGATGATGTTAAACTCTTATGGGATTTTAATATCCAGACAGACAAGGTTATTGAAGCTAGACGACCAGACGTCGTTCTCTTAAAAAAGAAGGAGAAGGAATGTCTCATCATAGATATTGCGATTCCAGGAGACTGCAGAGCTTGGCGTAAAGAGGAGGAAAAGATACAGAAGTATAACGACCTGGCATGGGAGCTGAAAAGGATATGGAAGGTGAAGGCGAAGGTAGTACCAAATACCAATAGTCATTGGAGCCGTAGGAACTGTAACAACCAGACACAGAAGCTTCCTGGCTGATCTAGGAGTCGAGGTGTCCTTTGAAACGATACAGAAGGCAAGCTTGCTTGGGACAGCTCACATCCTCCGAAAGGTCTTGAACTAGAAAGAGAAATGAACAATGAGAAGAGGACTTGTTTGATAGAATAAAGAACGGATAACCCTAGATTTCTGGAAGTAGTCCGGTTGCTGTTTGATATACCAACAGAACATCAAGTTGTGGATAAAGGAAATAATAATAATATTGGATAGTTATAGCACATGTATCCACCAAACAAGGTATTGATATATATATACTTGTTTCCCTTTGTATGTTTTTTTAAATGAAAGTAATGAATAAATGAACTAAAAACTGAACTGAGTGATGGAAGGCAGTTCAGGTATAAATACATGTGTACTTGTAATATTAGATTTAAATTTGTGTGTGATTAACTTTATTTTTGCGATCAATATAACTTTTAATTTCCTAGATTGATGTACGGTGCAATGCGACAATCTAACCTTTAGAACTGCATTGGAAATACTGAAGCATGATCTGCACTAGATTAGTGATGCTAGTCATGCCACAGTTAGGCTACATGTAGATGTCATTTTTCAGAATTAATGTTTGTTTTTCCAAAGGTTCATAATTCTAATGATTCGTATCTCGCCAAAAATGAAATGAGGTTTATAATTCTGAGGGTTAACATAATTCGGAAGGTTCATAATTCTGAAAATGAAAAAGGGTTTATAATTCAGATGGTGACAAAGGGTTTATAATTCCAAAAATGAAAAATGGTTTATAATTATAAAAATGAAATATGGTTCATAATTTGAAAATGTGATTGGGTTCATAATTCTGCAAATGAAATGGGGTTCATAATTCCACAAATGAAATGAGGTTCATAATTCCGAAAATGAAAAAGGATTTACAAATCAAAAAAAGAAGGGAGAAAAAGGCAGGTCCAGGAGGGGGTGCTGAGTCGGAACTGCAACTGAACCCCTCTACCTATCATGGGTCTAGAAAGAAAGGAGATAGATAACAGAGAGAAGACAACACAAGAGTAAGGAGCGAAAAGTGGGAAGGAGAAGGAAAAAAGAGAGGGGAAGAGAAAAAAAAGGATTAATTTTAGGACAATTAAACTTTTTCATTTTCAGAATTATGACCCCTTTTTCATTTTGGGGCATTATGAACCTTTCTTCATTTTCAGAATTACAAACCTTTGGAAAAACAAACCTTCGGAATAATGCAACAAATGTTCAATATTATGAAACTTTTTTCAGAATTCTGAACCCTCACATATTGCAAATTTGTGTTTGGAATTATAGACCATTGGAAGTGCAAATCTTGGGAAAAGTAAACCTTCGGAAATATACTGTACGATCTCCCCCTCTCCCCCCCCCCCCCCATGCCACACTGCACTTTGTCTAAACTTGCTGGGTTGAGTATCCTTTCACAGATCAGTTAGCCTACTCCTAGCTGCCATATATAAGAAAAATACGTCCCTCCGAAAAAAAATAGAAAAAGGGTTGAAGGGGGAAAGTTGAATGAGAAAATATGATTTGGTGGGACAATTCTGACATATATTTATTAGAATTTTGAAAACAAATTCATGCTGGAGATTGTTTGCTAATCCCTGTATCTGATCTAGTATGATCATCATACCCCAAGCATAATGTGGTTAGAATGAAGAACAAAGTACTTTATTTGAAATAAATTAAAAGATACCACTGTCTCTGAAATTATGACAGGATCATTTACAAGATTTGTGGTGAATTATGGAGCTGATGAGAAGAGACAAGAAGGAACGGAAGCCAGAGAGAAGCACATACACACCACCGTTGATACAGCAGACTTTCTGACTGATGAAGATGGAGATTTGGTATTAAACAGGACAACTAGTAGAAGAAATGATGTCATTACAATAGGTAAATAACATAAGCAATAACTAATTATCATTCAATAATAATTGGGGGGGATGATATGCCGTTCACGAGAAATCAAGGATTTTTTTTTTCTGTCGAACTCACACTTAAGTATAAACACACACCTGCACAGACCCCCTTACACACATTTTGATTATTATCTTGCGAGCGAGCGAAGCAAGCGAGCAAAAAATTACCATTTTTCTGATTTTCAATCACATTTTCAAATAGAAATCCTATAATATGATGAGCGAGCAAAGCAAGCGAGCCAAAAATAACCACTTTTCTGGTTTTCACTCGCATTTTCAAACAAAAATTCTGAAATATGATGAGCGAGCAAAGCGAGCGAGCCAAAAATAAGTGCTTTTCTGGTTTTAAATCACATTTTCAAATAGAAATTCTTAAGTATGATGGTCGTTTATGACAGATTATTGAAAATTTTATTAACTGATTAATTCAAATATCATTTCTTTCATAAAAAGTGTCGGGGGGATATTTGTACACACCATCCTCCCTCTGAAAAAAGTGGGGGGATATATCCCCCATCCCCCCCCCAGGATTTATGCCAATGATGCACTGACATAAATAGAAGATGTACGCACCGTGACAAACGAATATAGAATATGAACTGACACACATTATTGCATATTTGCATCATGCCATTTATCTTTTTTTTATTTTGTTGTTACACCACTTCAGAAAAACTGTGACTGCACCGAATTTACCCAAAAGTAATATAAATAACTTCATAAATCAGAATAATGATCGTTATAGTTATGATAGTAATTGTCATTTCAGTCACATTAACGATGATGATGATAACTATTATTATCATAAGCATAATAATAATAATAATACATTACTAATCATCATCATTGCTGTTCCTATCATTTCTAAACATGTTAATTCAGTTTAATTGTAATTGTAATTGTAAACATTCTTCCCTAAAACCTGGGGGGGATGATTGTACATGTCATCCCCCTCACACCCACCCCCCCCCCCCCATATATTATATGTACATGTACATACACATTTTGAATTAATCTCAGTCACAAAGATATTCTGTTGAAAGAAGAGTATAAACTTTGGAATTTCCAGTTAAATAAAAAGGAATACTTTTATTTCAAGCTTTTTGTGATTAACTGATTTGACAAAAATACAGTTACTTGAATTGCTTGTTTTAATATTCAATAATAGGTATGGATTGGCTGCATTTTACTTTGCAATGATTGTACATGTCATCCCCCCTCACACCCACACACACCCCCCCCCCCCCCCCCCCCCCCCCCCGCTGTCTACGCCCCTGTGTTGGATTGTTTGTTATTTCTTTAGAATGTAAGAGAGGAAAGTGCCTGGAAGTTTTAAAAATATATATATATACATGTATGTCTAGTAAAGGTAAAACTGATGCTAATTTTCAACAGGAAGGATAATAACTCTGTTTTAATGTGATACATTGTATGAGTGATCTGATTAATGACACTGTATTCTTATTTCACTGGAATCATTATCACATGCCAAATAGAACCATCTAACTGGCTTTAATGTGTTCCAGTTTCTTGGCCAATTTCCAGAAATTTAGAGTTTCATTCAGAATAATAATAGTAATAATAATAATAATAATGATAATGATAATAATGAATATAATTAGAATCTTTGTTATTATTATTCATATTATGAAGAAGAAGACGAAGAAGAAGAAGAAGAAGAAGGAGGAGGAGGAGGAGGAGGAGAAGAAGAAGAAGAAGAAGAAGAAGAAGAAGAAGAAGAAGGAGACAATGACGAAGAAGAAGTGATTTAAAGAGTGCCTTTTCCAGAGGATTCATGGCACTGACCTATGAACAAATTAAGATTTATGGAAGTATATTTTGATGGGTTTTTAAAAGAAGTCGAGTGAAGAAGTATTTATTTTTAGAAATGCAGGTGGTTCATTTGAAGGATGAAGATGTATTTTCATCTTTTGATTAACAGCCCATGCAATGGAAACTGGTCTACAAGATGTTGGATTACAGGTAAGTTACTCAACTTAGTTTCTAGATTGTTTTGAATTTGTCAACCAGTAATTCAGTATTTTAGATGTTTGTTGTTCCAACAAGTTCCGACAGTCATTATTGTTGTCAAAGGAAGAAACATAACGATTACAAAAGTAATGACATACACAGTATAGAATATCTGTATTATATGTATGACAAATATATGTACATGTACATACACATTTTGAATTAATCTCAGTCACAAAGATATTCTGTTGAAAGAAGAGTATAAACTTTGGAATTTCCAGTTAAATAAAAAGGAATACTTTTATTTCAAGCTTTTTGTGATTAACTGATTTGACAAAAATACAGTTACCGTAAACTGGGGTGGCTTTGGACAAATTTTAACTATTTATATCAATATCTTCATTATGAACAGAGGAATTCTAGGGGTAATGTGGGAGTTGGCAAGTACAAATAAAGAGGAAATCGTGTCATATAGAATTCCCTGCAGTTTATTTTATTTCATGATTATTTTTTTGGTCAAAGTTTGTCCAAAGTGACCCCGGAGTTTGGGGTGACTTTGGACAACCATAAATATCCCATTGCATAATCACCTGTACAGCTAATTGTCTAAAGTAAACCTCCTTATGGGGGAACTATGGACTACAATACAGTTTTTTTTTAATCTTAACAACTCCAATTTGTTCAATTTTTTTTCAACAGCCACCAATTAATGACTTATAAGTACAACTTGTATATACGTTTTTGTGGTGGTATTTTGGCTACGAAATTTTGCTAGGGGCATTAACAGACACTTGGTTGCACACTTTTTTCAAGATTTTATAATTAAATTTGATATTTTGAATTCTTATAAGCCTAAATATTCAAAATAGTAAATGAACAAATTTGAAAAAGTGTAGTTAAGCAGGGCACTGCATGAATTTTCTGTGGACCTGTTACTTGCGATTAGCATGGTTAGTAGTTGACCACCTGGTTAGCTTTGGACACTACAATACAGTTTTTTTTTTAAATCTTAACAACTCCAATCTGTTCAATTTTTTTCAACAGCCACCAAATAATGACTTACAAGTACAACTTGTACATGTACATATGTTTTGTGGTGGTATTTTAGCTACAAAATTTTGCTAACAATAAACATGTAAGAACTTTCATTTTAAAGGGGCATTAACAGACACTTGGTTGCACACTTTTTTTCAAGATTTTGTAATTAAATTTGATATTTTGAATTCTTATATGCCTAAATGTCCAAAATAGTAAATGAACAAATTTGAAATCGTGTAGTTAAACAGGGCACTGCATGAATAGTTACGTAGCTGTCGAACATTTGGTACTCCTTTGATGTCCAAAGTCACCCCGTACGTGAAGCCAAATCATGGGGTGAAATTGGACTTGACCTATTTTCAGATTTGCAAGGGTGGTCAGGTATCAAGACTATACAGGTGGGTTCATGACCCCTTTATGTTCACTATCCAGCCAGTAGGCTTGAGCTTCCATTCTTCTGTATTTCTGGAGTACCAAAAGTTCGACGGCCATAAAAATCAAGCATTTTATGGACCCTGCAAAGAAAAGTACAAAAACAATGTAAGGCAATGAAATATACAAGAGCACAATAGTCATTCATAATATTCACACATTCCCCTAAAATAACATACTGAAAAAATACTGGAAATACCACAAGGAAAAGAATGTAAAATGAAAAAATACTTTTTTTCTGTTGTGTCCAAAGTCACCCCTATGTCCAAAGTCACCCCAGTTTACGGTACTTGAATTGCTTGTTTTAATATTCAATAATAGGTATGGATTGGCTGCATTTTACTTTGCAATTTCATCTTGTACAATCATTCAAGATTTGAAGATTCTACAGTGTTAGAGCTGGGAGGAGGAACAGGATTAGCCAGCATTGTCATAGCAACAGCTGCAAGATTTGTCATTTGTACAGGTGAGTCTGCACTGATCATAGGCCTACACTCAATCCCTTCCATGCTTGGGGGGGGGGGGGAGGGAGGAAGATATTCAAAGTGATAAACTTTATCAATGTATTTACCCATTTGTAAAGGCTGTGGTGCCATTGCATAAAGCTTGCTATTATAGCAACTATGCCATTAATGGTAACTTTCATAGTATACTGGATTTTGATTGGCTGTTGAGCAATGTTACCATGGTAGTTACCATCATGGTAGTTACCTTTGATGGCAAAGTTATTATAATAGCAAGTTTTTATGCAACGACACCTGTATCTCACCAGTGGAGATGGTGTGGAGACATCTCTGAGACCTGCTGGAGACTGGAAAAAGTCTAATAAAAAAAGTTGGCAAACTAGTTTCTAGGGTTGTGGCCTTATGACTGCATTTAATGATAACTGAATAAAATTGTCATAATTCATCTCCCCAAGACTTGTCCAGAAAGGATATCATTATTTTTTAAATTTTTAAATAAACTAGGAGTAAGAATTGCAAACTGTGCATTTTGAAGCATCCAGAGAGGTCTAAGAATCATAAGATAGATAAAAAACATTGATGATTGATTGATTGATTGATTGATTGATTGATTGAGTGTAAATAAAATAATTTCAATGCATGAGGCTTTGGAAAACAAAATAATAAGGAAAAGAGGGCTAGCCCTGCTGATCACAATAATCATGTGAGTTCAATAATTAACAGAATTATGGAACAATTCAAAACTCAATGCATTAAATCCAAAAACAATATACAAAATGGAATGATATCAACAAAACCTAAACATTATTGTGAATCATAAGAGCATTGTAGTCATCAAAAAATCCAAATTATTAAGGACATGAGCTATTCAGAGTTTAGTTCAGAGTTCAGTGCAACAAATATTCCATTATGCCTAACTTTAATACTTTGTCTTTGTCTTCTGTTTCTGATGCAGATATTGGAAAAGATATACTGGAAATGTGTCAGAAAAACATCCAATGCAATATGCATATTTATGGTAGAAGCTGCTGTGAAGCTGAACGAGATGAACACATTATAGTGAGAGAATTAGATTGGACACATTCAGCACTGAAAACAGGTGTGGCAAAGCAAAATTAGTTTAAATCCTGTTACTCATTGTGACATGTTTATGTTACGAACCTGAGCTTAAGAATACTTATTGCAGTAAGGAGAAAATTGTAATTTTCTATGGAGTACCACTTCAGCCTTTTTAAAGCATTGTATATAAAATGGATCATACAACTCTGTGCGTAGGAATTAGAACTTATTTTGACATCAGTGTGATGTTACTGTCCTCTCTTATTATAGGTTTTCCTGTCCATTTTCGTAAACTTATCATCAGAATCAACGATATTTTCGTTCAATTTCACGCGAAATTGATTGACAATGTCGATCAACATTCAAAAAGCAAGTATTATCGTTCAATTTGACTTTTTAGCATGTGATTTACTATTGTTAGAATACAAAAGTGCAGAAAAATCATTCAATTTAATTATCTGTGTAAATAACATTCAAATTCGTGTAAAAAGCAGTCCATTTTGCACAGGACATGACGTGGGAAGAATCTTGGCACACAATTTCATGAGTAGGCATACAGTTTTGACATTTGTGCAGCATTTTTCATCTTATGGTAATGAGTCATTGTGTGTTTCTACTTATATGAAAATTATGAATATAGAAAGAACAAGATTGAGACTCATTAGCTTTTTGCAGATGGAAAAAAAAGAAATATGAAAAGAAACCCCCTCACAAATATGCAAATAAAGATCACAACAACATAATCCATGACCATGTTTGACAGGCATTTTATACTGAATTGTACGCAAAGACCACAGAAGAATAAAAGTATGACATATAAACGGAAATAGAAATTTGGATGTCAAATATATAATGACAGAAAAGAAATAAAGAATCAAACAGAATGAAAAATGAAAATGAAAAAAAGATAGAAACCACTTATATTGTTCTAATTGAATGGGTAAGTGCAAAAGAGATTGCCTAAAGATGAAAATGAAACTGCAATTCAGCACAGAATTTCTTCTTCCTCTCAAACTTGGCGAAATTGAATGACGATTATTCATTATCAAATTGAATCAAATTACATTTAATTTGAATAATTTTACTAATTTCAATGTTTAAAACAAGAATTGAATGCAAAAAGTGTTAACTTCAAACACTAGAAAACCGATGGGCTATATTGCTTGAATTTGAATGCTTGATCATGAAATTGAATGCTGTTTTGACGAATTTGGCTGGGAAAACCTGTATTATAAAGTGAAAATATATTGAGTGACTGAATGAATAGAACCCAGCTCTCATTAGTACTCGAGTGTAATATATCCTAAATAATTCTTAGAAATTTGTCTCCATTATTTTGATCTTGGGTTTAAGCATGAATTTTAATTAATGTGATTTAGTTCTTCATTTCATGAAGACTTTTTATATTCTTATTCAGATGAGTCTATTCCATTCTCTTGGAGTCAGAAGGACTTAAAACACTTGGATGATGTAGACATACTTTTGGCTGCAGATGGTGAGATATGTGAATATTCATTGACTCTGAGTGTAATAGTGAAACTATTTTGTGATATGAAAGATTAAAAACTGCTCTATTCACTAAGGACAGATTGGTATGTTAATTCCTGTATTATGATGACTGCCTAGAATGCTCTCCCACCCCCCCACCCCTGGGAAGCATAGGTCATATGCTCTGCAGACAATTGCTCTGGGCTTATTTTGATGAAAGATAAATGGTTAGTGTCAGGTTGCAATAGGCTGGATTTAGTCCAGGCTTAGTGGGTCAAAGTTCGATATTTGGTTAGTGTACATGTATATATATTCAAAAAAAATTTATGATTGACAAAGATATGGCCAAAAAAAGTTGAATGATAATGTATACGGTTCGGGGCTTATCAGAGCTGAAAAAAGAAAACAGCCGCAATTTCAGTTTACATGGGTTAATACAAATATACTTTGTTCCAATGGAAACAGAGAAATTCATTATTCATTTTTTTTTAACATTATAGCTCAATATAGTCCAGTGAGTCCTTTTTGTGTGTCATAATGTTGCTAAAATATAAAAAAGGAACTAGTTATGTAACTGCATATTGAATTTTTTTCAAAAAAATACAAATTTTTCTCTAAAAACCTCAGATTTACAGCGAGATATTGTCCGTTGACATGACAATATACATTCACCAAACAAAGTGATTTTGATTAGGCATGTAGAACGTTGTATTACAATTGTTCCCACCATGTTTGGTGCGTTCTGGTTTAAAAAGAAAGTTATGGAGTAAAGAGTTAAAAAAGGACCTCCCCACCCCCCCCCCCCCCCAAAAAAAAAAGGAAATAGATGAAAATTATTTTTCCTTTTAACATCTTGATTGTGTTTTAGCATGTTATGGGGTTCCTGAAAATGTAAGTTTCAAGGAGTCCTGTGGGGGTGCAGAGTAACCCCTATAGGTATATCCTACTATAACTGGGAAAGCAAACATTAAAAACAGTTACTGTTATCACTAATGAATTTTAAGCCATTCCCATCACCCTTCAATAATTTCCTCTGTATTATATTCCCTTCATGTTTGCAGTTATATACAGCAACAATCTGACAGATGCCTTTTTTATAAAACTTCAAGATTTGATGAAAACTGGAAAACCTAAGACCTGCTTCATTTCCACAGAAAGAAGGTATAAAATGACAATCATTGCAATTGTATCCTGTGGCAGTATATGCCCGAAGATACTTTGGATTCAGCAGCGTTCTGCCTCCACCTCCTCGGCAGCGTCATATTCTTGTGGTGCACAATACTGGCCACATTTCTTGACAGATTTTGTTCAAATTTGGTACAGAGGTGGATGTATCATGTGAAAATCTAGCTGCCTGCAACTTTTGGTGATAGTGCCCTCGCTTGTTCCATCTTTATATACAAAAAGGTTGATTTTGGAGGGTCTGCTTGTGTGCGCTCTACTGGCCACATTTCTTGACGGATTTAGTTCAAGTTTGGTACAGAGGTCTATCATAGTCAGATCTGGACCCCTATAACTTTTGGTGATGCTGCCCCCAGTGTTCCATCTTTTACAGAGGAGAATGCAGCCACCATGTTATAGTTTTTGTGTGGGCTGTACTGTGCACATGAAACTTGCATAACTTTCCAACCATTTGCCCATTTTTAACTAAATGGTAGATGCTCTATAGACCAATTTCACCTCCGGTTTATGTATTTGGCCCTCTATCGGCGACGCCATTGCTGCGGTGGGCAAGCGCGCTGACCGCGATTGGCTCTTTGTACAAAATGAATGTAAGATATGAGATATGCCCCGATATTGTTCCATTTACTTTATTCTAGATCAATAAAATAAAGCATGGATACATGGGTAGATGAGGTAAGACAATGGCCATATCTGACAGATGAAGGTATGATGTATTTTTGTACTTTCGATGGTTTTTCAACTTTGTTTTGTCAGTAAAAGTTCGATTGCAGCATAGCAGCCGTAGTAAACGGGAGCCCTAAATCTAACCCTGTTTACAAAGTCATGTTTTCACTCATTAAATTTTACGCCAAAGTACATAATGATAATGTTTCTTGACTTCAAAGTCCTTTCTGTTGATGTTTTTACCCACTGGCGACGAATTCCTTCACATTGCTTACGGAAACCTGTGTAGGGAGTACGGCTTCTCACACAAACAGGCTTCATGAGTCAAAAGCGAGTGAATTTCGCACTCAGTTAGCTTCCAATTCTTAAATTTCTCTAATTCTTGTGGCATTTGAGCACCGCACAGCTGCAACCTGAACTTCCCTGATAATTTCTCATTGCAAATATTAAAATAAATCTGCATATACTGGTAAAAATAGACAAAAAATCGAACGAATGTACATAACGCGCTATTGACTTGTGTACTACAAAAGTTGGAGCGCCCACCGCAGTATGTCGAACTGTGTCGAACAGTCTGCTGCCCTCTTGCGTTGTATAATTGGTCTATAGGGACCTCAATGATTTTGGTGAGTCCAAAGGTCATGTATGTAGGTAAAAGGTCAAATAAGGTCAAATGTTAAATTTTCCTGCAAGTTTGTTTTGTTGTAACTTTTGAACCACTAGCCCGTTTGTTACCAAACTTGGATGGTAAATGCCTTTATACAGGGACGTCATAATATTTGGTGGCCCAAAGATCATGCTGGTCAAAGGTCATTTGGGGTCAAATGTTAAAATTTATGAGCAAGTTTATACTGGAGTTTGTAACTTTTAAACCATAAGCCCATTTGTACCCGTACTTGGATGGTTGATGCCTTACACCGACCTCAATGTTATTGACGGGTCATAGGTCATGTATGTAGGTCAAAGGTCTAATATGCTCAAAATTTGCTTCTCCTTTGTCATTTCTTTGTCGATTCTGATTGCCCTGAAAGATGAAGCTACATTGTAGGTGAGGGCTTGTCAGCCAAAACTCACATACACAGATCAAAGGTCAAATGAGGTCAAATATTGAAATTTACCTGCAAGTGTCTACTGGAGTTGATAACTTTTAAACAGTCAAGTCAAAGGTCATGTATGTAGTTCAAAGGTCAAATATCCTCAATTTTTTTTAAATTTTCTTCTCATTCATTTCTTTGGCCAATTTTGATTCTGGGATTGCTCTGACTGATAAAGCTAGGTGAGGTCTTAGGGTCAAAGTGCAGGTCAAAGATCAAATGAGATCAAATGTTAAAATTTACCTGCAAGTTTCTACTGGAGTTGGTTACTTTTAAACGGTTAGCCCATTTATAACCTCTCAGACTTAGTTGGTTGATGCCTTGCAGGGACCTCATTGTTGTTTGGGGGTCAAAGTTCACATATGTAGGTCAAAGGTCAAATGCTCAAAACAATTAATTTGCTTCTTCTCTCCCATTTCTTGGCCGATTCCGATCCTGATTGCCAGACAAAGCTAGGGGAGGGGTTGACAACTTGTACTTGATAATGTGTAAATGATGAAATATGCAAATTTCCACAAAATCACAAAAATGCTGATTCTCTATTTTGCAGCTGAATTGATTCTGTTTGTTTTGTCTGGTAGGGCTTGGTGGGGGGGGGGGGGGGGTTGGAGAGGGGGTAGTATTTCATGGAATAACCCTTCTTTTTTATCATATGGTAAAGATTTCACAACAAGCCAGGGGATACACTTCAGTTGCATGGCAACAGAGATCGCGATACTTCTAGTTTCTTTTGATATTCACTTTTGCATACTTGTATATATATATATGCTAATGATATTAACCAATAGACAAGTCTTTTTACCAGTATGCCTCATGTACATAAAGTTCATTATGGTCTTTTCATAAGTAGAGGTTGTTATATGGGGGGGGGGGGAACAGATTTTACAAAATAAGATCTTTCAAATTTTGCTTTTATTATATAGTATTCAATGAGAGATTGATTATGAATATTTGTTTTTGTAGACAATTGTTCTCCAACATTAAGGAATATTTAAGACAGTCAGTAGTTATACCATATTTTCAGTTTCTCTCAAAATTGACATCTGACTATGATCAAATGTAGCGTACCTTTTTTATGTGTCTGCCAACCAAAGGTGGTGCCGGAGACATTATGTTTTCGAGTTGTCCGTCCGTCTGTCTGTCCCGCTTTTTCATTAACGCGATATATCAAGAGCCATTTTGAGGTATTAACAACTTAGTCCTAGTATGTATCAGCCTAGGTAAATGGTCTGGGTAGATTTGGGATATGTAGGTCATAGGTCAAGGTCATAGGGTGACAAAAGTATTTGAAATTGTTTGCAAATATTATGTTTCATGCATAGACATAACTGTCAACATAACCATGTTTTTATACCTCCGTCCACTGAAGGTGGTGCTGGAGTTATGTTGTCAGGTTGTCCATCAGTATGTTGAACTTTTTTGTTAACAGGGTATCTCAAGAACCATTTGAGGTATGAAATGCAAACTTGGTCCTAGTATGTATCACCATAGGTAAACAATCTGAGAAGATTTTGGGGTATGTAGGTCAAAGATTACAGTCACAGAAGTTAAATATGTGACATTTCAGGTATTAGCCTTGTTAATTTTATCTCTCTAGAACCATTTGAGGTATGAACTTCAAACTTTGTCCTAGTATATGTTTCACCATAGGCAGACGATCCGAGTAGATTCTGTGATACATAGGTCAAAGGTTATCTATCTTGACATACATATGTATGGCAGATATTTTAGTCAAAGATGAGTGAAATATATATTTTGGTGGAAGAGGTAATGGTAACTAAGTATGTAACTTTTGTTGAGATGTGCATATTAAAGTTAAAATTGTGTGAGAGGCAGAGGCATAATTTTCTAACATGCAAGGTCAAATCGCTCATTTCCCTATGTCTCTTTTTTTACATCGAGTATTTGGTTGTAAAATTCAAAATTTTACCTCATGTAAAGCACAGCTCATGAGATGAGACATTTTTTTTTTTTACTCCAAAACAGAGTTTCCATTGCACCTATAGTGTAGCAACCTACAAAACCAATGAATGTGAATTAAACCTTGTCATCAAGTAATATTCTTCGTTATCTGTAGTGGCCTATAATTCACCGTTTACTTCTGCATATTGAAATTCTATTGGCTGTAATAACATAGTTCATGTCAGGACATAGAGAAGTAAGGTGTTGTACGAGCCAGGCTTAAGCAACTGATGATTGATATTTACATGAATTCTGCTACATTGCCTTTTCTTTGTGATTGTTACAGGTTAAATTTCACCTTTTCTGACCTTGAAGTGACATGTAAAGAGTATGATCATTTCAGGGATTGGTTGGCAAGATTAGCATCCACTTCAAACTTTCTTGTGAAGAAGTTGGATTCAGATATACCTCAGTTTCTACCCTGCTATCATTCAGCATATTTGGTAAGATTTATTGAAATTTACTGAAAATGAAATTATTTCCAGTTGTATAACACTCGCGCCACCAAGAATTGCTCCATGGTCCGTATCCTCGGCAACTAAATTCCAAACTTTGACCCTCACCCGAACATTATACCTGAACCTGACCTGAAACCCAATGGCAACCATTACCCAGCCCTAGATCGTTAACAAAGTAAGGGCCAAAGCAATTATGGCCAGGGCATATGTTTGTGCAACTAATTATGAAATTTTATACCAAATCAGTGTATTTCACTGTGAAGTTTTGCCATTAATGGACAAGAGGGAACTTGAGAAATTGTGAATAGCTAAGCTGAGGTGTGTAAGAAAGCCTTCAATTTCACGGAAAATGTGCCATCAATAAAAAGTCTTTGATATTTAACCTATTGCAGTTTTATTGCAATATACATGTTTAAAGAGGAAGGGAAGTATTCTTAGCTGGAACAAGGGTTATGGTAAACAAAAGTATGAAAGTGCATGAATAAAATCCTTCTTGCCAGCCGTCTTTTTACTCTTCTGGAAAATGATTCTTCATTCAGTTTAAGGGTTTTTTTTTTTTATCTTTCATGATTTGACTTTCTGGCATTGTCACAATAACAGAGTTCAATTCCCCTCCCTCATCTCTCTCTCTCTCTCTCTCCATTTCTCTCTTATTTTAGGAGCTTTGGGAAATCCAAAGAATTTCTCTGTAGCCATATTGAAAGTGATCATTAATGCACAGCCTAGTGAAGAGAGGACTGACTTTGGGAACTTCACTGTACATTGTACAGGGACTTGCATGGATTCAGCTTTGATTCTGCTGGATGTCGGTTCCTCCTCCATCCTATTAATCTGCCCCTAATGGAGAACTGTAACATTGTTACAATCATGGAGAAAGCTATGCAACCTTCAGGAATGCCAGGTTTCAGACTATTTGCCTTGTCTTGTCAAGCCTTGTCATGTCCTCATATCACATGTTATTTAGGGACCCCAGCATGCAATGCGTGGGTCTATTTTCATTTATTTTAGAGATATGTGAACAATAGCCTTACCAGAAATTTATGGAATCATTAAATGTGCTGAGCAACAGACTCTCACTGAGAGCTCCTGTGGGCCAATCAAGAGGTTAATGCTTCTCTAAAATAACTTAATGAGTTTATGCAGTATAAAACAAAATGAAAGTGAAAACTAAATAAATTCCATATAACAAAATAACATCACATCTAGGAGGTATGCATCCTGGGGGGGGGGGGGGGGGGGGGGTCACTCACAGATGGAAGTGGTACCCATGCTCGTCCAAGCACCTCAAATCTGGACCCTAAATGGCATAAATAGTGTAAGTTTAAGTAAAATATATCCGTAAAACGGTGTAAATGGCTTGGAACAATGAAAATGTACCCCTTAATGGCGTAAATTGGTTGGCACAGTATACATGTATAAATGTACCCGTAAATGGTGGAATTAAACAAAGATGCTGTACATCATTTACTTATATGGTACTTTAGAATGAAGAGCATGAAGAAACATGAATCAATGCAGACGAATAATTGACTTGCAATTCGCCAGGGCAATTCGTAAGCACGGTGTTTGGTCCGTCAAGGGCCGCAGGGTAGCGCAGCCAGGCGTCCAACCCCGGTCGAACCCAACATCGAAGAACCGGTTAAATGATAACCCTTTTTCTTAAAAACGTCAAACGTACGGCTAAAAAGACACCCTTTTTCCAAAAAACGTTGTCGACGCTTAGGGTCCAAATTCTGACCTTTATTCAACGTTTTTTTGGACAAGCATGGGTACCACTTCCATCTGTGAGTGACCCCCTCCCCCCTCGGGGTATGCATGTACTCTGCATTTAAGAGCTTGAAGTCCATTGAGTAAAACGGTCTGATATCCCTATCCCTCTATGTGCTGGAATGGACAGAAAATTTTCATGTATTTTCTTTCAGACAATGCACATTAAGCTCAAGCTCATATCTTATCTTTCACTGTACAATTAAACTCCCCTTTAGCATGCAAGATAATTCTTCAAAAATGTCTTTCTTTAAACCTTGATATTGAATGATTCTAATTCGAGGCGTGGGAATTATTCATAAGTTAAAGTTTATGTTACCACGAGTAACTCTGTTTTTACTATACAATACACTAATACATGTACTTCCTTACATAACATATTGTAATATTGTTTGGGCCAATTGTGGAACTGCCAAAATCAACCCTATTCTCACCTTACAAAAGCGGGCTCTTCGTATCTGTACAGGATCGTCTTATTTTTCTCATTCTGATCCACTATTCTTTAAGCTCAAAACATTGAAGGTTTCTGATTTGAATGTCATGCAAGTTGCAGTTTTTATGTTCAAATACAAAAACAACCAACTTCCCTCCTCATTTCAAAATTTATTTAATCTAAACAGTACAATTCACACATACCCTACCCGTATTTCTGGAAATTTTCACCTAACAAACCCAAAGTTATTAATAACTCATAAATCAATTAGACACCATGGCCCTGACTTATGGAACAATTTACCCGCAACTATAAAAATGTGTTCCTCACTTTATTCCTTTAAAGCCACTATGAAGCGCAACCTAATATCATTGTAGTCAAATCCGCCACGTTGACTGTACTTGTACTTATTTTTATATTATTTATCTATTTCAATCTTAGATGAATTTTGACCCCTCCTCCTCTAATGCACTTGCACTGCACCCTCATGACCTCTTGTTAAAAATGTGTAAGTTTTACGTGTCGCTTTTTTACCTTGAGGCCGTCGTCAACATCAAGCAGGTCGCTCATGACGACGGTCTCCTGCGTTCTGAAATTCAGTTAAATAATATTTTTCATATACTTTTTTTATATTCGGAAAGAGATTGTAAATGATACATGTACGTGTGTCTAATACATGTACGTGTGTCTAAATGTATATGTATAAAAATCTATGTAATAATTGATTATGTTGTATTGTGTTGAACATTTTGAACGCAGAAATAAATTTCAAGCAAACAAACAAATGAAAATCTAGATTGCTTTATACAGAATTTATTTTCCTAATTGTTGTGTGTTAACTTTGGAAATTGTCTCCGACTTTGTGTCTGTGTTAAAAATTCTCTCTATCACATATTTCTCTCCAAATCCCAACACTGGCAGAACCCTAAATTTTGGATATGCAAATAAGTTGATTTGTTGGGAAGGTTACTTTGGTGTGCACAGCAGTGATATTGATTGCTGTTGACAATGTGTTGTTGGACACGTTCATCTTACAAGTCACTTTTCTCCTTATTCTAGAGTTTTCATAGACTTACTATTTACATGATTCTTCTGTTGAAGAATTAAGTATGTACTATAATGATGTAATTAAGCCAGAAATAAGTGCCTGGACACCTATGCCCTGCTTAGTATTGATAAATATTGGTTATTGTAAAACGGGTTCAAGGATGCGTATGCATGTCACTGTTCATGCATTAATTCTACACAACCTTCCAGCCGTGCATTTTTTGTGCAGCACTGTGCATTTTGGATGCATCACTTACCTCTAGCGCGTAAAAACTGAGACACGCGCCTTGAATTACGCGTTCTTTCTAGTAGTCTATCACAAGGATTTTGATGCGCTTACTCAGGGGCGCATCACACTGGCTACGCTTGTGATGTCATAGGAGAAAGCAGATGTTGCCTCCTTGTCTGTGCGATCTGAGGAAATTTGGAGCGGTTTTAACAAATTTTCCACTACAAAGTCATACTGCCTACCCGTTTTATAGAACAAATAATGCACAGATTTAAATTCGTGATGTTAGTGGCGATGCAGGCATCTTGGGTATTTACAATATCATGCAAAAGCACTCGGCGCAAGCGCCTCGTGCTAGTCGCACATTGTAAATACCCTCGAGTGCGCTGCATCGCCACTAACACACTCACATCTGTGCATTATTTGTATAATATCAGCTATATTTGCTACAGGGAGAATTTATCTCACCACAGTGATGTCCTGTGTACATTTTGGCATGATTTACATGTACATGTAGTTGAGTCAGGGAGTTATCATTCCTGCATGGGCCATTATTCAATTCAATACTTAAAACATAATTCTAAGTATTTTACTAAGTTTTGTGGTAAAATAAAATACTAAATCATCTTCGGTATTCAAATGAATCTTTGTGGCTAAGAATTTTTCCCTAAATCTAAGACAGCCTCCTAGCAGACTTAAGCAAATTTTTTAATGTCTGGCATGTACTTTTATGCGCAGTCATATGCTGCACACAGGTGCATTTTATAATCACACATACATGTACAATGCGACGCCTCTATCGCATGTTATTTGGGACAGAATTTATGTCACAATGGTTAACAGTAAGTATTTTGCCTTAAAATCAGCATGCTAAAGTAAAATACTTAGAAGTTACCTGAATACGAGTTAAGGCATTTAGCTTAACCAAGTAAAATGCTCAATCAGTGCTTTGAACTGAATACCGGCCCAGGTGTCTTACTGTCTTGTGTGGAATTTCCAACCTTTATTGTATTCACAATACCATTCCCAATTCATCCCAAAGTTGTCAATTTTTAAGAAATTTTAAAGAAATTTTTCAGAAATACAAACACGAAATTTACAGGAATTTACTAAATTTGATGATGGGGCATGGTGCTGAATATTAAAGATGATTAATGTCCTTCTTGTGTGTAATAAACACCATAGGGGGTGTTGCAAGAAACTTGCATTCGATTGCAAGTCAATTTTAGGTCCCAAAATCAATCATAAGTCTTGTGATTAACTGCAAATTTGCAAATGATTGCTGGTCTGCTTCTTGCAACAGAAAGTAAAAATTGATTTGCTATAGTTAAAAGTGATCTGTCAACTACAAATTTGCAATTGAAATTTGCAATCGATTGCAAATAAGTTTCTTGCAACACCCCCTTTGAAACCTCATAAAAAGCAGAGTGGGACTGTACTATGAAAATGACCTTGCTTGAGCAGGGTAAAAAATAATTTTAAAAAATGAATCAGAACCTTTTATAATGAACTTTCTCTGTTCCATGTCAATAGGAACCTGATAACACTACATTGAGGAAATTTGCACATATGCAGAACCCTGCTACAAACAAAGCAAAAAATTTGTAATGTTTTTTAAAAATGGTTTACTTCTGCAAATAAGTGGAGCTTTATATAAGAAATTCCTTGGGACAAAAAAATTAACCTACTAAGAATCAGGAACCTTGCATCAAGACTAAAGAAACAAAGGAATTATAATTTTGATAAAACATTCTTCTAACAAGAGTTTCCCATGTAGTTATGTACAAGACTTTGATTTCACACAAATGCAATTTGTACATAATTATGAGAAAAAAGATATACATCGACCAAAATGGACAGATTTTTATTTCTCAAAACAGTTCCACATTTTAATCTGAATCCAGTGCATAGTATCAATGCAAGAATTTACAGCAAATGTACAGATTTGAAAAAAGGCATTACAATAACACCATGAAGATGCAATGAACCACCATCATTTATGGAATGCTGTATTAGAACATATCGATTTAAGACCTTCAGCTCTATCATCATCATAATCATTCACATAAATAACTTCAATACCATTTGTTGACAATAAACTTTTCATACACTGTTACTGCATACAATCACAGGATTATACATGCATCATTTTATATACACATCTGGCCAGCACTGTCTATAATAAACAAAATTTGAAGATAGCAAATACAAGACCATACAATCTTCTGATTGGCTTGTGATTTTTTTTTTTTTTTTTACCACATTTATAGAGAACCTTGAGTTCCAGAAACAGTAAAAATAGCATGAAGGGCTTTCTTAATTATATTTCTGTCAAGTATGAAAGAATATCATACAGCTTTTAGCATTTAGCCCAAACACTTGTGTGTGTGTATATGTAGACCTATACATGTATATCCATTTCTGTGTGCAGTGCATGCTTTGTCCACAAGTTGATTTCTTATCATTTTCACATTGTAATGGCATGACTAATACTAAATTTTATGTTAGACATTAATCCTTGAACAAGAAAGATGACACATGTATGCATACTTCAAGACAGGATTTGTTTCTTTTGGGAAGCCCACGAGCATGTCATTATTTGCTACACTTCAAGGGATCTTTTCCTTTGTCACCACACTTATCAAGGAAACACATCTCGCATAACATTTACTTGACTTAGAAGGTATTTACTTAAGGATGATCCTCAGTTGTGTTTGTGCTCGCCTTATACGTGCATCCTGGCTGGTTTTAGTACATCATCAAAACACCAGGAACATATGATAGGCATGTAAGACAATGGACATGCACACTAAAAGCATACGTAAGACAATGATTACCTGAGTGTAGTAATAAAATCGCAGTAATAAAATCTAGGAAAATTACAAAAGATACTGTACCAAATATAAACTAGCTTGAGCTATTAAAAAGATATTTGTTGCCCCCTTATGAATACTTTCTATAGTGAGGCAAATTCAATCATAAATGTATCCTTGTCTTTTGGAAATCATGGTCAACTTCCTTTTTTTTTTCAAATGCAAACTCTGCACAAGTCAAAAGAGAGAAATAAAGTCAAATATGATTTTAAGCCAAGTAATCATTTCTTTGTGGTATATTTTCTCTTAACAGTTATCTGTACAATCAAAGACATGTACAGCATATAGGAAAGGACTGGACTTAAATTCAGAAGGGGAATTATCTACATGTTGGGGGAATTCTCCACATGTACAAATATAAAAAGTTGTTGATTATAAAAGTACATGAACAATCCTTTTTTCTAAGTTTAACCTACATGTACTTCAGTATATCTTCTTTGATTCTGGAAATTTTTACAAAAATTTAACTCTCTTCAACAAAGTTATGGGTATTCAATTTTTCAACTAACTTTGCCATTGGGAATTCTGAGCCCTATCTGATACACCATTCTACCTGGCATCCCATAAACACATACTTCAGTTTCACATAGAAAAAAGGTAAGCACATGGACCTACAGAATTTTTTTTTTTTTTTTTTTTTTTTTTTTTTTTTTTTTGGGGGGGGGGGGGGGGCGTTTTTGAGCTTCTCATGGGCCAAGGCAAACCGCATGCAAATTGTGGTGAAAATGCCATGGATTTTGCTTTAGCTGAGGAACATCCTTAACAACATCAATTCACTTGTCACTGGGCTATGCAGATTTTGTTTTGTGCTTCTACTTAATATAATTTGCTTCACAATGAAAATGGTATTTTAAAAAACAAAACAACGAGCAATTCGACCCGTGCAGTCAACACTTATGCCTCTGCCTGCCACGCAAGTTTTAATTTATGCATATCTCAACAACAGCTACATACTAGCTACCATTACCTCTTCCACCTAAGAATATATTTCACTCATCTTTGACTAAAAGCCTTGCTACATATTCCAAATTAATATGGAAGCAATATTTGTAAATAATTTCAATTTCTTTTCTGATCCTACGACCTCAGACCTACATACCCCGAAATCTACCGGTAATCGGATCATCTTCTTATGGTGATGCATACTAGCATTAAGTTTGAAGTTCATACCTCAAACAGTTCTTGAGATATTGTGTTAACAAGACTAACACCTGATATTTTGGAATTGATCCCTGTAATCTTTGGCCTATCTACCCCAAATCTAATCAGATCACCCTTTTATGGTGATGCACACTTGCACCAAGTTCAAAGTTCATAGCTCAAACAGTTCTTGAGATATTGTGTGAACAAGGCTAACACCAGAAATTTTGGAATTGACCCGTGACCTTTGACCTATCTACCCCAAAATCTAATAAGATCGTTTTCCCGTGGTGATACATACTAGGACCAAGTTTGAATTTCATACCTCAAACGCTTCTTGAGATATCGTTTTTATGAAAAAGTGGGACGGACGGACTGATGGACAACCCAAAAGCATATGCCTCCAGCACCACCTTCAGTGGGTGGAGGCATAAAGCACTTTTACACTGACACATTGTCTATGCACGAAAATTTTCAAGTGGCATATCAACAGAGAAAATTGGAGCTGACAGCTGAATGTTGCATTACACTGATGACAGACAGTTTAAAAGCAGTACATATAGGAGGTAGATCAGCTTGATATACAAGTTATCTAAATGGTATCAAAACACAGACCAGATCTCATACAATATCTTCAAAATGCAGCATACTGTTTGCATTTTTGTGGTGACTGAAGATTTGGTCACAGTGTAAAAGTGAGGGTGTACATGTATAAGATTTGTCCCTGGATTACAGATATGATGACATGAATTCACCATAGAAAGCAGCATTGTGAAATGACAAACCTGATATTAGAGATCTATCTCAGAATTCAGAGTTTACCAGTACAGTGAAAACTCACTATAGTTTTCTTGTTACATAATTAATCTCATTACATCAGTGTAAAAAATGCCAAATAATATAAAGACTTTGGACCAGCAAAAAGTGTTTTATCATAATATCTTGTTATACCATCATTATTTTATAACTCTTTATAATGAGTTTCCACTGCATCATCATCATCATCATCATCATGTAATGGCCGCAACCTAGATGGACTTCACTCTTGGACACCATTCACTCTTTCCTATCATATCATATGACTTATGGGATGTCTCCCACTTCTTGATTAAGATATGTGCTATTATGTCCATGAAGTTGTGTAGGCCCTGCTTTGAGAATGGCAGCCTCCAGCAGATAACATCAGATACAATATGGTCTTTAGTTCTACAGCAATGACCAGCAAGTCATGGTCTGTGTAGAGCAACTGTGATTGAGAATGGCAGTATTCTCCTTCATACCTAGCCCTGGCTTGGTCTTGTCAGGAAGTATGCACCCTCATTACGAGCCTTCTGCAGGTGCCATCAAGCACCCTCATTAGGAGCCTTGTACAGGTGCCATCAAGCACCTAAATTAGGAGCATTGTACAGGTGCCACCAAGCACCCTCATTAGGAGACTTGGACGGTGCCTTCTAGCACCCTCATTAGGAGACTTGAACAGGTGCCATCAAGCACCTTCATTAGGAGCATTGTACAGGTGCCACCAAGCACCCTCATTAGGAGACTTGGACGGTGCCATCTAGCACCCTCATTACGAGACTTGGACGGTGCCATCAAGCACACTCATTAGGAGCATTGTACAGGTGCCATCAAGCAATCTCATTAGGGGTCTTGTACAAGTGCCATCAAGCACCCTCATTAGGAGCCTTGTACAGGTGCCATCAAGCAACCTCATTAGGAGATTTGTACACAGGGTTCATACACTTATACATTTTCAAAATTCCATGACTTTCCATGGCTTTCCAGGGCAGAAAAATGCAAATTTCCATGACTTGTCGATCAAATGTAATGCAAAAGTTAGATAAAGAGCGCACTGATTAAATGAGTTTCAAAGCTGATCTGAGTGCCATGAATACAGGGCTGGCCGGAGCACGAATTTATTAAAATGAAAAATATCTTGAATGACTGATTTTCCATGACTTTCCAGAACCTGACGAAAACCCATCGTTTAAAACTGAAACCCTGATTTGATTTTTGCCACTTCTAGACACCTGAGATTGCAGTAAGCCTAAATAAACAAAAGCGCTGAACAACTTAATTCCCTTGCCGGAGAAACGATCGACCTTCACAGTTTGATGAGAGAGAGAGAGAGAGAGAGAGAGAGAGAGAGAGAGAGAGAGAGAGAGAGAGGAAGGGAGAAAGAGAAACATGCTGGGGCTACACATGCCTAGTGCACGCGCAACGGGCTAGTTTATGGAGTTAAAAATGTTGCTAGAATTGCAATTTCTGGGTCATTTTGCTTTGTTCGAAGTTTAATTATGGTTTTCATCTAAATTATGAGTGACTTTTGGATATGGCAAAATCTTTAAAAAGGTGAAAGATATATTTCCTACTTCACATTTCCTTTCAGGCAGTGCAGTGTTGAGAGTTTGTTGACACTATTACGTAAGATAATGAGGAGTGCAGGTGTAATCCCAAACCACCACCTCTCGTGCGAAGATGCTACTACTTATAAGACTTTTAACGGGCCTTTTGGATAGCGGGTAGCTATACCCCACCTAAGATGCACAGGATCATGTGCTAAAGTGGTGGGGTCTATTTTAAACGAGGGATTTACGTAATGAGAAATTGACAAATTCCTTGACTTTTTGCTTCTGGAAAAAAGAATTCCAATTCCCTGACTTTCCAGAAATTCCCTGACCCGTACGAACCCTGTGTACAGGTGCCATCAAGCACCCTCATTAGGAGACTTGTACAAGTGCCATCAAGCAATCATTACAAGTCTTGTACAAGTGCCATCAAGCACCCTCATTACAAGTCTTGTACAGGGCCATCAAGCAACCTCATTAGGAGACTTGTACAAGTGCCATCAAGCAACCTCATTAGGAGACTTGTACAGGTGCCATCAAGCACCCTAATTAGAAGTCTTGTACAGGTGCCATCAAGCAACCTCATTAAGAGACTTGTACAAGCGCCATCAAGCAATCATTAGAAGTCTTGTACAGGTGCCATCAAGAACTCGTGTACAGGTGTCATCAAGCCGATCCTATAGGTCTTTCTTCATTGTCCAAGTTTCAGTTCCATACAGAAGTACTGCCATTATACATTCCTATAAAATCACCCAGCTACATTTGTATTCATTTTTTTCTTTTAAACATGCTTTAATAAAGAGGTAAAAGAACAATAACATCTACATCCAAGCATTACTAGTTTCTCCGTGCAGCGTCTCTTTATGAAATCAACAGAAAGCTATGAAACTTAATTACAGAGCAAATTAAAGAGGTTTTAATAGCTATTCATCCGTCAGATTTTCCTTAAAGGTTCACTGACCGCTTTCTCTAATTTTTCTGCTTTTTGTTATGCAAATAATGTCAGAGTGGAATTCGCCTTTAACCTTCCATTACAGGTATAATACAAATAAATACATTTTTTTTTGGGGGGGGGGAGGGAGAGTAAGTTTAAGATACATGATTCTGTAAGACATGAGCTACACATGCATCAAATCATAGAGCCTAAGTTGTATGTTTGCTGACCACAGGCAACTATATTTTACTAGTGAAGTTTACATTTTTACAAAGAATTACACTTCAAAAATAGGGAATCTTTTCTTCAAATCATAATTTGTCATAAAATCAATTGAACCACTTTACAGAGTTGTGGGGCTCACTTCTGCCCATTTTGACGGATTCAATTCTACAAAAATTGCATAATTCGCGACCACTGGAAAAAGTGACATGATAAATATGCAGAATAATCTGCTATGTTTTACATGATACCACTGTGAAATCTGTTCCTTGATAATATCTAGGATAGATACAGGGAAGAGACTAACAACCTGTGCAGTACATAGCACCAAATACAGCTATCATGTATTGCAAGACCAGCTTGGATGACGTGCCTTGTGCAGTACACAAACCCAGCAGCATTCGTGTGTTATCAGACTAGCTTCGTCTATGTTCCTTGTACAGTATACATCACTAAGTAGTGCTCTTGTGATAAATCTCACCCGTTTTAATGATGACACTTGTACAAACACACAATCAAACAGCAGTCCAGTGTAATATATGAATAGCCTGATCAATGCATCTATCCTTGAATGTCAAGGTGCTTGGCGAATGCAAAAGATAATAAACATGATTATTCAAAAGGCATGTCTTTATGCAGTATCCTGAATCGTCTTTTCCAGCTTGGGAGTAGAGTCACATGTTATTTCAGCTGTTGCCATGACAAGCTGTGGTTTTTCATCAAGGTTTCTGGCCAATGAGGAACCTTCTTCTGTTGTCCCATCTGTACTTGTCTCCCCTCCATTGATCGCCATGCCAATCTCGCCCCTCTCTACAGCGAGCTCTGCCTGTGGGTAGAGAATAGGTGGTCCTATGTCTCCATCTCCAGCCTCCGTCACATCATTATC
Organism: Echinometra lucunter; assembly: GCA_029962745.1. NCBI lineage: Eukaryota > Metazoa > Echinodermata > Echinoidea > Camarodonta > Echinometridae > Echinometra > Echinometra lucunter. The sequence goes on along the minus strand of CM057155.1, from coordinate 27,580,401 downwards.
ATGGTTACTGTCTCCTTCCTCCTGGCTAACCACATCCTTTGAGATGTCGCGTTGTTGGCCAGACTTGAGAAGCTGATGCATGAATCGTGGGATGAGCTGAGGATGGAGTAGACTGAAGTCGTACAGGTTGATGAGATGAAGGAGGAAATTGTTGGTCAGGTTCTCTCGGAGGATGTCCTCACCGTGGACGTCGATGAACAAGGAACATGCCCAGGGGATCTGGGAGTCAGCGATGAAGCTAGGGAGGGAGGAAGGGACAAGAGATATCAATGAGTGATAAGACTGTATGGTAGAAAGAGTTGCAGTTAAGTGAGTTGAGGTGAAGTACAGGCAAGAAATATAAGTCAAAGTAAAGATGGAGAGAACAAGAAACATCTCAAAAAATCTGGAGTAAAGAAAGGGAGAAACAGAATGGTGACATGAAAACACATTTGGCAAAGAGTGATTGAGGTGTTCAGTTGGACATGGGATATTATTGGTAAGAGATCAAAAGAGAGATATCAAGAAGAGTAAGACAGAGAAAACCATATACCTGTCAATTAATAAACTGAAGGGGAAGGGGACACAATATAAACTAGATGAATCCTTGACAGCGCGTGGTCAAAATTTATGCCTCCGCCCTTGCCAGATCAGAAATAAATGACTTTCAATTATGGGAAATGTATTGGAATACATTTAGAGTACAAAACTGGAAAAATTATTCTATTTCAACATTGTGTCAGCCACGTTTGAAGTTGATCCGTCAAATGGTTGTTAATTTATCGCGAGAACAAGCAATTTTCACATATACAATGACATCTATGACCTTTGAAATTGTGACCCCCAAATCTAATTAGAAGTATCATGATCTCCATTGCCATGCAACGGAAGTGTATCCCCTGGCTCATTGTGAAGTATCTACCATACAATATAACCTCCCATAAAAGAAGGGTTATTTCATGAAATACTACCCCCTCCTCTGACCCTCCCCCCCCCCCCCCCCCCCCACCAAGCTCTATCAGATAAAACAAATAGAATCAAAATCAGCTTCAAAACAGAGTATCAGCAATTTTTGTGATTTTGCAGAAATTTACATATTTCATAATTTACACATTTCCAAGTACAAGCTGTCAACCCCTCCCCTAGCTTTGTCAGTCAGAGCAATCAGGATCAAAATCAGCCAAGTATTGGCAGAAAAGAAGCAAATTTATTGTTTTGAGCACATTTCACCTCCAACACACGTGTTGCCTTTGACCCCCAAATAACATTGTGGTCCCTGTAAGGCATACACCATTCAAGTCAGGTTACAAATGGGCTAATGGTTTAAAAGTAACCAACTCCAGTAGAAACTTGCAGGTGAATTTCAACATTTGACCTTTGACCTGCATATGTGATCTTTGACCCAAAGGCCTTACCTAGCTTTATCAGTCAGAGCAATTCCAGAATCAAAATTAGCCAAGAAATAAATTTTAATTTTTTTTTTTTAAAATCGAGGATATTTGACTTTTGACCTACAACATAACCTTTGACCGCAAATAACACTGAAGGTCCTGTGAAGCATCTACCATCCAAGTTAGGTTACTAGTGGTAGACACTTGCAGGTAAGTTTCAATATTTGACCTCATTTGACCTTTGACCTGCATATGTGAGTTTTGGCTCACAAGCCCTCACCTACAATGTAGCTTCATCTTTCAGAGCAATCAGAATCAAAATCAGCCAAGAAATGACAGAGAAGAAGCAAATTAATCATTTTAAGCACATTTGACCTCTGACCTACATACATGACCTTTGACCCCTCAATAACATTGAGGTCCCTGTAAGGCATCTACCAACCAAGTAGGGCTGTAAATTTAGCACCAAGTTCGGGTTCGGTTCGGTTCGGCAGAGTTCGGCACTTTTATTTCCGAACTTTGGTTCGGTTCGGGGTTCGGCAATACAGTATACAAAAATATAAAAGGGTGGGCATCGATAACAAATGACCACCAGAACCCTCTCTACTTCTACTGCATTTGGAAGTCACTGTTTCTTGTAAATATATTTTGTTTGACAAAAAATAGTTACTGCATTTATTGCATGATTATTTGTTATTTATTTTATTTTCTGAATAAAAGAGAAAGATAATTTTCATATACTGATTAATAGGAAACAAGAGAAAATTTTTTAAAAAATAAAGGAAAGGGACGAAAATATTAAAAGAAATTATCAATAAAGCAGTGGTTTTCTATTTTTCAATTTTTTTTTAGATATTTATTTAGTATTATGATCGATTTTGATTGTTAATCGATTACAACCTTATTACGATTGATTACAATCATGAGTATCTTTGGGCATAGTTTGAAGCTTTTAACATGATTTTGGGGGAAATAACTAGAATTCATGGTGCCAAATATTATGAAATTTATCAGAATCAAAGGAAAAATGAGACACAAGCTGTATTTAGTGCTTTTCTATCTATTATTTAAGAAAAACTTTTAGAAGATGAATTAAAAGAAATCCCACCGATGAATGTAAGTATTAATTTTTCAATAAAGTAAAGATGTATCTCCAATTTAGCATAATGAATTCAGGACAAAGTCTTCACCGAGGGCGAAATCATTGATCCTATGTTATAAATTGTCGAACTTCCGAACTTGACATTTGAGTTCGGTTCGGTTCAGTCCTGTTCGGAAGTGCCATGTTTGGCGAACTTCCATTCGGTTCGGCGGTTCGGTAATAGCCCTACAACCAAGTAAGGGTACAAATGGGCTTATGGTTTCAAAGTTACCAACTCCAGTAGAAACTTGCTTGTAAATTTTAACATTTGACCTCACTTGACCTTTGACTGGCATATGTGACCTTCGAGCTGCCAAACATCATTGAGGTCCTGTAAGGCATCTATCATCCAAGTTTGGTAACAAACAGGCTAGTGATGCAAAAGTTACAACAGTACAAACATGACCTTTGACCCACCAAAATCATTGAGGTCCCTTTAAAGCGTCCATCAACCGCATTTGGTTACAAACGGGCAAATGGTTTGAAAGTTATTCAAGTTTCGTGTGCATAGTACAGCCCACACAAAAACAATAAAATGGTAACTGTATTTGACCCCGTAAAAGGCGGAACATGGCGGGCAGCATCACCAAAAGTTATAGGCGTTCAGATTTGACCACGATAGACCTCTGTACGAAACTTGAATGAAATCCGTCAAGAAATGTGGCCAGTAGAGCGCACACAAGCAGACCCTCCAAAATCAACCTTTCTGTGTATGAAGGCGGAACAAGCGAAGGCGCTATCACTAAAAATAATAGGCGGCTAGATTTTAACATGATACACCTCTGTACCAAATATGAACAAAATCTGTCAAGAAATGTGGCCAGTATCGCGCACAAAAGAATATGATGTGGCGGCGGCGGAACACTGTCGAATTCAAAGTATCCTCTGGCAGTATGCCACAGGATACAATAAAATCATTGTCTCTCCCATATGCATACATGACTCAAGTTTGAAATTGATTCATTAAATGGTTCTTAACTTACCGCAAGATTTTAACATGATACACCTCTGTACCAAATATGAACAAAATCTGTCAAGAAATGTGGCCAGTATCGCGCACAAAAGAATATGATGTGGCGGCGGCGGAACACTGTCGAATTCAAAGTATCCTCTGGCAGTATGCCACAGGATACAATAAAATCATTGTCTCTCCCATATGCATACATGACTCAAGTTTAAAGTTGATTCATTAAATGGTTCTTAACTTACCGCAAGATTTTAACATGATACACCTCTGTACCAAATATGAACAAAATCTGTCAAGAAATGTGGCCAGTATCGCGCACAAAAGAATATGATGTGGCGGCGGCGGAACACTGTCGAATTCAAAGTATCCTCTGGCAGTATGCCACAGGATACAATAAAATCATTGTCTCTCCCATATGCATACATGACTCAAGTTTAAAGTTGATTCATTAAATGGTTCTTAACTTACCGCAAGAACGAGCCATTTTCATGTATATAATGACCTCTATGACCTTTGACCATTGACCTTGAGACCCCAAATCTACTCAGATCATTGTCCCTCCCATATGCATACATGAGCCAAGTTCGAAGTTGATCCGTCAAATGGTTCTTAAGTTATCGCGAGAACGAAAGTGGGATGGACGGATGGATGGACAGACAGCCTGAAAACATAATGCCTCCGGCACCCACCTATGGTGGGCAGAGGCATAAATATAGTAGAGTATAGGAAAGAAAAAAAAACAAAACACAAAAGCTGAAAGACAAGGCAAGATGAAAATATCTCAGGAATTCAGAACAGAAATTCTAAATGTTCTTCACAAGAATAAAGTGTAAAAAGAGCACATCAAACCAATTACTTACTTGTGTTTCATACAGTGGTTATTCCATAATTTCATCAGTTCTTTTTCTCCTTCATTTACATCTGTAAACTCGTCAATCATCTGTCAAGAAAAGATATATCAAAACAATGAATGCAATTGCATCTCCTATATATCTCTGCCTATATATTCAGTTAACTTTATGGCTCAAACTTTTCTGGAATTATTGTGATAACAAAACTAGATGAATCCTCGAACGCACGCGGTCGAAATTTATGCCTCCGCCATTGCCAGATCGGAAATAAATGGCATATTAATGTTGATTATTTTATTTTCATGTATAAAATGACATCTCTGATCTTGTGACCTCCAAATCTAATGGGACTATTATGAGACTTCCATATGCATACATGAGCCAAGTTTGGAGATGAACCATCACAGAGTTGTTAAGTTATCGCAAGAACAAGCAATTTTCATGTATATAATGACCTCTATGACCTTTGACCTTTAACCTTGAGACCCAAACATCTAATCACATGACTGTCCCTCCCATATGCATACATTTGCCAAGTATAAAGCTGACTCCTTCAAATGGTTGTTGAGTTATCGCGAGAATGGACTATTTCTATGTACATAATGACCTCTATGACCTTTGACCTTGAGACCCCCAAATCTAATCAGATCATTGTCCCTCCCATATGCATACATGTGCTAAGTTTGAGGTTGATCGGTCAAATGGTTGTTGAGTTATGGTGAAAACGAACCATTTCTATGTACATCATGACCTCTATGACCTTTGATCTTTGACCGTGTGACCCCAAAATCTAATCAGATCATTGTCCCTTCCATGTGCATACATGAGCCAAGTTTGAAGCCAATCTGTCAAACGGTTCTTAAGCTATTGCGAGAACGAATCATTTTTATGTGTATTATTACTTCTATGACCTCCTTTGGCCTTGAGACTCCAGAATCTAATCAGATCATTGTCCCTCCCATATGCATACACGAGTCAAGTTTGAAGTTGATCTGTCAAACGGTTCTTAAGTTATCGCGAGAACGAAAACGGGACGGACGGACGGACGACCCGAAAACATAATGCCTTTGGCAACCACCTACAGTGGGCGGAGGCATAAAAATAAACCTTTAATTTAATGTCAACTTACCTCTTTGACCTTTGACCTAACAACCCAAAAGTCTGAACACTTGGTGTCCTCACAGTCACGCCTACAAAATAGTTGAAATACTGTAAACGTAGAATATTTCGTGGTGTGGAAATTTTTGTGCATTTTGCATGGCATAACACTTGGGCGAAAATAAAACCGCGTGAAATATTTTGTTTTATTTTGTACGTGAATACAGTTGCCCTAACTGTCCATGAAAATTATAAATGCAAAACTTTGCTGGGCGTGAAAAATTAATCACAGAAAAATTCCCACTTTTACAGTACAGAGATAACAAAAAACTTAACAATCAATATGAACATGGCGGACAAAGAAAGTGGACAAAATAAACAACCTCTCATTCTACCCTTCACAATGGTTCTGGTAGTCAAAAGAACATCCCTTCACAGCTATTATGTTTAATCATGTAGTTCCAGGTGAATATGCATGCAACACCTGTTCCACATAAATTTAGACAATAGCAGTGAAGGGATGTTCTTTTGACTATCAGAACCATTGTGAAGGGTAGAATGAGGGGTTGTTTATTTTGTCCGTTTTCTTCGTCCGTTATGTTCATAGTGAATCTACATTTTCATGCGTAATGACCTTGACTGTTGACCACTGATCGACTAAACCAAAAATCTAAACTTTTTTTCTCCCTGGTGATGCATAGTAAGACCAAATTGGTTCGAGAAATCATGTTAACAAGGCTAAAACCTGAAATTTCAGAAATTGACCTCTATGACCTTTGACCTATGTACCCCAAAATCTAATCAGATCATGCGTCTTCATCAGAACGAAGTTCTGCTCTAGCCCACTACAAGATGAATCAGAGATATTTGGTCGAAGCCAGCTTCAGTTTGCAATCGCATCTGCATCAGACCGATACCACCCACTTCGAGCCCGAAGTTGGTGCGCATGCGCACTGTAAATGAACAAGCGCGCAGATTTAAAATTTTACGCATGGCGCCCAACGACACATGCACAACAACAACACTGTGCGCTTTCTTCCGGTACACGTGTGTTGATCATATTTATCTGCTGGTGTTACTTAGAAATTAGTACTTATATCTTATTTCATTTCGCAACATGAATCTTTAACTGCGTTGGTCCTTGATAAGAAAAAGAGACGTCGTTCAGAGACTCAACGTCGCTGCCAATTACTTACTTGATGCAAACTGGCTGCGATCTTGTCTTTACCCAAGTCTTTGTATTTGGAAAACCATTCTTCTACTTCTAGCGACATGGGGTGATGACGAAAAAGCCTGCCAACCTGGCTTATTTCATTGTTCTTCTCGGGGCAAGGATGATGAGAGATGCTTGACATACGCTTTTACCATTATTCTTTTCTTTTTTATTTCTTAATTTTTTTCCCCATTTGTTCACAGTGACGGAACCGATCGGCACGTACGTGCAGCGAGGAGCATGAAATCTCTCGCTCTTGCTGTTGCACGTTTTAGGGTTATTTTGCGTGCGGGGGGGGGGGGGGGGGTTGTATGTATGGGAATCGGTGGGGGAGGTCAAATAATGTTTTTGCTATAGGAGCTTCAAATATTTTGCTATCAATAAAAGCATTATCACATTGAACATGGGACACAGATTAATCATTCCATCTTGCCAAGTTAGGGGAAAAATGTTAATAATTTTTATTCAGTGTTCATAGTGTTAGTAAATGTATTCATGTCCTTTCTTTGCATGGTAATTGTTTTGTGGTGTTTTTTTTTAAAATCAGGGCCAAGTCAAGAAGGCAAATGTCTTTCAGAAAGATGGAAAAAGAAAGGAGAACATGGGAAAGTACTAAACACTTTCACACAATACAAGTAATCAATTTCAATACACAAAATTAATTCCATTCACTTTAAAATTAATTGTCAACAAAGCAGAAATTCACAATTATTTTTTCCAATGATATTCTAACCAAACAAAGCAAAAATGCACACTTAATTATTACTTCTACTGATATTCTAACCAAACTCACTTCACGTTCAATCATGCTTTTCATGACATACGCGCACGGGTGATGTACATGTACAAAGACGAGTTATCACCACACACAACACAGCAAAATCGAAGGATTCTGCTCAGAAGTTACTTCAGTAGGAGAGCCTCAGATCAAGTACAATCAAACAAAAGCAGCATATCCACACAGATATCTGTACGAAAATAAACAACCACTTCTCAGTTCACTCAAACAGACACAAAAATGAGTTAAACTCCTAAATTCAAAGCTCAATTAACAGGGTTCAAACACTACGAAATCACTGCACAGTCATGCATCTCCTCACTACATGCATGCGATGCATGCACAAGGCACAATTTGGAAAAGTCTACAAAACTCACAACAATTCATCCGAAAACAGTTACATACATCATAATCACGGACTGCGCGTCCACTAGAATAAAATGAATTACAAACCTTTCAAAGCATACAGTAAAATATGGAAGAAGAAGTGAATAGAAAAAACACAAAAGGCTAAATAGATGAGAGATTGGGATGGGCCTGCCAAAACTTGTTTTCAACACGTACCGTGAAAAACCAGAAAACATATTTGGAATTTGGAGCATAGGTGCATTACGGGATCGGGCTTAACTTTCGGTCTGATGCAGATGCTTGGCAATAGCTGGCTAATTTGCAGTTCAGCGGGCTATTGTGGAAATAAGTCCAAGATGATGTGGGCTGATTTTTTTAGCGAAATAGCAGGCTAGAGCAGAGAATTAGCTATTCTCTGATCTGGCTAATTCATGGGATCATCATCAAGAATAGTGGGCTAAAGCAGAACTTCGTTCTGATGAAGACGCACCTATAGTTATAAATACTTGCAACAAGTTCATACCTCAAATGATTTTCCACAGAAAAAAAAAAAAAGATCATGTGAAATCAAGGAAAACGGAGTTCTCCGTTTTTTTGCGCCATAAAATCTTAAAAACGGAGAAACTCCGGAAAAACCAGAGATGTTGGCAGGCCTGGATCAGGAATAGTGGGCTAGAGCAGAACTTCGTTCTGATGAAGACGCACCTATAGTTATAAATACTTGCAACAAGTTCATACCTCAAATGATTCTTAAAATATCATGTTACCAAGTCTAAAACCGGAAATTTTGGATTAACCTCTGTAACATTTGACCTTTGACCTAAGTAGCCCCAACTCTACACAGATTGTCTTTCTATGATGGTGCATACTAGCATCAGTTTGAATACCTCATGGTTTTAGGGTTAAACCCTATTACAACCCTGACCCTAACCATAAATCTTGCAAAAAGAAGTCAAGAACAATTATCCTCGAAATGTGTCAGATCACCAATAATGACATGATATTATGGTGCTAATGGATAAATGTGATATTAGTAATGTAGCAAATACCAAATAATAAGCATACCATTCTTGTTCTCTCTTTGATCCAATCAGGATCGATTTCATCCTCACTATCTTCATCCATCTCTTGAGGTCTGATTGGTTGCAGCGAATGGGTGTGGAAATATGTTCTGAAACAATATCCAAAAACATCTCAAAATAGTTTTTTCAATTAGTTCTAAGCTCAGTAAAATAATATACAAATATTGACTGCTTTGAGGGGCATGGTTGGAACTATAGCCCAAGGTGATCTCGAAACTGCACTATGTCCCGAGACGAGAAGTCGAGGGGCATAGTACAGTCTCGAGATCACCGAGGAGCTATAGTTTTAACCGTAACCCGAAAAATAAGCAGTCAATATTTGTTTTATATATCGCATCCCACTTAATTTATGCTAAGTCAAGGCATTAAAATGAAGTTGTCATGGTACCGGTCAGAGAAATTAAAGTAATTAAATTTTCACAATGTGCAAATATAGATAGCTCGCAAGATACTTACGCACATCTTACCCGGCCTACTTCTCTAGAGCTAGCAAGTAACAAACCATGTACTTATATATTGTACACGGAGGTTAAACTATCATGCCCAGACAATAGTTTTTTCGCTATATGCCTGGCAATCAGCTAGCAGTTTCCATGACTGCCTCTCTGACCAGTCAGAGGCCTAGAATCTTAGAATAAGGTACATAAATATAGTTACAACTTGAGGAAAACAATCAAATAGTTTACCAAGCTTATACAGAGTTCTGGGGGTGTTTCACCAAGCTTTGCGCACCGTTACGCATGACTTGAATACGAAAGTCAAACAGGATTTTTAATCTTTTTTAATTTCATAAGCTTATTAAAATCGAAATATCTGTGTAGATTAAAACAATCATTTAAAAAAATTATAATTTTTCATGTCAAATTCATTTTTGGCCAATTATTTGATTGAGATTGTGGGAAATACTGTCACATTTTGTAAAAGCAAAAGGAAAACCTTTGGGCCTTCCATTTGGCTCTTCATAGTTAATTTGTTAAGTCATGCTTAAACTTTACGTACACTTTGTGAAACACCACCTGGTAATGGGAATTCTATTTCCAGAAAAAATGGCTCTGAAAAATTGTTAATTGTTGATCATGCAGTAAAGGTTTATAATTAGACCAGCAAATGCATGTAAACCCCTGAGGGAAGAATTTACTGAACAAAACTCACAAAGTGAAAGGTCAAAGTTCATACCGATTATGCCCTGAGATGTATGGTCTTTGTGTGAGGTAGTCTGTCTTTTCACCTTCTTGAAATTCCTGTAGAGATTCCTTATGTCTTAGTGGTCTGCAAAGCAAATCAATAACACCAAACAACATAATGACCAATATTAAGAACAAGGCATTAGCGATATTGTGTCTCGCCCACTTGTGAAAATAACTGGAAATATCGCAATGTCCGTTGCCATGCAACAGAACTGTATCCAAAGCTCAATGGCAGCACTACATGCAGGTCCCCCAAGTTCATCTACAACCCAACTTTGTTTGAAAAGTGAGACAGTTGCAAAGTTATGTGTCATAAGAGAGTCTTGCAGGTAAACTTTAAGGTTTGACTAGAAATGACCTTTGACCTTACCACGTGACCTCCGATGGCACCATAACATGAATGATCCCCTTAGTACATCTACAACCCAAGTTTGGTTGAAAAGTGAGAGACAGTTGCAAAGTTATGTGTCATAAGAGAGTCTTGCAGGTAAACTTTAACATTTGTGACGGACGGACGACGGACGGATGGACAGACGCCATTTGGATCCCTTAGTCTCGCCTTCACCTCTGGTGTGCGAGACAAAAAGGGGAGGTTACACAGACTATGTCTGAGCAAATAGATAGGGGGAGGGAGGGAGGGGGGTTCCAGATGAAATGCCCTGGCCAATGACATATGGTCCAAACATTTCTTCTAAAATGATAAATACCAGCTGGCATAACTTGAAATAAACTTTGCTCACTGATATTGGCACTCAGACCTGAAACTAGGGTAAGGAATCATAGCAAAGTACAGAATTTATCCCTATAATGTGTGCCATACGAAACAAAAAATCATCAATAAACTAGATGAATCTTCGACCACGCGTGGTCGAACTTTATGCCTCCGCATTACCAGATCAGAAATAAATGGCACTTCATGTTGCTTTATTTTCATTTATACAATGACATTTTTTACCTTGACCTTTGACCTTGAGACTCCACAATCTAATCAGATCATTGTCCCTCCCATATGCATACCTGTGCCAAGTTTGAGGTTGATCGGTCAAATGATTGTTGAGTTATGGTGAAAACGAACCATTTCTATGTACATAATGACCTCTATGACCTTTGACCTTTGACCTTGTGACCCCCAAATCTACTCAGATCATCGTCCCTTCCATGTGCATACATGAGACAAGTTTGAAGCCAACCTGTCAAATGGTTCTTAAGTTATCGCAAGAACGAGCCATTTTTATGTGTATTATTACCTCTATGACCTTGACATTTGACCTTGAGACTCCAAAATCTAGTCAGATCATTGTCCCTCCCATATGCATACCTGTGCCAAGTCTGAGGTTGATCGGTCAAATGGTTGTTGAGTTATGGTGAAAACGAACCATTTCTATGTACATAATGACCTCTATGACCTTTGACCTTTGACCTTATGACCCCCAAATCTAATCAGATCATCGTCCCTTCCATGTGCATACATGAGCCAAGTTTGAAGCCAATTTGTCAAATGGTTCTTGAGTTATCGCGAGAACGAGCCATTTTTATGTGTATTATTACCTCTATGACCTTGACCTTTGACCTTGAGACTCCAAAATCTAATCAGATCATTGTCCCTCCCATATGCATACATGAGCCAAGTTTGAAGTTGATCTGTCAAACGGTTCTTAAGTTATCGCGAGAACGAAAACGGGACGGACGGACGTACGGACGGACGGACGGACGGACGGACGGACGGACGGACGGACGGACGGACGACCCGAAAACATAATGCCTCCGGCAACCACCTACGGTGGGCGGAGGCATAAAAATGCACAACTGTACATCGAATACCAAGCTACAGTGAAAACAAACTACTCAAAAACTATTCAAATAAAAATATTAAATGTTACAAAGAAAATTATAGAAATAATGACAGTGATATTACTGATATCAACAACACCCATTATCAATGGTAACATTGAAAGATATTATAACTTTTCCATCTCTAAATTTCATTTTAAAAAGTCAAGCTGCAGGTCCCCTAAAAGTGCAATATCTTATTTCCAGTTCTGCCTGACTGGTCAATCTATGAATACATAATGAGCAGGAATTGTGGGGAACAACTCATTTGCAAATTATTGAATAAACTCCTCATCATTGACTATCAAAGTATCATGATGTAAACATCAAACAAGCCAATAGCAAGATTGTGTCTCGCCCACCCGTGACTAAATAACACGAAGGTTTCCCCAAGTACATCCCTAACCAAGTTTGATATCGCAAAGTCTTGCAGGTAAACTTTAATGTTTGACCTCAAATGACCTTTGACCTCACCATGTGAACTCCGACAGCACCACAACATGATGTTACCCCTAGTGCATCTATGACCCAAGTTTGGTTGCCATTTGACCATCAGTTGTCAAGTTATGTGTCATAAGAGAGTCGTGCATGTAAACTGTAATGTTTGAAATAAAATAACCTTTGACCTTACCACGTGACATCCGATGCCACTATAACATGAAGGTCTCCCAAGTGCATCCATGACCCAAGTTTAGTTAAAAAGGGAGCAGACGTTGCAAAGTTACTTATCATAAGAGAGTCTTGCAAGTAAACTTTCACGTTTGATATAAAATGACCTTTGACCTTACCATGTGACCTCTGATACCACTATAACATGAAGGTCCCCCAAGAACCCTTTCACCTTATCATGTGAAGTCCAACAGAATGATAACATGCACTTCCCCTTAGTGATCTGCAACCCAAGTTTGACTGAAAAGTGTGACACGGTTGCAAAGTTTTGTGTCATAAGAGAGTCTTGCACGTAAACTTTAACCGTTCAACGTTTGACCTGTAATGACCTTTGACCTGACCATGTGACCTCTGACTGGACCATAACATGCAGGTCCCCTCAGTGCATCTACAACCCAAGTTTGATAGATAAGTGTCACACGGTTGCAGAGTTTTGTGTCATAAGAGAGTCTTGCACGTAAACTTTAATGTTTGACCTGAAATGACCTTTGACCTTACCATGTGACCTATGACTGGACCATAACATGCAGGTCCCCTCAGTGCATCGACAACCCAAGTTTGATAGATAAGTGTCACACGGTTGCAGAGTTTTGAGTCATAAGAGAGTCTTGCACGTAAACTTCAACGTTTGACCTGAAATGACCTTTGACCTTACCATGTGACCTCTGACTGGACCATAACATGCAGGTCCCCTCAGTGCATCTACAACCCAAGTTTGGTTGAAAAGTGAGTCACGGTTGCAAAGTTATGTGTGATAAGAGAGTCTTGCACGTCAATTTTAACGTTTGACCTGAAATGACCTTTGACCTTACCATGTGACCTCTGACTGGACAATAAGATGCAGGTCCCCTTAGTGCATCTACAACCCAAGTTTGATTGAACAGTGTCACACAGTTGCAGAGTTTGTGTCATAAGAGAGTCTTGCACGTAAATTTTAACGTTTGACCTAAAATGACCTTTGACCTTACCATGTGACCTCTGACTAGAGCATAACATGCAGGTCCGCTTAGGGCATCTACAACCCAAGTTTGGTTGAAAAGTGAGTCACGGTTGGCAGAGTTTTGTGTCATAAGAGAGTCTTGCACATAAACTTTAACGTTTGACCTGAAATGACCTTTGACCTTACCATGTGACCTCTGACTGGACCATAACATGCAGGTCCCCTTAGTGCATCTACAACCCAAGTTTGGTTGAAAAGTGAGTCACGGTTGCCAAGTTATCTTTCATAACGTTTGTGACGGACGGACGGACGGACGACGGACGGACGACGGACGGACGACGGACGGACGACGGACGGACGACGGACGGACGACATTTGGATCCCTTAGTCTCGCCTTCACCTCCGGTGGGCGAGACAATAAAAGAAGAGGAATCAGACATTCATGACATGCTTTTATTGTATTCAAAGTAAGAGACAAAATTGGTGACAAATAGTGTTACTTTTATGGCAAAAAAATGAAATGAAATGAAATGAAAAATATAAATGACAGGATGGTGTCATTTGAGTACGTGGATAGAAAGAGTTGTTTGATTGTATGGAAAAGGTTGTTTTATTTGCAGTGGGGTTATGTTGGTGAAAAAATTAGTGTCAGCAGAGAGATGAAAGTTTGTTGTTTTTTTTTCCGTTCATGTAAGTGGATATTGGGTCTGTCTTGTCTTGGGGGGGGGGGGCATGATTGACTGCGGGGGTCGTTCATCCGGAGTCAGTGTGGGGCATGGAGGTCTTTGGAAGAGCTCTGCTCCCCTGTACAATAACCTGTGGAGGCTCCTTTATTGTTTTGAGTTGTGTAACTTCTTGTCACTTGTTTTTTATTTTCTCTATTATTTTTATGATCTTTGTCAGATTATTACCGATAACATGTAAATATTGTGATCATATATGATTAGAAAGCTAATAAAACACATAATTTTTAAAAAAATGAAATATAAATCTTACCCAACCCAAGTGTTTTGTTCACACTAAGGCTGTGACTAATTCCCGGGTATCTGGGTCCTACCCGAGAGCTTCGGGAAACAGGACAGAAAATCAGATACCCGTTTCCCGAAAATGAAGAAAATGTTCAGTACGTGGGACTGGCCCTGAAAAAAGAACTATTGAATATTGGCTATCCACGCCTTCTAAGTTCGTTACTGTATGAATGACATTTGAATACTTATCTAACACTCACAATAAATTGCCGGTATGATAATCATCAACCACTATTTTTTACTTTTATAGGCCATTTCCCCTTCCGATTCTAAGATTTAGATCGACAGAACGCAGCAATGAAAAAATTGCACATAAAACATTCAATACAGTCTTATCTGAACATAAAAGGGCGCCAGACCACTTCTGAGGCCCTTAATATGTATGCCCTCCTCTGAGAATGCTATATTAATTCTTTTTGTTCTAATTTCAAAAATATCGTATAAAGGAATGGTCATGTATGTAAAATTTGTACTTTTTCGATGTCCATCAATTGATGCATTGTATTTCTTTTTTTCTTTTCTTTTTTTTGGAAAAATTAATCTTGTTATGCAGTCATGGATAATTTATTGATAATTGATATTAATGCATTTCATTAAGTTTCCTTGTTTGCAAACTATTGTGTGATATATGTTATATACATTTATATATATTATATGTGATTATTTCTTGAAATGTATATCTCAAGAGGAAGAATAAAATATTATTCAAAACAAAAAAATTAACACTTTTTGGGAAAGTTCAATTGGTTAAAGTATTTGCAATCTCTAAATTATTATACGTGTGTTCTATAATGTCAGTACCACCATGGGTTTTCAAGGAAATTGAGACGATTTGCTTTAACTTTATATGGAATGACAATGATAAGATAAAACGAAATATTCTCTATTTGAACTACAATAATGGGGGACTGAAAATGTTAAATTTCAAGTACATGATTTTTGCACAGCGAGTAATGTGGATTAAGAGACTTCTTTGTGGCAAAAATGACATGAAATGGAAACAGTTTTTCAAATAAATATTCAAAACGGTAGGAGGAAGGTTAATATTCCTTTACAATTACAATCCCAAACAATTAATATCAAGGTACCTAATCTCTATGTAGATTTTTTGAATATCTGGAATTATATAAAACAGAATGTATTGTCAAAGGAACACATAATGAAAATCAAATTATCTTTAACAATAATCTTATCGAGAGTAGGATAATTCCTTTCAATGCAAAATTATTTCATGTAAACATTTTTCAAGTTAAACATTTGATGGACGCAGAAGGTAAAATGAGATCAGGGGACTATTTCATAAGGAAAGGTCTAAACGTAGACGATTTATTTTTAGTCAGTGAACTATATACCAAGTTGCCAGCTGCTTAGTTTTCATTATGTGCAGTGGGAGAGATGATACTTTGAATGACACTATTGATTTTTCCAACATTAACTTATACATTAACAAAACAGTGTATTCATTTGAGTCTGTCTCTTCCAAAATGTTGTATAACATTTTCATTGGCACAATCCAAGATTCTTTTGCATTTAAACACCTAGAGGTAATAGCTTTAAATCTAGATAGGTCGGCAATTGCAAATGTTTCTCAGTCCCCAGGTTTTCCACTCTTGATTGGAAGTTAAGGGAATTTCAGTACAAACTTTTACATGGTATTGTATTCTGCAATGATAAACTGTATCAGTTTGGATTTATACAGTCAAATTTATGTTCCTTTTGTAGAAAAGATGCAGAAACATATTATCATATCTTCTATAAATGTACTGAAGTGTCCAGATTATAGAACGAGTTGGGAAACAAACTAAAAATGTTCAAGTTTCTTAATATGCAATGGGTTGAGGTGTTACTTGGTGTCAGAGAAAATATGAAAGACAATGTATCATTGAATCATGTATTGATCTTGGTCAAATATATGATTTACAGTAATCAAAAAATGGGAGGGTACCAACCAGTAAAGAAATATGTAAGACTGTAGAGAACTAAAAAAAAGTTGAGTATGAAAAAGCAAGATTAAAGGACAAATTGCCAATACATTTTTAAAAATGGAAAAATTTTACCCCTTAAGGCAGGAGGGCTGATTATATGATTTGAAATATTTCTGTTTGTTTGTTTGTTTTCTGCTTGTTTATGGTTACAATCCTCTACTGATACAAAAGACCCTATAATGATAACAAAATCTAGGATTTTAATCAAAATGCACCATGTCATTTTATGAGAATATATTGAATTGTCTTTTTGTGGGTTATGAAGCAGCACCTTCACCTTTCACTTTTGTTTATATAAGAAAATCTTTATTCAGATTGCTTAATTTATATTGAACTACTGATATGAAGTATCATTGTTACATTTTTACTTTTCTGTATTCAGAATTCTATTATTTCTTCTGTATACAAAATTCTATTACTTCAAAATTGTAAAAATTTTATTACTGTTGTATACTTGAGTGTATACTTGAGTGTATATGTACTTACTCAAAATATGTCTGTTTTATGATGTATGAGACAATGTATTATATCTATACTTTGTGAAAAATTATGTTCCTCTATGATTTTGTGTATGAAAATCTGAATAAAGGCTAAAAAGCTTGGAAAAAAAAAATAATGGTCTCCTAACTTCAATCCAGATTTTGACATTCTCGGAAATCAAAACAGACGTTTGAAAGTCCATACATTGCAGGAAATTACCCTTTTCTGATCTCAGCAAGGATTTTAGTTACTATGCATTTTATTTTTCAAACGTATGGAAGTGTGCAAAGACGTATGTGAGCTCATTTTCGTGATTTTTAATGACATTTCTTAATCTTGCACTATCACTTGTTTCAGTCCCATGTGTTTAAAAACAAGTAATGATTTTCACCATAGCTAACAGAAATCGTGAAACTTACAAGCTTTCCTCAATTTTATTTTATTTTTGGGTCTTATTAATGCTTGTTTTTCATTATGTATAACTTTATATGACATATTTCATTATTAACAAAGGTATTCATAATCTTTCGCAGTTATTTAGCTGCTATAGAGAAATCTCTGCCAGCCAATTAGGCAAAGTTCTTCTCTGATTCATTCCTCTATTTATTCAACTTCATTCTCAAAAGAATAAATAGAAATATAACATAATAGATATTTTGTATTTGCTCTTTTTCATAAGTAAGTCATCGGTAACGGAATTACGAAAATGGTAACGGAATTATGCCTTGTGAAACTTTCTAAGAAAAGGCCTGTTTTTTTTAACAGGTGTCAATTTTAATGTTAAGAAATCATTACTAGCAATCTCACCTGAAGTAGAAGTAATGAAATAAGTAATATCAGACCCTAAATTTTGTCAAGGTTTCTGTAGATACATGTATATCTTCAAACAGGTAAAATTATGTTATATCATTATTTATTAGAGAATATTAGAAGTGACTGCTTGGTATATTTGTTTAATTTGTCTATTGAGTTGTGGGCATTTAAAAATCAGCATAAACATGGCTATCAATTTATCAGTATTTCATACTAGAAATTTGGCATATTATCTGGTGGTAACGGAATTACATCATTTATCCAAATCAGTATAATACAAGCCCTCAAAAAAGAAATACTTGCAGTAAAAGTTATCTAATCTCACTTAAACATCAGAAAGAGCCATTTTTAAAGCCACTGTGAAGGATTATCATGCAACCCCCCCCCCCCCTAAAACTGCTAAACAGTCATGATTGATTTCAGTTTGGATCATAGGCAATTCCAAGATAATGGAATTACAAATCAGGGATTTTAGCTCACATTTTGACAGTTTGTGTGCCAATTTTGTACTCCCTTCTCACCATTTAATACTCTGCAAATGTGCTCATTCCTCAACCTGAACTCTTTCATTAAAAAAATGTTCTGCTTTATTACCTTGGTAACGGAATTACCAGAAAATGGTGTCACTTTCAAATGTCTTATTTCCATTTTATTTCCTTTGAAATCTACAAGCCAATTATGCAATTGAGCAAAAAATTCTACATCAACAGCACTCACAAATCTCTGATGTCGCTTTCATAGATCTCCGTAAAGCATTTGACACTGTTGATCACAATCTTTTATTAGCAAAGTTATCTGCTATTGGATGTTCACGAAAATGTGTAAAATGGTTCACGTCTTATTTAACAGGTCGTGAACAATCTGTTAATTTTAAAGGTGCTAAATCTAATCCATTACCTGTGCTGATGGGAGTACCACATGGATCAATATTAGGTCCCTT
Organism: Echinometra lucunter; assembly: GCA_029962745.1. Taxonomy (NCBI): domain Eukaryota; kingdom Metazoa; phylum Echinodermata; class Echinoidea; order Camarodonta; family Echinometridae; genus Echinometra; species Echinometra lucunter. The sequence goes on along the minus strand of CM057155.1, from coordinate 27,561,681 downwards.
ATTACGTTCCATCTATGTAAATTCTTTACTAAATTGTATATCTGATGGTATAGTGGATATGTATGCAGACGATACCACTTTAACTGGAAGTGGAAGTAGTGTAGCTGAGATGGAACAAAACTTTCTTTCGCACTAGAAGAATTAATGGTATGGATTAATCAAATCCACCTTGTACTAAATACCAAAAAAACATGTGTTATGGTCATAGCTTTTCGTACAAATTCAAACAAAATAACACCCTTCAGTGTTTCTGTAAATGGAAAGGTACTGAAAAGAGTCAACGTTGCTAAATGTCTTTGTATATTAATTGATGAAGAATCAAATTGGTCCAAACATGTTGAAAAAGAAACAAAAGTAACGCAAAGAAATGTTGGTGTAATAAAACGAGCTAAGGATTATTTACCACTGACATCTTTAACTAGATGCCTCCGCCATTACCAAATCAGAATTAAATGGCACTTCATGTTGATTTATTTTCATTTATACAATGACATTTTTGACCTTGACATTTGACCTTGTGACCCTCAAATCTAATCAGATCACTGTCTCTCCCATATGCATACATGTGCTAAGTTTGAGGTTGATCGGTCAAATGGTTGTTGAGTTATTGTGAAAACGAACCATTTCTATGTACATAATGACCTCTAAGAGCTTTGACCTTTGACCTTGTGACCCCAAAATCTAATCAGATCATTGTCCCTTCCATGTGCATACATGAGCCAAGTTTGAAGCCAATCTGTCAAATGGTTCTTAAGTTATCGCGAGAACGAACCATTTTTATGTGTATTATTACCCTCTCTTACCTTGACCTTTGACCTTGAGACCCCAAAATCTAATCAGATCATTGTCTCTCCCATATGCATACAAGTGCTAAGTTTGAGGTTGATCGGTCAAATGGTTGCTGAGTTATGGTGAAAACGAACCATTTCTATGTACATAATGACCTCTATGACCTTTGACCTTTGACCTTGTGACCCCAAAATCTAATCAGATCATTGTCCCTTCCATGTGCATACATGAGCCAAGTTTGAAGCCAATCTGTCAAATGGTTCTTAAGTTATCGCAAGAACGAGCCATTTTTATGTGTATTATTACCTCTATGACCTTGACCTTGGACCTTGAGACTCCAAAATCTAATCAGATCATTGTCCCTCCCATATGCATGCACGAGCCAAGTTTGAAGTTGATCCGTCAAACGGTTCTTAAGTTATCGCGAGAACGAAAACGGGACGGACGGACGGACGGACGGACGTCCGTGTGGTCAAATCAATATCAGGAACAAACGAATAAACTCAAGACAGTTCAAAAAAGAGCAGCCAGAATAATTTCAAACAAAAGTTATGAGACTCCATCTGAAATGGATGCCAATCGAGAAACGTTTTGAATTTCAGCGTGTTACTATAATGTTCAAATGAACACATAATTTGGCACCATCCTATTAACGGGAATTCTTAAGTACGATACAAGGCAGGCAGATGAAGGTTTACTTTCTGTGCCAAAGTATAAAACAGAATGCTCTGAACATAGCCCCCTCTTATCATCCATTACAGCATGGAATCAGTCGGATAGATCACTAAAAATAGCAAGCTCTGTGAACTAAAAAACCAAACAACTGGCTAATTATATGTTTACAGAACAACATAGTAAATGTGGTGTAAAGAAAATTGCACTTGATGTTTTTTATTTTTAATTTCTATTATTTTTGAAATTATTTCTTATTTTCTGTTATATTTTGTCTTCATGAGAAATATGTCATTTTTTTCTTTTTTGTAATCCTCTTCTGCAAAATGATTGATGGTTTGTTGCTGAGCCAAAAATTGTAGGATGACATGATGATTTTTTAATTGAATGAATGATTCCATATTATTTAATATCAAAAATATATATATTTGTGTTTATTATCAAGAGACACCGTACATTCGATTGTTATACCATATTACTTACAATCTGTGTGTCATTCATGAATAAGTATACTATCATGTATATGTTTTATATATAATTTTGGTATCTCAAGTGTGTTTTCCGAACTATATGATGCCTTTTCAAAATGAACTAATATGTACATGGCTATTTTCAACTAATTTTAGAAAATAATTACCATTTATACATATGATATATTATTTTAATGTGCTACGAAATTCCTGTAAAAACCAAAATTTTATTAGAGGATACCAAGTGCTTTGTATATATTTATGTATTTTAATTATTTTCATGATAATGTTGCCTATTGTTGTTACTTTTATAAACAGGGCCTTATGGAAGGCCACCACTTTTTGGTGATGATTCACTCTGTCTAAATATCAGTAATAAATAAATAAATGAATAAATAAATGAATAAATAAATAAAAAAATATTTCCCGAGTTACTTAACTTTGAAGACTATGCAATATAGCTGAATGACTGCAGAAGAGTGCCATTTCAGGCACTACAAATAAAATGCACATTTTTTGCTCATTTGCATGCAACCTGCCATCTGACTTTAAATGCAGATTATGTCTCTGTTCTTCATATCAAAATATGTTGACTTTTGTATAAATTTACATTTGTCTACATTACTTTTACTTTATACGTAGTAAGATTCATAATAAATCACAAATTTCCATAAAAAGCACTTAAAGTAAAGGTATGCATCATGAACCTTACTGATGATACTTACTTCATGACAAGGATCTGAGTAACAGGTGTTCTTCTACAGGGTCCATTCCTCTGGAAAGCATATCCCATGTGGGATGTAATCAGATTCTGAGGATTGCCAGAATAGGAACCATCATAGTGTTCATTGATTGCAACATCTATTCGTGCATTCTGGTGAAGAGGCTGTGCAAAGCAAAAAAAAAAAATCCATGATCTATCATAAAGGCATGTAAGAAGCATAAACCAAGCCTCTCAAGGATCTTCTGCTCTGCTCCACAGAACAAGTGAAACGCCCTTGGCGGTCTCGCCTGCATTATGCAAACTGTCATGGCAGCATTTTGATTTAGTGAAAAATCATAATTGGGGCACAGGAGGGGTGCTACCCCTGAGTCCCATAGACCTTTGACTTTGTGAACTGAAATATGTTCCAAATGATTTGTGATACCTGATAACCCTTGTAAACAAGTTTCATGGAATTCGAACAAACATGTTTGAAATGAGGGTAAAACTTCAAAAACTTAAACTTAGGTTGAGTTTTTGAAAATATAATTTAAGTTAAATGATCTCAAATGATGTATGACTTTAACTATGTAACCTGAAATTTGTTCCACATGACTTGTGTTACTTGATAACCCTTGTGGGCAAGTTTCATGGAATTCAAACAAATACTTTTGAAATGAGGGTGAAAATTCAAAAACTTAACCTTAGGTTGTTCTTGCAACATAACTGAAGTTAATTGACCTCAAATGACCTTTGACCTTGACTTTGTGACCTGAAATTTGTTCCACATGATCTGTGATACTTGATAAGCTTTGTATACAAGTTTCATTAAAGCTGAAGAAATACTTTTGGAAAGAAATTATTTCTTAAAACATTCATGCCGTCGCCAGTCGGAAAAGCGGCACCTATATCTCACTCTTGCTACGCAGGCGAGACAAAAACTGAAATATTAACAGCCTTGCAGAGGGTGAATTATCTGGGCAATGGTTGGTGGGAAATGTAGTGATGGGCCCAGAATCATCTTCTACCAATACTTTTACATGATTTGGGTGTGACTGGACGTGCAGTCACACAGTTAGATAATCTAGTCCTCAGCCATCGTCCATTTTTCCTAATACTGGAAGTGCCATGTGAAAGAGTGACTGGGCATGTCTTGAAGACTTGAGGAGTATGATGGCAAGATTGTATGATACATTCTGGTGGTGATCACTGAGTGTACGGAAAGGTAGCAATGTGATTGGTTAAAAGTCACCCCTCCAGATAATGGGATTCCTGCCATCCCCCCTAAGATACTGAGCAGACAAAAAAAAGCTTTGCAGATTTTCTTCTCTCTCTAATTACGGTACAATAACATAAAATGTGAATATTGTGCAGCGCTAGCATGCACACACATACACACAAAACTTTGCAAGTTTTACGACAAGATTATCTGTTTAGGACAACTTTCCATACAGATCCATAATCTAGTCATCATCATAATAATAATATTGAATATTTGTATAGCACACGTATCCACAAGGTGCTCAAGGCGCTCCAATATTACCCTGGCTCAGTTAGGCAACCAATTACAGTGCTCACAGCCTTTAAGGAATTCCTTCCTGCTGGTACCCATTTACACCTGGGTGGCGAGTGGCAAATGTTGATTAATGTTTTGCCAAAGGACATTAGTGCCGTGGTTGGCGATAATCATCCTCTTCTATTACTTCATCAATTGTGTCAAATGGATTGTTCGCAGAGAAAAGTGTACCAATATGTTAAGGACAGCCTATGGCTGAAAAAAAGTGAGCCGAGTTGAAATAAACAAACAAAAATCATTCAAATCTTATCAGATTCTTATGAACCCACCACATAGGTGAAATTAAATCTGCTATGGCAAGTGGAAAGATGCTTGAGCAATGAGTAGAGTCGTTGACAGTTGAGGGCGCACCAAGGACAGCGTAGGTTATCACGAGCTTCCGTCTGTTGTCTGGTGTTGTTGTTATAGAGGAACTGATAGAAGACGTGTTCTACGGTGTCTGGGTCTGAAGGTCTGGAAGCAGGAGATCGTGAGGGTGAGCCCGTGTTGGAGGAGGACGGGTGGATTCTCCTAGCTGGAGATTTATCTAGTACTGTGAATAGAGAATAAATATAATCATCAAAATTATTGACAGTAAACAATACATTTCTCCTTATCGACCTAAAAAGAATCCGGAGGTAGAAGTTTTGCTGTGCGTGGTGTATTTTAGGATAGCTTTGTGACCCATTTACTTCCAGTAGGAAAAACATGAAGGCAACACACATGCCAAGGTATGGGAATTCAGTCACCGAACCAGCACAACTGTACCATGCAGTAGTAGCCTATGGTACACAGGTTCGATCTAACGCGTGAACATTTCACAAGTGACCATTCTCCAGTACCTCCGGATGATTTCATTTCTTTTACTAGTCGGCATTTTTAATCCATTTACTCGCTTTATCCACACTCAACAGTGAGATACACAAAAATTAATGCATAATATTTTACCTACAAACCCCAAAATCTAATAAGATTTCCTTCCTCTTGTGATACTAGCCCAAAGTTTGAAGGTGAAACCTTAATTGGTTCTTGAGATATCGTGTTAAAGAGGCTCTGTCGTGGGCTTTCATGGGGAATTTGACATCATGGTTGCTTACCCAATAACAGGTGTTGTCCATCACTATGAGTTTTATAACCAACAGACCTTATGTAATGCTCTGTATATTCCACCCTTTTCCCCATATGGCAAAGTCATTATTTCACTTTCCCTGGCCCGAGAATGCCCGAAGCAGGCCGAAGAATGTTTATGGTGGGACACCTTGTTTTGCTGTGCTCCAGAAGTGTATACTATTACAGGTATTACCAGTGCTTTTCACAAGTGTCTGGTGTCAGCAAATTATGATTCACTTCCCATGAAAACCCACGACAGAGCCTCTTTAACTTGAAAGTAAGTGTTATGAAAGGACGGACAGACTGACAGACAACCCAAAATTATAATGCCTCAGGCAATACCTTCTGTGGGCAGATGCATAAAAAATGAATATACTGGAATAGAAACCAATTGAACTCTGCAAATCTTGTCCAAAAGCAATCTGGAAACATAAATAGTGCTATATAATTGCTAAAAACGAGGGGAAAAGATCATTTGCTTACTCAAGTCCTAAATTGTGGTATAGTCTTCCTGAAGACATAAAAAATTGTTCATCCTCTGACTCTTTTAAAAATCATCTCAAAACATTTCTTTTCAATTCTTGATCATTTACATGTGTGCCTTGAGCACTCCACAGAGTGGATTCGGCGGCTTGGCGTGATATAAGTTATTATTATTATTATTATTATTATCATTATTACATTACTTTTCCATTTGCATTTCAGCATTATCTATCTCCTCCAGTCCTTGCATCCGTATGGGATTTAATTAAAAGAGAAAACAGTCACAATAGATGAAAAATCATCATAGAAAGAGCTTTGTCATTAAGCTTCATGCTTTTCATACATCTTAAAGGTCCATCACACCTGGAATGGCTCCGAGGGAGACACTTCTAATGATGCAAAAACTTATTTCATTATTTTGTTTTGTATACATTCCTTTCTCTTTTCTTCTCATCTGTCAAAAAAGATGTTTTTTAACTACCACTTAGCTAGTATCACATCATATGGGTCCCTTTTAGGCAGTCAATTAATCACAAAGTACATCAATTATGCCTTACTTCTCACTCAGAGACATTCACTGAATCTCTTTCTTTTTTTAAAGAAATCAAAAGAACCCAGTGAAATATATAAATATATTTTTTCAATATTCTTTACCCCTCCACAGGCTATTTTATTACTCATATATCATCAGGTTTACATATCAAAACATAATCATAAATAACCTTTTTTGACAACATAATAAAAAAACATTACCAGGGTACCTTTCACTCACATTTCTTCAAACAAATAACAATTGAAGAATAAGCCATTTTCTATTGGAAAGGTTCCCGGAAATCTTGTCCTCATTATATTGAATTATATTTTGTTTATAACCTCAAACCTCGGTAATTTACTATTTAACTTATACCAATATAACTGTTGTTTGATTACAAAAAGAATACAGTTCAATGCATTTGGTTGGTCGGTCGGTTCCAGACATAAATAATCATACTTGACTGATACATCTCTGTCAAAACCCAATTTAATAATAATAATAATTAGACCATTTACATAGTGCAGTCACTATGTAAATATACTCTACTGCGCTGTAGTGTAACAGAGCTCCCAACAATGCTACTGCTCAAACAAATTAAACAATTATGCATATAATACAATTAATAATAATAATAATAATAATAATAATATACAGTTCTTGTATAGCGCATATCACATTATGATATAACGTCTCTATGCGCTTCCAAAGGACTTGGATATTATTAACCCAGCTTTAGCCCGGCAGCCTTTTACAGCGCACAAGCATTTCAAGGAATGACTTCCTGCCAGGTACCCATTCACCTCACCTGGGTTGAGTGCAACATGATGTGGATGAATTTCTTGCTGAAGGAAATTAACCCCATGGCTGGGATTCGAACCCATGACCCTCTGATTGAAAGACGAGAGTCAGAACCACCAGACCACGACGCTTCCAAAAACTTCTGAAAAAAATGGGTCTTCAATAAATGTTTGAAGATGGTAACTTGATGCTTTTCGTATTTCCAATGGTAATTTGTTCCAAAGCTTTGGGGCAGCGCAACTGAAAGCACGATCCCCAAGAGTTACTTTTGTTCTAGAGTAAGGTAGCTTTAGAAGCAGCTTATCCTGTGTACTTCGTAAGTTATGTGCATATGAATTTGACCTAAATGATATCAATTCAGACAAGTAGTTAGGAGCTTGACCATTCAGTGCTTTGTAAACAAGCAAAAGTATCTTAAATGTAATTCTCCGCCTTATTGGCAACCAATGTAATTGAATCAGAACAGGTGTAATATGGGAAAACTGGATACAAGTCTTGCACATGCATTCTGAACATGCTGCAGCTTGTTGATGTGTGAGTCTGGTAAACCAAACAGTAATCCATTACAATAATCAAGCCTACTGCTAACAAATGCATGGATAAGGGTTTCTGCGCTTTTCTGGTCCAAGTATCTACGAATATGGCGTAAGTTGTATAACATATAAAAAGATGATCTACTAATGTTGGATAGGTGTTTCTCCATGTTTAAATGAGAATCAAGCCATACACCCAGATTTTTCACAAAGTTTGATGGTTTTACTTCTGAGTCTCCAACTGTTATGTTGCTAACACTCAGTTTTGCTACTTGCCTGCCTGTCCCGACTATGAGAAACTCTGTTTTTCCATCATTAAGCATTAGCTTACGTTGGGACATCCAAGAACGAATATAACTTATACATGATTCTAAGTGTGAAATATTGTCATTATGGTTTTCCTTATCAGGGCTGAAAGAAATGTATAACTGTGTATCGTCAGCATAGCAATGACAAGCGACATTAGGGAAGCGCCTTTGAATGATATTAATCAAAATACTTGTATAAAGAGTAAAAAGAAGGGGGTCGAGGCGTGACCCTTGAGGCACTCCGTATGGAACATCAAAATTCTCAGATATAACATCATCTACTACTATTTTTTGTTGTCTGTTAGAAAGGTAAGATTCAATCCATGTGAGGACACAGTCGCTCAAACCAAAAGATGTATGTAGTATGTTCAACAGTATCCTATGATCAATAGTGTCAAAAGCGGCACTCAGGTCCAACAATACCAAAAGTGTTACCTTTTGATTGTCCATTGCCAGTAGAAGATCATTTTTATTTTGACTAAGGCTGTTTCGGTAATGTGAAACTGCCTGTATGCTGACTGCATACATGGAAACAATGCATTAGGAGAAATATGTTTTAGAATTTGCTGAGTAGCAGCTCCTTCAACAAGTTTTGATATATACTGTAAATTACTAACTGGTCTAAGATTATCATAACTCAGCTCCATGCCATGCTTCTTAAGCAGTGGCTTCACCAATGCAACCTTCCATTCGGAAGGGAAAAGGCCATTTGAGAGTGACAAGTTAATAAGTTTGGTAAAGACTGGGAGTAGCGATTCATGACAATGCAATAGAAGATTGGTTGGGATTGGATCTAAAGAACATGATTTCTTGCTAAGATTTGTGACCAATTTCTCCACATCCCTTTCAGATAATATTTCAAAATGAGAGAAAATTTGAGAGTGTGATATCTCAAAATCTGTACTATCCAAGGATATGTCATCAGGAGTAAAAGTTCCATTATTTACAGTTAACTCTATTTGAGAATGAATTTTTACGATCTTATCGCAAAAGAAATTTCCTAAATCATTAACAAATGTTCTCTTATCAATATGAGGAGGTATCACTGGATGAAGCTTGGTCATATTCAGCAAAGATTTAGTAACAGTAAAGAGACTCCTTAAGAGAGAGACAGAGAGCATAATTTCTTTCTTCTTCAAACCCCAATAAAGTATTCTCTATGAAAAAGCAATTTGTATCTTGGGTGTGATTAGATATCTAGCTGGTAGTTTTCAACCTAATTTCTTGGTTTGAAAAAAAAAACAAAGAAAAAAACAGGTGTAATATACTGTTTACCAGGGCTCCACACTAACATTTTTTTCTGGGGGTCCGGTCGGGCGCCCAGATTTCAATATTTTGAAATTTTGAGCGCCCGGAATAAACTTCCATTGCAAAAAGAATATGCACTAAAAATCAACCAAACCAGAGGTGGCCAATCACCCAACAAGTGAGCACATACAATCAACCTCGCATTTACTGAATCAACAATAAGTCCCGATTTTCATTATGTAATTCCTATTGAAAAAATGTGTGGCTTCGTCAAGAATATTCTTAATTTTGTCATGTAAGTTGAATGTATACTCGGAACAAATACATGTTTCAAGTTTCAATTTGTCGTATACACGCCCGATAAAGTCTCTAGTTTACACGAATGTTAAAATTTCCACCAACTAAAGTTACTCGGAAACATAACTTCAACTCAAGAATTATCCCCCCCCCAAAAAAAAATAACGAATTATCTTTACATTTGAAAGTTTGAAGGTATGGTGATGTCAATTTATTATGCTAAAATGCCTAATATTCAATGCAAATATTGCTGAAGCATTTAATGACTTTTTCATTTCCAATGCTATTAACATTACAAAGGACCTGCAGGGGAATACGTCTTTATTGAGAGTTGACGAGGACAAAGGCATCTGTCCAGGACATTCTCAATTTAATTTGAATTTGATTACAAGGGATTTTATACTGAAACAGATTGATAATCTGAGTTTAAATAAAGCAACTGGTGAAGATCATATCAGCTGTAAACTTTTAAAGATGACAAAAAATGTTATCGCAGAGTCTCTTCGGGATATTATTAACAAATCCCTGTCTTCAGGAATTGTTCCACGTGAATGGAAAAAGGCTCGGGTAGTACCAATATTCAAATCTGGAGATATTTCTTTGTTGAATAATTACCGCCCGATTTCAATATTACCCATCGTGAGTAAAATTATAGAAAGGGCCATTCATCAACAGCTCAGTGAATTCTTAGACGAGAATAATTTATTACACCCTAATCAGTCTGGTTTCAGACCTATTCATTCAACAGCTACCGCCCTTGCAAAACTTGTAAATCAGTGGTCGTTGAACATTGATAACAATGAAATTTCTGGAGTTGCCTTTATAGATCTTTGGAAGGCTTTTGTTACTGTGGATCATGAGCTACTATTACATAAATTAGCTTGTATAGGTTGTAGTGATAACACTGTTAATTGGTTCAAATCATATTTAGGTGATCGACAACAAGTCACCCAATTCAAAGGAGTCAAGTCGCATCCATCAACCATCAAATTAGGCATGCCAAAAGGTTTAATTCTTGGTCCACTTTTATTTTCAATTTATGTTAACAGTCTACCTGAATGTACTCCTGAAGGTATCATAGATATGTATGCAGATGATACAACACTTACCAAATAATGCAACTGTTTGGAAGAAAAATTAACTGTTGCATTAAACAGAGTCATGACGTGGTTAAAGAAAAATCGTCTCGTTCTAAACACTGAAAAAACTTGCATCATGATAATAGGCTCGCGTGCTAATCTCAGGAGAATTGAATCTTTCACCATTTCATTAAATGGCAGTTTGATAAAGAGAGTTCAATTCACCAAATGCCTAGGAGTTCTAATAGATGAAGAATTGAAATGGTCTAAACAAATTGAAAATGTAAGTAAACTTACTCAGAAAAACATTGGCGTAATAAAGAGAGCTAAGAGTTTTTTGCCCTAACATTCCTTGAATCTACTTTATAACAGTCTAGTGCTACCAAGATTTGATTGCTGCTCTGTTGTATGGTCGAATAGATTTCAATCCCATAAAACTAAGCTGCAAAAAATTCAAAAGAGGGCCGCAAGAATAACATTGAACAAAACGTATGACACGCCGTCAGCTGATTTGTTAAAAAGTCTGAAATGGATGAGTATAGACAAACGGTTTGACTTACATGTAAGTCGCATTATGATGATATATAAATGCTTTCATAACTTAGCACCTTCTTACCTTCAGGTAGGCTTAATCAAGCCTAATGTTGTATATGAGCATCATACAAGGCAAATAGACAGTGGATGCTTAAGGTGTACCAAGATTTCACACTGATTGTTATAAGTGTAGCCCAATTGTATCTTCTATATTTGAATGGAATAAGCTGGACATTTCGATAAGAACAGCTCCCTTCATTAATTCATTTAAGAGATTGTTTAAACAAAGTTGTAACATGTGAATAGCTCAGGCGATCATACACTACTCTGAAATATTAACATGATTTATGCACAATGGGGCTAATCAATGTTTCCCTCTTTGGTTCCGCAACTGAACTAAGTTACTGATTATGTTTACTCTTTAAATGAAGTATTCGTTTGCGCCCCATCTATTATTTCTTTGTATATCTATCAGATATTGTTATGGAATTTTATTCTGAACTATTCTGTATATACGTTATGCATTTTGGTGTAAATATGTTCATTCAGGGCCCCATGGAAGACCACTAATTATTGGTGAATGGGCTAACCTGACAAAAGATTAGAAATAAATAAATAAATGACAATCAATCAAACTGTCATTTTTTATCATCAAGTATGACCTACAAACTGAGTTACTTCTGTTCTGACCCGATGGACTCTTGCAATTATAAATGAAAACAGCCAAGGCGAGAAACACATTTATATGCACTGTATGCAGACGTGGGTAAAAACTACTTCAGGCCAATGCACAAGTTCAGCCCTGATGTAACTGTACTTATGAGCGAAGGAGCTCACTCACGTAATCATGAAGAGAAATGAATGGAAACTATACGAAGGTATGACAAGTCTTGACAAGATATTTTTGACGAAAGAAATGAAGAAAAATGAACGGACATTATTAAAAAAATAAACATTCATACATGCAAGCAAGAACTTGTTCGTTAGTGCCCTTCTGATGAAATTTTGTGGTGGGAATGAAATCATTCAGGCCAAGTTCGATTTAGAATCATGAGTATGACTGTATGTTCCGCGCCATGCTTGCATACGGTAATCGTTATGTTAACGTTTTGAGTGTAGATTACCATGAATAAATAGAATTTGTGTACTGTCGGTACACTTCTGGGTTTTAGCGCTTCAGGGTTCGGCGCCACCATTTGGCAACTGATTAATTCCTGAATTAACGAATTCGTGACAACAAATGACGTGAAAATTATCAGAGAATAGTAAGCGAGCTTGGATTACTTTCACTTTATTTGACCTGGATTTTTGTTCAGTCCTCAAAGAGGTAGGAGGGAATGATTTGGAATCATATCAAGTATACAAGCGATATACCGTTCTTTTATCTGCTTTATCGTCGAGTTTTTAATGGAAATATGTTGATTGGGGTTATTGCACAAGCTGCTAACCGTTGATTAACCGTCAAATGTAAATTTCTGAATACCAAAAATGGGTTTTTTAAAAGGACCATGCGTATTTTTCAATACACTCATGATCATGATAAACGACAAAGTCACTAACGTTACACCGCTCATGCATCCACATTATGTATGCCTAAGTAAGTAGGCACTGTATAGGCGAGCTACGATTGTTGGTTTTCCCCATCAAACATGTCATTCCATACACACAACACACGTGCACACACAACATGCTTATTTACACACATGAGCTAATGCTAAAAATCAGCAGATAAGACGGAAGAAATCTTTTGGGGGGAATAAAATTTTAGGTGCCCAGTTAGGCGCCCATATTTCTTCCATCTTCATTTTTAAGTGCCTGGCGGTCCAATCTAGGCACCCATGTGTTCCGGGGCCCGCTAATATCGGTCCTGTTGTAAATGTGGAATATTTCACAAAATTTTTGTGCATTTCGTGGAGCATGACACTTGCGCAAAAAAAAATTAAACCACACAAGATATTTTGTTTATTATGCATGTGAATACAGTTATCCTTACTGTCCATGAAAATTAAAAATGTGCAACTGTGTTGAACTTGGCTAAGCGCGAAAATTTCCATTTTTACTAGTGTGAACCAAGCAAGACACAAGTTTACAAAAAAAGAAAAAATCCTCAGAAAATAGACAGCAATAGGAATTCAAATGGTTGTAATTCCAGAAATTCAATAGCTTTTTATTAAATACTTCATACTGCCTGCATTAAACCAAACACCATTTGGGTATCAATGGTGACAAAACCATGATTTGGATTGGCGAGCTTTTCCAAGATAGCATGCATAAAGAGAGCGTCTGCCTGTCGAACCAAAGATAGTGGGTTCAAGTCCAACCCAGGCGGATGACTGGAGCCCACGTTGCGTGTTATCATGCCCCTCCCGTTTCATAGACGCAGGCTATGCTACAGTGGAAAACACGCCGTCCTTCCGATAGGACGTTAAATGGAGGTCCCGTGTAAAGGAGAGTCGCCACCTTTGCAAGTTAAAGATCCCACTGCACTATTCGTATAAGAGTAGGGGGAAACCCTGGTGTATGTGGTCCACCTGCACACCCCCAATCAGTGATATAGGGAGGAGAGACCTGAGAGTTACAGTGACTGAGTTCGCTTTTCGCCTCCCAGGCACAGGTAACGCCAGACCAAATAATAACGAGAAACGTAATTCGTCACGGGACGAATTAGGTGGTCTGTAACATTCTTTTAGTAAAAGAGTGTCTCGGAGGATGTCGAAATTAAATGTCATAAAGAAGATAACATCTGGGAAGAAGACTAATATAGATATGGGACGATTTGAAATCGCAGTATCACGAACAGTTGACCGAAAGATGTATTAACATGTTAACGAATGAGATTTGCAGTAGGGTTGTACATTAACTATGGTATACTGCATTGCAATATACATAACAGGCAAAATAACGCAGTTATGGCATTGTTTGTAATTGTATGTGTAAACGTAGTCGATGAAGATGGTAATATAAAAGGGCAAAAAATGTATAAAAAAAAAAAAAAAAAAATGACACCGCCGTCGCCGGGAGTCGAACCAGGGACCATGAGGATGTGAGACCAGTGCTTTAGCGATGGACCAGAATATAGTCCATAGAGATAACACATAGATGGAAAATGGGATTCCTGAATCATATCTTCCAGTTCAAATTTCGATATGTTCCTGACATCTGATTAAAAAATAAATGGCACACATACGATAGAGAATTTTCTCAGCTACAACATACTCGAAGCTGGGCGAAAACTGAGCAGAAATAACGGAGCTGTTGCTCAAAAAACGCGGGAATGTAGAATCAAGAATTAGAAAAAGGTCATATCCCATAGACAATACACGCAAAATGTGAAAAAATGACATGCCTCCGTTTATCATAAGATTAGACCATGATGCAGTTCTCAAAATGAAAAATGAAGGCAACTAATATATATAAGAGCATTGTCTCAGCTACAACATACTGAAATCCCGGTGAAAATCAACCAACAATAAGCGAGATAGTCTTGATTAAAGGTAAAAAATATGACGTCATAATTGAAAAAATGAAATTTTGAGTTCACATGAGAATATGACGAAGTTCCGACTGCTCGACCCCCAATTTTTTTTCATGAATTCGAATCTTCAACTCATAGGCTTTCAGAAAATGTAAAAAAATGGGGGGTCTCCATGCTTTTTAAGGAGCTATAGCGGATTTTAAAGGGGCATGTTTTTGCATGTTTTTACGTTATTTGCCCTATAGACGCGCGCACAGATTTCAAACTTCGACGCGCGCGTGTGGCCTAATGGTCAGTTGAAATCGATTCTAAATTCATGGAAATGGTCAAGAAATGTCTCAGAATTGCAAATCAAGTGAAAAAACGGCGTTTTTACGTTATTTAGGAGTTGCGCACGCGCAATACGCGCGGAAATTTTTGAAATGCTTAAAATGACCTGAAATGGATTTTGGTTTGATCCATGAGTGATTTTGAGCATTTTTAAATTTTACGCGCGGACGTACGCGTACGCGCACGTTTAAAAAGTTGGAATTGTTCAGATTGATATGAATATTCATCATGCCAAATATAAATGAAAAATGACATTCCGTTATGAAGATATGATCATGAGATGATATTTACAAAATGGCGCCTGGATGATGTCACAATGACCCGATGAACTTGAAAATGACTAAAAATCTGAGATCTCGTAATGACTGATGATTCCTGAAATTTGACGAAAAATGATTGAGCCAGTTCTGAGATCTCGACTACACAAAAAAGTGGGTACCAATAAAGAGAATAATAATAATAATAATAATTAATAATGAAGAATAAAGAAAATTCTGATTAAATTAAAAGGTGATCTGTCATAATATGACAGACCACCTAATAACTGCATATTCATGCCTTTGTAGAGTCCTGGGTTATTATGTGAAAAAAACAGTTTAGTGGTGGTCTTTATCCTGAACTGGTGGTTTCTCCTGACCACCACTGACCAGTGCAGCTATACTAATGGTTTGGATTCTAAATAATGTTCCTCAGTAATCTGAAGAATTTGTGGAAAGAAGCAGCAATTATTACTCAAATTATCTTGATCTTTAAGGCATGAATTTGTTCAATACAAAGACCGAAAATTCGATATCTTGCTGGTCGAACATAAACTGCAGAATACTCATTCACGCAAGTTACCCCAACCCTATACCTTACCTGTGACCTTAACTGGCCCTGACCCCCTGACCCTAGTTTTTACCCCAGCCATATCCCCAATACATCATACTAGAGTGTGGCAGGGTATTCTGCAGTGCAGCCAGTAAAAGAGAACAAAGCTCACCTGGTTCCTGTCCATTGATCAAGGCACTTTGCTTTGCTGCATCTGCTGCACTGGTGGTGGTGTTAACGGAATGTGAATGATCCAGTGATGAGGTATGATTGCTAGCTGACCGAGTAGTCCTCTCAGGTGATCGACTAGGGTTGTTCTCTTGGGGGTCCCCTTCTGTGGTCGTGTTCCATGCTAGATTGAAACTGAGCCTCGGGCTGAGATCTGGCACTTCAAATGGACCTACTGGCTGCAGAACCATTCACACAATACATACAACCATCCAAATCAGTAAAATCTAGATGAATCCTCGACCACGCGCGGTCGAAATTTATGCCTCCACCATTGCCAGATCGGAAATATATGGCACATTCATGTTGATTTTTTTATTTTCATGTGACCCTCAAATCTAATGAGACTATTATGAGACTTCCATATGTAAACATGAGCCAAGTTTGGAGATGAACCATCACAGAGTTGTTAAGTTATCGCAAGTACAAGCAATTTTCATGTATATAATGACCTCTATGACCTTTGACCTTTAACCTTGAGACAAAAAATCTAATTAGATCATTGTACCTCCCATATGCATACATGAATCAAGTTTGAAGTTTATCCATCAAATGGTTGTTGAGTTATCGCCAGAACGAACCATTTCTATCTACATAATGACCTCTATGACTTTTAACCTTTGATCGTGAGAACGAAAACGGGACGGACGAACAACCCGAAAACATAATGCCTCCGGCAACCACCTATGGTAGGCGGAGGCATAAAAATTAAAGTAAAAGCTACATGTGCATTTACATGGAGTATATCTATTCCAGTGGATGCTATAGGTGTCTACAAAGTACTATTATCAACTTTGCTTTAGCTAAGCTGCCCTTCAGGACTGAAGCATTCAGGGAATTCTTACTACCAGGTACCCATTTACTTCACCCAGTTTAAGACTGGCAAGTGCATCAATGTTATGCTGAAGGATATTATAATGAGTGCTGTGGTTGGGACTTAAAATCTTGAACCATTTGATTCACAATCTACAATATACTGGTACCCACAAGCCCATGACACAAAGAAACATGTACACTCAAACACACTAAATACCTAGGGCTCAGACTCTGATCATTACTACACTTTTATTACAGATAATAGTGACTGGAAATGCCCCCACATTGAGAAATATACCGGTAGATCCTTTTTATTCTTGTAATTAGTCTTCGAACACAAAACTCTTTTTGGGAATCAACATCACTTTTAAACTTTTATGTGGCAGAAGTATGAGGAATGAAATCTTCAAGTGTTGACTATGAACTGACCTTCCCATCTGAGATGGTTTCCCATGATGCTGCTTGATATTTAGTCTTGTTCTGGACCTCTTGTAGTGTGAGTTCATAGCTCCCATCTAAGAGCTGACAACGGTTCTGTTTATCAACCACCACCAGCTCTGAGGTAAATGTAGCAATGTGTTCATCTTCATGGAGCTGTAATGCTTGAGAGGGTGATGTGGTTGTATCCTTTTCTTTTAACCGTGTCATAACTTTCCTCCTCTTTGCTTGCTGTCCATCTTAAGAAAAAAATGTTCAAAAAAGGTTGCAAGATAGTTCTTACTTTGCTTGAATGTGGAAAGAGCAAGGGCTGGAAAACAAGAACATTCATGAATTTCTACTTAAATATTACTTGCTACAGCCAATGCCTCAACATCTGGAATAAGAATCTCTGTATAAACTTCACAGACAAGTTTACACACTCTTCAATGCTAGCTTTATGACTTTATGACATGCAAAACCAAATGGTCATGATTAGCTCTCAGTAAAGAGTTCTTAAAGCCCAGAATGATAAAATCAGGTTTTTTTTCATTTAATTTAAGACCACTGGAATTCATAAGCTGCTGCCTTCATTATTATATCGCTACTTTCTTGCCAACTCTGTCATTCATTCATACTCATCTCATTTTTAAAGATGATTTTCATATGCTCAAAGCAAGACTTGCATTAACCCAGAAGTTGTTTTATTATGCAAGGCCTAAGCTTTGGAATTTCCTGCCACCTGCTTTTAAAGTGTGTCATTCTATAATTTTTTTCAAGCAGAATTTTCGGAAAATGCCTTTGAATGGTCTGCTTAATACCCAGTTGCTAGGGAACTGATTGCACTTGACATTGTTCTGTTGTGCTATTCAAGTAGCCCATTCTTTCTATTTCTTTTTGTATTTTCAATTCTTCAACTCTCCCAGCTGTTTGACTTCTTTGATTATTCTAGCTCTTCTTTATCCTCTATTAACTTGTCTCACTTGTACACATCACTGAGCTCTTTCTTCATTCTCTTTCTCTCTCGCACCTTTTTTCTGTACACTTGGCCATCCAGTCCAATATTTTTTTAATCTCTTACCCAGGTTTAAATAACTAATGGCTGTATCTTACCGGTGGAGACATCACTGTGACGTCTCTGACCGATCAGTCCCCACAGTCGCAGCAACATCTCCAAACAAAAATGGCTAGCGCTCTCACCAAGGCGCAACTTCTAGGAGACGTCTCGGAGACGTCTCCAGGCAAGGTGATGACTAATTTGCCCGGAAGGTGTGGAGACAAGCTTTTCATTAAGCCAAGGTGAAGCAGGAACCAACAATTTAAGAAAAGTGGCTCCTGGTCCGCCAGATTTTGGGATAACCAGGCACCACATTGTTGGAACCAGGAGTCATTTCCTCCATCAAAAATTCAGTCAGTTCAAACGTTTCAAAGCTTTCAACTGTGCATCAAAAACGTTTATTATCATAATGCAGATGAACATAACATTATCCGAGATAATTTCATTCAGAAATAAAGGAAAAGAAAAGACGAGAAAAAAAAAAAATATGCACAAGAGTGTCGCAATGAATCGCCAAAATTCGGATTCAACTCGATTCAGATTCGTTTGATATTTTTCTTCCTGAAATTTGTTTTGATTCGGATTCGGAATTTAATTTTATTTGTTTAAAATATATTTGTTTAAAATAAAAGTCGGAATTCGGCTTCACATGCATGTTTTTTGTTTTGACTTCCTTTCTTCTTTAACATGTGAAGCACGGGGATGCGCGATTCTTGATTCGTTGTTCAAAAATAGAAATTATTCAAACTCTGTCATCTTTAAAAACAAACTTCCAATAATCGTAGAAATTATTCAAACTCCAATATGTTTAAAAATGAACGTACAATAGAAGCAAAAATGATTGAAACTCCGTCATGTCTAGAAAATGAACGCACAATAGAAAACGCACTATAGAAACAGAAATGATTCAAACTCGGTCATCTTTAAAAACAAAGGTACGATAGAAGCAACTAGATGAATCTTCGACCACGCGTGGTCAAACTTTATGCCTCCGCCATTACCAAATCAGAAATAAATGGCACATCATGTTGATTTACTTTCATTTATACAATGACATCTTTGACCTTGACCTTTGACCTTGTGACCCCCAAATCTAATGAGAGCACTGCCCTTTCCATATGCATACATGAATCAAGTTTGTTGAACCGTCAAATGGTTAATGAGTTATCACAAGAACGAACCATTTCTATGTACATAATGACCTCTATGACCTTTGACCTTTGACCTTGAGACCCCAAAATCTAATCAGATCATTGTCCCTCCCACATGCATACCTGTGCCAAGTTTGAGGTTGATCGGTCAAATAGTTGTTGAGTTATGGTGAAAACAAACCATTTCTATGTACATCATGACCTCTATGACCTTTGACCTTTGACCTTGTGACCCTAAAATCTAATCAGATCATTGTCCCTTCCATGTGCATACATGAGCCAAGTTTGAAGCCAATCTGTCAAATGGTTCTTAAGTTATCGCGAGAACGAGCCATTTTTATGTGTAATATTACCTCTATTACCTTGACCTTTGACCTTGAGACTCCAAAATCTAATCAGATCATTGTCCCTCCCATATGCATACACGAGCCAAGTTTGAAGTTGATCTGTCAAACGGTTCTTAAGTTATCGCGAGAACGAAAACAGGACGGGCGGACGGACGGACGGACGACCCAAAAAGATAATGCCTCCGGCAACCACCTACTGTGGGCGGAGGCATAAAAATTATTTAAACTCTGTCAAGTCTAGAAAATGAAGGCACAACAGAGATAGAAATTATTTAAACTCTGTAATGTTTAAAAACAAACTTACGATATAAGCAGAAATTATATCAACTCCGTCATGTCTAAAAAATAAACGCACGATAGAAGTAGAAAATAGAAGTTGAACTACGTTCAACTGAATGCTGGAGTTCCTGAATCTTTCGAATCAAGCAACAAAATTCGGATTTGGCAGGATTCGTTTCAACAACGCAAATTTGTGAATTTTCAGTTCGGTTCGGAAATTCGGAAACAACACTTACATGTAGCTAGTCATGACCATTTCAGTAAGTTTTTGTGTCTAAAACAATCGCTGTGAAGTGGATTTTTTTGTCCTGTGATTTTGGACAAACTTTGTAGTGGAAAACAGCGCAATTATTGCTGTGGTATACTGGGTGCCGATTGATTTTTTCTGGTGCTTGGGCCTGCTAGTTTGCATTTGAACCAGGCGCAAAAGCCTTTTAACCAGGAGTTAAATTCCGCTCGGCGCTCGCTTAATGAAAAGCTTGTGTGGGGACATCTCCAAGACGTCTTCCTAGTTGCAGCAAAGTCTTTGAGACGTCTTCTCAGTCAAGGAGACATCCACGCAACACCTCCGCAACTTTACGAATAAAAATAATCTCCACAACTGATGGAGAAGTTGCGGAACGACTCGCTGGAGACCGAAAAAATTCTTGAACATGTCTAAATTTCTTGTGACTCCCTGCAGACACAACTAGTCTCAAGGAGATGTCGTCGAGATGTCTCTGCAACCAGTGGAGACTTGAGTCGTGAGACACCCCCTAAGATGTCTTAATCTTTAATTCAACCCCACTCGTGTCCCTTTTAATGTATGTCTATATGGTTTCAACTTGTTAACTGTATTTATGTATGCATATATCTCATTTTAATATCTTTTCATTATATTTTCTACCATAATGTATAATCAATATATGTATCTTTTTATCTTGAGTGGAAATAAACTTTGAACTTTGAACTCTGAACAAAGCAGATGGAATTATTCATTATGAACATTACTTCTACTCTATCACTTCTAAAATCAGTTCTCATTAACAAAAGGGTAGCTTTCACAGTGGTTTCTTACCTGAATCTGAATCTACATCTCCATTACAAAGGCTTCCATTTGGTAACCCTGGCAAGGTAGGACAAGAAACCTGTATCAGAAGTCTGTAGGAGCGGACAGTGTGGCCATTAGAATGGCTGAAGTAACTGCTTGGTATTGTCAGCGCTTTGGATTCTGAAGATATGCTAGGGATGGCAGCAGTGGGATTCAGAGGGATTTCACACTGACCAAGGGATACCTTCATCACAGGTAGACAGATGTCCTGAAAGAGATTCAGTAAAAATCAATAATAATTATGATAATGATAATAGTAATAATAATAATAACAACAAAAATAATAATAATAATGATAATAATGATGATAATAATAATGATAATAATGATGATAATAATGATAATAAGGATAATGATAACGATAATAACGATAACGATAACGATGATAACGATAACGATAATAATGATAACGACAATAATGATAATGATAATGATAACGATGATAATGATAATGACGATGATAACAATAATAATGATGATAATAATGATGATAACGATAATGATAATGATAATGATGATAACGATAATGACAATAATAATGATAACAATAATAATGATGATGATAACGATAACGATGATAATGACGATAATAACGATAATAACAATAATGATGATAACGATAATAACAATAATGATAATGATGATAACGATGATAACGATGATAACGATAACGATGATAACGATGATAACGATAATGATAACGATGATAATGATGATAATGAAGATGACGATAACGATGATAACGATAACGATGATAACGATGATAACGATAATGATAACGATGATAATGAAGATGACAATAACGATGATAACGATAACGATAATGATAATGATAACGATGATAATGAAGATGACAATAACGATGATAACGATGATAATGATGATAACGATGATAATGATGATGACGAAAACGATAACGATAATGATAATGATGATAACGATGATAATGATGATGACGATAACGATAATAACGATAATGATAACGATGATAATGATGATAACGATAATAACGATAATAATGATAATGATATCAATGATAATGATAATAATGATAATGATGATAATAATGATAATGATAATAATATTCATAATAATAATCATCATCATCATCATTTTAATAACAATCACAATAAATAACAATAAACTCTTAGCATTCTGTCTCATACTATGCCAGTGACAATTCATAGTGCAATGTACAAATTAGGCCTCATCATCATCATCATCATTTTAATAATAACAATAACAATAAATAACAATAAACTCTTAACCGCATTCTATCTCATACTATGCCAGTGACAATTCATGGTGCAATGTACAAAATTAGGCCCGAGTCGAGTCGGTCGGTCCACCGGTGACCAACCACTGATGCCAGGCACCAGTTTGATTCTGTACGGACTGGAAGACCGATAAAATAAAGAAATACCGTAAGAAAATGACAGTGTCAAAATACTATGAATTTAACCAAATTAACCAAAATTCTTTATTTGTATTAAAACTTTCACACAATATTAAATTTCAAACCTTAAATCAATGAAATGGAACTATGGAATTAAGATTATCGTGAAGGATTTCTTCCTTTTCTTGCTTGAAGTTATCAGCGTCTACGATACTGTTCGGTCCTGTAGGCCGCCATATTTATTTCCAAGTAAACACAATCGATACCACTGACCTGGTCAATAGCGCCATCTTGGGGCAAATAAGTACATCGATCATCTTGGGGTGAATAAGCATATCAATCGCGTTTACTTGTAAAACAAATATGGCAGCCTACAGGACTAAACAATATCGTAGACGCTGATAAATTCAAGCAAGAAAATGAAGAAATTCTGCATGCTAATCTCACTTCCATAGTTCCATTTCAAATGATTTAAGGTTTGAAATTTAATATTGTGTGTAGTTTTAATAGAAATAAAAAATTTTAGTGCCTAATTCGGCTAAATTTCAAAGTATTTTGACACTGTGATTTTCTTATGTATTTCATCGGTCCACCGGTCTTGCACTGGAAAAACACTAAGCGGGCACCGGTGAGAAAAATAGCCGGGATGACTCAGCCCTAAACAAAATGCAATATACAGTATTTGTGACTTAAAAGCTTCTGATATTAAAGGATACCCTGGAACTTACACCTTCATTGCAATTGGATTGAACTTGCTTTCACATCTTTGTATTTAATAAACATAAATGATAATAATTCCATTTGTATTTTACCTTTCTTCTTTTGTGACACACTTTGAGTAGAATCAATTCAACAGTGGCTTTGTTATCTTCGACATGAGATGTTTGTCCTATATTATGTTAAAAGAAGAAAAAAAAAAAAAAAAAAGGATTATCATCTTACCTGACTTCCTTTTGAAAGACAAGGTGGAACATTTTATTACAAAAAACCTTATCCACATTAACTAGAAATCCAACTCAACTTCTCTTTTCCACTAAAAATCTGCAATGTAAAGAAAATAAATGTGTTCACAGATATTTTTCCTAATCAGCAACACAAAATATGACTAATCACAGCTTTGGAATTTTACAGAGTGATAAATCCAACCATGAGAATATATCCAACAAGTTTTATTCCTTTATGGTTTAATGCATACACAATGTGCAAACTATGTCAACATGAATAAATCTGCAGGTATACTTTTTCTATTATAAAAATGGGGATATTAGCAAGAGATTCCATGACTAATCATGACTAACATAGAAAAGTAGGAATTCATTAGAAGTAGAAGAGGAGGAGCAATACAAGTTAACAGTACATGTAAAGACATGTAGTGTTCATTGTATGTATACATCGATTTTCAAACAAGGCAAGTGAAAAAAGATGAATGAGTAAATTCAACAAAAATGTTATATCAACAAATACAGAGAATTCTTATTACACAGAGATGTACAAGCTATACATGTAGATATCATGAATATTTTAAGCAACATGAATTTTCAACCACAACCACCATCTTGTTTCCTTTTCGGTGAAAATGGAAAAAAAATACATGATTTACAAAACTGTTGGCCAAGATACTTACCACTCCAGCTTAAATGATTGAAAGTTAATTTCATACACTTCCCACTGTGACTGCAGAAAATGGAAGACAATAATAATACAAATTAGATTATAAGACAGCAAGTACATGTAGCCTAGTTTATCTACATGTACATTAAACAGTCTGAAGAGAGCAAAAGAACTTACATGTATAAGTTATTTCTCATTTAAGCCAAATTACACCAAATAAATGAAATTAATTTCATCACTATTCCTAAACAGAATGTGACAAAAGAAATATCAATAAAAAGGACACAATATTCAACATTCCCTCACAATGATTTGAAATGAAGCTTACTATTAAATATATTCCAAGTGTAAAGTACATGAATGTTAAAAAAAATTAGGCCCTGAAATTTTAGCAGTGTTTTCCCCTTTAGCTTGGAAACCTGCAAGCTATGGGAAATAATTCAAACTTATTCTTGACACATTATAGAATGGTAGGATTCCAATATTAAAAGTGCAAACAAAACCAAAGGAAAAAAAATGTAATACCTTGCTAATTGTTTGCCAGCTTTCATCTTATTCTCCTTCATTTCTAACAGACTATCCACTGAAAAACTTTTCTTTACTTGCTTCTTCTGCAGCATGTAGGTTAAGGTACGTCTCAAGAATACAGGCTGTATGAACCAAAACATTTTCATTTATCATAAAGGCAATATGTTTGGAAAATAATCAAATACATTAGAGAAAGAAGGGCTTAACTCCAACAGAATATTTTTTCCCTCAGAAAATTACATATTCAATAATTTCAGGGTAAATTTAAAAGAAAGAAAATTATAACCTTTATGGACCACTGTTAAAACTGAGAGTACATTGTGTAATAAATGAAAAGGAAAACATTGTGATTCTTGAAATTTATTTCTCTGTTTCTCTCTTTCCCTCCCTCATTTCCATCTCCCCCCTCTCTCTCTTTCTTTCTCTCTTTCTCTCTTTCTCCCTCTCTCTTCCTCTGAATAAGTTTATTGATTCTACGTGGAATACAAATTTGTATGAAGACATGTTGGTAACTGACGTTACACTTAAATTCAACATAGATTTTGTACATTTCCATTAGTGTTTCACTCATTAATTATCCAAAATCTGTTAAAGTAATCCATTAAAATCAATTTGATGAAAAAAAATGACTAGATATAAGAATAAGAGGCATTTAAAGCATATTTCCCTGATCGTATGTTATTCTCGGCAAGAAGGTCGAATTGCAGATTTTTTAATCTTAAATGTTTATTTGTAATAAAAAAAAGACCCTATGGTAATTTTAGATTTTTATTTGGAATTAGCGGGCACAGTGCAATTTCAAATTTTGAGCTCTGGTGCGCGTTTCATGAAACCAACTCCATGACAGTCATATCTCTTGTGATGATCTATGGAGATGTCATGGACCTGACAAAGTGTTTCACGAAAGCCTGACATCTCACAAATCCAAGATATCGATACTGTCGACTGAAAAAGATAGCCTTGTTCACAATCCACTGGATTTATTATCAATCATTCCAACACAATTTAGACTCGACTTTGCTCTAATTGTCAGAAAAGTATAGAAAACATCAATGGGATTTGATAAACATAATACAAACGTTGCATTCATGTGAAAAACTATATTAATTGTGACATCCGAGAATTTCTAAAATTAATAAACGAAAAGCTGCTGTTGCGCTTTGTGAATTTAGATTTGTAATTAAGAGGACACCATAACTGACAAATTGTTGAAAGCAGACCCATATTTGTTTTAATTTTTGAAAAATAGTGAATTGGTGTATTCTGCGATCGAAATTTTGACAGTAATTCATTAACGAATAAATTTTATATGATTTCAATAAATATTGTATTTGCAAAAAAGGGAAATATGGAAGAAGTTCATACGTGCTGAATTGTCATCGTACTTACGGGCCTGTAAATACAGACTGCTCTCCGTTTTCTATGGGAAACTGATGGGAGGATAACCAATATTAAGCACAATTACTTGCTGGAGGGTTAAAACACCACTAAGACATAAAGGTTATTTCACTTATACTTTAATATCAACATCAGTAAAAACTGGTTATGGAATGAGAGTCTGGAACTCAAGAAATATTTGTATTTAATAAATAAACATTCCTTATTTTTCGCTGCCCGCGAGCTGCCCATAGAAAAGGTGACCTGTGATGGCCTGCTAAAAAGATATGACATGTTCGGAGGAGCGACAAGTCATCTGTCAGGGAAGTTGTCGCTGGTCTTGGCAAAGACGGCTTTGTGAAACACTTAGCAGACAAGATGACCAACAACTCCGAGATGTCGTTGATCTTGTAGTTATGACGCTTTCATGAAACGCGCCCCTGTGTCCCATATGTTGTGGCATTGCCCAAATGGGTGTGCCAGTATTTTATGTTACATAGTCTTTATTACAATGCCCTTATTCAAAGTCGGAAAAAAAATCACGATTACTGTTTTCAATTTTACAAAATGGATCTACTGTATTCTCCGGCGTAAACGCTGCATAGGCCGCACCCCCAATTTGACAACTCATTTGGGAGGGAAAAAAAATGCAGGGGAAAGGAAAATCACAAGAAAACTTGCCCCAGAAAATACACAGAAGGGAAAGTAAATGCTGCAATTTTTACTGCATTGACTTTTAGAAGATGGTAATTCAAAGATGTTTTTGCATTCTTGTCAGTAAAAACTTAAAGAGGAAGAGAATCGGAGGAATGAAATTCTAACAGTTACCACACACATACACTACTGCAGGGTGCAGGCCCATACGGTACACGCACGTAACTTTCCCCTACTTGAAAAGCTCAAATACGAGAGGGACAATCAGCCATCGATTCAATTTTAAACTTGTGGCAATCATAAACAGAATGGAAAAAACGAAAAATCTACACCTCAAAAAATCAAGTAAACATATCTTACTTGGATTGATTTTCCTCAAAACTAGTTTTTAAGTGATTTGTGAAGACAAAGTACTATGAAGAGGCCAAGGGTTTCGACATGTTGCGTGATAACCAGCCGACTAGCCCGAACTAGAAGCAACCACTGAGAACTCAAACAAGGACGTCTAGAAAACAGGGTTGGCGATTTTTTTGATTTTTTTTTTTTTTAACAAAGAAAATTGGATTTTTTTAATCTAAATCAGATTTTTTTTATTTAAATTGGATTTTTTTTATTTTTTTTATTTTTTAAAAGTTCATTTGAAAAAAAAATGTAATTACCAAAAAACCTTACCCTTACAATGACATTCATTTTAATGTTATCATACATTTCACTCCTGATATTGGCCTTAACCATATATTTTGCAATTTAATCCAGTCAAAATGGGCAAATAAAAATCAATTTGAGGAATCATGTATTTGAACTTATTCTATCATAAAGGCCTGCCAACATTTGAAAATGAGGAAAAGGGGGTCTACAAATCGTGTGGAGAGCCACAATCCTAACAGCAGGGGTCAATGGGCCCGCTTTAGGGCGCGGCCCCAGGGTACGGTGCAAGGGGCAGAGCCCCCTTAAAGTTTGTATGTTTTGATATTTAGAGGGCTAAAATCATTAATCTACAATATATACACATGTACATTATATTAAATATAGACAAGATGCACTTACATTTAATATCTTAGGCAATTGTTTAAAAAATCAAACAAAAGATTTAACAAACAAAAAATAGGACAAAACAAAGATCTCACTTCAACTCAAATTTCAAAACACACAATACAGGAGGCATGAACATTGTGCATCCCCCCCCCCAAAAAAAATATTAGTATGGGCCCAATGGTCTTTTAATTCACACAGCTCATCCCCAGCCCCTCACCTTGGGATAAGCTTGTAAATTATACAAACTCTCCTCAAGTCAAATACATGTAAACTGTATCTCCACAACAGAAGTTCATAAGACTTCCTTTCCAGCATCCAGCACATTCCATGAATATTTTGATCATATGTAGTCAACCACAGCTAAATTCAAACACCCCAAGAATTCAGAATCCGTTTTCAGAGGACTAATGCCGGTTATTTGGGGTTGTGATTTCTCACTCTCGTGCTCATATACTGCCATCATGCACAACATGCACATGGTGCACACTTGTCAATGTACACTGCATGTGCTTACACACATGCTTCGTATACACTGATGTTAGCACAAACAGTCCATATAGACAAGATAAGATAGTTGTAGGGTTTCTAAGTAGTTAACAGTTGGCATCTATGACACACTGAATGAAGCTCGCTATGGATCCTCGCGATCGCAGGCGAACTGTCCAATCTTAATACACATGGTCGGTGTCGGATTATAGCGCGCTCACCGTGGCTTGTTGCGCTTGTATTGTTCGTACATACATATTATACCTTCATGCATGAGAGATCTCTGAGAGAGCTAGAGAGACGGAAATTTATGTAATGTGCGTGATTTTCCACAGGAAAAAAAAAATCATGTGAAATCAAGGAAAACGGAGTTCTCCGGTTTTTTGGCCGCCATAAAATCTTAAAAACGGAGAAACTCCGGGAAAACCGAGATGTTGGCAGGCCTGTTAATGCAGCATCGGAAATACACGAGGGCGACAGACGATTTTTCCCTCATGACAGCCCAAATCGCCCCTAAAATAGTAAAAAACTAATGCTTTGGGGGGGACTATTTGTTTCAGAGTAGCCCCAATATATATGCCCCTTTTGAAAGTCTTAACAGTTTTTCTGAGTGAGTAAACCTTTATGATGTCATGAAAGTATAATACCTTCACAAGCATCGCAGTTTTGTGTCCGAATGATATGAATCGAGGAGTGTCAGTCACTATGAAATTGCAACCATGCTACCTTACCTCGCAATATCGCAAGTCTAGCCTGTGCATATTGCGCAATACATGCACAGAGCTCATGCACAGTGCACTGTCAACATTCTACATGTACTACCACACAGTTTCCATTCGGCTGTTCCTGTGCAGGGGCTTTCTGACTCCCTGCTGTGATGTACATGTCTGTGACTGCATTTCTAGTGTGGCCGGGCGTGTGATCCTAACATATCATTCAGTGATCACTTTGAGTTACTTTGAACATTTGATAGTACAAATCCCCATCTAATACAGTTTACAGTTATAAATGTTCTGTGCTTTTATGCATTATAGTGAGTCTAAGAATACCAACGGATACTTTAAAAAGTTACAGATATGCAACAAAAAGTAGCCCCTTAATAAGAAAAATAGCCCCAAGATATTCAGTGGTAGCCCCAATGTTAAAAAAAAAATAGCCCCTAAAAAAAAAAAAATCAATTCCTACACTGATTTGTAATAGAATCCAAGGAAAAAATGGATAATGAAAAAAGGGGTGTTTCATAAAGCTGTTCGTAAGTTACGCATGACTTTACACATGACTGGTAATATGTTCTTGTGCTTTATGTAAATGACTGAAAATCTGATTAGCACCCAAGAACATCGTGCGTAAAGTTGTGCGTAACTTACGCCAGCTTAATCCGTGCGTAACTTACGAACAGCTTTATGAAACACCCCCCAGTTTTTGCTGTGACTAAAGAATGGGGGATTGACTTCAATGAATAAAGTGATTATGATTCGCCAAGACCAATTTAGGGGGGAACAGTGGCGTGTGAAATGTTTACTTCGTAACCAAAATGCAAGAATCCAAGTGATACTGGATGTATCTGAAATTAATATAAATTGACAGAAATTATGATGAGAAGTCAAAAAATTGCCAATTTGCAGGGGAAAACCGTGATTTTAAACCTTCTACAAAATTGCCAATTTAAGGATTTTATTGCTTATTTTCCTTTAAAAAATTGTCAGCATCAAACAACGAATATTGACGCAACCAAAATGGGCACGGTTTGTGTAGAATTTTTTGCTCTTTCTGCTCATGTATTTGGTATGATTTTTAGGGCTTTGCATCAAAAGATATTAGGCCAAACCACAAAATGTGGACCTCTGTCACCAATGGGTTAACATAAGTTTATGATATCCTGTGAAAGTCTGCTGTCAAGAAAAGTTCAAGGACTTCTCAAAACAATCGGTGTTGCTTTCTTAAATGATTTTCCTCTATTTTTAAATCAGTTGAAGCCAATATTTTTTACGCTGTTTGCAAGCAATATGTGATCCCAGCACAAAGAGATTGTATATATTAACACTAGAGCACTCACTACGCGTAATGCTGCTGTGCACAATAGAATAGACAGGCCGCCAGCTTAATCCGGGCAAAAACTCTGATTCTTCCCGGATTATAACATGTGAGCCTATATGGGAGAGAGTTGAGATATGTCAATTTCTCCGCAATTCCTTTACCATTTTCCTCTGTTTAATGTTGTATGTAACTTAAAAGTCATATGACCAAATATATTCATGTTTTATAATGTGATCTCCCTGTCATTTTAAGGCAGGGGCGGGGGGGGGGGGGGGGGGGGGCACGGAGGGGAAGACCCTTCCTAGCTAGGGTGCTGAAATGTACTGCATGGTATGTGAGTTTATGGAGTGGCAAAAATATAATTGATTTGATATTGGTTTTTTTTTTCAAGGGAACGATGTATTTACAAGAGTTCCCCCCCCCAAAAAAAATAAATAATAAATAGGTGACATGGGAAACACCCCCAAAGTGCCCCTTTGGTTAAAATACACACATATTTGTAAGTCCCCTGAGTATGGAACCATTTTAACGAGATAATGGAATCACATTTAAGATAAGGGCATGGAAGTTGTTCAGATGCATGCGATTCACTTCTTAGTGAAAGGGTAGGGGTAGCACCCAAAGTGCCCATGAGGCATTAAAACACATGCACATTTTAGGGGTTCTCAATATAATAATTCACAATTTCAATTTTCCTAAAGTTTGTTTTATGAATGTATCCCTATAAGCAGTGGAAGTTTAAAGTTGTTCAAATTGGGTAGGCCTGCTTATACCTCATTGAGGGAATAGGCGACGGGGCTAGGGACAAAATTTTTATGTAAGTGCCCCTACTGCTAAATATGACAAATTATATTTATCAGTAGGTTACAAGACTCGAATTTCATAAAATTTGAGTCAAGGTCACTTTTCTGGGAGGGCACATATCCTCTAAGAGGAGCACATATCCTCTCACAAGTGCACCAAGGCCAAAATGGGACCTGACCAACCCGTGCCACAGCACAATGCATAAACACACGTTTACGCTTTGTCCACAGTAGTTCATTCAGCTTCTCACTTATAAGTGTATGTACATACGGTTGCAGTATTTTAGGGGTTGAAGCGTAGCTAGAATTTAATTGGGGGGGGGGTGGGCAGTAGTGAGCATGCAAGGTGTGCAAATTCAATATTGAGCATACCTCCTAGAGGGAAGGGTGCAGGGAGGGGAGAGTTTTCCCCCTCCTGCGCGAAGCGCGGAAGCTCTGAAGTTTCTTTTTCATTCCTTGTCTGCTCCTGCTCTTCCTCCGTTCTCTTACCCTTTTTTTCTTCCCTCTAATGCTTTTTCTTTCTTTCAGGGGTGTGAGTGACCACAAATAAACAGAGCTGAAATCACAAAAGCTCCTATACTTTTGTACAGAGAAAGTGCACAAAAAGTTGACATTACATTGTAAGTTGAAAATGAAAACAAAGAAAAGCTGAAATCAGCTTTAAAGCTGAACTCTCACACCCCGTTCTTTCTTTTTGCCTTTTTTTTTTGTGGTTAGACAGCCCTCTGGCTATATGGATGAATCAAGTAATTCCATTTGAGATTATTATCGTTAATTCATGTGGATGAAGCTTAAAATGAGAAATGAGAGGGAACAGAATCCTATATGTAGATCATCATAAAGCATTTATCACTTGATGAGTTTTTAATTGGGGTGTTCATTTCTTTCCTTCTCATCTCTTCTCCCCTTCCTTTCTCAAGAACAATTTGTTACTGTTACAGGATAAGCTGGTGAAGGTGTGTGGTGCTTTGTGGAGTGAATGCAAGAAAGCAAAAATAAAAATAAAAATGGGCTCAGGCTCACAGGCAGCACAGAAGAGAAAATGTCCCATTGTATTATTTATTGGATTGTTGTTAATGTCATTACATAATCTTAAGCAAATGAATGTTCTCATGTACACCAAGCAAAGTAATGGTTTACATGTTTAATTGAGTACACACTCAGTGCAAGTAGGCCTAAGTAAATTTACATCAATTCCTATACCCTAACCCAAAATAAAGTAATTTTAAAATGCAGAACTTCACAGAATTAAAGTTTCCTCTTTTGGGGTTCTAATTTTTTTCTCTCTAGATATCACATATCTTCACAAAAATATGTTAAAAGTAATTATTTAATCAAATATCAACCCTACAATGCCCTAAAACCTGAAAAATAAACTATTACAACTGCAAAATCTTGAAATCAGCAGCCCAATGAGGCAGTTTCTGCAGGATAACTCCCCCAGAACTTGGGGAGCAATTGACTCTGAAGGAAGGCCTACAGCCCAAAGCAGCTGACTAAAAACATCGGCGGCGCGCGCTTCTTTAAATAGTAATGATGTTCAGATACTACTCAAGACAAGTTTGACTGACATTTTGACAAATAAAATCCACACAATATATCAAAATTTTATTAAAATATCGGCACTCAAGACCCAAAATAACCTTGTTAATCAGAAGTCAGGGTAGGAACCGTAAGGTCATTCGCTACTAGCACTTACACACTGGGCCTTTTTCAAAATTGATAACCATCATGCTTAATTTTGGAAATTGTTTTTAAATGATGTTTTCTCATTTTTTATTGATGATTCATACCTCCTCTTTCATGAAGTATAAGTTCCATTCAATTTTTAACCATTTTCTTGAATTTTTCGCAAATTTTATAACGTGATGCAAATTTGAAAGCATGTCGGACGGAATTCTTTCTCTGAAATTAAATGGTCTTAGGTATCACTTACTATCTTTGTTTTGAAACTGTATGTTTATAAATATTAACATATATATCAATCATCCTTTTCATACATTAACTGGAATCATATATGTAGAAATGTATGATTCCTGCAATTTTGGAAAAGGTAACTCAAAATTTTCCGTCCGACATGCAAAAAATTTCCAAGAAGTTTTCCCTCAGAAAAACCATTGACAATTTTATAGATTTTTCCCAGCCAAGTATCAATGAATTGATTTAGTCTTGGAATGAATGATGATTTTGAAAATTTACCTGCACCTAAGTAGGAAAAAATAAGGATAACATATTTTCCGTCCGACATGAAAAGTGGCATGTCGGACGGAATCTATTGAGATAGCACAGATTACACTACTGTTCTGCTGCTTTCAGTGTACAGTAACCTCATATATTACAGTTCAGATTCTTGACACACATAATACACAAACT
The DNA here is from genome assembly GCA_029962745.1 of Echinometra lucunter. Lineage (NCBI taxonomy): Eukaryota > Metazoa > Echinodermata > Echinoidea > Camarodonta > Echinometridae > Echinometra > Echinometra lucunter. Next base: position 27,528,267 of record CM057155.1, on the reverse strand, counting down.
TACACACAATTAAACAGTACTTAGGTATGGTATTTTCCTGCAATCTGATTGGTCAGATGTGATGTACACTTTCAATATGAAAAACACATGGCTTGGGACCTTCCTCTTGCTTTCACCTTTCCAGTACTTGTGTTTTACTGGCCAAGGTAGTGTCTTGTTTTACTGTAGAAAACTAACATTATGTATTGCTTTAAGCATTAAATGAATAGTAAGAAGTTTAGAACTCAGAGATGCATGTGGGATACAGAATTTGCCCAAATATAGCTGAAGAAAATGATAATCTACTTCATAAGATGCTCATGTTTTTGGATTGGGGAAGGGAGGACTCTGTGCACTTTGACAACTCAGTGCATGGGCTATGGCCTATGCACAAATCTATCACTTGTCTTGTGGTAGGGCTGTTACCGAACCGCTGAACCGAACGGCAGTTCGCCGAACATGACACTTCCGAACAGGACCGAACCCAACCGAATTCAAAGGCCAAGTTCGGAAGTTCGGCAGTTTATAAACACAGGATCATTGATTCAGCCCTCGGTGAAGACCCTGTCCTGGATTTATTATGCTAAATGGGAGATACACCTTTGCTTTATTACAAAATTAATATGTACATTTATTGGTGGGATTTCTTTTAATTCTTCTAAAAGTTTTTCTTAAATAAAAGATAGAGAAACACTTAATACAGCTTGTGTCTCATTTTTCCTTTGATTTTGATAAATTTCATAATATTTGGCACCATGAATTCTAGTTGTTTTCCCCCCAAATCATGTTAAAAGCTTCAAAATATGCCCAAAGATACTCACGATTGTAATCGATCGTAACAAGGTTGTAATCGATTAACAATCATGATCGATCATAATACTAAATAAATATTTTTTAAAAATAAAAAATAGAAAAACACTGCTTTATTGATAATTTCTTTTAATATTTTCGTTGCTTTCCTTTATTTCGATTTTTTTTTTAATTTTCTTGTTTTCTATTAATCAGTATATGAAAATTGTCTTTCCCTTTCATTCAGAAAATAAAATAAATAACAAAGAATCATGAAATAAATGCAGTAACTATTTTTTGTCACACAAAATATATTTATAAGAAACAGTGACTTTCAAGTGTAGTAAAGAAAGAGAGGGTGCTGGTGATCATTTGTTACCGATGCTCACCCTTTATTTTTTTTGTACTGTATTGCCGAACCCCGAACCGAACCAAAATTCGGAAATAAAAGTGCCGAACTCTGTCGAACCGAACCGAACCCGAACATGGTGCTAAATTTACAGCCCTATCTTGTGGAAAGTGAAAATAATACTTGACTGCAATATTGTCTGCTTGTTTTACAATTTAATATGAGAGTGCACTGCTTTACATCTGAATTTGTTAAATAATAATGATAATGATAATAATAATAGGATTAATAATAATGATAAAAATGATAAAAATAATTTTTCATATTACCTGCAATCAATTTTTGTTTCTCAATTTTTCTGAAACTGTATCCCAAAATTTGTTATAGCATCCTAAAAATAAACAGTGAAAAAAGATAAAGCTATTGTAAGTGTTAAGTTCTTTATACACATCCAGAATTTTATTTACCTGCAACAGTTTCAACGACGGGCTTTCATCTTCTTCAGATGGTGACTAATTGGTGAATGATGATTTTGGCACCAATTAGTAATCATCCAGGTGTGACGCTCGGGTGATAGCGCCATCGTAGATGTCAGACTCTTGATATGCTCCCCCCCCCCCCCACATCCCGGTTCATATTAAGGGGGGGGGGGAGGGGTTCTCATAATCCTGATGGCCTCTCTAATACATCTGCTGAGGTCCTGTCTCTCCCTCGCTACTAATCGTGTCCCCTCCCAGCTGATGACATGGTTCATCAACTGTCTGACATCTACGATGGCGCTATCACACGAGCTTTACACCTGGGTGATTACTAATTGGCACCAAAATCATCATCTGCCAATTAGTCGCTGTCTGAAGAAGATGACAGCCCGTTGTCTAAACTGTCACAGGTAAATAAAATTCTGAATGTGCATAAAGAACTTAACACTTATTTAATTTACCATCCTGATGAACTTATTTCGCGAAAAAGCTATTGTGTTTTGGTTGTGATTTTCAGTGTCCTTGAAGTTGCAAGAATGTCGGAGCGTTCAAAAAATGCAATTAGATGCAAAAAGTGGCGTGACTCCCTTGATGCTCAAGATCGAAAACAAAAAGACAGAAATAGAAAACGTCAAGAAAGACAAAAACTTAAACAAAACAAGGAAGAATATGAGTCTGCTCTTCTGAAAGACAGGTGTCGTAAGAGAATGCAAGCAAGAAATGCTTCCTTGTCTTCTATCTCAACTAGTCATCAGTCTGCAACTTCTGATCCCACTTCTCACCCAACTGCTTCTGTTTCTAATCCATCTGCCTCCACTTCTAACTCGTCTGCTTCCACTGCCATCCATGCTCCTAATACAGCTAATACATCCTCTACATTCTCTGCTTCTACTCCTGAGCCAGCATGCACCACCAAACCATCTACCCCACCATCTAAATCCAGTCCATTCAGCACGAAGCAGTCTCTCTACAGGTGTATGAAGAAAACACGCAGTAATTTACCCAAAGATTCCCATCAGCGGGCCTATTTGCTTTCTAACCTCATCTCCACAGATTTGTCACCAAATAAGAAGGACTTTGTTCTTGAGTCACTTCGTAGAAAATGTAGCCCATCGCAAAAAGGGTGCAAAAAAATTCTTTCTCCTGACAGAGAGGAATTTCTGCTCGTTTTATTCAGACATCTGGGATATCATACACTATGCCAGGTCATCGAGACACAGTGTATGTAGGCATGGTAGATGGGCAAAGGCAATATAAGCCTAAACACTACCTGCCTTGGCATGTGCGTGAACTAACAGGCATGCTGATCAAACAAAAGACCCTAATGCTATCCATGAGTCTTTTATTGACAAGTATGAAAGTGAGATATCTTTCTCATCTGTATTCCATTTCATCAAGTCCCAGAAACACATACTTTGAAACTTTGAATTACTTGTGGAAGATATCAGAACAGCTTGTTCTAACATTGATATTCCTCACTCAACTGAGGACATTCTGAAGCTTTTCACATGTGACCAAGGTTCCCGCACTTGTGCATATGGTGAGTATAATAATTGTCCTTCACCATGTCTTCAAAAGTTAGAGGAGGTAGAAGAAGTTCACTTCTACTCCTGGGAAACCCATGATGAGAAAAAATACCCAGATAAATTACCAAAAACAGTCACAGGTGAAGAGGCTTCTACCTTACTGTTAGAACAGGTTGCCAAAATCAAAGTGCACATGTATCTCAAGCAAAAGCAATACATCAGCTACCAAAAAACAAAAGGAGACTTGAAAGAAAATGAGTTACTGATCCATGTTGATTTTAGTGAGAATTATGATAATAAGCAAAAGAATGCAATACAAAGTGCATATTTTGGATACCAGTCGTTCAGCTTGTACAATGTTTGTGTATATAGGTGTGAAAAATCTGAAATAACTTGTGACAGTTATGCACTTGTAAGTGGTACAACAGACCATACTGCTAAAGCGGTATTTGGTCTCAATCAGTTTCTGCTCAAACATCTTAATGCAAAGCACAAGTTTGACACAGTGCATTTTTTTCAGATGGTGCAGCATGCCAATTTCGCAGCAACATGTATTTGCTTTCCTTACCCAGTATGATCCAGCAATGAAAATAAAATGGCATTTCTTTGAAACAAGTCATGGCAAAGGGCCTGTAGATGGAGTGGGGGGCACCGTCAAGTCAGTTGTTCACAGGAAAGTCATGAGTGGCCATGTAGTAATCGGATCTGCCAAGGAATTTGCAGAATATGCAAATCTAGTGATCAAGAACATAGAGGTCTTGTATGTCTCTTCAGAAAATATGGAAGTGAGTATATAGCAAAATGCTGAACCTCCCAAAGTACCAGGGACACTGCAAGTTAGATACATAGAACGACAAGTGACAGATAATCAAGCTGTCCTTTCCTTTTATCAGGTGTGTCCTCAGAGTGGAGATATAATACCACCCTTTCGAGAAGCCTCATACATTGTCAAAGGAAATAGACAATGTCAGCCAACTTCCATTTGTTCTCAGGAACAAAGTACCACTGGCATGACTGATCCTATGGCAAATGACATACATGTAACTGATCCTGTAGCAACCGACATGACTGATCCTGTAGCAAATGACATGACTGATCCAATGCCAACTGACATAAGTGATCCTGTAGCAACGGATATAGCTGATACTGTAGCAACTGACATGACTGATCATACTGCATCAAGTTGCATTCCAGGACAGTGGTATGCAGCTTATTACTCTGAATTTAACTACTGGTTTGTTGGTCTTGTAAGATCTGTTGAGGGAAAATCTGTAGAGATGGACTTTCTGCAGCAAAAGAGAGTAGGTACTAATGCCTTCACCCATGAGCATGAAGACATAAAATCCCTTCCAACACAATCTATCTTTCACAAACTGGAAGAAGCTCCAGTTCCTGTAAGCAGATTCAGGTACGATGTGTTGTGTCTCAGTCAAGGAGATTTTTCTCAAATATAAAGGATTTTTATGGATAAGTATCGCTCTTAAAATCTTAGCAGATGCTTATAGAAGTAGGATAGATCTTGGCAATACACACAACATAATTCTATGCTAAAAATCATCCTCATCTTCAAAGTGCTCACATACAGTAATCAAAAGTTTCTTTGAACATTTTTAAGCTTTAAAAAAGGGAAAAGCTAGATTAACAGGTTGATTGCATACTTGGTTATGTGCCCCCTCCCCCTAAAAAAGAGAGAAATTAAATAAAATGAAATATTGCCATTCATAGGGTAATTATTCCTTTTGAGCATGTACTCACATGTAACAAATGTTCATAATTAACTGTAAAAATAAATTTCCTAGAATTGAGATGCATGAATACCCTTCCATCTTTTATCAGGTCTACACATACATGATATCAATATGAAAAGCCTTAATTTTGAGGAGTTTCCAAGTTTGTTTCATGAACATGATGCAAATGTATTTGCATCAAGATACAGGGTGTAGTTTCAGGATTCAGGAGTAATGCACATTGGCATGAGTGAATAAGGGAATTACTTGTAAGATGATATTTCTAAAAAAAGAAATTTATCTTTTATGTATTGTGAAATCATATGTGCTACTGGGGCACAGAGCATAATACCTACAGTGTAAATAGCAGTTCCAATCATTATCTCATCTTATTAACTTGTGGTACAGTTTTAATTGCAGAAAAAATATATATAATTAAAGTGTAAAAAACTTATGTTAATGCACAGTGATGGGTCATGAAAAAGAATGCTCAGAAAGTTAATGTGCATGAATTTGGATTTGTTCCCTTTTTTGTAAATAGTTCATATGAGAATAAGAACTTTTCTGCCTAAGAATTTTGGCAGATGTTGGCTTTATTTCCAAATTTTGTTGAGAGATAATTCATATCTTGGTATTTCTTGGTGGAAGTATGTGCATTAGAAAAACATGCATGTGATTATCTGGTTTCACTGAAAAAGATAAGTCAGTATCGGGGGGGGGGGGGGGGGGGCAGGGGGGAATGTTTTATCTTGATAAATGTATTTACAAGAGTTAAATTTCTAATTTCTGATATTAAAGCTGTCAAACTTAAGTGAAAGTTTGCACCACTTTCTGTGAGGTCCAATGCAATCATTTTCTTTTGAATTGCATTGTTATTCAACTTTGATGGGAAGATTGTTTATTGTTCATTGTTCACCAAAATACTATTGTGATTTGAAAGTCTCATAATTCATGAAATTAGAAAAAAAATGGGGTGATATGATGTGCTGTAATTCTGGTAATTTCATTACTGAGAATTAATGAATCATACAAAAATTGTACTGCACAGCTAAGAGCATTTTGACTGTGTGCTTTCCTAATCATGTCGGACGGAACCTAGCATGTCGGATGGAATTTCATCAATTTTCCTATGGTAACAAAGTTATAAATAGATGTCAGATCTTTTTAACTATGAACAACATTAGTACCCATGATGACCTTTCTACAAAAGGCAAAGAATTAATGATTTTGGCAAATTGCCAAAAAAGTAACATTTTCATTCTGTCCGACATGATTGGTTCCGTCCGACATGATGTGTTTTTGAATAGGTCCTGTTACCATGACAACAATCCTTGAATAAAGATTTTTTGAGAATTTAACATTTGATTGTTCTTTTGTTTATCTGACTGTCACTTAAACTTTCGATAGAATAATAACTTGAATAAAAAAAGTCAGGGGTCCTCATTTCTATCGATTCCGTCCGACATGGTCAGTTTTTGCTCTTCTAGACAAATTTTGAAAAGATACTTGGGAAGTTACTTATAATGATGAAAGTCATGTAAGCTCTCCATGTCCCTGTACAGAAATCTAAAGAAAACTACCTCTGTAACAAAAATGACAGCTTCTTTTGCTATCAAATTCCGTCCGACAATTCTGAAACAGGCCCCACTACACTGCACTGGTACATCATCATCTAACACATGTGGGACTGAGCAGTTATTGACACTGGCCCTATACGATCAAGACAATATCGCAAACTTCTATTAAGGGTGCCTCTTGTTGTTGAAAAAGGGTGCATTTTGTGTTAATTTTCAATATTTTGTCACAAAATAAAAAGGAAAAGTCTGGGTTTTATTTTTTTTTTAATGTAGTATGAGTTTCTTAGCTTGGAGGGCATCAAGGCCACTCAGAAAATTTTGTGGCTGTAAACCTTCTGATTTTGAGAAGGGCATCACGGCCAGTGGGTGGGGCATACCGGCAAATTGCTGATGACCGGTGGGTATTTTGAGCCCTGAGGTTATGAAAGTACAATTACATTATGAACAATTATAATTTCTATTTGCAAAAGAATGATTCCTACAAAGTTTGGTCAAAATCCATCTGCTTCTCATTGAAAAAATTAACTACTATCTATTTCTGCCCAATGGGCACTTTGGGGTGGTGCTGCCCCAACAAACACATTTCTCAGTACGCACTTACCCGATTTGATAATTCCTTCTGGTTAGGAATGATTCTAACCAAATTTGGTTAAAATCTAACTATCCATTACTCATATAGCCAGGAAATTGTTCATATTTATTATCCAAGGGGCACTTTGGTGTTTCACCCTTAGCCCCCCCCCCCCCCTTTACTCAGGGAGGAACAAATTTGTATCTTCTAGACCAAGTTTAAAAATTCTCACTTCTCAACTTGTGCCTATTTTCCATCGTAAGCTCACCCAATTGCATACAATGTACATGTAAGCACCTTAAGGGGTCACCCCCTCCCTGCCCCTGCCCCTGACTCCAACATCGGTTTGGGTGGTTACACTTTCAAAAATATATAATTTAGTCCATAAGGAAGTTTTGTGCCAAAATGGTGCCTTTATCCACCTTGTATGATACGGCTGCTAAGCTAAGCCCCTATAGCCCGTACCTGGTTATGTTGATTTTTGCCCGGATTAAGATGGCAGACGGCGGCACGGCCTGATCAATTCATCACAGCAATCTGGGGAGTACGCACTCTAGTGTCAATATATAGGATCTCTATGTCCCAGAATAACAGTGCGAGACACGAGATGTTAAGAAGTTTGGCACATTTACAAATCGACCTGATTTGTGGCTGTATGATACGTGACTTCCTGGTTCAACATATTTTGCAAGTTCCCTTGGATAACCCGGCATCACCGCGCATTTTCTTGCTCAGTAGAAACGCATCGGGTAGTAGTCAAATACGAAGTGATGCAGGTGACAAAATGCCAGGTCATTCAAGGTGTCCAGCAGAAACACGTTCATTGATAATAAGTTTTATGAAACGGGGCCTTGGTCCTGGAGTGCCCCAAACTCTTAGTATGAAAAGGGTACAGGGTTGGCGATTTTTTGATGTAAATCAGATTTTTTTTACTTTTTTGATTTTTTTGGATGTTCATTCGAAAAAAAGTTAAATTACCAAAAGACCTCACCCTACAATGACATCAATTTTAATGTTATCATACACTTCACTCCTAACATTTTTCTTAATCATATGATTTGTAATTAAATCTAGTCACAAATGGGCAAATAAAAATCAGTTTGAGGAATCATGTATATGAACTTAATTCTATCTATACAAACATGTACAAATGTAGGGCTATGAAGGAAACTTCCTTGGGAATTCCCAGTGAGTAGAAAATATTCCCCTCAGAGAATTTCCACTCAGTATTAAAAAAAATCCGAGAGGAAAATCTCCTGACACTCCTCAGTGAAAATTGTATCTGAATGTGCACTCAACAGCTTTGTGACAGTTTTACAAATTGGTATTAAAGCTCATTCATTGCTACAGACAGAGATGCAAAACTGTCAGTGTTGGAGACCAATATAAGAGATAGCTTAGTCAGAGGGTGACTACACTACATTATGTTACTGTGATTTTTATATTAATCTACAATTTTTATTCACATGTTCTCTCAAAATCTGCTTGATACATGAAGTAGGAAAAAAAAAAACACGCCGAGACTTTTGACCATATACAACTGTACTTTTGACTTAAAGGATAAAACCAGCAAAACTGCTAATATTACAACATTATGTATTACAAAAAGAAGTATTGTATTTTAAATCAGACACAACTTACAACTGTAATTGATTGTAACTTACATGTAAGTACCTACATATTAAGATTTGAATGCAGTTTTAAAAGTTTATTTTAAATTTTGCAAATTGTTTTTATAGATCCTCTTTCCATTGCTACATGCAGATACAAAAACTTCCATAGAACTGAACATAAAATGAGCTAGTGACTTGGTTTTTTTATATGAGAAAGTTTTTTTCAAAATTGTGACTGTACTACATTATGTTAATTGTATGATAAATGTAACAAGAAGAAATAAGCATGTGGAATCTGTTGATTACATGTAGATGATTATTTTTAATTTCACATGAGAAGTATAACTGTGAAGGATCAAAACTGGGAAACTGCCAATAAACCTTTTGTCACTGACTTTTATATATTATATTTTTTAAACTAATGCTCTCTGAAAAATCTTGGACTGTATGATAAATGATAAGAAATAAATGAGAAACTTGTTTCACTATTAATAGCTGACAAAGAATGTAAAATTTCAGAAGAAAAACTTGACATTCACAAAAAAATGGAGGAACTGTTGACAACACAAATCTCTAATTTTTAAGGGATCAGCTGATTTTATTGAATTGATTTTAATTTGTTTTAAGTAGATAGGAAGGATTTGTTGATTTTTGTTGATATAAAGTTAATTCAAAGTTTTTCAATTGATATAAAGTTAATTCAAAGTTTTTCAGTTGATTTGAAGAATTAAAACTGCCTTGAACAATTTGTCAATAATTTCTACACGTTTCAATGGAAGTAATTTAAATCAATGATTTTTTCAAAAAAATCACGGTGATTTAAATCGCAATTTAAATCGTGATTTAAATCAATGTGATTTAAATCCGCCAACCCTGAAAGAGTATAAGATGACTTACTGATATCTTGTGTCTTGCAGCCAGAAAACGGTAGATTTGAGTTGGTTCTGAAAAGAGAAAAATTGACACACTGGGTAATATTGCAAATTGCAGATTACATACACTTCTACTACAAAGAGCATACATATGTAGGTCATAAATCATACATTGTCAGTTTCTCATAATATCACATACATTCAACATTTTCAAGATGAAGTGAGAGTCAAAGAATGTATAAATAGGCTCAAGGGTTCGCCCACCATGTGCATACACTTTCTACTTAACATCAAAAAGATAAGTGCATGTACCTGCACATTACTGAAATTGTACAGTTTGCGTGCTATTTGTGATAAATTCTACAGTAAGTGCATCATGTCTGTACAGGTGTGTATATTTGCAAAGATATTCTCCCAACATCATACCAACATGTTCATTGACCACATAATGCTAATAACACAAGGAAGTCACAGTAATGAAGTATACATGATGAGCATTGCAGACATCAGATCTCTATTTTCCTATCAGACAATTTTCAGTTTAAATCCAGTACTTCACAATCTCCTCCTTGACCACTAATATTCATGTAAAAACTCTATCAAAAACTCTCTCTCCTCAGCTACTAACTCTCATCTTTTACCTTTTTCCCAATTCTCTCTCCTTATCATCTGTGTAGGCATATGGATTCAATTTAAGTCTTTGAACATGTGTATTTTCATTTTGTTCATGATTATGCAACTTTTGTGTTTTTTATTGTCCTGTAATTGTAGTATATATTCATCATATTTATCTTATAAATTGATCCTTTCAGCTTGTGCTGCTGATCAATTTTATCAATAAATACATAAATATCCTCAGCAAAAAAAAAAGAAGATGCATGAAAATATTTCACTTCCAAATCACATAAAGCATCCTGAAGACATCCTGAAAAAAAGTTAACTAAAAGAAAAACTCTGCCAGATCAGAAATACCTGTATATTACTCTTTAATAATGGGAAATGTATTGGGATATATTCAGAGTACAAAAATGAAAAAAATGGTTCTATTTAAATGACACTGTGTCAGCCACGTTTCAAGTTGATCCATCAAACGGTTCTTAAGTTATTGCTCTAAAAAATTACACCTGGCTTCCATGATTTGCACAAACAAGGAAAGTAATTTCTCACTCAGAAGGCCTATATTACTCCATAGTCCATATTCTATTATTTCCATTCGAACTAAAAATGTTACCTCGTGAAACTGTGAAAGTAAAGTACAGTCTCAATTTCATCGTGATCGCGCTCACTGCGCACTCGCCACTATCATGTGATCGATGAATTTGTGGGGATTGACAAGTTTTACTTTACATTCTTATCGGATCTCAACTGACTATTGGATGGCAAGAGCCGGGCACTTCCAGTGGTAAGTTGCTGCTGGAGTAGCTGGAATCCCACGTGACTTTCTTTCTTTTACGACTTCGTCTTCACTTATGTTTTTAATGTCATAGATTTAATTTTCAGCTAGTTTGAATGATGGAATTTTTTGAATGATTTTTTTCCCTTTTTGGAACCCCGATTTGAGTCCCACGTATTAAACTTCATCTTGATTTAATGACTCTGATTATGTCGACATTATCCAATCACTGTGAACATGTCATTTTCCGTCAGAAAAGTGTTTGTCAACAAACATGTGGACAGAAGGCTTGTCGACGACAGCACTAATCCGAACATAACCCAATTTGGGCCACCTGCCGTAACTCCATGATTTGCAATTCCAGACCCCTTAAAGGTTCCTTGAACTACTTTTCTAACAACTCCAATTAACACCTCTCTCTCTCTTTCCTTCTTTGTATCTTCTTTTACATATTACTTTCTATAGCAAACTCTTAAGAATGAAATCCCCTTGACATGACTAAAGCTTCCCTAGGCTACTTTGCTCAGAGCTCCTAACCCCCCCCCCCATTCTTCCTCTTTCTCTTCTTCTTTTCTTCTTCTCCCCCTTATCTCCCCCCCCCCCTCTCTCTCTCTCTCTCTCATACCATCTTTTTCTTCTTCTGTTACACATTACTTTCCATGACAAACCACTCAGAATGAAATCCTCCTGACATGGTCGAGTGTGAATCACTTAGCGTGAGTCATGCTCATGCAGCTAGTTTCTATCTTATACATAATACTAATAAGCTCTTGAATTTTACTCATGAAGCCATACTCCTGAGTACAGAAATTATAATAAGTAATACAAATACACTGCACAAGTGACATGCTGCACTGTAGACAGTGGCCTCACTATCATTGTAAGTACATGTATATCTACATGCATGTGTTAATCCATATATATCGATCTACATGTACATGTAGATGCTTGCAAGTTTTCTACCTCCCACATTTGGGCAATTCCATGGTAACAGAATTACAAATTAGAGATATTTTGTATTCTGCCCCTCTTCCCACCATTTAATATTCTGCGAATATGCCCATTCTTTCACCTGAACTCTTACATTCAAAAATTTTCTACTAACATTCATGATATTGTGGTATATGTACCTCAGTAACAGAATTACCAGAAAATGGTGCCACTTTCAAATACAAAAATGTCATGTAAAATCAAACATGCATTATACCAATACTGACTTAGTGGAATTTTTTTTTTAAAGCTTCTTTTAAAGCCACAGTGAACTGGCGCTTACATAGCTCCAAAATGACATATTTAAACAGCGCCAACTTGCAGCTACCTACAACCAGAGACTGTCTTAGAAACATTATGCCCTTCTTGGCTCCTTGTGAACTACCTTAGTCTGAATACATATACATTTTGACAGATGTGTCTCAAAAATAAAGCTCGCGTTGATCAGAATGGTGCATGCCGGGAGAAAAAAACGGTACAGAATCAGTAGCTCAGGACTGAGATGGGCAGATGGCTTTTTTTTTTAAATCTCATACAAGGGTACCTGTTTGCTCTGGCTTTCATTTAAAGATTTTGCTATTCAGGACTATGAAAGTGATTGCTTTTACTATAAATCTGAAGAAAAAAATGATTGTGCTTCCCATGTGAAATTGCCCATTTTCAATATCTTATGATCAACTATTAATTTCAAATTCTTGTCAAAAATTTATGAATTTATTTGACAAAAAAAAAAAAAATGAACAAAAATTTAACTACATGTAAATTTTAAGCAGGAGCAAAATAAATATACTGTAGTGTTAGGCATATTGTGAAAGAAAATATGGGAGTACACACTACACATACACCTATAAGCACTTTTTATTTACCCCCCCCCCCCCCCCCAAAAAAAAAAAAAAAAAAAAATGTATGAAAATTCAAAGTTTACTATACAGGTATGTGGATGGCAGTCTTGAATCAGCTTTGAGAGTCAGGAAGATGTTCAAGACTGCCATCCACATACCTGTATAGGTATGTGGATGGCAGTCTTGAATCAGCTTTGAGAGTCAGGAAGATGTTCAAGACTGCCATCCACATACCTGTATAGGTATGTGGATGGCAGTCTTGAATCAGCTTTGATACTCAGGAAGATGTTCAAAAGTACATGTAGCTGCCAAGTGGCTACTTTTCTGCACCTTCTTGTTTCATTGTTGAATTTGATATGCATTTGCACTGAATTCATTTCATTCACAGAGCTGACAAACTATCTAGATAAGAAGCGGAGGGAACGTTGGGAAGAGACAGTCCAAGGTATCAATTTCACCCATTCCAGCAGGATGGCTTGGATGACCCTTACTCGCCTCACTGGCCGCAGCTCCCATCCGAAGCACTGCCCTGTTACAGCAAACTCCATTGCCCAGCAGCTGCTTGCCAATGGAAACTTCAAGAATGCAGACAAAGGCCATGCCCGGATGGTCAAACAGGAAATTTCCAGACTTTGGAATGCCCCAGGTGTAGATGGTTTCCTCTCCAAACCCTTCACATCTGCTGAGTTTGCACTGGGTGTCTCCCAACTGAAATGTGGGAAAGCTCAGGGCCCAGACAACATCCCCCCAGAATTTCTAAAGCACTGCAGTCCCAAGAGCATGGAATGGCTCCGTGAACTTTACTCAACCTGCCTCACTGGGCTGCATATCCCGAAGATCTGGAGGAAATCTACTGTTGATGCCCTTCTGAAACCCAACAAGCCTGCTGATAATCCTAAGAGCTACAGGCCAATTTCACTCCTATGCGTGCCATTCAAGCTTCTCGAAAGGCTCCTCTTGGCCCGACTCAACCCAGTGGTTGATCCCCAACTCCCAGATGAGCAAGCCAGCTTCCATCATGGTCGATGTACTATCCATCAGATTGTCAAGCTATCTAATGATATAGAAGAGAGCTTTGAAAAAGGCAACAAGGCAGGTGCTGGTCTAGTGGACCTCATTGCGGCTTATGACACAGTGTGGCATCATGGCTTGGTGCTAAAGCTTCTCCGTACCATCTCTGACCGTCACCTAGTGCGGTTTCTTGCAACAATCCTTGCGAACCACAGTTTCATAACCAAGACTAGGGATGGACAAACTAGCCAACTGCGTCGCCTACGGAATGGGGTGCCTCAGGGTTCAGTTCTCTCTCCCTTGCTCTTCAATATCTACATAAGTGACATACCTTGCACAGCTTCACGACAGTATGGCTATGCTGTATACAGATAGGAACTAGAGCACAGTAGAGAATGTGCTTATTGCTGACATGGAGCTCATCGCAGATTACCTCAAGATGTGGAGGCTGAAGCTGAGCATTGCCAAAACTACTGTAACTGCCTTTCATCTCAACTCCAAGGAAGCAAATCGACAGCTGTCTGTTCTGCATAATGGGACACCCTTACCAAACAACCCTCACCCAACATACCTTGGAGTGAAACTTGACAGACAGCTGACCTATAAACAGCACCTCGCAGCTCTACGTGCGAAAGTCTCAGCACGGAACAACTTGTTGCGTCGCTTAGCTGGTACATCATGGGGTGCATCAACATCCACCCTTCGCACAGGAGCACTTATTTTGGTTTTCAGCACTGCTGAATATGCTGCACAAGCATGGTGCAGGAGTATCCACACCAGAAAGCTGGACTGTGCACTTAATGACACCATGCGACTCATCACTGGATGTCTCCGCCCTACACCCACAGATCTCCTCCCAGTCCTTGCAGGAATTGCACCACCACGGCTACGCCGAAGGAGTCTGACAGACAAGCTGACAAACAAATCCCTTGCTGATGATGATCATCCCCTACACAAAATAACGACAGAATCCCATGATCTAGGTCGCCAATACCTTCGATCGCGTCGACCTTTCTCCAGACATGCAGCCACCCTCAGCAGATCAGACTTCAACCTAATCCTAGAGTGGAAAAAGAGCCCACGGCAGTTCACTGTTCCTCTTGGCGTCAAAGCTCCGGCTGGCTCTCAGCTATCTCGGAGGAATTGGATTACACTCAATTGGCTGCGAACTGGGGTTGGAAGATTCAACGCTAATATGTACCGTTGGGGACTTCAACAATCACCGGCATGCATCTGTGGTGCAGATGAGCAGACGGCAGATCATGTCATCTACAACTGCCCTGTTCTCCAACCCCCTGATGGGATGACTAATCTGTCATGCCCAAAGGATGCACAAGTCAACTGGCTTACCCAGCTTCAAGAAAGAGCTTGATTTATATATACATGTATATATGTGTGTTTTTTTTTCCTTTTTAGATTTGTATCTTTTTTAGAGGGCAAGACCCATTCATTCATCATGCATGTGGTGGAGGTGACATACATGGCTAGGGTAAATGTAGGTGTATCACCTGGTTTACTAGAGCACTTGTGATTTATGAGCTGGCTGGACATGATCCTTAAACTGTCAGAGAACAGTGCAGTAACACCTGGTGCTGTTTAGATCTAAGTTAGTTGCTATTACCTCATACGAAAGAAGAAGATTCACAGAAGACATGCAATTTTGCCTACTGTAACACAATTTAGGTTGCCATCTAAATTTTTCATGTTTTCAAGATGTAGAAAGGCAGTGAGAAAAAGCTCAGCAGCAGTTGTGCATAATACTTTATTAACATTCAGAACCTTGGACGTGGTAAGCTTTATGTATTTGAATAAAGAATCATTATTCTGTGGCTAACTTTGCATGATTTTCCTTGATGATAGGAACATTAGAATCAGGCCAGAATTCTGGACAAAACCATCACTTTACTTCTTTTTCTGCTTTACCAAGTTAAAGCCGGTCTCTAGTTCTGGTAGCAAAAGCATTGGTATTAAACTGATCAAGTATAGTCTCATATTGTCCGTCTTGCATACAAAGATATGTGTGTGAGATTTCATGATATTCCTTCTATGAATTTCGGCAAATTTTAGTGTCAATGTCGAGAAGAACATAATAAAACGGTCAAACTCAGCGGTAGGCCCTGACGCCTCCACGCGAATGAGCTCGGCCTCAAACACACACAGTGATTCGTTGTGTATATATGGGCAAATGGAATTCCCATTGTTTTTACGTGTGTGCAGGCACTGTGTGATGCTGCGTTGACAGTGTTTTGGGGACCGAAAGTTTTGACATTTTGATTGTAAAATACACCCACACAAATGAGTTTTTATTCAGTATCCTATCCATCATAAAGTGTACAGTATATGATAGTCTTTCATCTCATTTAGCAATGAATTGAAATAGTGAAAGATATTTTTCTGAGATTTACCATAACTAGAGACCAGCTTTAAAGAAAAAAAAAAAGAAGAAAAGTGCCAAAAAAGCTTTCCTCTGAACAAAAGATATTTCAGGATGATATAAAAATTGAAAATTGTGAAGGTTCATTTTCATTTTCATTTTCTTAATAGGTTGAGAGGGATACAACATTGTACTATTTCCTTGCTCTGTTCAGTGTATTGTCTATTTCACTCATTTCATTCTCAGCTAAAGTATACAATACTGTATTTTTGTGTCCCTTGAAGATATTTCTTTTAAAAATATGAAAGTGATAACCTGACTTGCATTTCAAGATATATTTCTGACCATTGATCTTGAGTAATAAATTTTTTTGGGGGGGGGGGGGCTGAACAGCATCCTCCTCATATAAAATCTGAGAGTGAAAAAAATTAAAAAGTGGTTTGTACAAAAACCAATGGGAGAAAATCTGTCCCTGCCTTGAAGACTAAAATGAAATACAAAAGACTGTATTTTCATAGCAACTCCTGATATCCTCTTGAAAGAAGGTCTGAGGGTCCAGGCACATATCCATTCAATCACTTTTGGTTCATTAACATCAAACTACAATGCAGTAGTCCAGGGACATGGTGCAATGTTTACATACATGTACAATAGACATCAGAAACAGGAATATTGATAGAGAATTCAATTTTTAAGACTTGAGAAACAAGTAGTACTGTACATTGACCAATGACATACTGAAACTTATAATAAAGTAATTTTTAAAAACACAGATTAGTGGTTTAGGCTTTCCAAAATATGATTTTCATAACAGAATTTCCAAAATATAATTTTCATAATGAAAGTAATAAAAAAAAAACAGCTTAGTGGTTTGGGTTTTCCAAATTTTAATATTCACAGGTATTGACAAGAATTCCGATAGATCTATGAATTTCATCAAACTGATACTGGCAATTCCATGATTAGCAATGTAACATTTTGAAGAGAATTTCTGGTCTTTTGACCTTAGAATTAAAAGAAAACTTGTCCTTATAACCTCTTTATTTCAAAACAAAAGGCAAAACGTGTACATCCTGCAAAGAGCTGCATATCATCTTTTATATCATGACTTTACATTGAAGAACAATGCCACAAGAAAGGAAGGAATGATGACAATTCCACTGCTATGGTATTACAATGTTTTTTTTTCTCTTTTTTTTTTTTTTTTTTTATAATTGCAACAGGAACATAAAAAAATAAGTGAGATAAAAATAATACATCAATAATTTTCAATTTGCACTCATCATCACAAAGCAATTAACACAGTAACATGGCCTACAGCAGTTGCATCAACTCTCAATTCCAATTTATCAAAGAAAGGCCCATAAGAAAATATTTAAAGGAGTTTGAAGACAACATAATTCCTGCAATCCTTTGGGCCACATAAAAATAAATCTTGTCCCTTCCTCCTTCCCCTTTTTGGACCATCTCAAAATGTGTTTATTTTCAATTTTTGCTATAAAATGGAATAAATATTAATCTGCGTACATCTGGACAATGAAGTGACAGAATCAAATATAACAGGCATTTTCACATTGTTTTTAGCCTCTCAAGTGCTTATACAGTGCGTCCCAGAAAAAACGAAACAGAGATGTACTGATGTTTATTCATACCTTAATCATAATTATGATTAATAACTACATATCTGTAAAGCTTAGACCCTCTTCTTTCATCAGACACCACTCATATGATACATACTTTATGCATGAGTGAATGAGAACAATATGAAGCAGGGCTAAAAAAAAAGTCCTTCACACAACGATGCATGTACCTCAAATTCAAAGAGACAGACATGAATATATTTCTGTTATTGTGGTATGAAAACAATACTTCTCAACAGTTCATTTTCTGCTCTTAGTATGACTCCTCAATGGATAAATATTAGCCAGGAATGACTAAGACCTGTTCGTGTAAAGTGATGCTTGCATTTCCATGATTTATTAAATGAATCGGTTTGCACTCACTGCCTGTTCTACAAGTGAACAAAGAAGACAAAAGACTTCATACAGTTGATCATCAACAAAATGGAGTGGTGAGTAAAAAAAAAAATCATCAAAATCAGGGTTCTCACTAGAAAAAAATCCACACACGGTTCCCACTCTGCGCAAAGCGTGAAAGTTTCGGAAGTTTTACGGAATAACACCTAAAGTTAGGTGTGATGGCAGTATATGCTATAGTAAAAGGATGAAAAATACTTCTTGTAATGCAGGAGTTGTCTACTAATGGCATAAAAGTAAAAATAATTTGCCAAAAAGCAAAACAATCTGTGACATTTATCATTATTGTTAGGAATATATACTCCAATATTTTTTACCCTTGTTGCCACGCACGGTGCAGCAATTTCACACATGGTTCTTCCTTGTCTGAAACCCTTTACGCATGGTACTGGAACCATGGGTGTTATGTACTGGCGAGAACCATGATCAAAATGATAAAAAGCTGATTAATAATGAATTAGGTTTTCAATAATTTACTTTACCATGTAGTTAACAGTTCAACGAGTGTTTCATAATGGGGATGTTCTGAGAGCCTTCAGCAAGTTGCTGAGGTTGCTGTGTCGCCTGTGTGTAAGGGTGTCATGTCTGGTTGAATTTATGAATAGCTTTTATGGAAACAAGACAAGAAATTAATTTTGTTTTGAAAGTGTTGACAGCTATGCAGTGGTGTGTGACTAAATAAATTCATTAGACACACATACATGTAGCATAATAAGTGATTTAGTTTAAGATCCTGTCTCATACTACCATTTAACTACTCCGTCTGCCTCTGTTTAAATATTTCTGTCAGACGGTGGGCAGCATGTTTAATCATTTTTTGACCATGAACAGTAGATAGAAAAGCATTAATAAACATCAAACATACGTCTGAAAAATGTCTGCTTAAGTATGAGTAATGTCTTTATTCAGCCCAGCTTACGGAACATAGAATGTTTGAGTAACGTCTGCTTAAGTATGAGTAAGAAACAAAACAGCTGAAAAACTCTGAAATAAGTTCAACATTCAGTTTCTGCCTTATAAAAGGCCAAGCTCTGCCCACAACCTATTTTAAACCAGAACCTGCGCCTCCGACCCTGCTGCCTTCTGCGTCTTGCTCTCCTTCTTTGGTTCATATTTTCATGGAGACTCAGCCAGATAGCTTGCATATCAAGTTGTACCTGCAGAAGGGATCCACCTCATCAGGAACATCATCAGGAAGGTCATCAGGAATTGTCACCCACAGCACTTGGAAGCAGAGGAACAAATGAGTTGTAGGGGTATGCAGGGCCCAAGCTTCTTCAGCTGGATATGTCCATTTCTGCCTGTCTGGCCATTGCCAAGGCGTTTCTCGCACTTACAGTATCTCTAACTTTTATATGCATTTTGACTGTTATTCAGATGTTCCGTATGCATCCATTTTTAACTTTGCAAGGACTGTCATGGGCTGAGATCAGGCGCTCGAGTATTGGTTAACTGAATGTTTCTTGGACGTTATTCAGCCGTTTTCTCGCCGGTTTTACAGTTCCAAAGACGTACGATGAGTTCCGTCACTTCCGTGGCTGGAAGCAGATGAGCCGTCCGCCTGGACTGCCGCCTGCCCAACAGTCATAAAAGTCAAAAAACTGGTAAGCTTCCACCCAAGTAACAGTGAAAACAACAAAAAATCGCAAGAGTAACATATGAGAACTGCCAATTGTGATCGAAAGCTGGCCGTTTGGCGTTTCAAAGTTTAAACATGTCCAAAGTTTAAAACGGCTAGCACCATCTGTCGTCTTGATACGTCTATACACCAGCTGAAGAACAAATTTCTAAAGTCCCATAAACATACGCATGATTCGTTTCTCAGACGTAATCGTTACACGGCAGTATGGGACAGGGGCTTTAGTTATGTGTTTTCGCTGGATTACATTAACAATGGTTTTAAGTTTTTATTTGAATATTTCCTTTCAGGAAATGAGTAAAAATGATCAAAATAATACAACATGATCATATACATGCAATATAACATTAAGAAAACACATGAGGCCAACCAAAATGACACCCCTTTATTCACAAATATGTAGCATGTGGAAACTTCATGTGACATTACAAACCAGCCAGTGGAATAGTCTTATTTGAAAATTCTCTCTCAGGAAAGGAATAAAAATGATCAAAATATAGAACATGATCATATACGTGCTACATAACATTCGGATAACACGTGAGGCCAACCAAAATGACAAAGTACGTAAGGCCAAGCAAAATGACATTCCTTTATACTCAAGTTTGAAGCATGTTGAAACTTCACATTACATTGCAAATCTCTCAATGGAAAGAAAATGAAAGTTTTAATTCGAAAGTTCCACCCATGAAAAGAATAAAATAATCATCATTAGGGCCTATTCAGAAATACAAGAAATCTTCAAGTTATGCTACAAAATAAAGGTACTCGAATCACATATAACGTTCTCTTCTGTCTCATTAAACAAACTTCAAAAAAAAAGAGGAGGAAAAAAGGGTATGTCAAAACTTGAATCTATTTAGGGGGAGAGAAGAAATGCTACCACCCCCCACCCAAAAAAAAAAGAAAAATGTGCCAAGACTTGAACTTTCCCAACTAAAGAATCACTTTCGGACGTTGTTTTATCTATGTATCCACGCTACTGTTCTCTTCTCTATTAGTGGAAATAACGCTCATAAACCCAGAGGCCCCAACGTAAGCATTACTGACTGTGCATGCGCAAATGCATATTTGACACGCACATCATGAATTAAGGAAACTACATGTAAATTGAATTTCTGATTTTTGTTTATTTAGCCATTATTACATGTATACTTGATTACAAAATAAACCTAGAGAGAATTATGAATTAGACAAACTTACCAACTTCCGGTGTCCAAAGTGTCCTAGAATTGGAGAAATTTCCATGTAAACTTTGGCTAATCCTTCTACGCGATTTCGTCCTTGGAGCTCAATCAACTTAGGTTCAAACTTGGCCAGGTTCAGCGCGATCATCGTAATATTGTGCAATTATTAAAAAATCAAATTTCCCGCAAGCCGAATGTTGTCATAGTATCTACACAGCTTAGTCTACAACAACTAGACGCATGTTACATTTTGTTTTGCGCACTGCAAAACTTGATTTAAAAGTGCATCGTTCCCCCTAAATAAACTGTTTTAAACATTAAAGATTACAAAATTAAGATAATGAATTACATGTATGTTACATACCTGCTAATGCTTATTTCTTCCCTTACAGAACTTCCTGAGGCTGATGACGATGTTTTTGGCGATTTTCGCCATCGTCGATGTATCGTGTACAATATGGTGTAGATTGCAATTTGTACACAATTCTAGTGCGTCGTACGGCATGCAGTACAAGTACATGTCCATGCAATACGCTGTCACTGCACTAGCTTGCGGCTAGTTTCTCTTTCTTCTTTCTCCTTCCTCTCTCTCTCTCTCTCTTTCGTGAGTTTCGTATTGAAGTGATATATGACTGATTTAGAACTTCAGCAATAATTTTTAATGCAATATTTTCGCAAGAAGATGATGGTTATTTGCATAATAAGCAATGATTTCACTGAATATTTACAATGATAAAAAATTCGAATTTAGAAAGTCGTATTGACAATGGATTAAAAGAAACAAACAAAACAAATGAATGAAAAAATTATTGTGGCTTATGAGATAATGATTAAGAAAATGATGATAATAATGATTTCTACTTCTATCGTGCGTTCATTTTGAAACATGGAGTTTGAATAATTTCTACTACTATCGTAAGTTTGTTTTGAAACATTACGGAGTTTGAATAATTTGTTTCTATCATGCGTTCATTTTCTAGACATGACGGGGTTTGAATCATTTTTGCTTCAATCGTACGTTCATTTATATACATAATGGAGTTTGAATAATTTCTACTAATATCCTAAGTTTGTTCTGAAACATTACAGAGTTTAAATAATTTCCACTTCTATTGTGCGTTTATTTGTAAACATAATGGAGTTTGAATAATTTCTACTACTATCGTAAGTTTGAATAATTTCTATGACTATCGTAAGTTTGTTTTTTAACATTATAAAGTTTAAATAATTTGTTTCTATCATGTGTTCATTTTCTACACATGAATGGGTTTAAATAATTTTTGCTTCTATTGTACATTTGTTTATTAACATAATGGGGTTTGAATAATTTCTACTACTATCGTAAGTTTGTTTTTAAAGATGACGGAGGTTGAATAATTTCTGTTTCTATCGTGCGTTCATTTTTTAAACATAATGGAGTTTGAATAATATCTACTACTATTGTGATTTCGTTTTTAAACATTACGGAGTTTAAATTACTGTTTCTATCGTGCGTTCATTTTCTAGACATGACAGGTTTTAAATAATTTTGCTTCTATTGTACGTTCATTTTTTAGACATTACTGAGTTTGCATAATCAATTTTCTATCATGCATTCATTTTCTAAACAACATGAAAGAGTTTCAATAATTTCTACTTCTATTGTGTGTTCATTTTTAAACAGAACAGAGTTTGAATAATTTCTACTACTATCGTAAGTTTGTTCTTAAACATCACGGAGGAGAAAAGGTAAAAAAAAAAAAAAAAAAAAAAAAACTGTTGCTTGCATCGGTTCCGCATCGGCACACCCATCAAAATATCTACCGATTCCAATGTTTTGCTGATGTGGCCAAGAATCGGCACTCATCGATCTCCGATGCGGATATCGGTTAAGCCCTAATATTTACAAAGTATAGTAAATCAAGTCCCCCAGCCCTGGTTTTCCCAGAAAATGCACTTTGATGGAGCTTCCATTTAACGAGGGAGGTTTTAAACATGATTTAACCAAGTAAATCATGTTTCCATTCTTTTAATTTTCTTTGCTGCACTGTTCCTTAAATTTAAGCCCTCAAGGCCTCAACCCAAATTTTCATGCCAAGCGCAGTCCCTGGGGAGACCTCAGCCCTGACCTGGCCGCGCGCTGCTTACAATGCAATGTGCAAGGATATGGTTTCACGTGTAAACACGCTGGGTTTTTTCCATTATGTTTCATTCATGATTAATGTAATCTAATATCCATTGAGGCCAGACCTCATTTCTACCTGTTTAAGTCAATTTCTGATGTTTAGTGTAACAAATATGATTTGATATAAAGAAACTCTTTTTGAGACTTGGTACTGACTGGCCGCGTGCGAGTTACATGATCATGTGATCAAAAGCAAGGCAGATAATGACGTCATTTTTCTATATCTTTGCCCCGCCCTTGAAAATGCTTGAAGTTATTATTTTCATCAAATCATCAATGAAGCGTGTCTAAATTCATCTTCTAACTACTCATTGATGTAGAGTTCAGAAAATTCAGAAATACAAAAATTGTCCATTTTTCATATATGCTTTCAAGCCTGGAGAGGCGTGTACCTTCTATATCCCACCAATGATTCTCTATCAAACATTCTTTGGCTGAAGATAGTCACCCAATTTTTAGAATTGCCAATTTACCAACCCCTCATGAAATTCAGTGATCACCTTGAAGCGCCCCCTCAATCACTGACCTCTCCTCTCGAGCCATGTCATTTCATCAACACCACCAAAAGAACTTCAAGTAAAATCCAATGAAATTGGATGCATCTGCACCTGTGACGTCAGTATAAGGACAAAGTGTGTTTCGGGGAAGTATACCATACAATTTTTAAGATAGAATCTGTATTTTTATTATTTTCAGCTGAGGTGTCTTTTGTTCATTACTCGTTTGATGATGCGAGATCGCGTTCAGGGGCTAAGCGTAGAACGTTTGCTATACCAATATACAGGGAACGAAATACCCACCGGCCATCGGCAATTTGCCGGTATGCCCCATCCACTGGCTGTGATGCCCTTTTCAAAATCAGAAGGTTTACGGCCACAAAATTTTATGAGTGGCCTTGATGCCGTCCAATCTAAGAAACTCATACTACATTTTTAAAAAAATAATAAAACCCAGACTTTCCCTTTTTATTTTGTGACAAAATATTGAAAATTAACACAAATTGCACCCTTTTTTAACAACAGAGGCACCCTTAATAGAAGTCTACGATATCGTCTTGATCGTATAGGGCCAGTATCAGTAACTGCTCAGTCCCACATGTGTTAGATGATGATGTACCAGTGCAGTATAGTGTGTAAGTGCTAGTAGTGAATGACCTGGCGGTTCCTACCCTGACTTCTGATTTACAAGGTTATTTTTGGTCTTGAGTGCCGATATTTAATAAAATTTTGATATAGTGTGTGGATTTTATTTGTCAAAATGTCAGTCAAACTTATCTCAAGTAGTATCAGTGAAAGGACAAATTGTGTTTCGAGTGAGTATACATGTAACATAGTATTTTTAAGATAGAATTCATATTTTTATTATTTTCAACTGAGGTGTCTTTTGTTTCATTACTCGTTTGATGATGCGAGATTGCGTTCAGGGGCTAAGCATAGACCGTTTGCTGTGGCATTTAGCATCTTTACACAAATATTATTATTGATGAGACACCGCAGTTGTCATTTTGGTTGGCCTATTTAAGTGCTTTCCATATGATAGGCGTGATGTAGGCATGAGAAAGAGATTTTGGGGGATGAGCAAGAGTCCCCAATGCACGAGTCTCACGCCTAATCATGCACGAGACTAGACTTGACATGTCTGCCAATACTAATAGCAAATTGCAATATAGACTCTACTCTTTAGATCTAGACCTAGATCTACACCAAAAAAAAGACTTCTGTTTTTTTTTACTTTCAGAAATGACTTCACTTTTCAAAAAAATCCAGAATTAGTAAATGTATTTAGTTTTAGCATAGCATCAACTTTCCACAAATCAATGTGACTGTATGCACATGTCAGGCACATTTTGACAAGTTACTTAGACAAGTTAGAGACATTAATTACTCAGGTTCGTCTGTTCTGCTGTGCCGATTTTAACTTTTTTAACTAGCATGACTAGGTCACATCTAATTTGATCTTTTAGATCTATAAGACTATAAATCATCAAAAATTTCAAAAATCCAGAGTGAAAGTGCATGCAAAAATCATGTAACAGAGACCCGCGATTGACTACACACTGCCACTCTTCCTTTATCAACAGTCCAACACATAGCAAAGCGCGTTCTACCATTATTCGCCATTCATTTTCCATAACAAAGCCACTCGTGCACGATACTCCAGTCGCCACGCACCACTATGCAGGTGAACCTCCCGATAGCTCAATCCACCAACGACCAACGTACAAAAGTATACGAAATAAATCCAATAAACTTACTTTCGAACGCTTGTAAGAAGAGTTCATGATCTGCTTTTAGTTGCTCCAGCTTGGGCTTCCTTGGACTTGCCCGAGCATGTTTGTGGGGAGCCATAATTGGAGAATTCTAACCCGAATTCCAGCCGGGTGAGGGATCCTACTTGCATAGCAGCCAACAATCACACTTTGCCGCGGGATCCACGCGCGTTGCATGGTGGGACTTTTGTAAAGCTCAAAATTGAAAGGGAACGGCAAATAGATTTTTTTTTCTTTCAAACAAGGAAAAAAGTATGCACGTATGAGTTACAGAGGAAACGTGGCGGGCAAGGGTCTCAGTCCGTTTCAGCAGGAACGTAGCCACGGGGGGGGGGGGGGGGATATATATCATTGAAGATTGCAAATCTGTGGATTACAAATCAATAAAAATTGAAGTTGAATTTGAATTTGAATTTGAGGCCTCTACATCACCCGTGTAAACAAAAACGTAGAAAAAGGGTTGTTTTTCAGCCCCAGGCGGGAAAAAACGGGGATCCAGTTAAGGGTATCAAAATCAGGAAAATCTGGTAAAAGACTATGCATTTAGTAAATTATGATGCAATCCTTGCATAAAATCGGAGATGTAATACATTATTTCTCCGTTTAGGGTATCAAAACCACTCCTACTTCCGTCCTACTTTAATTCCGTTCAGGGTGCTTTTCAGAAAGTGATTTACGCGGATGATGTACAGGCCTCAATGAAACATATCTCTCCCCCCCCCCCCCCCCCGGTGTCCTCTATCATTCCAAAGTTTGTGTTGAGATTTTATTGTCATGAAGCAACAAAACACTCGAGAGGTACTTACATACCCTCATACCATTGAATTTATGTCAGAAAGTCCACCATTTTGCATCTTTGCCCTCTTAAGGCCTCCACACACCGGATCCGACATTCGACAAAACGACACGACATCCGACATCCGACACGATAAACCAATAAAAATTCGTGCACACCGCTCACGACAGGTGTGTGGAGGCCTTAAGGCGCTTGACTGGAGATGCGTGGATCGCGGTTCGATCCCCGGCACGGCACTTATGCCATTGAGCAAGGCGTTTTATCTACATTCCTCTTTTATCGTAATGGAAATGCTGTTTGCATTATTGATACCAACGTGTGCAAAATACCGGTTGTATCCTTACATGAAAGGAAATTGGTTTGCATCTTGTCCGTATATTTAATGTCTTACTATTCACATTTTAAGTATATTAACCAACGCTGGTTATATTAATTTTCTTATGAAAGGAGATTTGCTTGCATCCTGTCTTTCTATATCATATGTAATACTGTTTCTTATACTGCATGTTAGTAATAACTGCAAGGAGGCGAGAGGCAAGTTAACCTAAAATACAATGTAGAATTTTCAGGAGATAATGGCCCGTGATGTGGCCGATTGCCTATTGCTATCATAACCAGCGGTCCGGGCGGGGCGAGAGATGCGCACGCCCCCTCTATTTTTTGAAAATCACGCCTTGAAAATAATTATTATCAATATAGCTTTATGTAAGAAAATTGTCGTATGCCCCCCCCCTTCTGTTTTCAAATTTGCCGTTTGCGCCCCAGTATTTATAAAGGCTGGATCCACTGTTATTCACAATATGAGCAGATGAGAAAGGAAGATGCCGATAAAATGTACGTTACTAATTTAATGAAAATGGGCTAACATAGCACTAGAACCTGTTCTCAGTATAAAAGTTCACTTTCTCTCTCGCTCGCTAAGCTCGCTTATAAAAATGTAGAAACAGGTTATTTTCGAGCAGGAAGCACTCTCATTCCCTCAGCAACAACATGTGCGATTATCATAATATTTCGAGAACGAGGTGTCCAACTATCCTCGAATTTTTCCAAACTATGGCATATTGGCAGATAGGTGATCGAATATACTATTTAGAATATCTTTGAGACGTATCAAAGAGTGTATTTCCCTCGCTCGCTGCCCTCACTAGTATAATACTTAGATAAAGGATAGTCTGAGAAGGCAAACAAAATTAGGCATGCAAGCGAGTTGACCGGATATGGAATTTAGATCATTAATTTTATATAGGCCTGTAGTGTATTTGCTTGATAACGACTTATACTTCATCATCATAAGAGTGTGTTTTTCCTCGCTCGCTTTCCTCACTTGTGTAATATTCAGAAACAGGGTAGGTTGGGACGGTTAACAATTACGGAACCAGCAAGGAGCTAAAATAGAGTCGTATCTGGAAGGGATGTTGCCAAACATAATTTATATTCAAATATCTTATAGGCCTAGAGTGTATTTTAATGACAAAATTACATTTCTTTAATATAGCAAGAACTTGGAATTTTTTGGCTCGCTCGCTCGCTTCGCTCGCTCACACATTCACTATACACACAGAAACGGGAGACTACACACAAAATGGATGTTTGAGTTGAACGCCTACGTTGTTTCTTGTCATATTTCAATTATGGGACATTGATTTTAAGGAGTAATCCTTTGAAAGACACATTTTATTTTGATATTCTTCAAAATTGGCAAAAACAGAGAGTAGAATTTGAAAGAAGAGTGTTTTTCCTATATAGCTCCAAAAGTGGGGGTATATTGCCATCCCCTAACTTAAAACTGGAGTTGATGTATATATAGCCTCCATCCCCTCCATTCGTCCGTGGTTGATCACACTTGTTAGAAGCATTATAATATTAAATATTCAGTGGCTCCTTATTAGTTTGATATGACCCATTATGAAAAAAATGGGCACCTGAAGTACTCGAGGTTTGAGGCTTAGAATTGTTGCTTGATAGTTGGTATACCCAGACTAAAGTTACTTTAATCAGTTATGGAGAAAAATGCCTAGTGGTGCCCATTGAAACTAGATCGCATAACGGGCCTCGAGGGCTCAATCCAGTGGTGGCCCCAAATCCAGAACAATTCAGCATCAGAAACTACATCCAAATTTCATGCTTTTAGGAAAAAGTGCACAATAACATCATCAACCGGTCAGACTGTAAACATGCACGAGATTACACAATAATAGGGAGAGAGATTGATTTTTTGGCAAAAAATATTCCTTCGTTCCACTTAGAAAAGGCAGTTTTTGGGCACTAGAGATAAATAACGGGGCATTGGGAGAACCACTTATTCTGGAGATGGAATTATCCCCTCTCCAGCAACACATAGACCTCCAGCACGAAAATTTGAGTTGAAAACGTCCGTGGTCGATCAAGTATGTAATCTCATTGTTATCAAACAATGTATGCTAAATAAGGAGCACACACACGTACATGGATCTGGAAAAAGGGCCGGAAACGAAATCTATTCAAACAGTCTATCATTGGCCATTGAGGCATGTCTCCAACCGGCCATCACTATGAGCATGGCGGACAAAGAAAGCGGAAAAAGAAAGCGGACAAAAATAAACAACCTCTCATTCTACCCTTCACAATGGTTCTGGTAGTCAAAAGAACATCCCATCACAGTTATGTTTAATCATGTAGTTCCAGGTGAATATGCATGTGACACCAGTTCCACATATTTCAGACAATGGCAGTGAAGGGATGTTCTTTTGACTACCAGAACCATTGTGAAGGGTAGAATGACGGGTTGTTCATTTTGTCCGCTTTCTTTGTCCGTCATGTTCATAGTGCATCATCGCAACAAGCAATCACACTAACTATGGGCATGCCTGGAATTTTTCTCTTTCAGAAACTGCTCTATTTGCAGTCCAACGAAAATTTCGTCAAATTCTTTTTTGAATGCTGATCTGATGCTTCGTTCACTCACCACAATGTTGCACCAACGGGTTATGGCGATATCTCGAAAGCTGTCGTAAGAACTAGGCCGACGTTTCGCCTAAACACTTGCACTGCACTTGGGGGTGATCCCCACATGGAGGGAGATAGTGCTGCCCGTCTTCGTCTGGCTGCACGGTTCTATGTCGGTAAGTCTGATTACTAATACAAGGGAAGTTTACCCTGGCATTAAGTTTTCTTCCACAGTAACGAGAGAGAGAGAGAGAGAGAGAGAGAGAGAGAGAGAGAGAGAGAGAAAAGAAGGAGAGAGAGAGAATGGCGAATTCAGGAGAAAAAAAGGAAAGATAGACAAAGAGACAAACTGGATGATCAACAGATAATTTGAGCAGGGCCGTAGCTAGCGGGGGTGGGGAGTGTGGGTGTGACACCCCCCCTCCCCCCCCCCCCCCCCCCCTGCTCAGGATATCGTTGGTAAATCTGCGCTGCCGTCGGGAAAAATAAGAAAAGGGCAGAGAAAAAAATGAGAAGGGGAAAGAAAAAAGAAATAAAGGAGAAGAAGAAAAAGAGAATAGAGAAAAGAGAAAAGGAAAAGGAGAGAAAAAAGGGAAAAAAGAAAAGAAAATGAGAAGGAAGAAAAAGAAAAAGGAAAGAGAAAAATAGAGGGGAAAACGAAGAGAAAGAGAAAGCGGACAAAAATAAACAACCTCTCATTCTACCCTTCACAATGGTTCTGGTAGTCAAAAGAACATCCCATCACAGTGGTGGTAATGATGATGATAATGATGATGATGGTGGTGGTGGTGGAGACTACGAGGACGTCGACGACTTCGACAACTACGACAACGATGATATAAGGTAATGGGATGTTGAAGATGTTGGTTCCAGCACAGTATGTCAAGTGTGCGACGTCATATCTGAAATCTAAAGTATATGGCCAAAATGATAAATGTCTAACAAAATGCAGTGTTCAAAAATATGTTTAATTATGGTTCATCATCTGTTATTATGGCATGCCGAAAAGAGGAAACTAGCTTTGAACACGACGAAAGAAAGGGGGGAAATGCCAAATCAATCTCATTTTGGAATATAGTAGCTAGATTGGTCTATGTATTCCAGACTCCTACCCTAGTAGAGGTAGAAGGAACTCTGATCGCCTAACGAACATCAGCCTGGCTCTTGACTGAGTGATAATGAAGGGGTAAACTATACGCCAGAGGCCGCGGATTTAGGATTTTGTAAGGGGAGGGGGAAAAATTCCAAAAGATCTCTGACATGAAGAAAAAGGGGGCACATGTGGTATATCCTTTGAGTGCCCCACCCCCACACGCCAATGGGATACACCTTTTTCTTTTTTAAGCTACTTTAAATTCCCCCAAAGTAATGTCAGGACTGTAAGGTCAAGTAGGCCTTATAATCCTGATTTTGATTCATATTTTCTCGAAACGAGAAGGAGGGGGTTCTATTTGATGTTTGATATTTTTTCCTGCACATAAAAATCTTATTCGGTCAATTTTGAAACAAATTTGCCCATTTTCACTTATGTAAGCATTTAAGAGGCTCAAAACAATGTAAAAAATATTATTAACATGATTAATGATTTTTGTCACCTCATTGTCAATGTACTCAAGTTAAAATTCATTTCAGTTTAGATTTTTTCTAATGGAGCCGAGTGGAAGAAGGAAGGAAGGAATGAGAAACTAGAAATTACTTTTATCTGGCCTATTTTGTGCTTAGTGTGGTAATAGCTTCGTTCAGCTATGAACTTTATCGGCGTTTGAACCTGAATACGTTCTAATTTTAATCTCGTTGAATATTGGTTTTGAGATTGTTGACTTTGTCTAGGTGTACAACACAAAGACCAGGGGAAAAGACTCCTGTCGTGGGAACATTTACAGCTTAGACAAACAATGGCATATTCTCTTATCTCATGTTTGGCTTCTTCTTTGTAGATGAAGAAATTCATCATTAACATTAACAGAGCCACGTCGCTTTGTCCTTAGATTTATTGGCTTAATACACGTGGCATTCTGTTCCATGAAGAGAATTCCCACTTTCGGAGAAGTCGAATGTTGGTACTACATTGTTAAGAAGCCAAGCCAAGCCATCACGAGTGCGAGGGCACCAGTTTTAACCGAGATCGTACACGTCAGTTTATGTTCATTCCAAAGTTCTTAAGACTGCACGTTTAATACTGCAAATTTCATTCCATACAAATTAAACAATATGGAGTTCGGAAAGTTATTGATAGCGGGTTTCATGCTGATTTGCCTGATCTTCCCCGTGATCAGTGACGACGACGATATAGAAGTTGAAGTCGAGGATGTGGAAGAAGTTGAACCAGAGGAACCAGCCGTCGAGATGCCCCCTCCAGAGATCGAATGGGAGAACATGAAGGAGGTAGAGAAATGTAGGAAGAGACTGACAAACGATGATACAGCTGGCATTCACTTTGTTGGGAAACTCGCCTCTGATGGTTCAGTCTTTTATGACAGGTGAGAAATGAACACTTATTTCTACACCCTCCACTTTTAAAATACAATGACATACAAACTTATTTTTCGTATACTGTATAGCCGGAAAGATACACGTATAAATGCACTATAATTTATTTAAAGCCTCACTAAACAGATCGAAAGAATTATTAACACGCTTGTAATTTCCTGCTTATACTCTATACTCCAAACCTGCAGAAATCCTACATATGATATCTGATTAATTCTGCAGTATGTTTTAAGCTTTGGAACTATAATCCATAATATACTAGTACTTCCTGAAACAAAATTCATGTAAATACATCGATACTCCGTACGTGTACGCATGATTGTAATGCTCAGTGTCAATAGCTCTATATGCCTTGTTACAGTACAGGCCTTAGGTATAGTCGATCAAGGTTATAATTATAGCATGTTTGATAGGACAAAGATCATTTGATTGAAAGTTAATCTGTGTACCAGTCACATGACAATACAATTTGCGTACAGTTAGTACCCCGGGTTAGTACATGTGAAATACACCCCCCCCCAAAAAAAAAAAAAAAAAAAACAACAACAACAACAACAACAACAACAACAACAACAACAACATAAAGAAACAGCTTTCTGGAAGAATAACGGTTAAGGAGTTTGAAGAAATTAGAGGATAACATAAGACCACACAATAAAGATGTTTAAATCGAACAACCGTTAATTCAATTCCGTAAAAACCCTAATTCACGCTCGCGCATGCTTGTACTTCGACTATAGTCTCTTTCACTACATTCGCTTTTATTGAGAAAATCGTATCTGAAATCGCAGTAAACCTTTATAGAATATTTAAAGCCAATGCTTCGTTTATAAAGGGACTGCGGAAGCGGGGGGGGGGGGGGCTGGAGGAGCCCGCACCCCCCCCCCTTTCCGGATAAAAATGGAAAAAAAATGAATATAAAAATTGATATTTAGATTGCTCATGAGCTTGCAAAACCATAAAAACCCAACGGCTTCATGGAGCTCCGTCCCCTGGAACCCGCCTGTTTGGGCGTCATCCCGCCCCCTTCCGATATAAACGTTGCACAGCCCCTGGTAGGCCTACAGTGACATTAAATCCCGAAATTACAGAGGGAGACGTCTTCTGCTGATTGGCACGCTTTAATACATTACAATCCCTAATGGGATCATGTGAAGGAAAGGATTTTACAACCGACCTAGTGTCATTGGTATTAATGCCACTATTATGTTTAGAGATAGGGCAGAGCAGTAGCGTATTCGGACCTGTGATTCGGACTCTGCTGAAGGGGGATGCATCCAAGCCATTGGCCATCCTTCAAGAAATATACGTATCTAGAGGATTTTTTTTTTTCTCGTTAGGACTTTGTCGGGGGGGGGGGGGTAGCCCCTTACCCCTTCAAATGCGACTGGATAGTTTGAGCCATTTTGTAAATATCAAATCACACTGAATAGAATCCACAGATTTTAAGTAGCTTTAAAAAGCTATAAGTTAATTTGTAAGGGCGGAAAATAATAAAGCTCCGCAGGGGGATAAAGAGAGAGAGATAGAGAAAGATTTAGAATGAATGAAGGAAAGAAAAGAAAGAAAGAAAGAAAGAAAGAAAAAGAACGAAGAGAAAGAAAGAAAGAAGAGGGAAGGGGGAGGTGAATATAGAATTATTTCTCGACAAAGTAAGGAATGCCTATTTGTATTTTTACGAGAAGTGAATTTTACCTCAAGTTGCATTTTATTTCGATTTCCATATTTTTAGTCGTGAAGACAACGAGAAGGATGAATGGCAGACGTTTCCGATGGGCGTTGGCGAGTCCATCAAGGGACTCGAACTTGGTATCTTAGGCATGTGTAAGGATGAGATCAGGAAAGTAGTGGTCGAACCTGAGATGGTCAAAAACGGACGAAACATTTTTGATCCCAAAGGTAATCTACTGATCATTTGATTTGCATTGCCAAGGGAGAAAAAGAAGAAAGAGGGAAAGGAAGACAGGAAGGAAGAAAGGAAGGAAAATGGGGAACACTCTTAATCTTCCAAAGGATATTAAAATTTCAGTCTTATGAATTATTCTAGATTGTAAGTTTTTAGATCTTGTTCTCATGTATCACAAGATTATGATTATGAGAAAATCTACTTTGCATTTTTTCAGGAAACAATAGTACAGAGTGTTCTCTTATAATCATAATGATGATAATGATAATAATAATAATAATAATGATAATAATAATAATAATAATAATAATAATAATAATTAATAATAATAATAATAATAGTAATAATAATAATAGTAATAATAATAATAATAATAATAATAATAATAATAGTAATAATAATAATGATAATAGTTATAATAATAATAATAATAATAATAATAATAATAATAATAATAATAATAATAATAATAATAAAGATAATAATATTAATGATGATGATGATAATGATGATGATGATATATATAATAATTTTTATCATTCTAATTACTGAGCATTAATTTTCTTGCCTTCGGTACATTTTTTTAAAGATCAAGAAATCTATTAAACCTTCTTGTTTATATTTTTTTCTTATTGTTTCTTACCCTCAAATCTTTCGAATACGAACTATGTTAAACAATGCTATAGCATGCACATCCGGGGAAGAGGACAAACGAAAGAGAGCAAGCGACAAGGGGGGGGGGGGGGGTAATGAGAAGAGAGGAGAGAGAGGGGGGTGATGATGACAGGACTCCTTTGATAGACCCTACCCCTAATCAATAGCTTAATTGCAGTATATTTGCGAACTTTTTCCTTCATTTATTTGTGAATTTATAACTTATCAAATTATGATATGAAAATGAAGATTTGTATTTATACTCATTTATCCTTGTTTATATATATCCTTGTTTATATATATATATATATATATATATATATATATATATATATATATATATATATATATATATATATATATATATATATATATATATATATATATATATATATATATATATATATATATATATATATATACATATATATATATTGATTTTATGTCTCCATTTATTTGAATGAAGTTTTTATTTAAAAGAAAATTTGGAAGGGTATGTATATTTTGGGGGGAAATATAAGTTTGCCCTATTTTGAAGAATCTTTCACATTGTATATCATTTCTTTTGGGGACGGAGGAGAGAACGTGTTAAGGTGAGATTGTGTATATTGTTTTTATATAACTGTTTTCATTCTATTTTTTCCTTCTTTGCTCAGTGATTTGTAATTATATAACTAATTTATCAATTATGTTATGAAAAGTGGAATTATATAATGTACATTGATTTGTATCTAATTTATTATTTATTTATTTATTTATTTATTGGTATAGAATCAAATATTGACCAGCAACACAAGGCTGAAGGGGGGTCGATTTACAATCAATATAGAAATTGCATTACAATAAAATATCTCAAATAATTAACAAGAACATTATACATTAATACATAATTGCATTACATAATTAAATATCTCAAAATAATTAACAAAGAACATTATTCATTAATATACAAAATTACATTACACTTAAATATCTCAAAATAATTGATAACAAAGAACATTGTAAACAAAAAGTGCAGAACCCACAACATGAAAATACATGTAAACAAATGGAAATACAAGGACATTGTAGCTGAGGAGAAGGGTGAAAGAGGGGAAAAGGAGAGAGATAGAGAGATAGAAAAGGGGGTAGATGGTAGAATGGGACTGTGTATATGGAATTTACAAGTGAAGAGTATATACTCTTAATCAAAAAAGAAAAAGGGTTACACAATTGCCAAAATATGCATTGCAAATTCAAGGGAAGAGTAAAAACACAATCATATACCTAATGGTGTGAAAAAGTCATGGATGTATATACTGGACGCACATGGCAACAGAGAGAGGAAGGGAAGGGAGAGACAGAGTAGGTGAAGCACGACCAGAAAAGGAAAATGTAGATTGAAAGAAGGAGAAACAGTGTAAGAGAGAGAGAGAGAGAGAGAGGAGGAGAGAGAGAGAGAGAGAAATAGAGAAGAGGTATAAGGAAGCAACGATTGACTGATTTACAGAGGGAGCCATTATCATCGTACATCATATATCATAGGAATCAACGCATTGATGCAGGCAACCATAGTAGAATTGATTTGGATGCGAAAAGGGAGGGGTGTTACTTTAAGATTCTAGGTAGGTGGGGGAATGGTGGATTTGCGGTATCGCTCAGTATTGCATTTAATTATAGGGCAACCAGTCATGTTCCGCAGTTGTCTCGCATTTGAACCAGACTTGGAGTGGGAAGAAGAAGGTGTTTGTGGTGATCAGGGGAGCGTTTCATGAAAGGAATTGTCGGATGTTTTATCCGACAAAGTCTGTTTTATCCGACAGTTGCTATGGTAACGATGCTTCTCAGCCAATCAAAATCAAGGAAAGATGTCAGATCTGACAACATGTCAGCCGACAACTCTTGATGAAACGCTCCCCGAACTCTTGAGCTTCAGTCCAAAATTTAACATAAGGGAATCTCTTCTAGCAGACAGGGTAGTTAGTTTGGTTATGGCAAGGGCATCGGGATAAGCAACATCATATCCTACAATTATCTTGAGGCCCCGCTTTTGAACGAATTCCAGTTTATAAGTCTCATTGAGGGTAATTGAGCTGTGCCAAACAGGGGAACCATATTCGGGTATGGGTCTTATGTAGCTAGTGTAGACCCAGTCACCATATCTGCCAGGCTTGCCTCTGATTTTCTTAAGATACAAAGTGTGTACAGTCGTCTAGATGCTTTCGATACAATATCTGTGATATGTGAATTCCACATATTTTGTTTTAATGATTAATTTTGAATAAAATCTCTGATAAAAAATATGAAAAAACAAGAAGATTTACCGAGTTCCCCCTCTCATGTCAGTGCCTGTCAGTGACAACATGAATATCACCAATTTTTTGGGGGGTTATATGCTTTGCTTTTGTATCAATTTTGCTTTGTTTATTTTGATTTTCATTTTGCTATAGTTTTTCAGATGATATATATGGACAGAAGCTATACAAGTCTTTCAGGTTAAAATGATGACTTAATTTAGTTTTTTCTGTTTTCTTTCTCTGTTTTAGATGGCAATATCCCAAGTGGAGAGAACTAATATTGGAGCTTGAAAATGGCTTAATTCATCGTAGTGGAGCGGCAAAGTGACAAAATATACCGAATTGTGCACTTTGGGTTAATGGAACCAAACTTGGCACAAAATGTAGATATATGTAATATAAACAATTCAAGAGGAGGGACATCTCAAATTCTGCCATGGAAGCCGTGGGGGCCATCTTTGAAAATGGTCACATATCTAGGGGCACCTTTTCTTAATACACAGTCAAAATCTACTGTGAAAATTAATTTTAGGTAATATGACATTCAGTAATCCATATTCGTATGTTCAGAGCATAAAATATTTCTGAACAGAATTTAGGGCTCGATTTGATAAAAAGGGGCTGTAAAAAAAATCGAAAATAACCCCCTGTCTATATACATCTAAAAAACATCAGATTCGGCTTACAAGTAGATTGATACATTATTACAAGATTTAGATGTGGAGACATCTCAGATTTCTGCCCTTGGGGGCCGTGGGGGCCATTAAAAATTTCGCAATGGGGCCATGTTTCTATGAGCACAGCCCAAATGAAATGTGAAAAGTGAATTTTTAGGTGATATAGTTTCAGTCATCCACATTCTGATGCTTCAGGTTTTGATAAAGATAGCCCCCCAGTTTACTTCTGTCTTGGAATAAAAGTACCAAATTTAGCACACAGGTAGATTAAGACACTATCACAAGATTTGGAAGTGGAGACATCTCAGATTCTGCCTCTGAGGGCCGTGGGGCCATCTGTAAAAATGGTCACCACAGGGGCTTTTTTTCTATCATTATACGCAGTCGAAAATCTAATGGGAAAAGTGAAATTCAGGTAATATAACATCACTTATTTACAATCGAATGTTTCAGCATTGAATATTTTTAAGGGGTCCATTTGGATAAAGTTGGGGCTATTTAAAAATATTTAAAAGAGAAAGCACTCAGGTTACATCTATTTTGTAATTCAAAACACTAACTTTCTTACAAGGTAAAGTAAACATATCACAAGATTTATATAAGGAGACATCTCATTTTTTTCCCCGCTGAAGGCCGGGGTGGCCGGCCATCATAATAATTTTTGTATACATATGCGTTCTAAAATCATAGAAAATTGTGCATCAGTGTATA
>CM057155.1:27301873-27489945 GCA_029962745.1 Echinometra lucunter | reverse complement strand
GAAAGCACTCAGGTTACATCTATTTTGTAATTCAAAACAACTAACTTTCTTACAAGGTAAAGTAAACATATCACAAGATTTATATAAGGAGACATCTCATTTTTGCCCCGCTGAAGGCCGGGGTGGCCGGCCGGCCATCATAATAATTTTGTATACATATGCGTTCTAAAATCATAGAAAATTGTGCTCAGTGTATAATTGGAATGCAATTGATTTTTTTTAAATTAGTATTTTGGATTTGACCCATACTTGGAAAGAGGATATTCGCAGCCACTCTCTCTCTCTCTCTCTTTTCTTTTTGTTTTTCTTTTGGTAATGGGCCTTTTGCACTAATTTAGGGAAATAGTCTAAAGAAGTCTAAATTTGTTTCACTGTAATCAAAAGGGGTATCAAATGTTACAAAAATGTTACA
Source organism: Echinometra lucunter (assembly GCA_029962745.1). Taxonomy (NCBI): domain Eukaryota; kingdom Metazoa; phylum Echinodermata; class Echinoidea; order Camarodonta; family Echinometridae; genus Echinometra; species Echinometra lucunter. Next base: position 27,489,533 of record CM057155.1, on the reverse strand, counting down.
TTTTGCTAAGAAAACAGTTATTTCAAAATTCTCATTGAATTGTAAACTGGATGTCATAATATGAATTTGAAACTCATCTTTGTTTTTCTAATAAATGTTTATATGAAGGGGGCCCTTATTCAAGATGGGGTTCCTAAACAATAAGATAATTTGTAATATTTAAGTAATCGTGTTTTGCAAGTTGATTAACCCACAGATAACTTGCACATTTTAGGAATAAATGTTATGGCATTCATTTTGTAAACTGGCCACCATGACATTGGGGCCAAATTTCTATTATCTCTTACAGAATCCAGAATTCTCTGATGCATAATTTACATGCGTTGTCATTTGTGCTGATTCTGTTGTCTTAATTACAAAGTTGTATGTATCAAGAACCGTAATATACAGATTGGAACTCCCAGATTCAGGCCGCACCACAGTTCGAAATCTTGGTGTTATTTTTTACGAGAACATGTGCATGGATGCGCATGTGAAGAAGGTCGTGTCAATCAGTTATTATAACATTCATAATGTCCAACAGTATACGAAAAGTCCTTGACCATTAAGTCTGCTGCTATGATCATACATTCTTTTGTTTTATCTCGACTGGATATTGGCAATGTAACTTCTTTTCAATATTACTTCACGCAATCTCGACAAACTTCATAACATGCTCAGAATGCTGTTGCCCGCATTTTATCAGGGACATCTAAATATGACCATATTTCCTCCTGTTCTAAAAAAGCTACACTGGTTGCCAATCCGCAAGCGCACAGAATCTCAAAATCTTCTTTCCTACAATGGAAGGCTGTAAATGGATTGGCTCCCAGCTATCTGCAAGACCTTATTATGCCCCTATACCCAGCTCGTAGTCTTAGATTATCACAGCAGTATCTTCTTAAGATCCACAAGACGCGAGTAGCCTGTGGTGTAAGGGCTTTCTCAGTTGCAGCACCCTCTCTTTGGAACAATCTACCAATGGCTTTGAGAATCATATCATCTTTAGAAACCTTTAAATCCAAGTTGAAAACATATCTTTTTTTAACAATACCAGTACTAGACACTTTGACACTAAAAGTTCCAAACCCTCTAATCTTTTCTTTTCTTTTCTTGTACGCCTCGGAATAGAAGTTTCTAGATAGATGGCCGCCTTGCAAATGGTATTATTATATTATTATTATCATTAATTATTATTATTATTATATTATTATTATTATTATTATTATTATTATAATTATTATTGGCATTATTATGAGTATTATATTATTATTATTATTATCTTTATTATTATCATTATTATGTATTCTAGGACTATTTTAACATGTCTCTTTTATTCTTCTCTACTATCTTTATCTATATGGATACTATACTACCAATTTCATTGAGTAATTGGGATAACTGTTTTCTTAGTAAAATGTAACTGGTTTTGTGACATTTGATACCTCTTCGATTACAATGAATTAGACAAAAGGGCCCCCATTACCAAAAACAAAAAGAGAGAGAGAAGGAGAGTTGTGTGTGCCATGCGAATATCCCTCTTTCCATGTATGCATCAAATCCGAAACATTCATTAATAAAGAAACAATATGCTTTCCAAATTATACGTTGATGCACAATTCCAATGATCTTTAGAGCGCATATGCATACAAAAATTGTTATGATTTTTGGCCGGCCGCCCCGGCCTTAAGGGGCAAGAACCGGAGATGTCTCCACATTATAAATCGAGTGACATAGGTTACTTACCTGTGTTCGAAATTTTGGTGTTTGAATTACAAAATAGATGTAACCTGAGTGCTTTCTGCTTAAATATTTCTTAAATAGCCCCCATTTTATCAAAATGGACCCCTACTAAACTATGAGGAACTTAAAAAAAAAACATATTTTTCACTGCTGAAACATTCGATTGTACATAAGTGATGTTATATTACCTGAATTTCACTTTTCCATTAGATTTTTTTGACCTAGTTATGGAAAAAATGCCCCTGTGGTGACATTTTTATTAAAGATGACCCCCATGGCCCTCAAAGACGGAATTGAGATGTCTCTACATCTAAATCTGTGATAGTGTCTTAATCTACGTGTGCCATATTCAGTACTTTTCTTCCAAGACAGAAGTAAACTGGGGGTTATTTTCGATTTTTTTTAAATTAGCCCTTATTTATCAAATTGAGCCCCTAAAATTATATTATATTCAGCCCTGGAAGCATCAGAATATGGTTTAGTTGATTACTATATTACCTAAAATTCACTTGTCACATTTCATTTGGGCTGTGGTCATAGAAAAAAATGGCCCCAATCGCGAAATTTTTATATGGCCCCCACAGCCCCCAAGGGGCAAGAATCTGAGATGTTTCCACATCTAAATCTTGTAATAATGTATCATCTACTGTAAGTCGAATCTGATGTTTTTAGATTGTATCTAGACAGGGGGTTATTTTCGATTTTTTTTTCAGCCCCTTTTATCAAATCGAAGCCCCTTAATTCTGTTTTCAGAATATTTATGCTCTGAAACATACGAATATGGATTACTGAATGTCATATTACCTAAAATTAATTTTTCACAGTAGATTTTGGACTGTTGTATAAAGAAAAGGTGCCCCCTTTATATGTGACCATTTTCAAAGATGGCCCCCACGGCTTCCATAGGCCAGAATTTGAGATGTCCCCTCCTCTTGAATTTGTTTATATTACATATATCTACATTTTGTGCCAAGTTTGGTTCCATTAACCCAAAGTGCACAATTCGGGTATATTTTTGTCACTCTTTGCCGCTCCAACTACGATGAATAAGCCATTTTCAAGCTCCAAGATTAGTTTCTCTCCACTTGGGATATTGCTATCTAAAACAGAGAAAGAAAACAGAAAAAACTAAATTAAGTATTCAATTTAACCTGAAAGACTTGTCTAGCTTCTGTCCATATATTATCATCTGAAAAACTATAGCAAAATGAAAATCAAAATAAACAAAGCAAAATTGATACAAAAGCAAAGCATATAACCCCCCCCCCCCCCCAAAAAAAAAAAAAAATATTGGTGATATTCATGTTGTCACTGACAGGCACTGACATGAGAGGGGGGAACTCGGTAAATCTTCTTGTTTTTTCATATTTTTTATCAGAGATTTTATTCAAAATAAATCATTAAAACAAAATATGTGGAACTCACATATCACAGATATTGTATCGAAAGCATCTAGACGACTGTACACACTTTGTATCTTAAGAAAATCAGAGGCAAGCCTGGCAGATATGGTGACTGGGTCTACACTAGCTACATAAGACCAATACCCGAATATGGTTCCCCTGTTTGGCACAGCTCAATTACCCTCAATGAGACTAATATACTGGAATTCGTTCAAAAGCGGGGCCTCAAGATAATTGTAGGATATGATGTTGCTTATGCCGACGCCCTTGCCATAACCAAACTAACTACCCTGTCTGCTAGAAGGGATTCCCTTATGTAGTTGGTAGGTAGTTGGTTTTGTTTTGTTTTGATTGTTTGTTTGTTTTTTGATGTTTTTTTTTTGGGGGGGGGTGTATGGGGGTTGTAAGATCGCAGGTAGACAGAAGCTAGTGTTTGACGTTTAAAATGATTGCTTTGATAATAATTCAGTGGGTTTTTTTCGTTTTGTTTTTTCTTGTTAGTTTGGTATTTGTTTGTTTTTTTTAGATGGCAAGATCCCACGTGGACGGAAGCTAATTTTTGAGGTTGAAATGATGGAGTTGGGTCCAAACTACATCAAAGGATTACCAAACATGTTCAAGGTTTATGATACTAACAAGGACGAACTTCTCTCTCATGACGAGGTAAGATGATGATCTAAACATTAACCCAATAAACCTTAACATGAAGGATTGTCAGAATATCTTGGTCTAACTCTAGTTTAAACTTTTGATGGAATTATGATATGTTCTGATTGAGTTTCATTTTCCTTTTTTTTTCTTTCTTACATATTAAAGCGTAGATGCTAACATCAGTTCTGTAAAGAAATTTGGTAATGCAAATTTTTCAGTTATCATTATTCATACTGCAGTTAATTGAATGATAGCTCCGAGAAGGTCACTCCCGAAAAGGAATACACGTGATAAACGACCTACATGATTAATGTACTTAATCCAACACTCTAAAAATAAGAATGTTGAATCACCATTTAAAGGGTGGAGTGCTTACATTTTCAAAATATTAGATTAACACTTTGAACATGTTGGATTCAACACTATGCATGCTTCATTCCGGATGATGTTCGTTATTCCGAAGGTTTGTTATTCTGAAGGTTCGTTATTCCGAAGTTTCGTTACTCCAAAAATGCAATAAGGTTCGTTATTCCGAAGGTTCGTTAATCCGAAAATGAAGTAGGGTTCGTTATTCTGAAGGTTCGATAATCCGAAAATGAAATAAGCTTCGTTAGTCCGAAAATAACGAACGAACTTACGAATCTTATTTAATTTTCGGACTAATCGACCTTCGGAATAACGAACCTTATTTCGATTTCCGATTAAATAACCTTCGGAATAACGAACCTTCATTTTCGGACTAACGAACCGTCGGACTAACGAGCCTTCGAAACAACGAACCTTTTTTTCATTTTCGGACTTCGAACTAACAGACCTTCAGAATAACGAACCTTCGGAATAAACGAATCTTCGGAATAACGAACCTTCGGAATAATGAACTGCAACCCTTAATTCCAACCAGCCTGGAATAAACCTTTATAGTGTTGAATCAAGCATGTTCAAAGCGCTTATCTAACATACTGAAAATGTAGCCACTCCCACCCTTTTAAATGATGGTTCAACATTTTAGTTTTTAGAGTGAAGGGTACTCGTATTTGTCATAGGGTAATTTTCCAGGGGTCATTGTCCTAAGATGATTGTCCAGGGGTACTTAGTCGGGGATAGATATCCTAAGGGATATGTCCAGGGGTCATTATAGCCTAGAAGTGGGTCTCAAACACGGATAGCTCTCTAGATCCCAAGGGGCCAAGTCTTTGGACTCCGCCTTCTGTTAATCAAACTTTCATAGAATGATAATCCGCTAGGGTGAGTAAGTTGGAATAAAATTGTTTGCTTCCATTAATGAAATGATTTTGACATTGATTCTTCTCAATAGATAAATACACGCAACCAAAAAAGTAAGTTCCCCATAGCACTTTTTCATATATCTCAAAAACCATTTGACTGATTTCGATCATTCAAACGATAATGTATAGGGAATTTTCTTACGCATAAAATGAATGGTATGTGTCTGCCAATTGATGAAACTATTGGTGTGAAATCATGCATTTTATGACAAAAGGTGTAGAAAAAAAAGTTGCACTTTTGTTATTTTGTGTCAGCTTCTACACGAATAGCGGGAGAATCAGCATGTTTCCCCTGCCTTTTTCCAAACTCTAGCTACCATTGATCTTCTTTAGGTCGCAGATGATAGACCTATCAAGTATTGAATACTTCATTCATTGTGATGATTTTTTAAAAGTAAAACAATAGGGTGATAGGTAATAAACGGTGCTTAAAAGTTCAGAAACATGCGTGATTCTCTTGTTATTTGTGTAGAGGCTGACATAAATAACAAAACAACTTTTTTTCACACCTTTTGTCATAAAATGCATGATTTCACACCAACACTGCCATCAGTTGGCCGACACATACCGTTCATCTTATGCGTAAGAAAATTCCATATTCATTACCGTCTGAATAATCAAAATCGGTAAAATAATTTTTGAGATATATGAAAACCTGTTAGGTTTGGTTGAGTGTATATACCTTCTCAGATTACATCATGAGTGAGTATTTGTTTGTTTTGCGTGACTCCTAAAGCATGCGTATGCTTGTAAGTAAGAAATCACATGACCTAAGCCTTTAAGTCATCTCTGACGATAATGACGAATAATTCTTTACAAGAGGGCACTATTTTGTAGGTCATCGATATGGTTTGAACCACGGATCCTGGTAACGATTGCAAGAGCTTCTGCACTGAATCATGTCCGTATGCAGCTGGGAGTGGCCCTAGGGAGCAGCCCTCCGAAATTTCATGAAAAACAAAGAAAATGTAATATAAATTTCAATATTGCATTGCATTTGCCCCCGCCCCGACTGAAAAATTCCTTTGTATACGGCCATACATTGAACTACAATACCTCCGTATCCACCTGGAAAGATCTAAGTTTCATTAATCATGAATAAATCATAATTAGCGTCACAATCAATTGGTGAGTGGAACATACTTAGGTAAGTGAAAACAAATTACTCTTACTTCGTGAGCAGCAGTGTATAATCTGTACCTGATGCTATAAACCTGACCCTATGTACACGTAAGACCCATGGCGACCTTAACGCTCGCTCTGGGTCACCAAAATGAGACGTTAATCATGACAAATTCTAAGGAAATGCAATACTCTTAGTTTCTGGCAGCGATGTTTTATTCTTACAATATTTTTTTTATTCAACAGATCAAAGAATACCTGATCAAGGACGGTACATTTGGACCAGACGGGCCCTTGGTGAATAAACTAGCTAAAGAGGTCATCGATAAAGACGATCGTAATAAAGATGGCTCCATTACTTGGGCCGAGTTCTCAGGCCCCAAACATGATGAGCTCTAGATACCAATGGTGGGATCTAGACTCAACCAATCTCCAAGATGTCATATTCTCTTTCATCTTTTTTTAAAAAATAAATCCAACAAGGAATTTTGTCATTTATGAAAAGCGTGTTCATAATCCATAGTGACCAAACCTCATATAACTGCAATATGTGATGCAAAAATGACAATAGACCCTATAGTTATAATGATAATAATAATAATAATAATAATAATAATAATAATAATAATAATAATAATAATAATAATAATAATAATAACAATAATTATATTTCCCGGCCAATTTCGCACTTTTTGTCAGTCTATTTGAGGACGAGTTTATTCAAATGAGCAAAAACCTCGTTTGCGGTCCCTGTCATTCAAAAGTATACGAGGAATTTGCATGCATAAACAGATATATCCATTTTTGTCAAATTAGTTTTTGTGCAATTAAAGATCAAGAAAAGTAAAGAAAATAATTTCCAAAAATATGTGCTACTTTTGACCATAACGTCAACGATATACCTTATTATGTCATGACCAATATACACCCAAATGATGTTTATCTATTTTTTGCATACCCAAGTCAATCAGTTTAGTGTTTCGGTATTTACTGTTGTAACATTCAAATCATCTCCGTGCAATTCAAATTAGCACGTATATGTAAGAATCATTCAAATTCGTCTGCAACTGCCGAAAAGCCCGGGGGGGGGGGGGGGGGGGACACTGCCATTACAAGGTGGACACCATGCTCGTACACAAAAACGCGTAAAAAGGGTTGTTTTTCACGGACGGGCGATGTACACGCGTACAGTGAAAAGGGTATCAAAATTGCAAAAATCAGGGGGAAAGGGTATAGCTTTACAACAGCTTGGGTTGAAAATACTTGTTTAGAGTGGGGAGAACATGACAAAATATGTTTAGGGTGTTCTGAGATCGAAGGATAATTACTTGATTAGGGTCCATTTTGAAAGTCCCTGTACGAGCATGGTGTCCACCTTGTAATGACAGTGGCCCCCGGGCCGAAAAGACACCTCGAGCATCTAAATTCGTCAATGGGCAGTCCAATTTGTAAATTACGAATGGGACTGCCCATTGACGAATTTATGTATTCATTCATATTAGAAAAAGAAAGAAAGTAATTAATCCAACTATTTTGTTAAGAATTCCCCTCAAAAGGGCTGATTTCGAATTTCATTTCCTCCTTCAGTCCATAATAATTATAGTATAGAAGTAGTAATATGTAATAGTAGGCCTTATTTCTGAACGCTCGTGATGTGAATTAGTTGCAAAATTGACCGGGAAAACATATGATGATGATGATGATGATGATGGTGATGATGGTGATAATAATAATAATAATGATAATAATAATAATAATAATAATAATAATAATAATAATAATAATAATAATAATAATAATAATAATAATATAATAATAATAATGATAATAATAATAATAATAATAATAATAATGATAATAATGATAATAATAATTAACAATAATAATAATGATAATGATCATAATAATAATTAACAATACTACTAATAATGATGATAATGATAATAATAATGATAATAATGATAATGATAATAATATTAATGATGATAATAATCATAATGATGATGGTTATAATAATAATGATAATGATGATGGTAATAATAATAACAATGATAATGATAATAATAATGATAATAATAATAATGAAGATGGTAATAATAATAATAATAATGATGATAATTATAATAATGATAATGATAATAACAATGATAATAAATAATAATAATGGTGATGATAATAATAATAGTAATAATATAGAATTCGAAAATTGCATGTGCTTTTCATGAAGTCAAGTATTCTTCACAAATCACAAAAATATCGAATGGATGATTTTGTTATGTTTCATTGCCCCAATTCATTCCCAACTGGTAAAAGTCCAAAATGTTCTCGAAGGGGATAATTCACGCTTAGTCTATAGAGTTCACTGTTCCGATGATAAAAGATGATTCCAGGAAGATGAAAATGGTATAGATCCAATATGAAATTCCAATGTAATTCAGGCTGTTATTCAAACACAAAATGAGTTTTGATTTGCCTTCCTCATGCTCTTTGTCTTTCATTTTTATTGCCTCGTGATATTGCAATCCCTTAAATTCGCCCTGGTTCTTTGGTATTTGCGAAACCTTTCCTATTTGAAAAGGGTTTTACAAAGCAAAAAACATGAAGCACGGGTGAATAAAATCCCATAACACAAATTTGATGAGAAAATCATTCACATCGGGAATAGGTTCACCTATATAGGTTGTTTCATATAAGAATCTCTTTAATGTCATGCTTCGTTATGCTTCGTATCGAGTTTTATATATGGCATTCGGCGATACGTCACCTTGGAAACCTCAACATCTTTTCATTAGAAAGCATATAATGTACTGTTTCATAAGACATTGGTGAATAGTCCATTTACTTCCTTTCTTAAACGCTCAGCAAATAGGTTTTGGCTAGAATTTGAGATTGGGTTAAGAGAGGTTTGAGGTTCTAGTGTTAGACTGAGTGTTTGGTCCAGGGAAATCCAGCGAATCACTTCTTACCGGAATATATCTCATAGACCCCACCCCAACAATACAGTGGTGTTGGGAGAAGTAGTATAGTAGTAGTAATAGTAGCAAAATTATGATAGACTGATGATGGTGATGATGGTAATACGAATGATAACAATAACGCTGGTATATATTGATTGTGCTGATGATAATAATGATGTTGATGATGATACCAATTATCATTATTGTAATAATAACAAAAATATCATACTACTGCTATTACTAATTATAATAATAATATCAGTAGTAGTAATAATAATGATGATAATAACAATGATGATAATGATAATAACAAAAATAACAAAGATTATCGGTAGTAATGAATAACAGTAATCAAGATTTTAATAATAATAATTATAATGATGTTGATACAAGTGATAATACTGAAAAATGAAGTTATACATGTACAAGAATATTCAATGTGTTTTCGACTTTCCTACAGGAAAGCTATGATCATCCTATAATCATAAATTAAGCTGGATGTACATGAGAGTCGAATGAAGAGGTTATTGTATACTTCATAATACACTCCGAATACACTACGTACACGCTCCTTGCAACTGGCTCTCTCTTGGTAGTCGACGAAGTGGTAGACATTCGCTGTTTTATTATGGCCTGTGCCATTTAGGCCTATACATATATATGTTCACTGGTGAATAAAACAATGTGTGCAGGGGCCGTGCAATCTCCATTTATGTAATAGCTTATTTTATTGCAAATCACTTGCGTGATATAATATCTTTAAATACTTTTTGTCAGAATTATCGAACCAGAATTTTTCCTGCAGAAACATGATTGTTTGTTTGTTTGTTCGTTGCTTTCTAATTGGAAACGAAACCTTTTTTCAATACAAAAAAGTGTGGAGTCATGATGAAGAAAGAGAGGGAGTACAAAGTTGTAAGCGAGATACAGAAGAGAAAAACTAAAGAAGGGGAAGATTAGGAAAAAATCGAAATTGAGTAATTCATGGGAAAGAGATGGATGAACAGAGAGTGAGAGAGACAGACATGAGAGAAAGAGAGAGAAAAGGAGGAAGAGTGGAAAAAAGGGGGAAAGGAAAAATAGAGGAAGAGAACAGAGACGTTAGGAAAAGAGAGGGAAGGAGAGAAATGGAGTACAGCAACAAAGGAGGAAGAGGAGAAAGGAAATGGAAAAAACAACGAGAATAAAGAAAAATGAAGTAATTCATGGGAAAGAGATGGATGAATAGAGAGAGAGAGATAGACATGAGAGAAAGAGAGCGAGAAGTAAACAAAGGAAAAGAAAAACAATCATGCATGCATAATTGGCTGGAGCAAGTCTCGTTATGGCGTGGCGACTTTCAACACCGTGGTTTCGTCCACCGGCTCGACTTGGCAATTTTCGATTGTCTTTCTTGGCATCAACTTCATCAGCTTTATCGTCATCCTCTTTTCATTAAGGTAATTGAGGATTTTCGATTTATATCCAGAAACCTGTCAATGTCAAGATGGAATAGGTAGATGATTCCCTTTCCCTTTATAGTATACAGAACATGAAAATGATTGGAAAATCTAGATCTGATAAGGACTGAAACCTGACCAAAATTTCATGCAATTTGAACCAGTCGATTCTGACATTCATATTTTCTTAAAGGATATGGCCTATATTTTATGTTGAAATTTTTTGATTACTTATTCCATAAAGTTTATTGATATTTAACTTTGAGAGCCATGCCATTTTCACCCTGAAGATGGCCTCCTGGAGGGCTGAGCTGTGCTGACCTTTTTCTTATTGTGCAGAATTTCATGCTCTTTTATTATGAATCAATTTTAAAGTCTTTAGCCCTTTGCACAGTGACGCTAGCGCCCCCATCTGGCAGGGTTGCAGCACAAAACAAAACAAAACAAAATTGAGCTAGGATAGTGATTCTGTGTAGGTGTGCATGATGTCGGACCTGGATTTGATCACTGTGCCAAGTTAAGAGGCGATGCGGCTTTTGGTTTAGGAGTTAACGGGCTATGCCTTGAAAATAGGTGTCACAGGGTCGTAAGGTTCCCGCCTTTTTGACAGATGCATTTTAAACACGAGATATTTGAATTCGTCACTGGAGACTAATTAGATGGTCTGTCAAAATCTTATAGTCAAGAATGTCTCGGGGGACGTCGACATTAAAAAATAAAATAATAAATAAATTAAAAAACAACATCATTTATGGAAGGTAGGACAGCCCTGTAAAACTAACTCAATTTTTTTTTTCAAAGCTATTATCGACCCGGCGACGTCATTTGACGAACTTGCACCTGTGTAACTTTCTGTGCAGAATGCTTTGCTCTATCAGATGAGACCATTTCCAGATCTGCAGCCCCCTCCAAACTCGAGATCGAGTGCAATTTTTGGTATTTTCTGCATGGACTTTTAAAAAAACTGTTAAATTTTTTTTTTTTTTTTTTGGTTTTTTTTTTTTTTTTTTTTTTGGTTTTTAAATAATGCATGGGATCTAGGATGGGATGTCTCGGCTAGAACATAATGATCCTGGCGAAAATTGACCAACAACAAGCGAGATAGCTACATTGACATGCCCGTTCAAATACGAGGTGGGAAACTCGGGGGGGGGGGGTCTGAGGGGTTTTTAAAACGCAAGTGAATGAGTACGAGACATTTAAGGTCGTTCCTCAGTTAAAGCAAGGTCCATTAAATTTTCACCAAAATTTGCTTTGATCCATGAGAAGCTCAAAAACTCACTATACATATAAATATACTTACATAGTGCGTCCCAGAAAAAAAACCAGAACCCCAAAACAAAGGCTTATTGTGCGGAAGCAATGGGGCGTATTATTGAAAAACACATGTTCAAAATGAACTTTGACTTATGCTATTTCAAATAAAACATTAAGCAAACTCATTAATTCATCTATCTCTGAGTACCGTGACTATTAGCTATTTGCTACACTTTTTGGCTCATTTTGCATATAGTGATCATGCATGTAGGCATTTTCGTGCAGTTCAAATCAGTGAAAAGTTCGCCTTGTTATGACATTTGAATGAGTGAAGATAAGATAAAACATAAAACAATCAGGTTAGACACCTTCGACCAATCATAGATAACCTTGGTTTGTTCAAAAGGTATGCATAACATTTGAATAGTTCCGAGACTCGTCCGACATAGCGACAACTAAGTGAATAATGTTGGTGAACGGGTCTGTTGAAATGAATGTCCATTGTCCTCATCTCTCATAAAAGGGGGAGTGCTTGGGCGATGAATCAATCAAGCAAATTAATTGGTGAATGAAACACTCCTACTTTACCAAACCTACAGAACATGGTTTAGTTAACCCCTGAATATAGAGTGTTTATCGTTAACCAAATTCCTTGAGATCAACTGATCAACCTAATTTGAGGTTGGTTAGCTGTCATTTGTTAAAGATTTTTTTCCCCCAAAAGTGTAGTAAATGGATTTTGACATTCTGGCGTAATGCCTCGTCTCTAGCACTCTTAACAGTGGAGATGGGGTACCCGGCTTGTACAAACTTCTGACCAAGTTTGGCAGATTCTTAAAATACAATAGCTTGTACAAACTTCTGACCAAGTTTGGTAGATTCTTAAAATACAATAGCTTCCACCCAAACCATGTTAAGACTTCCATAGTCTACAGCCAAATGATGCGATACAGACGCATCACGTCTGATAACGATGAGTTTGTGACAGAATCTACCAAACTTGGTCAGAAGTTTGTACAAGTCGGGTACCCCATCTCCATTGTTAAGAGTGCTAGAGACAAGGCATTACGCCAGAACCGCTCTGAGGTATTGAAGCGCATTAAACTTAAGACCTCCAAACGCAAGATTTTTGTTACTACCCACCATCCTGACACCGAAAAATTCATGAGCAATGTTAGACGAGAATGGCCCATCCTCCAACAAATTCCAGCTCTGGGGCCTGATGTAAGGGAATTTCCCTTACACGCCCAACGGCAGCCAGCTAACTTGAAACGAATATTAACATGTTCGCAGGTCCGTAGGGAGAGGCCTCCATCTGGCAATAAAAAATGTTCAATTACGGTTCAATAATCACAAAAGTACCATTGTCCGAAAGCAAATTCAGCACCGGTGGCAAACCACTTTAGTAACCCCGACCACTGTGTATCGGACCTACGTTGCTGCATTCTGTACAAAGATCTGGAAAACTTCTATGACAGACACCTCAAAGAATTGAAAACAATCATCAGAACCAAGAGCTTTTAAGGACACGGACTCAACATTGTCATGGCTCACAAACTATACTTTTTACCGCTAAGCAAATTCGAATGAGGATTTCCTTCATTAGAATTTCTATATCAGACCTTGCTCATCAACAAGTCAACTCTCCTCCGTTATCATTATCAAATAAATCGTGTATTTTAAATTAATGTGATGATTATATTCTTGTCTTATATATATATGCAGCAATGGAAATGCACACCTGAAAAACCACTCGAAGTTAGAAGACTTCAAGTGGTACCACCTCACGTTTTTTATGGGACTTATAAAATCTATGAACAAAATACTGAAGTAGGCAGCAATGCATGGCTGTGGTAGTAGGATCCAGCATCAAACACTTGATGAAAGTCATGAACATGGTTTTGAAGGATAACTTGAATTTATCAAGTCATTTTTTTAATTGGAAGTGGGGGGGGGGGGGGGGGGGGGAGGTCATGTGTTATGGTAGTGCTAGAGGGTTATAGCTCGTTATTCCGAAGGTTCGTTATTCCGAAGGTTTGTTATTCCGAAACACGCAAATTGCGTATACCTAGATGTTCGTTAGTCCGAAAATGAAAAAAGGGTTCGTTAATCCGAACATTTGTGGAGTTATTCCGAAGGTTCGTTAGTCCGAAAATGAAATAAGGTTCATTATTTCTAAGGTTCGTAAATCCGAAAATGAAATAATGTTCGTTATTCCGAAGGTTCGTTTATCCGAAAATCATATAAGGTTTGTTGTTCCGAAGATTAGATAGTTCGAAAATGAAATAAGGTCTGTTAGTCCGAAAATGATTTAAGGTTCGTTAATCCGAAAATGAAATAAGGTTCGTTAGTCCGAAAATGATTTATGGTTCGTTAATCCGAAAATGAAATAAGGTTCGTTATTCCGAAAATGAAATAAGATTCGTCCGAAAATACCGTAATCTGTGGCGAATTCGGGAAAGCCGGGTCGGATGGGCGTTTGGGGGAATCACCCTTTCTGTTATGGGGGGAGGGGCTGATCTATTGTGACCAGGCGCGTAGACATATACGCGGGGTTCTTTCAAAGGGGGTGATCATAGGCTATGGGACTAGTTCATTTTCAATCCTGAATCCATGCAAGAATCGATGTTATATTTACCGCTTGTCGCCAGCCCTGTTAATGTCGGGAGTAAGGGGGGGGGGGGGGTTCATGAATTTTTTCATTGTTTTGTCCATGTTCGAAGATCCATTCTCGATTATAATGTTTACCACTTGTAAATTTTTAAAATGTCGCTCTGCGGGGGCCGGATTGGGGGGGGGGGGGGTTTGTTTGGACCAGAATAGGAGTGTTTAACACCCCAAATAGGTGTGTCGATCCCTTTTTGGGATGGGGGGGGGGGCAAGGCAGCTAGCGTGGCCAACTTTTTGGAATGTGGGGGGGGGGGGGAATACACACTAATTTTGCATTAAATCTCTTATAAGAGAGCAAGACAAGACTAGTGGCGTATACAGGCCCTCAGACATGGGGGATGCCATGGGGCAGGGGCGAACGTAAGCCCCTGCCCCATGGGCCCCGGAGTGTGCCCCTACCGTCTCCCATGGCGTTGGGGGTGTTTTCAGCTTGGATCGCATCGAGTCAGTTATGATTGTGACTTCGTTCTAACATTCTGGAACGCCTAGGGGAAGGGGGAGGGGGCACTCCGCCGACATGTGAACCAACAGGAACTAAGCTAATGATGATGATGATGATAGTAACAACAGTTAACAGTAACTATTATTACTATTATTAGTGAAAATATTATTGTTTTCATAATTGTAATCATTTTATTTCATTTAATTTATTTCCACAATGCAGCAAATAAATTTTACAGGATCTTCCACATTTCAAAATCATTATGAAATCAACAGTGTAAAGTTAAACAAAATATTGATATCAATTCTGTTCATACAGTATATCAAATTAATAAATGGCAAGTATAAAATAAACAATGCTCGCTGTGTATGTGGAGGAAACCTTTAAAAGCAAGATCGTGAATCAGGTTCCCATGGAGAGTAGTAGTATTATTTTCTATCACAACAACTTTTTATTCATCTGTTAGTAATTAGGATCTGGAGGACATTGTTAAGCATAACTTTCACTATTTCTTAATGTCACTTTTCTCTTCTGTATGTATATATACCCCCTCCATCTCCCCGTCCTCCTCTGACTAGGCTAATGTCAAAGGGTCGAAGAGTCAGTATCACATATGGAATAGCTATAATTATCTAAAACTGTTGATATTATCATGATTATTGCTTTGCCTAGTACCCCACCATTGTAACGAAATGAGCTCAAACTTTGTTTTTTCTGGGGGGGGGGGGTGAGATTGGCATGCGTCGAAACAATAATTTCAGGGGTTCTATGTACAAACCTAACCCCATCGCCTCAGCACACACATTTTTTTTTTTTTTTTTTTTGTAACAAAATATACACACGTTGGTATCGATTTGCATATAGCACATCACTTTATTTGAAATAGATTGAAGTAGATAAAATGCCTTGTTGAAGGTCATAAGTGCCGTGCCGGGGTTCGAACCCCGGACCTTCGCGTCTAGCGCCTTAAACCATACGACTATACGACACCTCTACATACACATACACCTTTTTTTTTTCTTTCTTTCTTTTTTTACACACACCCTGGCACATATGGAGCGCCATAAGGGTCAAAATAAATGATTGTGAAAATAAACAAACCAGTATAAAATTAAACTAAAGAGTCAGAAATTAACATCAAATAACGCAGAAATAAAGACTTTCACAAAATTAAATAAAACTTCCGAAATAAAGACAACTACATAATTAAATATAACTGCAGAAAAATAAACAACTACAGAATTATAGATAAAACTGCAGAAATAAAGTCAACTTAAGAATTAAAGTTAACTGCAGAAATAGCTAGACAGCTACAGAATTAAGGATAAAAGCAGAAATATAGACAACTACAGATTTAAAGATAAAACTGCAGAAATAAAGTCAACTTCAGAATTCAAAGTTAACTGCAGAAATATAAACAACTTCAGAATTAAAGATAAAACTGCAGAAACATAGACAACTACAGAATTAAAGTTAACTGAAGAAATAAAAACAACCCTGGAAACGTATATAAACACAAAATTATACAACCACAGAAATGTAAATAACGACTCAAATCAAGTCTACCATAAAAATAGATTGCTCTTAAAATTATCGTCAAACACAGAAACGAAGTCAAACTCAGAAACGACTTCAAATACAAAAACGAACTGACAACGATAGGACAAGAGGGGGCGTACTCATGATAGGCGCTCACAGAGATACGATGCATACACAGTATGCCTTCCGAAGGAAGGCTAGAGAGGCAACTAAAAATTGACCTTTGACATACCATAGGCTTTTGCATTGGGCCAAAATGGCGGCCGCGGCAAAATAGAAGACGACTTCGGAGGGTCAATTATTATTCATGAGATAAAACTCTCAAATACCGTTCGATGATTGGGTAATTGCCTTCATGTTTAATGCATAAGCTCATACATAAAACATTTTTGCCTTCCCACAATTCCCTACGATTTGAGGCAGCAATTCGGATAAATGGCGGCTGGCAGAGGAGTGCAACTTTTTGACCATTTCAGCACAAACCGCTCAAGAAATTTGTTTCAGGAAATCTGCATGTTGTGAAAAGAATTCAGAGTAAACCCCAAGGAAGCAGAAATTCTTAAAAGGAGCATGCAGAATGGAATGAGATTATAAGATGACCTGAAAAGTAAGTAAAGCGACATTTTGTTAACCAGTCTTCATCGTAGTTGTTAATCGTCCGTCAAGCAGTGCGTAGGCTACCTGTACAAAGTGCATGGGACATCACCTCCAAAGCCCAAACTTAGGAAACTATTCTTGTATACAATTGAACTCTAAATCATGAGAGAAAAATAATGTAATGGCGATATTTTTCAAAGAGATTACACTTATTCCGTAGAGAACTGTTTGTAGAATTTTCTCCGGTGGATAAAGTACTGAAGCTAGTTAAATCAGCGATAATCAGCGGTAGATGTTGACCTGTTAGAAACTGGAGTCGAGGCTGAGTGCACTGCAAGACGGACGGCTACGATATTCCCAAGCGTAATGTAAATTCTGATTAAGCCGTTACTGGCCGGCTGGAGTGAGTGTCCCTGTGCCCCTGGGGCCGGGCCCTGCTGGGAACATTGATCCGGACTAACTCTAGATCTAGACTCTAAGTAAAACTTTAGCCATGATTGTTCATGTTAAGCTATACCCTGGTTTGAATTCATGATACTTCTATATTGGACCTTCCTTTGACTAGTTGAACTTGATGTTTTCTTTGTCATGAAAATCACCCATCATCGGACTAGTACTAGTAGTAGTAGTA
This sequence comes from Echinometra lucunter, assembly GCA_029962745.1. NCBI lineage: Eukaryota > Metazoa > Echinodermata > Echinoidea > Camarodonta > Echinometridae > Echinometra > Echinometra lucunter. The sequence continues at coordinate 27,471,817 of CM057155.1, read as the reverse complement.
GACGGTAGACCTAGAGTCTAGGCCTGGCATATTTAGACAAAGCCTGGCTATGTATGGGCTAGACATCATTCATAGACCTGTTATCACCACACTGCTTTGAAATAATCATGATATATACCTCTTTCTCTTTTTAATTTTTAAAGGGGACCTGAACCTGATGTAGTCTTCAGATGGTACAATACAGGCAGATTTGGTTATCAAGTCAACTCCACTTGATCTAGAAAAATCTACTACTGCCAGTGGCAAGCTATGAAGTAAGCCCATTATGATTTTTTTTTTTTTATTTTTTTATTTTTTATTTATGTATTTATTAAAATCAATGCATAACATGTAATTCACAATATATAAACAACTCTCCAAGGTTTGGAAATAAAACAGATCAATGAGAATTAAAATATATACACGTGATTGGAATTATTAGAAAAAAAAAACAAAAACAAAAAAGTGATTATAACAATAAAAGCAAGGCAGAGTACACATAGAATAGACAACAGTATATCTAAAATGAATCAACCTGTGAAGCAAAAACCTCGAGAACGAATTGTTTCAAAATCTTAAAAGCTTGTTGGGCTCCCGGGAAAGGAGAAAAGCAAAAACGTCTATCGGCGCAAGAAAAAAAAAATTATACCATAAGATGGTTGATGGGCCAGGCCAAGAATGAGACAATCCGCTGCACCCCCCCCCCCCCCTCCCACTCACACATGAACACTCCATCTCGAAACCACCAACACAGGCAACCTCCCCCCCCCCCTCCATCTCCTTTCCCTCTCTTGAACAGACCCAGCCAGGAGGGTACAGCGGACTGCCTCACACCCAATCTCGCCCACTCAGCGCACCCAGACAAAGAATTGCGCAGGTTTCAAAGTTAAGCTTGGAAAAAATACAACGAGCAATCTGTAAAGGCTACGAACATAAACAACCAATGCGCAGCCCAGTTCAGCTCGAGGTCAATGCTCATAGACATAATACAGTGGCAGTGTGATTTTAAACTTATTTGTTATGGGAAATAATATTTATACTCATCAACAATCTGAAGAAAAAAAAGAAAAGAAAATATGAATATCAGATTCGTGGATCACAGGAATAAATATAGAGGTATAGGCATGGGCAATCCTACAACAAACTTCTGTAAGGTAGAAAACACATCAAGGTCACTAGGTGTAAAGTACATGCAAGAAAGGTATACACATCCTTAAAGATCAAAACGCCATTTCTTAAAATGACTCTGCAGTCTATTTTTCTTTTTAGCTAACAGATATTCACATTCTTTTTGTTTTTTAACAACAGATTTAAATGTGATAAAATTGGGAAGAATATTTCTAAATTTGCAGGAATAAATGTGATATTTCAAAAGTAAAAATAGATATGAAATAAATTTGTCAGTGCTGATGCCAAAAAGCATTTCAAAGTTAGTTACAGATAAATTGGATTTCAATTTCTGTGAGATTACAGTGATAAGGTTATGCCAAATAGGAGTAACTTTTTCACATTCACATAACATATGGATTAAAGTTTCCTCCTTCTTTCCACAAAAATAGCAGTCAGGAGAATCTTTCCTCTTGATCTTAAATAAGAAACTGTTGACAGCAATAGTTTTATGAAAAATTTTAAAATAAAAAGACCTTAATTTAGTGTCAATAGTACAAAAGAAATTAGTGTAATGAATCTTCTCCCAGTTAATATCAGCAGGTAACAATAAATTATCATTCCAGTATGCATATTTCTTGATTGGAACATGGGGGGTAAGTAGGATGTTGTAAACACTCTTAGGAACTTTTTTGTATTGTAACAAATTATGCACAATGGTATCATGAACACCAATAATGTCTACATCAAAGTCCACCAACCAGTTCTCTGGAATATTTTTCATCAAAAAATTAAACTTTCTTCTATCTCTGCAGGAAATACCAAAGTCAAGAACCAACTCTTCGAAAAGTTTATGTCCGGGAAAAGGAGGATTAAACAAATCTGAAATTGTAAATGTAAAGATGTCATGATTAAACCATGATTCATAATAAAAATAAGAATTTGATTTTGAACGAATTAATTTGTTATACCACAATGACTGACATGCACTTAGTTCTGAGAATTTGTGACCATAAAATTCCTTAGTGGCTTCTTCTCTATATACATACCATGAACGTATTGAATCAGCCAATTGAATATTGCCAAGAGAATTCAAAACACGCTCTGGGGCATAACATTTCCACAAAAGGGAAACATCTTGATTAAACTTTTCCAAAAAGGTCAACTCAATATTTTTCCAGGGAGCATCAAAATTTTCGTCAAGAAGGTTTTTAACCCAAGTCAATTTCTGGGCAATGGCAAATAATAAGGGATCAATCATTTTCAAACCAGCATTTTTATAGTCATTACACATAGCCTTTCTCTGCACTCTGTCCCTACCTCCACTCCAAATAAACTTATAAAAAATCTTGTTCAAATCTGAAAAAAAGGAGCGAGGTATTTTTATACAAAGAACTGAGAAAAGATAAATCAATTGTGGTAGTACAAGTGTTTTGATTACACAAATTTTACCTATTAAAGAAAGATTTCTCATCCGCCAGCAATTTACAGTATTTTCTATTTTTTTCAATCTCTCTTTATAATTCAAACAATACAAAAGACTTAAATTTAAAGAGAAGTGTACACCTAGACATTTAAATTGAGAGGTTTTCCATGAAACACCCTGGTTAGAATAAGGAAAATTTTGGCATCCTTTTTTAGATCCAATCCAGATAGCCTCTGTTTTACTAAAGTTTATTTTACAACCAGAGTATTTACCAAAAGTTGACAAGACATCAAAGAGTTCGGAAAATGAATTATTAGAGCCATCTAAAAAACAAACTGAATCGTCTGCAAATAAAGAGATTTTAACTTCAGTATCATTCTGTAGGGGGATACCCTTAATTTGATCATTTTGACGGATAGAAAGAGCCATAACCTCAATCACCAATAAAAACAAATATGGGGAAATTGGGCAACCCTGAAAAATTCCTCTATTCATAGAAATACGATTTGTTAAGAAACCATTATTCAAAACATAGATCTGACGAGAAAAATACAAGGTTTTTATTGAATCAATAAAATTTGTACCAAAATTAAATTGTTTCAAGGTTTGAAATAAAAAATTATGAGAAACACTATCAAATGCTTTCTCGATATCAAGTAACAAAATAGTTCCAGGGATATCATTAAAATCTGTATATTGAATAATGTCCAAAATAAAACGAATATTATGACCAATATTCCTTCCCTTCATAAAGCCAGATTGGGCATTGTGTATAAGGGAGTGTAAAGAACGCTTCAAACGAGTTGCTATACATTTAGCTAAAATTTTGTAATCTGTGGTCAATAATGTGATAGGACGATAATTTTTTGTAAACAAAGGATCTCTATCTTTTTTAGGGAGAAGGGTTATGACTCCATTTCGTTGAGAAGATGACATACCACCATTCTGTAATGAAAATTTGAAGGAATCAATTAACATATCGCATATGTCATTCCAAAATACAATGTAAAATTCAACTGGCAGGCCATCTAACCCTGGAGTTTTGTTCATTTTCATGGATTTAACTGCATTATACACTTCACTTTTGGTAAGAGGTGTTTCCATGAACTTCTTATCATCCTCAGAAAGTTTTGGAACTGAAATATTAGCAAAAATTGCCTCATTAAGATCATTGTCATCTACACGTAACTGATCATCTGGTAGTGAATATAACTTGGCATAAAAATCATGTATTATTTCCAAAATCTTTGTGGAGTTAGTTTTCAAATTGTCCTCATTATCATTAAGCCTATTGATATTTTTCCTCTGCCAGGATCTATTTTCCAAATTACAAAAGTATTTACTGCTTCTCTCACCTTCTTCTAACCATCTAACTTTAGATCTAATAATCAAACCTTTAGTTTCAAATTCGTATATTTTATCTAATTTATCTTCTAGTTCCTCCAGTTGTAAGAACAAAGGGTCACCATCTACAGATATATTATTTGATAATTGTATCTTAATTTTATCAATATCAGCCAATAATTTATTTTTTTCAGAATTTCTTTGTTTTTTCATACGGGCCGAGTATTCTATACAAACGCCTGTAATGAAACATTTAAAGGAATCCCAAATAATGTTGTTGTTACATTGGGAGTCTTGATGAATAATTTTAAATTCCTTAATTTTATCCTTAACTAAATTGATAAATTCAGTGTCAAAGTGCAAATAATGTGTGTTGAGTTTCCAATAACCTTTACCTTTCACTGGTTGATTATCGTTAAAATCAATAGAAACAATTGAGTGATCTGACTGGATTCCTGGTAAAATTTGTGATTTCTTGCAATTATCCAAAAAGTTATTTGAAACTAAAATAAAATCTAATCTGGATAATACTCTAGGGGACTTTTGATGTCTAGTGTATTTTTTCAAGCCTGGATGGAAAGTTCTCCACACATCACATAAACCATATTCCTCCATTAATACTGAAAGCATTTCACTAGTTTTAAAATTTGAGTGGTGATCTCTAGAACCCTGATAATCAATATCATCAATAACTGTGTTAAAATCACCACCTACTATTATAAATTCATTATCAAATTTTTCAAGTTCTGCAAACACTCTAAGTAAAAATTCTGGGTCATCATTATTTGGTCCATAAACATTTACTAAAGTAAGAGGGAGTTCATTAATTACGGCACTTATCATTAAAAATCTTCCATGAGGGTCTTTCAAGATAGATTTGATAGTTGTATTTAACGAGTTTCTTATAAGAATCGCCACACCTCTACTATTCGATGCAAAACTAGCAAAAAAAGCTTTTTCACCCCACTGGGTTTTCCACAATTGTTCATCATTAATATCACTATGGGTTTCTTGAAGAAATAAAATGTCAGATTTAAGGGAACGCAAGACGTGAAAAACCTTTTTCCGTTTAACATAATCCTGTAACCCCCTACAATTAAACGACGTGAGCTTAATATACATTATTTTTAAAAGTACACCTGATTCCAAAACCATCACCACCACCATAAGGAATACAACATAGCACAAAGAAGAAAAGGTACATGAATGTTATGCAATCTGCCATTACCAAAAAGGACATTGAAAAATAAGAATATAAAAATAAAAAATACATAATATTACACATGGAAAAATCAAGGAAGGCAAGCACAAGATCGAACAAAGGGCTTCAAATCAAAAACACAGCCCTGTGTATGAGTGCTAATAACCTAAAGAGGGAGAACACTACAGAACACAAATCCTAACTGACAAAACTAGTAAAAAATAGATTCGAAAACATTGTTCTAAAAATAAAGTACAGATTCGAATATTTTTCAAGAGGACATTACTCTTCCCACTATCTACATTAACTATGTTGACCTGTATCTACATAGGATAAGAAAAGTAAACTATGACATACTGTGAGCTACTGTTTTACAAATTAAAAATACCATAAAGATGGAAACATTATAAAGAAAGCATTAAAGATAACAAAAAAATGACAACTACCACAAGTATCGAGTATAACTTGTAATGTAGGCCCTATGCCAGCTGCATACTTCAGTAAAACCTCAGTAAAAGGAAAATAGTACAAAATTTTTAAAGCTAAATTTCAAAACCTTATACATGTATGTTAACCACTCAATGCAGCGGTTAAGAGAAATCAGCCAACAATGAATAGTTTTCCTTCTGAGTTACGAACACCAATCCTTGCAGGGAATAAAAAGAAAGGCTTCTTTCCCTCTGATTTCAGTCTCTTGAGGTCATCTAGTTTGTTTTTTCTTTTTTGCAAGATCCGCTTCGAGAAGTCTTCAGAAACGTAAACCTTCGCACCCTTGAAGTTGAAATCCCTCTCTTTAAATTGTGTGATGCACGCCTTTCTGACCTTTTCTCTCACCGAATATGACGAAAATGCAACATGGATGATCCTTGGTTTCTCAGATACAGCACCAGTAGATCGAGAAGGGGTTCGATGGCACCTCTCCACCGGGCACTCATCAGCCGAGATTCCAGAAACAGCCAACAGGGACTTCACTGTATCCTCACACTTCTCTCCTCGAACCTCAGGCACTCCGTGAAAGACAAGGTTGTTACGCCGACTGCGATTTTCCAAATCATCCAGTTTTTCCAGAATTTCTTCTTTCTCTTTTTTCAACATCTGCATCTGACCCACTACTTCATCGAGTTGAATAGAACAAGCAGTAGTTTTCTCAATGTTTTCATCCAGCTTGGATTCAAACTCTGTCATTCTTCTCACTAGCAGGGTCTCCATCTTTTCTTCCAAGAGGGAGAATCGCTCCTCAAATCTCTGAGCGAATAAGGTGAACCACTGCGGGGGAGGTTGCCCATCAGACCCGACGGTGCCTTGCGGTAGCGCACGTGAAGATGCCCCATCGGCATCGCTATCGGATACAACCTTCTTGGCGACGGATGAATATTTCATCTTTTCAGGGGTGTCCTGCATCCTTTTGGAGCTCATTATGAATCAATATTGACTTGAAAACTTAAATCATCGAATCAACATACCTTTTTACCACCAATGAGTAAAATCAGTTAGGAAAGGTGAAAATTAAAAGAGTTCAGCATGAAGACATGGTGTCTCACTCGGTGCAGAGTGGATTTATAGAGAGAGTGACGAAAACGGAAGTCGTTTCTGATTGGTCAGTTATTTCATGGAGCTCAAAAATAGTTCCCTCGGCTGATTTTCTGCTTCAGCAGCGTCTGTGGTGAAATGATACATGCACTGAAATTTCAGTAAGTCGAATTTTCTCTTTTCGTTTTCTGGTTCTGATACCACATTTTCCCTGAAAAAATATTTTTCTAGGACAGTTGTATCACTTTTATATCAATTAAGTCTGATCCTGTGGAGTTTGCGTAATGTCTTTTCAATGTAAATAAACGCCGGTTTAACAAATCCAATTTTCATGTTCTTTTAGGGAGAAAAATGACGATTAAAGATTATTTTCGCATTTTCTGTCAGTACTGATGGTTATGATGTGTTGGAAAAAATATTTGCATGTTATTTTCAAGGTTGCCATTTTTTGAATTTCGTTATTTTTAACGAAAATAGCGTAAATTTAGACAAAAACCAGACATAGAAATACTGCATGAGGGACCACTGGAATGTTAAGGGAACTATTTTGATTTTGTGGCTAGCGCCGTCCACGGCACGGCCAACTCGGGCAAAGCCGAGGCGGGCGGCCTAGGAGCCTAGGGCTGGCCTCGGCTGGAGCAAGAGCCGCGGCCCATGCTGAAATTTTGGGGCTTCGTGCACACGTTTCAAATTGTATTCAGATTTTTTGAGCCTGCTCTTTTAATGATAATAATTTCAGTTTGCCTTAAGTAAAGTAAAGACTAAAGGCCTAAATTAGTAAATATTTGAATTGAAAATCCCGACCCAAGCCTTGCCCTAGCTAGACTCTAGGGTACTATTATTAGTCTAGGCCTAGCTAAGTTAGTCCTAGACTGAAGTGTTCTGTCTCTAACCGTCGTCGTTAGCCTCGTATTTTGGTAGGGTCGGCACTCGGACCCTACCAAAATACAAGGCTAACGACGACTGTTAGAGACAGAACACTTCGGTCTAAGTTAGTCCCAAACCAAAGTTCCCCCTCCAAACTAAGAGTAAGACCAGGCCCAAGCCCAAGGCCAAGAAAAGATTTAGATTTAGGGTCTAGTCCAGTCAGTGTTAGACCTGGATCTAGAGCTCTAGTCTCTAGATCTAGAAGACTATATATCTAGATCTAGGTTCTGTTCTATTAGTTCCAGATCTACTGAAGATCAACTGAATTCCAGTGTTAATTCAATAAATTGGTTGAAAAAACTGAATGAAAATCAGAAATTGTTACAATTTTGCATGCAGAATCTGTATAGGTCTAGGGCCTACCCCAGTATTATTGTTGTGCTTATTTCTTGTGCAGACTTGTTAATGAATGTATGAGAAATCCTTTGGCAGGATTATGTAATCATTTAGGACGACTGCACTGGACCACAAATCCACTGGTATCTACTAATTATAAGAATAAAAACCTCACATAGTGCATATGGATAATTTAGACTTTTCCTTTATTAGCAACCAGCAATCTCAAGAAAATATGAAATGATAACCTCATTGTTCATCATTACTTTTTTTTTAATAGTTTTTTTTTGGGGGGGGGGGTGTGTTGGCTGCGCTTAAATTTACCCTTAAATTGCCTGTATTGGAATGCAAGTTTCATCGTTTTGTACACATGAATTCATGATGAAGTAAACATAGATTTGATAACATTCCATGATTCCTCCACGGACTGTTTTTATCCAATGAATATTGTTTACTATTTGATATTTATTACAGGATGCTGGACCATAATTAATAATTTGATGGAGTTGACACAGACTGAAGATACAGAACTTCAATACAGAACTTCGCTTCATGAGAGGCAGGATATGCCATGAAAGAAATGTTGGCAGATGTCATGTTAGCTTTTTTGTTTGACTTCAGCATTTAGAGGTAATTTTGCATACTGATATTGCATTATTAAAATTTTTTGTTAAAGCACAGATCATATCATGAGTATAACAGTCTCTATCTGATGAATATGTGACCAGCATCATAAGATCAATTCATACATAAACCTTATGTAGCCTTGACTAAATTTCTTTTAATATTGGAATGGTTCAAATAATTCTTTTCCAGTAATTATGAACTGACTGAATTAATCTGCTTAGTCATTATCATTTGTTTTTAAAAATTGCTAGTGTAAAGACACTTTAAATGTAGCTTAGTTTACATGTCAGTTTTTCAGTAATGAAAGGAGCTGAAAGCATGAATAATCTGATAATATAAACTATTTCTGTTTGTCTTTCTTTCATTTCCTCTGCCCTCCCTTTATCTTTCTATCTCTCTCTCTCTCCCCCCCCCCTTCTGTCTTCCTTTACTTTCTCCTCTTTATTTTATTTTCTTTTGCAGAGCAAAATCAAAATGATGCATGCTACGAAGAATCATCACACCGCAATCTTTGGCAAAGACAGAGAGAAACGGGCAGAGATTTACATCTGCTGAGGGCAAGAAAATAGACGAAGCACAGACTGAGCAGAGATACAATGTTACTGCCTGCCCAAATAAGTGGTGGAATTTCAGGCAGCCAGTGTCCATGGCAGTAGCCTAAAATTTAGCTCTGGCATAGACAGAAATTTAGAAAGGGGAAGGGGAAATATTCCCATATCCCACCTTGTTTTTCTTCTTCTGGTTAACAAAGAATTGTGGAATTAAAGGACTCTTATCTCATTTCATTGCATTCTTTTTTCTTTGATTTTTCCCCCTTTCAAGTTACACATTTCTTTGTAAATATGCCATATGGTGAAGAAGTCGGGGCAGCCTGTAAAAGAGTCTCATTTTCACTGACAACTGCCATAAGCTACTGAAACCCTTGCATCTGATGGGGACAAATCATTATTGGGCTAAAGTTCTTCAAAAATTTCAGAACATTTAAAAAGATGTTCTTTTTTTATATATTATTTGTGTGGTCCTAGCACTTTGTTTTGAATGAGTAGTCTATTCTCCCCATTAAATGTTCATTTTTCACCAAAACAGGTATTGTCAAGAGCAAATAGGAGATGCCCTCTCCAAATTGTGAATCTGATTTGGATTTAGTATAGTTTTAAAATTTGCCATTAGGTTAGTCAATTACATCTTCAAACTTTCAGCATCAAGCCATAAAATATTTCAAAGAAAGGTAGGGGCATTTAGCTGAGTATTCTAATTTAATGTTCAAAACTCATTGTTATGTTTAAGCATTTGCACTACATCGTTTCAGAATTTGAAGAGAGATTAGCTAATTGCAATTTTAGATGACAGATAAAGTAAAACTATCATGTTATCAAATTTACAACAATATTCCAAAGAATAAGTCAAAAATGAATGATTTTGCTCTTAATGCATCAGGAAGGCCCCTTTACAAAACAAAGAAAATAAAAGAAAAGTTTTGTGTTAATTTTTTTCCTTCTCAATCCTAAATGGGAATGTACTGAGATCTAAAACTTTACAAGTGTCTTTCTGTGGCTTATGTACGGCCATGTACTCATCTCATTTTTTGCCCTCGGCCAAATGAAAAATTCTTGCTTTGATGGCATGTACAGAAAAATCAAGTGTTTTCAGTATTGAATCCAAGCAGTATACTTGAAAATGAATTATGACTTTGTTGCTATAATAGAGTGATGGTCAAATTTTCACTGTCATGTTACTCACTTTCAACTTTTATTATAATAAAATATTTGAAGATGAACTTCCCTTTTGAGGTGGAAGCCAATATGTTGTAAGCGCAATGAACACCAATACAATCGAATCGTTTATGCTAAGTAATTGACTTAGAAAGTAGCAGTCTATACTGAGAATTAGTTGCTACTGGTCATGTATGTGAGCAGTATTCAAGCTGATTTTCATAAACGTTGCCAAAACTACGTACTGCACTCATGGATGGAAATCTGTCTTGAAAGGTGAGGGGAAGCATAAGAAATTCCAATAGGTGTCTCCTTGTATCTGAAACTTCACTAAAAAAGAAAATATTAAAAATCCCCCCCCCCCAAAAAAAAAAAAAAAAAAAAAAATAGGCGGGAAGGAAGCTACGTTTGATAAAATGCCTCCACCTTCCAAATTGTGGGTACACGATTGTGAGGACATGCACCCCTTGGAATTTCCGTCCTAATGCAAAGGTTGAAGAGTTTCCCTTCCCCCTTTACTATTATTTGGGAGGGGGTGTTAATAAAATTAACATGCATTTGATTAGAGATATTGAATCAGATTTAGCATTGTAATAATTTCACTAGAATAAATGATTCTTTCATATTATGTACGAAAAACTCTGCCAGTTTAAAAGTCTGTTATACTGCAAGAATGCTTTGTGGAGAGGGGTGTGTCTTTCAACGCATATGCAGGATTGGGGAGGGGGACATTTATGGCCAGAAAATCGGAAATTGACAGAATGCGAGAGAGAGAAACATTGGCGTAAATCCCGGGGGGATGGGGGGGATATATCCCCCCCACTTTTTGGAGAGGGGGGGATGGCGTGTACAAATATCCCCCCCCCCACTTTTTAAGAAAGAAAATATATTTTGATTAATCCGTTAGTAAAATCTTTGAATATCTGTCATAAACAACCATCATATTTTAGAATTTCTATTTGAAAATGTGATTGAAAACCAAAAAAGTGGTTATTTCTGGTTTGCTCGCTCGTCATTATTTTAGAATTTCTATTCAACAATGCGATTAAAAATGAGAAAAGTGGTTATTTTTGGCTTGCTCGCTTTGCTCGCTCATATTTTAGAATTTCTGTTAGAAAATGCGATTAAAAACTAGAAAAATGGTTATTTTTGGCTCACTCGCTTCGCTCGCTCGCAAAATAAATATTAAAATGTGTGTAAGGGGGTCTGTGGGGGTCAGTGAGAGTGTGTGCTTATACCTAACCGTGAGATCGACAGAAAAAAAAATCGTCAAAAAAGTCAATCATCCCCCCCCCCCACTCCTCAGAGTGGATTTACGCCGGTGGAGAGAAAAGGGATGATCTGAAGACAGTGTAGACGTAGTGATAGATATTAAGAAAGAGAGAAAAGGCAAAAACGTGGATAGTTTTATTGAGTTGAATGACAGAGAGTGAGAGAGAGGAACAAAGCTAAATCTTTTAAAATGAATTTCTTATAATCAACGAATGGACAACAAAAGAGGAGAGTGGTTATAGAAGATATGCTATAGAGAAGAAATGATTGTTGAGTGAGTGAACTGATTTCAGCATTACTTCATGATATAAAATTTAACCAATTGACACCCAGTATTGAGGAAATGGACTGGCGGGGGGGGGGGGGGGCACGGGCCTAATATGGTCTACGGGGGTGTGTCGCTGAGATGAGTCGCTTTTTGGGAAGAAATCCCTAAACATGTGGTATAGTTTCGAGTCGGAAAATCCCTAAACATGCTCCTCACTTTTAAAATCAGCAATTTTATATTGTTTAGAGTACACATCCGAGAGTCGGGAAATCCTTTAACACGCCCCTTACTTGTTAAAAATGAGTAATTTTTTTCTTTAGAGTAGGCCTATACATCCGAGGTGCATAATCCCTAATAATGGGTGCCCTTCTCTGCCAAAATGACCATTAAACATGGGTACGATTATGAAGGCTTCAGCGACACACCCCCGTCGGCACCAAAGAATAGAGTTTGCTCAAAATGATTATCAAATGAGTTTATATTAATCCTTATCCAAAAGAAAACTGAAAGAGAGAGAGAGAGGGGGGGGGGGGGATGATCACACACATAAGGAAATGGATTGAGCATAGCAGTATAGTGTATGCTTACAAAATTCGGAATTATGTTTGAATAAAAGAATTTTAAAACAATAATGGTAGCAAACAGCTGCAGGGGAATGATTCGTAAATGCCATTCTGGCTCAAAACAGAAGACTTTTTTTCACCGGAATCAAACATTGAGATTTTATGCTGCATTTCCTTCATTCGGGAAGCTTTATACATATTGTCAGTAAAAAGTGGATACAATCAAATATCGTCTTGCAAGCTGGCAGCAAGGCACCTTCGTTCTGTTCATGTAGGTAGCAGACGACGCAACAGACTGGGAGGGAACTATTTTGATCCCCATGTTTGACCTTTGACCCCGCGCCCCATAGCTTGTACATACGCGTGTCGCCACTCTCTCTATAAATCCACTCTGACTCGGTGGTTAGGGCGCCCTCCTCGCCCATTATGATTTGTAGCTTTGAAAAGTGTAGATTTTTAAAGTTTTTCATTTCTGTAGTACGTTATTTAAGCTAAATTCTAGACAGAAATATCCATGTGCCGTAGATGTCTAAAAAAAAAAAAACCCCAACGTATTTTACTACAGAGTAGCCATACAAAGTAAAGACTAACGAGTCTTAGCCTAATAACAACAACCAATATTTTTATTATCACAGACTGAAGCTTGCAGTCTTATGTGCAGACCTCCTAGTATAATGTACTGAACTACTTAGAATAAAGTTTCAGGCAGGTTCATCACGTCATTTATCATGTACTTAGAGAGGAGCCTTTCTTTCTTTCTCTCTCTCTCTCTCTCTCTCTCTCTCTCTCTCTCGACTCTGCAGCATGCTTACAAATTTTTCTCTTTTCTTTTGTTTTCTACTTGCAGGTTGTCTAAGAAGTTCAAGTACAAGGCTTGTAGAGTATCCAGCTGCTTGAAGACTTAGGAATTGCACCCTTCCCCAAGCCCTTATTTTGAAACTTCATTTGCATTTTGCCTAAAGATGTATACCTAGATTAAAATTTGAGCCTTATTTCATGACAGGCTAATAAAATGTATTAATCTGTGAATTCAATTGAAACATGGACCAAAACCATTTTAACAACTATTAAAAAGAAATAAAAAAATCAGGGAACACAAAAATTGTATATAGAAGTTGTGCCTTCAAAATCAACAGTTCTAGGACTATTATTCCTCGGGTAATTACCTCCAGTGTACTGTCCCCCCCCCCCCCCCAAGAAATAATCCTGAGGTCAATTACAGTAAGTAACATTTCCAAGTTAGGGGATGGGATGGGCATTGTAATTGGCTTGGGTTGATTGTCCAGGGGTAGACACTGAGGGGGGGGGGGGGGGGGGGGGTGATTGTTTGGAGGGTAGTTCTGGAGCAAGTCTAGTCAATTATTAGGGATGGGTTGCTTCACGCTGTTACCTGAATTTACAAAACTACCTATGCAGGTAGGTGGGGAACCATATGAACCAATATCTAAGTTTTTGGCTGAATTGTTTCAGAAATTTGTCAAACTTATCATTATTCTTTTTTACATTTTTATTATTATTATTATCATTATCATTGTTATTATTATGTAATTACATTAATAGGCTATATGGATTCACACTGCAAGAATGTTTAAATAGTAGGCCTATTATAAGTATTCCAACAAGAGCTTTCTGCCTCCAGAAATGTTTGCTGATCTCTTGCTGCATTGAAATTAGAGTTACACTTTTTTGCTAATAAAATAATTTTCTTCTCTCTATATTCTTATTGTCTTTCAATTTCTCTTAACCTTGAGTGAAATCTGATGTTGATGTTGCTTTTGTCAGTGTTTTTGATGATGATGAGGATGATGATGCTGGCACAAGATCATATGAAGTTGGTTTGTAATTGAGGTTGATTGCAGCCATATGGAGGGGGGGGGGGCACTGTCTGAAAAATCACTGAATAGCGAAAGAAAGATAGTGTTGATGATGATGATGACGACGAGGTTGAGGATGATGATTCCGGCCAAAGATCATATGAAGTTGCTTTGTAATTGAGGTGTGATGGAGGGGGGGGGGGGGGGGGGGGGGGGGGCTCTGTTAAAAAATTCACTGACTAGCAAAAGAAAGAAGAAAAGACAATGATGATGAGGTTGAAGATGATGCATGATGCAGGCATAAGATCATATGAAGTTGTTTTGTGACAGAGGTGTGATTGTAGCCATGTGGGGGGGGGGGGGGGGGGGGGGGGGGGGGGAAGGGGCTGTCCAAAAATTCAGGGACTAGCAAAGAAAGGAAAAAAAAGCATTGTTGACGATAATGCAGGCACAAAATCATGAAGTTACTTTGTAACTGAGGTATGATTGCAGTGCATACAGGACGGGGGGGGGGGGGGGTACTGTCCTAAAATTCACTGACTAGCGAGTAAAAAAAATGCTCCTCAGCATTTTTTTCTTTGGGGGCATACACCTTAATGGGTTTGCAGAAATGAAAAAAAAAATCCTTGGATCAAATTCTTTAGGGGGATACATTTATTATATGTCTATGATGATCCCCTCCCCAAAATGTCAACGAGCAAAAATTAACGTTAAACTTTGCTGAGAAGAGAAAGAGCTCACAGCTTTAAGTATAGGGGGTGGGGAAATTTGGTTTCACTAGGTGTGCTTTGTTCCAGAATGTGGGGGACATACCCTATTGTGTCAACCCACTCTTAAAATATTAGGGACGCATACCGCGCAATGCCCCTCCCCCCCCCCCCCTCCCCACATTGATGCCCATGATTGTAGCAGCCATATGCGAGAGGAATTTATCTGTTTGGTGGAGGGGGCCAGGAGACATGCATGTTACTGTTTACAGGATACGTTTACATAATTTGAAATATGAAACAAAGTTAATCTACAAAAGAATAATACAGTAGCCTATAAGCTCTTATGTTATGGAAATGGAGGTGATCCACTATTAAAAAAAAACAATGCTTGTAGAGTGTGGATTCCTCAAATAATAATATTGTAAACACAGCTTTTGTTGAATTTAGTCTGCAAGTGATCAACACAAAATAAAGTCAAAATCAGAAATGCATGTCTTACTGACAGCATCGGCATCAGATAAATAGAAGTGGGTGTAAGCTATTGGGGTAAAATGATTGAAATGAGAGAGGAAATTAAATTAGGGAAATTCTCACGAGTCTAGGCGACGGTACGGTAAATGAATGAATGAATGAATGAATAATTCAGTGCGCATGCGTTATTATGTTAATAAGTCACAAAAATCTAATACATATTCATAAATATTCATGAAAATGTGATACGCGCTGCGCGCAAGGCAAAACAAGCCTGATTTTCGCTGATACTCGGAAAAATGGTCTGCGCCATAGGTTTATAAAATTTTGTACATAAAACGCGGGATCAATTTGACCCTCCGTACCCCCCCTCCATGGCTGGACGGATGCAGAAGCGGAGTTTCAGCCCCCTGTAGGCGCTCACAGAGATACGATGCATACAGTATGCCTTCCGAAGGAAGGCTAGAGAGGCAACTAAAATTTTACCTTTGACATACCATAGGCTTTTGCATTGGGCCAAAATGGCGGCCGCGGCAAAATTGAAGACGACTTCGGAGGGTCAATTATTATTCATGAGATAAAACTCTCAAATACCGTTCGATGATTGGGTAATTGCCTTCATGTTTAATGCATAAGCTCATACATAAAACATTTTTGCCTTCCCACAATTCCCTACGATTTGAGGCAGCAATTCGGATAAATGGCGGCTGGCAGAGGAGTGCAACTTTTTGACCATTTCAGCAGAAACCGCTCAAGAAATTTGTTTCAGGAAATCTGCGTGTTGTGAAAAGAATTCAGAGTAAACCCTAAGGAAGCAGAAATTCTTAAAAGGAGCATTCAGAATGGAATGAGATTATAAGATGACCTGAAAAGTAAGTAAAGCGACATTTTGTTAACCAGTCTTCATTGTAGTTGTTAATCGTCCGTCAAGCAAGTGCGTAGGCTACCTGTACAAAGTGCATGGGACATCACCTCCAAAGCCCAAAATTAGGAAACTATTCTTGTATACAATTGAACTCTAAATCATGAGAGAAAAATAATGCAGTGGCGATATTTTTCAAAGAGATTAAACTTTTTCCGTAGAGAACTGTTTGTAGAATAATCCCCGGTGGATAAAGTACTGAAGCTAGCTAAATCAGCGATAATCAGCGGTAGATGTTGACCTGTTAGAAACTGGAGTCGAGGCTGAGTGCACTGCAAGACGGACGGCTACGATATTCCCAAGCGTAATGTTAATTCTGATTAAGCCGTTACTGGCCGGCTGGAGTGAGTGTCCCTGTGCCCCTGGGGCCGGGCCTTGCTGGGAACATTGATCAGGACTAACTCTAGACTCTTAAGTAAAACTTAGTAGACGGTAGACCTAGGCCTGGCACAGTTAGACCAAGCCTGGCTATGTATGGGCTAGACATCATTCATAGACCTGTTATCACCACAATGCTTTTAAATAATCATGATATAAACCTCTTTCTCTTTTTAATTTTTAAAGGGGACCTGAACCTGATGTAGTCTTCAGATGGTACAATACAGGCAGATTATTGATCTAGAAAAATCTACTACTGGCAAGGTATGAAGTAAGCCCATTATGATTTGTAGCTTTGAAAAGTGTAGATTTTTAAAGTTTTTCATTTATGTAGTACGTTATTTAAGCTAAATTCTAGACAGAAATATCCATGTGCCGTGGATGTTTTAAAAATAAAACCCAACGTATTTTACTACAGAGTAGCCATACAAAGTAAAGACTAACGAGTCTTAGCCTAATAACAACAACCAATATCTTTATTATCACAGACTGAAGCTTGCGGTCTTATGTGCAGACCTCCTAGTATAATGTACCGAACTACTTAGAATAAAGTTTCAGGCAGGTTCATTTATCATGTACTTAGAGAGGGGCCTTTCTTTCTTTCTCTCTCTCTCTCTCTCTCTCTCTCTCTCTCTCTCTCTCTCTCTCGACTCTGCAGCATGTTTACAAATTTTTCTCTTTTCTTTTGTTTTCTACTTGCAGGTTGTCTAAGAAGTTCAAGTACAAGGCTTGTAGAGTATCCAGCTGCTTGAAGACTAAGGAATTGCACCCTTCCCCAAGCCCTTATTTTGAAACTTCATTTGCATTTTGCCTAAAGATGTATACCTAGATTAAAATTTGAGCCTGATTTCATGACAGGCTAATAAAATGGATAAATCTGTGAATTCAATTGAAACATGGACCAAAACCATTTTAACAACTATTAAAAAGAAATAAAAAAATCAGGGAACACAAAAATTGTATATAGAAGTTGTGCCTTCAACCCCCCCCCCCCCTCCAAGAAATAATCCTGAGGTCAATTACAGTAAGTAACATTTCCAAGTTAGGGGATGGGATGGGCATTGTAATTGGCTTGGGTTGATTGTCCAGGGGTAGACACTGAGGGGGGGGGGGGGGGTGATTGTTTGGAGGGTAGTTCTGGAGCAAGTCTAGTCAGTTATTAGGGATGGGTTGCTTCACGCTGTTACCTGAATTTACAAAACTACCTATGCAGGTAGGTGGGGAACCATATGAACCAATATCTAAGTTTTTGGCTGAATTGTTTCAGAAATTTGTCAAACTTATCATTATTCTTTTTTCCTTTTTTATTATTATAATCATTATCATTGTTATTATTATTATGTAATTACATTGATAGGCTATATGGATTCACACTGCAAGAATGTTTAAATAGTAGGCCTATTATAAGTATTCCCACAAGAGCTTTCTGCCTCCAGAAATGTTTGCTGATCTCTTGCTGCATTGAAATTAGAGTTACACTTTTTTGCTAATAAAATAATTTTCTTCTCTCTATATTCTTATTGTCTTTCAATTTCTCTTAACCTTGAGTGAAATCTGATGTTGATGTTGCTTTTGTCAGTGTTGTTGATGATGATGAGGATGATGATGCTGGCACAAGATCATATGAAGTTGCTTTGTAATTGAGGTTGATTGCAGCCATATGGAGGGGGGGGGGGGGGCACTGTCCAAAAAATCACTGAATAGCGAAAGAAAGATAGTGTTGATGATGATGATGATGATGATGATGATGATGACGAGGTTGAGGATGATGATACCAGCCAAAGATCATATGAAGTTGCTTTGTAATTGAGGTGTGATGGGGGGGGGGGGGGGGCTCTGTTAAAAATTCACTGACTAGCAAAAGAAAGAAGAAAAGACGATGATGATGAGGTTGAAGATGATGCATGATGCAGGCATAAGATCATATGAAGTTGTTTTGTGACAGAGGTGTGATTGTAGCCATATGGTGGGGGGGGGGGGGGGGGGAAGGGGCTATCCAAAAATTCAGGGACTAGCAAAAGAAAGAAAAAAAAAGCATTGTTGACGATAATGCAGGCACAAAATCATGAAGTTACTTTGTAATTGAGGTATGATTGCAGTCCATACCGGACGGGGGGGGGGGTACTGTCCTAAAATTCACTGACTAGCGAGTAAAAAAAATGCTCCTCAGCATTTTTTCTTTGGGGGCATACACCTTAATGGGTTTGCAGAAATGATAGAAAAAATCCTTGGATCAAATTCTTTAGGGGGATACATTTATTATAATGTCTATGATGATCCCCTCCCCAAAATGTCAACGAGCAAAAATTAACGTTAAACTTTGCTGAGAAGAGAAAGAGCTCACAGCTTTAAGTATAGGGGGTGGGGCTTACGCTAGAAATTTGGTTTGACTAGGTGTGCTTTGTTCCAGAATGTGGGGGACATACCCTATTGTGTCAACCAAGCCCCCTAAGCTCCGCCATTACCTTTCGTCCATTAGAAGCCGAAATAAGCCCTTCTAAATAATTCATGAACTGTCATGAATTATGCATTTTGTGAGATGCTCCCCTTCACACAGCGTACCCACATGACAAATAGTACGCGATGCGAAACAATGCAGACATCAGCGCGAGAGGAAAGGTCAAATCGCGTAATATATGTATTTATTGTAATTTTATTCACACATTGCGCGCTGCCCGCGCAAGGGATGTAGCAAATCAACTTCGACCATTCCGATGCGCCAGTCAACGCACTTAAACTGGTTATCGATCACAAAAAAGATAATAGTACGGGGGGCGGAGCCTCCGATCTATCATTCTTCTTTCTTGTTTACGTGACTGGGTACCGGTACCCAACATCTGTATTAAACTATTATATCTTGTAGTCGATGATTTCTTTTTCTTAAACTGGTGGCCTCTACAATAGTTGGTTGGATCCTTCTTTTAAAGAAAAACATTTTCTCCAAGAAGGTCTTAACCCTCAAATGAATTACCTATCTGTTATCATTTCTTTCTAACTGTACTTCAGTCTTTGTGTACACATTTCATTCATTATCAAATCCAAACATCCATTTATTTCTTTATTTTTTGTCTGAACCCTCAAATGAATAACCTATCTGTTATAATTTCTTTCTAACTGTACTTCAGTCTTTGCGTCCACAGATATGATTTTAAAATTCACTTTCATTCATTATCAAATCCAAGCATCCATTTATTTATTTATTTATTTATTTATTTATTTATTTATTGTTCACTCTCTTTTGCAATACTCCTTTCACCGGCTAATCTGACAGGTGGGAAAAGATTATGAAGGCACTCTTTGTGGAGAGAAGGGGAAAGAGAGCTCCAAGAAGAGGGAATAGAGGGGGAAACTGATCTGATGATGATAATAATCAAGTAGAAGAGAAAGGGGAAAAATATAGAGCTAAAGAAATAATGATCAAAAATATTGCCCCATTTGCTGTACATTTTACTAATTCCATTTCTGCTCTCATACCCTTCAGTCTCAACTAGCTCATTCACAGATTTTACTATCAAAAATACTTCTTTTCAAGATATCCACTCTTTTTTACTTGGCACAGTTGTTCACTTTCTTTCTCTTGTAGCTTTGCTAGAGCAATTTAAATTTGACACATCACTTCTATCTTTTCACCTTCTCAAGCCTTCACACTTTCGGTTTACCTTCATGGCCGTACGCAAATAGGGGGCAGTCCCCCCCCCCCCCCCCAAGAAAAATTCAACTCCCTTTTTTTTTTCTTACTTTTCCTTTTTTTTGGGGGGGGGGGGGGGAATGCCCTAAATTACACCCAGATCATTCTATTTCAATTCTAAAAATGCAAAAGCTCCCACTCGGTCACTTTGTTCCCTTGCTTGCACATTTCCTAAAAATTGAACAAATTCTTGGCCCCCCCCCTCCAGGAAAAATTCCTGCATACGGCCTTATTTACCTTTAACAACCCTTCACATTGCACATGCAGGTACATTGTATTCCCCCCCCCCCCCCCCATAAGCATAATTTCTTAAGGAATAATATTTTTAGTACACAATATTTCTTAAAATGCTGTAAAAAACAGGTTAATCTTCCAGTGTTCAATGCATTTGGGGGGTCTAAAATAAAGATAGGCCATTCAGTCATTTGCGGATAGTAAACTTTTAATTAGAATAATAATTTAATGATTCAACACATTTTAACTTCAAACATACAAAACTGAAGTTACCTCGATGTAACATTTGCAGGCATCTTGCCAATCTTCATAGAAGTCTAGGGGTTAATGAATTCCTACATTCTTTGATTTAGATTCCTATAAAGCAAATATAAAGTAAAAGCCTTTCTTCTCAATTCTAAATTTGAGATGGCAGTTGACATTGTGTCCATTTAATTATGTACACATATAACTCATGCAAGATGAGTTGACTTTAATCATTAAAAAAAAAAAAGAAATCCCCAAATATTTACTCTGTAGCTTTCATTTAATGTGATATTCAATGGGACATTTAGTGATAAATTATATCTTAAAATCATCTCTTTGAAAAAATCTTTGCTACTATCTGAAGAAAGCATTATCAGGGAGTAGATGTCATCTGCAATCACCGTCAAGGCTGTAGTCTAGGTGACAGGAAGGATGAGCCAAAGTCATAATCCAGAACTCTATGGAGAAAAAAACCCACAAACATAATAAATATATATCAGATGCATTTAATAAGGATTAGTCACACAACATTTAGACACCTGCAAGGACTAAAATGCACAAGGTAGGAGTGTGCAAGTGAAGAAATCCAGCTACACATATTTTATCCTACAGACATTTTAGAATTTCATGTTTCTGATAGCCCAACCGGAGCATACATGATGCAGATATAAAAGATATACAAGATATGAAATGAAAAATACTTCTGAAGTAAACTAATGCTCAGACGGTAATTTAGTAATACTTAATAATGAAAGGGACTTCGAGTCACAAACAACATTGGACGGGTCAGATTATGCACTGCATGATGTAATGTTACTGAAATCTAGTAAATGTAGGCCTAAATACATTTATTTTGTAGACCACTCTATGAAACCAATTAAAGTACTTTGGTAAACTAGAAAATCTCATCTATGACAGTAAATCACATCTAAGACTGCTTACACCTAATGTGGTCAATGATGGTTAAGGGGATTGGTTACTTATAGCAGCAAACTTACTCTCAAATGTTCAAGTCATACATCTCGTAAGTTCCTCTCAGGATTTGTCAATTCCAGTCTGCATCAATCATCTGCTATGGCATCATGCTACATTAAAAGGAAATTTTAAAAATATGACTGAATAGGGTCTCTACATGAGCTAAATTACCTACTGCATAATTATGTTTAAATGAGATAACCTTCATACACATGAATGCTTTGAAATTAGGGAGCACTGATACAAATTGACATTAATCTACACGATAGCGAAAGGCACATGGGAGCTTAAATCTAGATAAAAATTTGCATTCATAACTAAAATTAACAACTGAAATTTTTCAGTTTCAATTCAGAACCCATACAATGAAAAATAAATGTTGTCTATTGATGTGCATTAGGTGTCTCTCTCCTGTACAAAGGATTTCTGTGAAGTCTCCCCTATGTCAAGTTTTGTCAACACAGACAAATTTTGTTATGGAGGAACATGGGAGAAAGAAAATATTTACATGTGAAATGAAACATACTTTACAATATATAATTAGAGGTATGAATTTGTGTTAAGAGTCTCCTGGAAAAGTTAGTTGTTAGTTGTTACCTGTCACTTTACAGGACTTTCTGCTTCATCCTGGACTTGTAGTGACATGTAGTGGACATGTTGTGACATTCATCAGTAGAATTCTTCCAGCCTTCCAATATCTAACTGTGTGAACAAGAAAAAAAATAAATAAATAAAATAAAAATAAAATAAATTTAAAAATCAATATCACTGTACCAAGTTGTAATACATTTCTGACTGAGATACTTGCACTGAAATATACATGTAGTATTTATAGTTCTATCAAATTTTACTTATCTTTTCATGGTGCATCCAAGATTTTAGATTTCCTTCATGTAGAAATAGAAAAGCTTACCATGGAGTTACAAACATTTACATAATATGCCTGTAATCCACCCCCATGAAATGTTTTAGTTCTGCCACCAAAATAGAACAGGACTATTGTAAACTGCCATTAACCAGACTACAAAGAAACCATACATGTATTAAACAAGTGTCTGAATAGCCCCCCCCCCCCCCCAAAAAAAAAATGAAATAATAAAAATGATTACAAAAACTAAGAATAAAACTGAATAAATCAAATACACGGAATAGCATCCACTCAGTAGAATCTTCTGTCTACATGTATGTTCAGAAGGGAGTAGGGTGAGAGGGCTAAGTGACAGTTTGTCCAGATCTATATCTACTCCAGATTTTAAGAGACCTCCAGAGGTTTAACTGTTTTAGCTCAACTTTTCAACTGAAGAATGTAGTCATTCTTAGGTAGATTCAACAGTTAGACATAGACAAATGGTCATTCAATAATTGTTTCAACTTCAAATGTTTGGAGTTTACAAGGGCAACAAAATGGCAAAAGCATCAACCAGAATCGTTAGCCTAAATAATTACCGTCTACGCTCTACCGGAATGCCCTCAAATTCATTACTTTAATCATCATAAAGTGAATAAGAAAGAAAAGTGTTCTGGAAAATTTTTGTTGTTACCTGTCACTTCAGAGGATTCTCTGCTTCACCTGGGAACTATACATGTATTACATGATGTAGTGATGTTCATCAGTCGAATTCTTCCAGCCTTCCAGTTCCAATATTTCAATCTGTGGGAACAAAAAACAAAAACAAAAACAAAACAAAAACAAAAACATTATTACAACCAAGCAGATTGCAACATTTACCATGTAATAATATTTGATAGTTACTCCAAACTGCAGTCAGCAACATTTTCTATCTTCAGAAGAGGTGGGGTGAGAATGAGAGGATGAACAAGATTTCAAGTCAAGATTTCAAGATAATTTATTGTCATGTATAAAAAGTACACAAAATTTGTTTAGATCTACGGACATGGTAATGTGCATAAATGAAAATAAATAACAGAGTCAACTAGATCCAACTTCCAAGACTAAGTAGACTTGTTAACAGAATTTCTGATAATTTCTGATAACTGTTAACGTTAGATCTTGTAAACTGATGAATGTGGATAGTAAGACCTAGACTAAAGTAACGGTCAAATGTTAAAGGCTTACAAGAGTTAAAAACACTGGCAAAATCAACCGGGGCCGTCGACGTATACAGTGTGTTCATTGTGTGCTCTCCAGTCTGCAATGCAGTGTCACTGTTCAGCGGGTCCAAATAACATTATTGATTTAGATCTAACGTTAACGTTAGATCTAGTCTACACACACTTGCGGTCTAACGTTAGTAATAATCTAATAAATTCTGCTGGAGTATTCACTCACAAAAATCCTGTTGTCTAATCTAGGTCTGAATTTGATTTTTCATGACGCCAAACTTCTGATTTGAACAATCTTAGATATCAAAACCGTTCAAGAACGGTCAACGTGAACACCAGAATTATCATAGATAGCCCCCGGTATTAGCCCGGGGGAGCTACCTCGAGTACATGGTGCGAGAACGGTACCCGCGGTCAATCTAGCTCATGACGATGAAAACCAAACTGTAAGTTCGAGAGTACAATGTTTCTAGCTCTTTCGGAAACAGCTGTTAGCAATTATTTCAAATTGTAAAGAAATTATTGTAGATTAAGAAGAATAGCCAACTATTTTGAAACAAATGGTCAAATTTCTTATATTCAATCATAATTGCAGTGGTACTCACGTTTTTTCTGTGAAGTAGAAACCTCTAACTTTGTGCGAGTAAGCACGTCATGCATGAATTTGCATAATTGTGACGTAATAAGGTCAAATGAATAACCATATTTCGAGAACGATATTATCGAAGCAAATACATATTCATGAGGCTATAATCCAATCAAAGGTGCTTATTTCGGTTCATGAATATTTAGAAGGGCTTATTTTCGGCTTCTAATGGACGAAAGCTGGGCGGGGCTTAACCCCATAGGCGTAATGCTTTCCGCGTGTGCTGCTTTCTGTCTAGCTATATATTTAAAATGTCTTTGGTGTCAACCCACTCTTAAAATATTAGGGACGCATACCGCGTCATGCCCCTCCCCCCCCCCCTCCCCACATTGATGCCCATGATTGCAGCAGCCATATGTGAGAGGAATTTATCTGTTTGGTGGAGGGAGCCAGGAGACATTCATGTTACTGTTTACAGGATACGTTTACATAATTTGAAATATGAAACAAAGTTAATCTACAAAAGAATAATACAGTAGCCTATAAGCTCTTATGTTATGGAAATGGAGGTGATCCACTATTAAAAAAAGCAATGCTTGTAGAGTGTGGATTCCTCAAAAAATAATATTGTAAACACAGCTTTTGTTGAATTTAGTCTGCAAGTGATCAACACAAAATAAAGTCAAAATCAGAAATGCATGTCTTACTGACAGCATCGGCATCAGATAAATAGAAGTGGGTGCAGTGGGTGTAAGCTATTGGGGTAAAATGATTGATATGAGAGAGGAAATTAGGGAAATTCTCACGAGTCTTGGCGACGGTACGGTAAATGAATGAATGAATAATTCAGTGCGCATGCGTTATTATGTTAATAAGTCACAAAAATCTAATACATGTTCATAAATATTCATGAAAATGTGATACGCGCTGCGCGCAAGCCAAAACAAGCCTGATTTTCGCTGATACCATATGGTCTGCGCCATAGGTTTATAAAATTTTGTACATAAAACGCGGGATCAATTTGACCCTCCGTACCCCCCCCCCCTCCATGGCTGGACGGATGCAGAAGCGGAGTTTCACCCCCTTGTAGGCGCTGATGCTTTGCAATTGCACTTAGTCTGGGAGCCTGCGACATCTTGACTTACCCCATCGAGCCCAGAAGGTTTGACCCAGGTTTGACCCCTGAAATGTATTTAGCCCATGACTGTGAGTCAGGAAATGGGTGTCAGCTGGTTAATAGGTCGGGGGCGACCCCCAGGCCCCCTCGAAAATGTCCCAAATGCGGGAAAATTCAACCCACTGAGCCCATGGATGAAACTTGGTCAAAGTGGAAGTGGCCAAGGGGCACATTACAAAAATATAAAAGCTGACAGCCCAGGTGGTCGGAAAGGGGCAGCTGACCCCCCTCGAAACGCCCCCAATGCGGGAAAATTTACCCCGCTGAGCCCGTGGACCAAAATTTGCCACAAGATAGCAGTATTGGTGAACATTACAAAAATATAAAAGCTGACACCATAGCTGGTTGGAAAATACCAGCTGACACCCCTCAAAGATGGGAAAAGGCCCCGCCCCCCCCCCCGCCGGCGGGAAAATTTACCCAATGTGTGTGTGGGGGGGGGGGGATTCCACTTAGTTCTTTTTTTGAGGGGGGGGGGGGAGAGGGGTTCCAACCAGTTTTGTATTGTGTAATTTACAGATGTATATGTATAGTGTTCTTGTTAAAAAATGATGGGTCCATGATTGGTTGAATGAAATAACGGCCGGTATTCTCGAAAGCTTACTAACTTTAGTAGCCCTACTAAGTCGATATTTAGTAAGGGTTGCTATTCTCGAAGGGTAACTAACTTCAAAATGACGTCATCAGCTCACTAACTTTAGTCACAGCTCACTAACTTTAGTCACCCCTCACTAAGTTAATCACCCCTCACTAAGTTAATCCCCTTCTCCATAGAACTGTGTACTAAAGTAATTTTAGTTTGCTATTCACGAAGGGTGACTAAAGTTAGTGAGCTGTCACTAACTACGTCATCAAGGGCAGATTAGGCCCAAAAGTTAGTCAGCTCAGCTCAGGGGGCATGTTTAACTCTTCGCTAGACGGCGACCAACCAAAATTTCGTGCTGAAACGGAGTGGAATTGGGTCTACTTATGCTGCATTTTCACCTTTTATGTAAGTATCATGTATCTGTTGGTTTGCTCATTTGTATTTTCATGATCAAGTCGTATTTACCACGCTATGATGACATAAGTTTATTTGCAATAAAATGAATTATAATCAGTCAAAGTCAATTTGACCGCGTTTGAAACCTGAATTATTGCAGCGCTCTGTCACCTCACAGTCCCATACGACCAGATTTACGTATGGCGCTGTGAACGACCTGGTGCATGTATGTAACTGTATGGAACGACCAAGTCCAAGTTAGGCCTACAATCTACTGACTTTTCTACGGAGATCCGAAACGAACAAATGCATAGGCCTTATGTCTTTTCGTGATCTCGTAAATAATTGCAAATTGCAGAAGGAAACTTTCCACAAAACTTAATATTGTGGCACTGTTTGTGTTGGCACAACCTGGCTCTGTATGGTCGATCTTGAATCCGATTCCGAGCACTCAGTCTCAGGAGGGCCAAACTGTTTTAGACCAAAAATTTTGTCTCAAAATTTCGCCGTTACTACCTCTTAAGTGGTAGGGTCGGCACTTCTCCTTTTAGTTTTAACAGGAGTGCCGACCCTACCAGTATAAGAGACTAACGAAATTTTGAGACCGAACTTTTGGTCTATCATGTCTACCGTCTAGGCCAGGACAAACGTAGGCCTAGGTCTACCTCGGACTGTGTGGTGAATGCCGAACATTCACTTGGAGTTGCAGCACCAGCAGTCCAAAACAGACAACAAAATTGCCTTTTTAAAAGCAAGATTTATTTTTTTCAACTTACTAGAAATCTCAAATTTTGATTCAGGAACTTTTCAAGTTTAACTCTTGATATTCCACAAATTTGTGGATTCAGAGTTGAAAATGGAAGTTAAACTGCCTTTCATGTGTGGCCATGCCCCAAAGCCTGGGAATAAATACACACAAAAGGCTTTTCCACTGCAAAGACTAAAGTAGCTTGTACATGCTATTAAGTGGAATCCTAGCAGGCTAGCATCTTGCAGTTAATGCACTATGTTAGGCTTTATGAATGCGCAGTTCCGAAAGACCAAAGTCAAGACAAAGCCATGTTATGACATTGTGGGTCTAACAACTGTTACGATCTAACTTAGATCTAGATCTAGACCTACTCACCTAGTCTGTCTCACAACCCAACTTTGTCTTACCAAAGTTGTTTCAATACAATTTTTTTTTTTTTTTTTTTTTTTTGGGGGGGGGGGGGGAGAAATTCCCAAATGTAATAATTTGGCATTATCGCTGGGACACCCGCATAGCCAAGGGGGATGGTGGGGGCGGTCACTCTCCCCCCTCCCCCAAAAATGCCAACAAAAAAGAAAGAAAAAAACGAAACATGTGAGCGAGAAAAGAAAAAGGTAAAGGAAAACATAAGAAAAGCAGGAGCAGACAAGGAACAATTCAAGAAACGGAACTGCCTCTCTGCACTCCCCCCCCCCCCCCCCCCCCCCCCCCCCCCCCCCCCCCCCCCCCCCCCCGGAGCGGACTTCCCTTACTCTGCAAGTGGCTCACACGCTTTGCATGCTCATTACTTGCCCCATCCAAATGAAATCCTAGCTACGCCACTGTGCTGGGACCCTGGGCTGGGTTAGGCCCAGGTTACAAAAAAGAGGTAAAACAAAGAATGTTGAAGAAATCTCAAAACCAATATCAATACAAGCCAATAAGATGTCAGTTTTCATAAAAAAAAATTTTATGAACATCACATAGACCAAATAAGCTTCATTTCTAAAGTGTTTTGGAACAAAAAGTTTCAAGCTGAGAATATATTCTATTTTTGTAATCAATTGATGCATTTGGGAGAAAATAAAACCTGCTGATACAGTAAATACTAAATATGAATTGAAATTATTATTCCAATCATGGCAGTACACAGCAGAGTGGGGAAAGGGGCAGTCCCCCCCCCCCCCCCCCAAAAAAAAAAAAATTGAAAAGTTATAGTTTTTACTGAAAAATTTTAGGAAATTCAACAAAAGTGTTCACCAAAGCCTTCTGTTTCTCTTTAACAAAAGCAAAAGCACCCCATGACAAGTTTGTTCCCTCGCTTTTAAGTTTAAAAAAAATTGTATGCATCTTGCCCCCCCCCCCCCCCCCCAATTTGAAAAATTTATGCTTTTGGCCCTGATTCTGATGTGCAGTATGTTGGACAAGTTGTACTTACATGTGAGGTAGAAAATTATTGCCCTTACCAAATGCTTTATTTCTTGTATTTTCTCTTTTCCTAGGTTCAGAAGATTTCAAAAAGAAAATGCAATTTTGCTGAGATGTGAAATGGTGAGGCTAACTCTATGATCAAGGACACTAACTGCCCCCACACATAGGCCTACGACTTCTTACTGCACGAAGGTAAAGGAGACAAAAGAAGAAAAAGACTGGACTAAGATTTAATGCTTTTGGTAAGTTTGTGTTTTTATACGGAATGATGACAAAAAGACAGCCGCTGGTCTACCAGCAGCTGGTCTAATTATCTGATTGTCTAATACCACATAGGCTAAACCCATTTGGTCTACTATAAATTTGGTCTAATTGCCATTTGGTCTAATACATACTTGGTCTAACTCTCATTTGGTCTAATGACCACTTGGCCTAATTGCCAGTTCGTCTAATAACCAACTTGTCTAATTGCCTTTTCGTCTAATTCTCACATGCATGTTTGATTTATTACTGGTTTATTACAGGTAATAGACTAAGTGGGAATTTACCAATTAAACAGCATATCACTGTGTGAAATGGCACGACAACTGCCAGTAATGTAAAAATTCATAACTGACAAATTTGTGGCATGTTAGGGGAAATGAGAGAGGGATGGTTGATTATTTTACCATTTGCACTAGTAGTGCAGGGCAAACCATTTATTTAGAATACAGGTGTGTAGCATCTCACTTCTTGGCACTATGACTAAACAATAGTAAGAATCATTGAAAGGTTGGACTACACAAGTATAGTTTTAAGAAAAAAATAACTGGTAACCATGTGATAGTGTAATTACTGAAACATATTTTGTTCAAATATCCAGAATGTATTAGATTTTTTGGTTTTATACTGAGTGCTTATTATTATGAAAGCCCTTAGGCTGAATTACATTTTACAATAAAAAGTTGAAAATGGAACATAGTCTAAAACAAAATCTGATATATCGGTTATTTTGATAACTGTGAGCTGGTAAAACATACCATAAAGTAACTGTTGATTAAGACGAATTGTTTAGTAACGTTGGGACATGTTACTCATATAAGTTATCCTACTCTTTTCTCATATTTTTTTTTCGTTTATGCAGGAAGCTTTCAAATAATGCACAGGGTGAGGCTAACCTTTCCCAATCAACCCTATCCAGAATGGTATCCCACTGCCTCGCTGCAAGAAGGAACCAATACATCAATTCCCTACTAGAAAGGAAGTTGATTGGGGAATCTGGCAGCAGTTTTCAAATATGGCAAGTCCCATGTGCAGCCCAAGAGGACCCAGTGCTCTATAGAGAAAATAGATACTTGCCTGATATTCAGGTATATTTTATTCAATCTTACAACTACATGAAGGTGGAAAACAACAGAGTTTTTGACTAATGAAACCATCCAGATAATCCAAGTTGAAACAGATTGTGTACAAAACTGGTTACTTATGAGGAGATCATGATTTAGAAAATGGTTAAAATCTTCTGCCAATTTTGGCCGCAATAATACATACTGTTTAAGCGTATTGATTTTGCTATTTAAATAGCACATGTATTACCTTGAATATGGAGCTTCTTTCTTGAATAATATGACACGGTTGTTTCTTTGATTAAAGTGAAATAACATGTGAGTACAAGAGTAAATGAAAACTGCATGTAAGGCAATTAGGTGGCCTTAAATATTTTTTTCAAAAGTAACAAACTTAGACTCCACTTAACTAATTTCTAAATTGCTTCTTCTTTTTCAGTTCATCTCATTGAATACCTGATGATTTCTCCCAAGTTTTCCGGATTTGCCAGTTTTCCCTGGGTTAAGGAGGCTGCAGGTGGTATAGATCTAGCTGGGAGTGGAGTCAATGAACTGGCTCTTCTTGTTCCTTCTTGGAGCAACCCGAGCTCTCTCACTGACATTTTTTTATTGTTGGAGAAGAAATTGTCAAGATCACCTCAGTTTTGAACCAATGACCCGATCTGTATCCTAAGCCATTCTTTCCCGAAAATTTAGTAAGTTGTTGAACTAGGCCTTTTAATGCAGTATTTCGTTTTATTAGTTTATCCTCTACTCGTGTATTTTATGTCTGAAATATTCTTTGGAATATAATTGGCCTGTATGCCATTAAATTGATAAGAAGGATAACTTGTATATACCTCAAAGGGTATTTATATGATTCATGTCATTATCTAAATTCAATACCATCCATAATTGTAGTGTGGCATTGATTGATTGATCTAATCTATTGGAAGATCTTGTTGCTGTGATGTAATTATTGGAAGAAATCATTCATATGGATCATTAAGTCACTAGGATGTTGGAAGGGCATTGTAGCATTGCTATCTTAACCCCAAACAAACTTACAGTGTAGGTTTTTTATTTGATTGCAAATGATTGAATAACAAGCAATAACAAATGATGCTTCATGTAAGGGGTTAGGTTACCAGTTATGCTCTTAAGTAATTGATGATACTTAGTTGAATTATTTTTTATTCAAATCATCTCTTTCATTATTGCTTGAACCATTTCACAAGGCAGACGTGAGAATGAATAATATGTCAAATTTGTATTAGAAAATACAGATATCTCGCCATGACTTCTATACACACCTGGCCTGAGGGTAGTTGAGACTTCCCCATCAGTGTTACACTACAGTGTTGTAAGATGTCTGCATGGTTTTCATGGAATATTAGAGTTCAAAGAAGAAATGCATGCACTCTTCGTATATTTAATGCCCCTTACAGAGGGCAATTCCATAATGATGTCTGGTACCCTATATGTACAACTTTGCTGAAATGATTCGTATCAGCTTTGTACTTCATAATGTGAAAAATATGTAACATTCTCAAATTATCATGGCTTGAGTAGTTCACAAAGTTAAATGAAAATGGAGAATAGTAGGGGTGGGACGTACAGAAAGATCATTTTGTGGCACTGCCCCAGATTGATAATGACATTTTGAAACATTTTTTTTTTCTCCAGGGGGGGGGGGGGATAAGGGGAGGTTATTAATAGAGATTAATAAAATCATCTGAAACGAAAGGTACCCTGCTGCATATAATATTATGTCTGTGCTGATGGAATTCTTTATTTTGTATTACTGCATATTATACATATATTTGTTATTATACATGCAGTATAATGATTCTTATTTCCTTATTTTCTTATTTTTGTTAAATGTCTCACAGAAAATTTATGCTGGTGCTCATTGAATTGCTTAGTTTTGTATTACTTGAATATTTAGGATGATACAATCATGATTGGCTTTATTTTTGATCGTCATTCATCATCACACAGTTTAACACTCTTCCCGACTCTTTCTCCAATTTAAATGTTTTCATATTTCTTGGTAGGTTTCTGAGTTGATAGAGCTTGTTGATGGGAAGTGAAACACAGTACACAACAATATTGCCATGATTTATTTTTAATGATTTTATACCCTTGTACTATTAGCACAAAACCAGAGATGTGGTATTTTGCTTATTAGTTAGTGCAGCCTTTTCTCTCCCTGGTGTTCATTTATTGCATTTTGTATAATGCTGTAGTCCTTTTTACAAGCCTAAGAATTGTGAGTTTTTCCAAAAATAAAGGAAGAAAATTACATTGCTATATTGTATAAAAGTGGATCTAAGAATGTATTTTTTTCCTGTTGTTCGCAGAGCATCAGTGTCATAGCTAGGATTTTATGGGGGGGGGGGGGGAATGGGGGGACAGTAGTGACCACTCGAACATATGAATCACATGAGCTAACCTAGGCGAAGCTTGAAAGCTGTGACGTTTCTTCCTTGTCTGTTTCCGCTCCTCGTACGTTCTCTTACATTTTTTTCCCTCTTTTCTCACTTTTTTCTAAATTTCTTTTTTTCCCCTCTTTTAGCCTTTCTCTTTTTTTTCGGAGGGGGGGGGGGGGGGCAAACACCCCACTGACCTCTGGCTAATCATGTGATATTTATTTGAAATTATACATGACTTTAAAAGGAATCAGGGATCTAATTCACCAAAATCTCAAATAAGAACAAATTCTTCAAGCATATTAGAGTTAGGTAAGCAATTGACCCCCCCCAAAAAAAAAAAATAAAATAAAATAAGAATGATATGATCAGTGACTCTCCCCTTCCCCTCCCCTATGATGGCAGATATATGGGGTAAAAAAACAGGACCAAAAAGCAATTTGGGGGTAAAAAAAATAGAGCGGGGGGGGGGGGACTGTCAATTCACAAAATGTGATGGTCCGACTACCTACTGGTGTTGGGCCTACCCATTCATATAAAATATAAATAAAAAAATCACAAACTCTCATACGTTCCCTCACATGGTGGGAGGGAGGGGGGATACTCCAGTTATGGAATTTACAAAGGGGCACCCCCTCCCATCGCCCCGCCTCATCCGCGGCTGCGGACAATATTTTTTGTTAGCCTTACATCCCATCCACCCCATCCAGCCCCCTTAAAATGAATATTTTTGTCGATTTCTCATACAAAAAGTGTATAGAAAGGGTCTGCCTACGAGGCTTGCAAACAAGGACTTGTATGGTGGTACGGGGATGTGCAGCTGCTCTAATGGGTCGCCGATTCCGAGTACCCCTCCCAGAGAGAGAGAGAGAGGGGGGGGGGGGGGGAAGAGGGAATCCAAACTTTGATTGATTGTGGAGGTCCCATGAATGAACGGTCAGACAGGGTGTAGAATGAGGGAATTATTTCGTCAAATTAGTCATTAACATGAGAACACACACTTTGAATTATTCCTTAGCCATTAATGCTTATGAATTCTTTTTTTAAAAAGGGGGGGGGCGCAGATAAGAATGTCCCTTCTTTAAATAGTCTAGACAAATCCCTTATCAATTCGCGCAAAGATTCACAATCCGCCCTCATTTTGATTCAATTGTGACGTCACTGGCCTCCAGCTGGGTGCTAGCAAGCGCACGCTGACAGTGATGCGTAATATGAACTGAGCATGCTCAGTGCGCGCTCCTAATCCCAGGATTAACTTAGTGAGCTCACTAACTTTAGTGAGGGGTCACTAACTAGTATGCTTTCGTGAATAGCTCACTAACTTAGTGAGCTCACTAAGTTAGTGAGCTCACTAATTAGTGAGGGTACTAAGTTAGTGAGGGTACTAAGTTAGTGAGCTTTCGAGAATACCGGCCAACGTATAGGCCTATTGTGGGGGGGGGGGGGGGGGGGGGGCAGTGTACCCCTAGGGTTTGAGGGGTGTCAGTCAGTAATTCCCAACCAGCTATGGTGTCAGCTTTTATATTTTTGTATTGTTCACCAATACTGCTATCTTGTGGCAAATTTTGGTCCATGGGCTCAGCGGGGTAAATTTTCCCGCATTGGGGGCGTTTCGAGGGGGGTCAGCTGCCCCTTTCCGACCACCTGGGCTGTCAGCTTTTATATTTTTGTAATGTGCCCCTTGGCCACTTCCACTTTGACCAAGTTTCATCCATGGGCTCAGTGGGTTGAATTTTCCCGCATTTGGGACATTTTCGAGGGGGCCTGGGGGTCGCCCCCGACCTATTAACCAGCTGACACCCATTTCCTGACTCACAGTCATGGGCTAAATACATTTCAGGGGTCAAACCTTCTGGGCTCGATGGGGTAAGTCAAGATGTCGCAGGCTCCCAGACTAAGTGCAATTGCAAAGCATCAGCGCCTATCATGAGTACGCCCCCTCTTGTCCTATCGTTGTCAGTTCGTTTTTGTATTTGAAGTCGTTTCTGAGTTTGACTTCGTTTCTGTGTTTGACGATAATTTTAAGAGCAATCTCTTTTTTATGGTAGACTTGATTTGAGTCGCCATCTACATTTATGTGGTTGTGTAATTTTGTGTTTATATATGTTTTTAGGGTTGTCTTTATTTCTTCAGTTAACTTGAATTCTGAAGTTTTATCTTTAATTCTGAACTTGTTTATATTTCTGCAGTTTTATCTTAAATTCTGAAGTTGTCTACATTTCTGCAGTTAAATTTAATTCTGTAGTTCAATTTATGAGTACGCCCCCTCTTGTCCTTTCGTTGTTAGTTCGTTTTGTATTTGATATCGTTTCTGAGTTTGACTTCGTTTCTGTGTTTGACGATAATTTTAAGAGCAATCTATTTTTTATGGTAGACTTGATTTGAGTCGTTATTTACATTTCTGTGGTTGTATAATTTTGTGTTTATATACGTTTCCAGGGTTGTTTTTATTTCTTCAGTTAACTTTAATTCTGTAGTTGCCTGTGTTTCTGCAGTTTTATCTTTAATTCTGAAGTTGTTTATATTTCTGCAGTTAACTTTGAATTCTGAAGTTGACTTTATTTCTGCAGTTTTATCTTTAAATCTGTAGTTGTCTATATTTCTGCTTTTATCCTTAATTCTGTAGCTGTCTAGCTATTTCTGCAGTTAACTTTAATTCTTAAGTTGACTTTATTTCTGCAGTTTTATCTATAATTCTGTAGTTGTTTATTTTTCTGCAGTTATATTTAATTATGTAGTTGTCTTTATTTCGGAAGTTTTATTTAATTTTGTGAAAGTCTTTATTTCTGCGTTATTTGATGTTAATTTCTGACTCTTTAGTTTAATTTTATACTTGTTTTTTTATTTTCACAATCATTTATTTTGACCCTTATATGGCGCACCATAGGCACACACAACACACACACCCGCACACTGTTCCGGGGAAACGAACTGAAATGCAGTACCTCTTCAAATCCCACGTGATAATGAGAATGAAATAAAAACAGTAATTATAATTGCTGTTATCATTTTAGTCCATGATTAACAGTATTATCACCGTTACTACCATCATTATCATTCTTATTCTTATTTGTTTTTATCATCGTTATTATTACTAATATTAATGTTATCGTTATTATTATTATTAGCAGCAGAAGCTGTTAAAATAATAACCCCCTCGAAAAAACCCAGAATAAAACACCCCCAACCAAAAAAAATCTCTCTTGCCTGGAGGTAAGCTACGGATGACCCACACACAGCCCCCAACACTCTAAATCCATTCGCTCAGGCCGCAATTGCTCAGATAAAATCAAAATCCAAATTCTTGATCCACGCCACTTTTTTTGGGGGGGGGGGACCCTCCGACGACCATTTTATTCAACACAAGCCATCAACATATTTGTACAATATACAAAGGAATATCGTATAATAAAATAAAATAAAATAAAAGTTATACATGACGAATATCAACAGTAAAAGGCGATTACTGAAAACATAACGTAATGCAAATAATAATGAGAATAATAATTTATACATGTCCAAAAATACATACATAACCGACACTGCCATACTGCTACTAACGTAGAATGATTTGGAAAGTGCAATAAAGTTATTATAAACAATCAAAATCCTTTCAAAATTTTTCCATTTTTTATCATATTTATCGGTTTTGTTGGCAAGTATGCTAACTTGCCTTTCATTTGCGTAATTGTGTTGTTTAATTCTATGGAAGGACGGTATAGATTTTTGTATTCGAGAAAAATATAATTGTTGTTTTGTCCAAATTAATACACAGTTTAAAGCATCATTTCTTTTTTCCATGAAACCTAACAAAATAAGAATTAACGAAAGTTTTATTCTACAGCGTATTGCGTTAATCAATCAAACAACCCCAAATCAATTTAGTTACGTTACAAGAGTAGAAAAAATGTACAATACCTTCCTCTTCTCTTCCACAAAAGGAACACTTCCTATCTATATTTATTTTAAATTTCACAAGATCTTTATTCAAATACAGTATTCGATTCAAAAGTCTATACTGAAAAAATATGCCCTTTCCTCCAATTTCCACATCAGAGTTACACCAAATAGGAGTAAACTTGCCAAAAAGAGAAGTACATTGGACATGTCGGACAAAATAAGCTAAATGCTAATTTAGTGAAATGTATATCACCTTTACCCCATTCCAGTGATGATATTGGTCATACGAAAGAATACATTAAATGAGTAACATCTTCACATGAGTTCAACAAAATTCTTCTTTTCCAGGTCAGTTTCAAAGCTCTAGAAAAATGTACAACATCAACCATTTTCAGTCCACCATTTTCGTAAGTACAGACCACCTGTTTCCTGCTAAATTTATCAGGTTTCCCTTTCCATGTGAATTTAAAGAAAGAGACATTTATGCTTTTAAAAAATGTTCGGAAGGGTTAGGAATGGACATAAATAAATGGTTAAATTGCGAAACAATCATTGATTTCACTAAAACCTCGCGACCAAAAACATAAATATTACGTTTTGACCAAGATATCATTTGCCTTTTTATAGCTTATCAAATATTCTGTCGTAGTTGAAATCCGGAAGCTTTCTAGATCAGTACAAAGTCTATTCCCAAATACCTTATGAATTCCCCATTAACCAACGTTATGTCAGTCCCATGTACCTGATGTAAATCAATCTTTACTGTTTTTTTTTTTTAAAGGAACCAATACATAATATCTGTGTCTTATTAATATTAAGATTTAAACCTGAATACTGAGAAAAAATCCAATAGCTCTAGAGCATGATGTAAACTTTCTGTGCTATCGAGACACAACACTGTATCATCTGCGTATTGCAATATTCTGCATTCTTTGTTTTCTATAGCTATATCTTTTATCTTGTGGGATTTCTCTGCACATATAACAAGAACAAATATGGAGAAAGTGGATCTCTTTGTCGGCAACCTCTTCTAATATTAAAACGCGATGTTAAACAACCGTTAATAACCCACTTGAAGCAGAATTTAGATATAATAGTTTGATCCATTTGATAATGTTATCCCCGTAATTAAAGAAGTGTAGTACATTCCATAGAAAATCATGTGAAACGCAACCAAATGCCTTTTCAAAGTCAATAAAAAGTAATATCCCAGGAATATTTTTATAATCTGCGTAAGAAATTATGTCATAAATTATTCCGATATTCTCTCCAATGTATCTACCAGACAAAAAGCCTTTCTGATCTTTATGTATATTTTTGTCTAACAGTGATTTTATTCTATTTGCAATACAATTAGAAAGAATCTTATATTGGACATTGAGCAGAGATATAGGACGCCAGTTTTTAATTAGATTGCAAGGTTGGTTACCTTTAGGAAGTAGAGTTATAATTCCCAAATTTTGAAAATGTGAAAATCGTCCAGAGACATATGCTGCATTCAAACTCCTCATTTTAAAAAAATCCTATATCCTTAAGAAAAAACTTGAAAAACTCTGCAGTAAACCCATCCTGTCCAGCTGATTTACCAAGTTTCAAGTTACTGACAACTTTGCGAATTTCTGTAAAGGACCCAACTCCTCTACCTTTTCATCAGAAGTCTTATTGTAATCTATTTCTTCTAGGTCCTGTGAAATATCTTGAAAATCTAATACCTCTCGATATCCATAAAGGTCTTCATATAAAGCATTTCAACCTCTTTCCTAATTTCCTCTTCCGTATTCAATATCTTATCATTTCTATTACCAAGTTGAATAATTCTCTTCTCTACACTCCTTTGTTTCATAAGATCATAAAAATATTTGGAAGGTTTTTCACCATATTGTAATTCTTGTAATAAATACTTTCCTCTTTCCTTTTAAGCTTTTCCTTTCTTTTTGTTTCCAAATCTTCTTTCAGAGATTTAATTGTTTCTAATATACTATCGTTATTACTAGCGCCCAAATTTAGCTTCAGTTCCAACTATCTAATCTTATCCTCTATTTTTTTCTAGTTTGTCAAAGTTATTGCGTTGAAACACTTTAATTCTATCCTTTACAATTTTTACATATTCCTCTTCCTTTAAAAAGGAATTGTGAAAATTCCAATATTGGTGTCTGCTTGGACCTGTACCTAACATAAGTTCTAAACTAATCCATGCATGATCAGATCTATAGCTATTATAAATTTCACAATCAGACACTAACGAAAATAACTGGTTTGATATCAAAATAATCTAGACGCCCTTGTTTTAATGGACTAGGTTGTCCTAGGCAAACTCTTTTACGTCTGGATGAGTACAACGCCATGGATCAATTGAATTATAACTATTTTTCATTTCCAAAAATTTGCGCGGAGCATTTTTGTTATTCAATCTAACGTAATTACAAGAATCCGATTCAAGATCTTGCAGTAGGTTCCAATGTCCACACATAATTACGAAAGGATCATTAAGATCTAATATAATATTCTCCAATTCTAGGAAAAAGATGGGGCAGTCATCATTTGGAGCATAAAGTACAATTAAAGAAAACTCATACTGTCCCA
Organism: Echinometra lucunter; assembly: GCA_029962745.1. NCBI lineage: Eukaryota > Metazoa > Echinodermata > Echinoidea > Camarodonta > Echinometridae > Echinometra > Echinometra lucunter. Next base: position 27,432,898 of record CM057155.1, on the reverse strand, counting down.
TACGCATGCTCAAGGCAATGAGATTACCATTCCGGTCACACATATATATATATGTATATATATATATATATATATATATATATATTTTTTTTTTTTTACTTCGTAGTGAATATTTACGTCAAACAGTATCGCCACCACTCGAGCATTTGAGCATTTGTTTGCAAAAAACAAGTCCCACCCCACTCAGGCACAAAGTGGGTATCTTGCAAACAACAAATATTAGCATGTTTTTCATAATTTACTACATCCTTTCTTTTCTGTGAGCTTCCCAAACCTCTACAGTTCATCTGGTTCATAGAAATAATCTTCAACTTGTTATACATCATGACAGTAAATAACTACATTATGTAAGTAAGGCCATCGGAGAAAATTTTTTACATTTACATAGAACACGAATAACAGTACAAAACCACAAGGAACACGGACGAACAAAGAGACAACACAGACAAATGTAAGGTCTAATTTTGGTCAACTCTGTATTATTTGTATTTCAAATGTTTTACTGTCCAGTCTTGTACATGTATTGTGTTTGTCCCACAACCTGTCTTTCACCGTGTCTTTATGTTACTGTGTTGCAACACCTGCTTAGTTCCTTTTGTGTTAACATCATTCCTTTACGCTACCATGCCTTTTTCATGTCTTAGGTAATAATCATGTGGTGTATATGCCTTCTTATCGTATTGGTTAATTTGTTATACAGACTCTTAAATATTCAGTTTATCTATTCTTTGCCTTATGCATATGTATTTATTTTATGTAAATTAAGTTGTGCAATAAACCTTTGGGGCTTTGAGTAGAGAAGCGCAGAGCAGTCTCTACCAGGCATTCATAGTGTGCACACCTGCCTACTTCTTGTGCCATGCTTACCCATGCCCATAGAGCCACCCTACACAAACATACAAACAGGACAACATTAAACTTGACAAATACAAACACACAGAACATGCAATGAGAGCTACGGCGCCCCCCACAGAGGGCCACACCCCGCGCCATCACGCCCAGGTTCCTATCCACAAATCCCACCCTTTAATAGTATCGCCTCAACACACGCACAATTTTTTTTTAAAGCCCTTAAAATAGACCCTGGTGTCATTAATACAAAACAAATGCCAACAACCAAAAAGAATCATCCAAACTAATGGATGAATGACGGTACAGAGAATACAGGTGTGAGCTTGACTGTCATCTATGGCACTGTGAGAAAGAAGGTCAGCGTCTGTTCCTATGCAGTGGTACAGGACTGACAGAGGCTTACACCCATAATGTAAAAACTGGGGTAGAGGTACCATTTCAAATCGACAAATTCGCGATTGATGTCGGCAAAAAAAAAAAAAAAAAAAGAGAGAAGGAAAGGAGAGGGAATAGGATGAAGGGAAAAAGAAAGAAAAAGAGGAGTAAGGTGCCCATATTCGGCTTATTGATATATTTGCTTGTTCATTATTTTTGACGACGAAATAACACCGGTACCACGAAAGAGAGTGTATACTTTTCCTCGCTCGCTGCGCTAGCTCTTAAGTTCGGAAAGCAAACACATTCGGCAGGTGAGATGAACAAATATATAATCTAGATACTTTTAGGCAAATCGTGTTATTTAGATGAAGAATTATCACTTCTACCACAAAAAAAGGTATATATATTTTTCCTCGCTCGCTTTATAATACAAGATGGTCTTTGAAAGCAAATAAATTAGGTCGGAGAGGTGACCACATATTTAAAAATAGATATCTTAAAGGCCCATCGTGTATTTTGATGAAGAACTTTCACTTCTACCATGAAAGGGAGTACAAAATTATGTATTTTCCTCGCTCGCTATGCTCGTTCGTCAAGTACTCAGATACAAGATGGATTTGGGAAAGCAAATGAATTCGGCAAGCGAGGTGACCAAATGTACCTACACATATATAAAAAAGTTAGTTATCTCATAATTAATACCATCGTGCATTTGGATGAAAAATTAACACTTCTACCATGAAAAATAGTATATAGATTTTTTCCTCGCTCGCTGCGCTCTCTCGGATTAAATTCAATTCGTGATTAATACCATCGTGTATTTGTATGAAAGGGAGTACATAATTATGTATTTTCCTCGCTCGCTATATGCTCGTTCGTACAGTACTCAGATACAAGATGGATTTGGGAAAGCAAATGAATTCGGCAAGCGAGGTGACCAAATGTACCTGCACATAATTATAAAAAGGTTAGTTATCTCATAATTAATACCATCGTGCATTTGGATGAAAAATTATCACTACTAGCATTAAAAATAGATTATAGATTTTTTCCCTCGCTCGCTGCGCTCGCTCAGATTAAATTTAAATACAAGATGGTATGGAAAAGCAAACGAATTTGGCAATAGAGATTACCAAATGTACCATTATACATAAAATTCACATCATGATTAATACCATCGTGTATTGGAATGAATAATTATCACTTCTACCATGAAAAATAGCATACAGATTTTTTCCTCGCTCACTGCGCTCGCTCGGATTAAATTTAAATTCAAGATGACATGGAAAAGCTAACGAATGCGGCAAGCGAGATGACCAAATATATCTGTATACATATGAAAAAGTCAGATATCTCATGATTAATACCATCGTGCATTGGGATGAAGAATTATCACTGCTACCATAAAAAAATAGTATATAGATTTTCCTCGCTCGTTGCGCTCGCTCGGATTAAATTCTAATACAAGATCGTTTGGAAAAGCAAACGAATTCAGCAAGCGAGGTGACCAAAATATGTATATGTATAAGTAAGATATCTCATAGTTAATTCTTCAGTGTATTTGGATGAAGAATTATCACTTCTACTATAAGCAATGTATATTTTTTCCTTGCTCGCTGCGCTCGCTCGTATAATATCAAGATTTAGGATGGTCTTTGAAAGCGTATCAGGCGAAAGAGGTGACCAAATAGGCCTATGTTATCTTTAAGCCCATCATGTAGTTTGATGGAGAACTATCACTTCTACGAAAGAGAGTGTATATTTTCGCTCGCTCGCTACGCTCGCTCGTATTATATTTAGACACAGGGTGTTTCCGGAAAGCAAACACATCCGGCAAGTAAGGTGAACAGTTATATCATTTAGAAGAAAAATGTGATAGAGACACACAATGCCTCGTGGGCTTTATACGGTTGAATTTATCGGCATTAGTTGTCAGTAATCACTGGCATTGTTTGTTGGCAATCTGGCCTCTACACCCCTCCCCCCCATTGAAAAAAAATCTAGCGACGCCCCTGACGATTCTCTTCATTTGGAACCTCAAAAATTTTTAGCTCGCGCTTCGCGCTCGCATTATCCATCATTTCCTTTTTACTCAGGTAAAGGAGTTTTATAATTCCTCAATTAAAGATAACTATTTCAAGACATATGGGTGCATCTACCTCTGTGTGAGTGGGGGGGGGGGGGGGGAACCAAAACATATTTTCATTTATTACGCCACTGAGTGCAGCCTTTAAACATACGTTTCTCATCGGTTCGAGCGGTTTTTAATAATTTCGCCCCCCCCCCCCCCAAGTGAGAAAAACTGGACTCGAGTCTGAGTCATCAAAAATTGGACTCGAGTCCGAGTCCATACTCGAGTCACACAGCACTGTTGTGAATTCAAATTTAAACCAAGATGTTATTTTTGGACAATTGGACAATCTTCAGAAATCTCAGAAAATTCCTAAATATGCTTGAAGTGTCATGATAGATCGTTGTTGGAATGACTTTCCTTGACCACATCTTGTCAACTGGAACAAAATCCACATTAATAAGTTTAAATGCTCCTTAAGCACTCATAATCGCTCATTTTATTTTCAGTTATTTCACAAAGCTATTGCTTTATATGACTTTTTTTTTGCAATAAGATAAAAAGAAAAGAATCCCCTAACTGCTCTTTTTGCGAAACGACCCCCGAAACGTTGATTCATAATATATTCATTGAATCAGGGGCGTCGCTAGACTTTTTTTAATGGGGGGGGGGGGTGTAGAGGCCAGATTGCCGACAAATTATGCCTCCGATTGCCGACGACCAACGTCGACAAATTATTTTAACTGTATAAAGCCCACGAGGCATGTTCAATGTGCCTCTATTATATTTTCTTTCTAAATTATATTTGTTCACCTCACTTGCTGAATGTGTTAGCTTTCTGAAAACATTCTCTATCTAAATATAATACGAGCGAGCGCAGCGAGCGAGGAAAAATATACACTCTCTTTCGTAGAAGTGATATAGTTCTTCATCAAACTACATGATGGGCTTAAAGATATCTAAATCATATATTTGGGCACCTCTCTCACATGATTCATTCGATTTCAAAGACCATCCTAAATCGTAATATTATACGAGCGAGCACAGCGAGCAAGGAAAAAATCTATATACACTCCTTATCATATAATCCTTTTCATGGTAGAAGTGAAAGTACTTCATCAAAATACATGATGGGCCTTTAAGATATCTATTTTGATATTTTGGTCACCTCTCTTACCTAATTTATTTGCTTTCAAAGACCATCCTGTATCTAAATATCATACGAGCGAGCGCAGCGAGCGAGGAAAAATATATATACTCTTTTTATGGTAGGTGATAACTCTTCATCAAAGTACATGATGGGCCTCGCTTGCCGAATTCATTTGCTTTCCCAAATCCATCTTGTATCTGAATATTGTACAAGCGAGAGTAGCGAGCGAGGAAAAATACTCCTTTTCATGGTAGAAGTGAAAGTTCTTCATCAAAATACACGATGGGCCTTTAAGAAACCTATTGTCATATATTTGGTCACCTCTCCTACCTAATCTATTTGCTTTCAAAGACCATCCTGTATCTAAATACTATACGAGCGAGCGCAGCGAGCGAGGAAAAATATATTTACTCTTTTATGGTATAGAGGTGATAATTCTTCAGCAAAATACATGATGGGCCCCAAAATATCTAAATTATATATTTGTTTATTTCACTTGGCAAATGTGTTTGCTGTTTGCTTTCCGAAAACATCGTGTATCTTAATATAATACGAGCGAGCGCAGCGAGCGAGGAAAAATAGGCTCTCTTTCGTGTTACCAGGGTTATTTCGTCGTCAAAATGCACAAGCAAATAAGCCGAATATGACTCTATTTGGGCACCTTACTCATCTTTCTTTTTTCTTTTTCCCTCCTTCCTCTTCCCTCTCCTTTCTCTCTCTCTGTCTTTTGCCGACAGCGATCGCGAATTTGCCGACAAGAATTTTTAATGGGGGGGGGGGGGGTGTCACACCCCCCCACACCCCCCCCCCCCCTTTAGCGACGCCCCTGCATTGAATGATCATGTTAAACCCATTTGGCATGAATTAATCAAAATTATCAATTAGAAGTGCAGTAAGATCATACATTTTTCTGTTTTCGACAAAATGTTTGGATGTTAAGAAGAAATTCTTTACTTACATATTTCTTGTATTGAAGTATTATATTTACCTATATAAATTCCAAAGTAGATTCCCCAGCTACAGAGGTTTTAAAGCTTGTAATTATTACCAAGGAGTTAGAATATCGTCTAGCGAAAAAGAAGGATAAACTCAATTTACATTTTCGTAAATGGAGATTTGATTTGTGATAATTGTTGTGCCTGCATGCCTACCTATACTACATGTTTTTTGCTTAACAGTATTATATACATAATATGCTGCTTCCTTATTCTTTTTAGAGTCTGCATAATCTTTGTTGATTTTTATTTGTTTTTATTATACCTTGATGATATTGATTGCTATGTCAGTAACTTTCAATAAAAACGGGGGGGGGGGATAATCCAATCCAATCCAATCCAATCCAAAAGTCATTCGATATAGCGCCTTTTTCTTGCAGTTACAGAGCGCTGCACACAGTACTCCATGTTTGGGCCGCTCAAACATAAATTCATCACTTCACGAAGATCAGTTTAGTCTAAACAATTCAGCGGACCCAGGTCCCGACCCAGGTTCGAGTCTGAGTTACGTCTTTCGGAATTCGGATGGTGGCGGAAAAAGTCACTCCCAGACGGAAATAATCATATCTGATTGGTACACGTCTTTTAAACTCAATTGAGCAACATTCATCATCACCCAAGTAAACGGCGACCCCAAAACAAGTTTCGTATCTGTTTGATGTTATTTCATCTAGGCGAGCTATGTAGCAGGGAGATGGGAGTTCCCTGTATGTAGGGTACACGGCCCCACCCATAGAGCAGGGACTCCCATGATCTCCCTGCATAGAGTTAGTGCGTATTATGTAACTGAACTCTATGGCCCCACCATGGGCCCCACCCCCACCCTCCTTCTCTGATGATCTGGGGGGCGTTTCATGAAACAATTAGTCGGTGGTTTTCACCGACTAATTTGCTTTCAGCCAATCAGATGCGAGTATTTTCAGTAGCTTATAACATTTGTCGGTGATTTTCACCGACAAAACTCTTCATGAAACGCTCCCCTGGGCTGCGTTTCACGAAACCGTCATAAGTCTAAGTTCATGGACATCCCATTGAAACGCGTGTTAATTCTACAACACGCGTTTCTATGGGATGTCCGAGAAGTTCGCTCGGCCTCGCCTCGCGCTATGCATGCCTAGCCTAGCGATTAGCTGGCGCTAGCAAAGAATATTTATTACGACGAACCCTAAGTACCGAAAAAAGCACGCCTACTTATTGTAGTACATGTCAATAGGGGAAAGCCTATAGCCTTTATAAAGACGGCCTAGAGAAGAAGAGATTATAGCCTTTATCTAGACGCCTGTATTTCTTATCTTCTTTATCTTTCTTATTTTTCTGTACATCGCTTTAGGTAAAGAGCTAAGAGGTGAAGGGCATAACATAGGCCTAATCAATATTGATATATTATTGGGTGATGTTCGTTGTTCCGAAGGTTCGTTAGTCCGAAAATGAAATAAGGTTCGTTATTCCGAAGGTTCGTTAGTCCGAAAATGAAATAAGGTTCGTTATCCCGAAGGTTCGTGAGTCCGAAAATGAAAAAAGGTTCGTTATTCCGAAGGTTCGTTAATCCGAATATGAAATAAGGTTCGTTAGTCCGAAAATGAAATAAGGTTCGTTAGTCCGAAAATGAAATAAGGTTCGTTAGTCCGAAAATGAAATAAGGTTCGTTATTCCGAAAATGAAATGAGGTTCGTTATTCCGAAAATGAAATAAGGTTCGTTATTCCGAAAATTAAATAAACTTCTTAAGTAACAAATCCAGTGTTTTAATTTAAAAAAATGATAGGATATTACGCAATAAAAATATTGGTATAGTCTCAGCGGAGAATGATACATTTGTATATTTTTCGGCAGAGCATTATGTTGCATCAAAAAGTGGCGTAGATCAAGAATTTTGATTTTGATTTTATCTGAGCAATTGCCGCCTGAGCGAATGGATTTAGAGTGCTGGGGGCTGTTTGTGGGTCATCCGTAACTTACCTCCACGCAACGATAACATTGATGATATCAGTAATAATAACGATGATAAAACAAAACTATAGAATAAGAATGATAATGATGATAATACTATTAATCATGGTAAAAATTATAAAAGCAATTATAATTATTGTTTTTATTTCATTATCATTATCATTATTATGTGGGAATTGAAGAGGTATTGTATTCCAGTTCGTTTCCCCAGAACAGCATTATGTGCGGGTGTGTGTGTTGTGTGTGCCGTGGAGGTGCCGTGGTCGAGTGGTCTAAGGCGCTTGACTGGAGACGCGAAAGTTGGGGCTTCGATTCCCGGCACGGCACTTATGCCCTTGAGCAAGGCATTTGTATTCCAGTGACACGTGACATGGCGGACTAGACGGACGTGATTTGTGTGAGCTCCCAGATTTTCTGAACTAACTGAATATTTTACCACTTTTTGAATGCTTCATATCTGAATTTTTTTGATATCTAGTATTCGAAGACAAGGTCATTTTATTTCATCATGAATACCCGTACAAAAACTGGAAATAAAGCGTCGAAACCTCCTGGGAAAAATACCACCACGAGTGAAAGTTCTGATGGCCGTGCAGCAATTGGCAGTGAAGCAGTTTCTAGCCCGGAACATGACCACGTGTATTCAGCCGTAGCCACGCCCGCGACGCCATCGAACAGTGATCTTGCTGCGTTGATAACTGGTATGAAATCTTTAACTGAGAATAATTATGTACAGCTGAACTCAAAGTTGGATACTCTCCTCTCCGATATTAACCTACTAAAAACTGACATTTCGGGAATCAAGAAATCGGTAAAGGAGCTACAGGATTTTGCTACAGATACTTCTAAACGCATTGAAGAAATTGAAAACGCCCGCATTCCTGATATGCTAAAGAAACTTGAAAAGGTCAGAAATGATCTCGAAGAAAAGCTCACACTATTTGAACTTCATGAGCGAAAACTTAATCTTTTGATCTACGGGATAAAGAAGTCTACTGACGAGAACGTCTACGGTGAGTGCTTCTCTACCTTTGCCACGCTACTCAGCATTTCAGCCGAGGAAGCCATGCGCACGATACCGCTGATCAATGCCCATAGGCTACCCAGGAGGATCCCCGCAGGTAACTCCACAGGAACCCATCAGCCTGAACCCATCATCGTTCGCTTTGGCCGTATGCAGGACCGCGACAGGATTTTACGCGCTTTCCAGCAACGCCCACGCCAAGCATCTGCAGCAACAACCCCCGTCACAATTCGTACCGATTTACCACCGGCCATGAAGAGGGAACGCGGCAGGCTTGCATCTATTGCTTACAACCTACGGAAAGAGCGTGAAAACTTGTCAACCAGAATCATAGTCATAGGAACACAGGTCGTTTTGCAAACCAGAACCAACAGTAGTTCCAATCGACCATCGTCGACATGGAGCGCCTGGAAGGAAACACCACAGTAAATCACCGAATATTGCATTGAAGTAAGAAAATTTAGTACATTACAGACAATTCAACGTCTAATTTACTTCTGATTTTGACAACAAAGCTGTTGTGTTTCATTTCTCATCTTGATTTTTCCTGATGAAAGAAGATCCATTTGTCAAAATGGTTATCAGTACTTTGTCAACCGTGTGATGTTGTATGTATTTCAATATCGACCAAGGGGTTTAATACGCCTTCAGTTTATTATTTTCGCATGTTTGATAATGCTGGTATTTACCCGCTGACAAAGTAATTCATATACTAAACCTCTTCATTAGTTGAAGTTGAGGAGCAATTTACAACTGATTGTGACAGCAAAGCTGTTGTGTTATATTTATGTTGAATATTCCTGACGAATGAAGACCAATTTGCCAAAATTGCTACTAGTAATATACCTTTATGTCAACCGTGTGAAGTCACAAACATGTATTTCAAATTATTGGTTTAATATACCTCCAGTTTATCTGATACTACTGTGATTTGCCAGCTGACAAAGTAATTCATATCACATTTTTCTCAATAGTTGCAGTTGCAATTTACTAAAAAGAAAGGGGAAAAAAACTTACCAGATTTGTCTCTCTGTGTTCCCGTGCTTTTCGGAAATTGTACCTTGCTGACTTCATATTTCTCTCAAAGTAAAATATCGAACTGGATACTGTCCACGATTGCAGGTGAATTTGGGTCTATGTTTTTGAATTACTCTAATTTGAACAACCTAATTGACTTGTTTATGGTTTCACTTAGATTTAAAATGGTACAAGCTTTTCAATAATCAAATTAATTGGTGCTTTGCCAAATGTGCTCCATGTTGTGAGGTCTAGGCTCTCTGAGTTATTATTTTTGTAATATCCAGTGACTCGAGTATTATTACTTCTTGGGTCCATATAAGCTTGCATCTCTTGAACAGCAAATGTTACCTAAATGATTGATACGCAAGGTAACTGGTAATATCCAGTGGAGGGGATTTATACAATGCTAATTTTTAACGAACTTCTAATGATGTAATCCCCATTTGGCAAAGGTAACGTGGGGAGAGTTTTCGAGTATTTCCTTTTGGTATAATGATGACTGATAGAAAGGTTTAACAATATAATTATGGGATTCATATTAGCCAGAGTTGTATGTTCAAACTTTGAAGTCTGCATGGACCCACAGTATTTGTTGTTGTTTTTATTTTTTTATTTTTTTATTTCCTCATACCATAAAGACAAACAATCTATACATCATTACTTATTTACTTTATAAGACCTTATATTTCTTGATATTTCTTGATATTAGAAACTTAGAAATTTGATGTGTGAGTTGAATTGAGAAACTGTATTGCAAGACAATTGTCGGCTTAATGTTTTCCCTGTTACAATTCATCATTTTTGTAAAAGATTATATCTGATATCTTTGCCGATTGACTGGAAAAATTCAACAATAGTTGAGACTTTTCCCCTAAGATCTGGTCAAAGTTGTATGTATACCTTGTTAGATCGGATCTCTCAGAGTTGACTTCGTTATGAGATGAAGCAAGGGATTCATGTATCATTACCCATTACCTAGTAACTTCATAACAGTTTGCATTCCTTGCATCATAAACGTTGTCAGAATTTTGACGTGCAAACTTGTAAAGTCATAACAATTTGAGAATAGCCAAAACAGCTTAATTTACCCCCGGTATCAAACACAATTATAAGCTGGTCAGAGTTTTCGAGAGATTCTTTTTGTATTTATAAATGGGTTGAAAGAATTGTCAACTTTGGTCTCTATTGATGTGATAAAAGGTCAATTTTTTTTATCCTTTAGTACACAACACCTAGGTGGCATGAACTCTTGAAAACCTAGGTTTATATTGTTCTCATATACCTTGTACGTTTTGTTCCATTATAATGACGATCATTGCAATGTTTCTTCTTTTTTTTTTTTCAATGAGAATTCAGTCACTGTTGATAACATACATATTCAACATCTCTTCCCTTGTTCTCATCTGAAATACTCTGCATGCACCTTGTTCAGTCTCCAACATGTCCATAGCAACAGCTACTTGTACGTGCATGTGTCGTTTTTTTGTTTGTTTGTTTGGTTTTTTTTTAGGTCAGGCCACTGTACTGAGGAAGTACTATTCTTAAAGCTTGATACTGATCTAGACTTCGTTGAAATTGAAGTATTTACCCTGTACGCCGTGAGGCTGATCTAATTGATTTTTCACATGTCTCTTCCTGTTGACCAGATCTATTACGATTTTTTTTTTTAATCTCACAAAATAATGGTCGAAGATCTGCATGCATGATCGAAGTATATAATTTTGATATAATCATAACCTCTTCTTCTGCTGACTGGATTACTTGGAGAATAAGACTTCTCTACTGTGCCTTTAATTTCATATTGTCTGAAAAATTATGATCAGTCTGCTCAAAGTTAAAAAACAATAACCTTTTGATATAAGGGTGAATGGGCTGGGCTTTTTTTTCAGGATGCAAATTTAATGCTCTAAAATTGATATTGCAAGTGAGCTCTTTGGGCCCTGCCCTTACATTGTGTGCAACTCCTTGTACAGGGACACCTCACATTTTCATATTTAGCATATGAAATTTTAATATTACCTATTCACTTCCTTTTAAATGGTCATACTTGCCAGAAGTTTGGCGTGTAATTTTGATATGAGAATGCGAAGGAGTTCATTTACATACAATAGGGAAAACGGGCTTAATATACCCCTGTCAATTTTCTGGGGACAGTTATTTTTTCTCTGCCACTGTTTTCTGTACGTTTCGAGCACGAGTTATACCGTAAATGCAGGTCACAAGGAACCCTCGTCCACATTTACATAGTTAATGTGTTTTTTAGATTGTACATTGCTATCTTTCAGATATTTCTCGTATATTTGATGATGGATTATGAAAATTGATATATTGGATTCTTTCTCCTCTAATATAGCCCAATAGAAAGTTCTACCACTCTATAAGTACTCCAAATATTGATTCACCCTTTTAAAATTTTATATGTAAATCTCAAAAGTTCGACGCCTTTATGCCTTTATTAACAGGTCCCTATCGGCAGGCCACTATTTCTTGTATTTTCCTTTTTTCCCCTTCTCAATAGAATTAGAATTACAAACCAACATTCAGGTGACAGGTATACTTGGAAAATTTGCCTATCAACTACTAAGCTTGCACGTTTGTTCATATAAGGCCGTCGTCGCGACGCACTTGTTCGAATTTTTCTACTAAATTATTATTGGTATACCCCTTTAAACTTTTATATGTCAATCTCCAAAGTTCGACGCTTTCATGCCTTTATTAAGAGGTCCCTGTCTCCTGACCACTTTTATCCCCCTTTTTTCCTTCTCAGTAGCAATTGAATTACAAACCAACATTCAGGTGGCATGGATAATTGAAAAATTTGACTATCAATTACAAAGCTTGCATGTTTGTTCATATAAGGCCGTCGTCGCAATGCACTTGCTCGCATTTTTTTTTCTAAATCAATATTCATGTCACTCGTGACAACCTCAATTACACCTTGCCATGTCTTCATACCTTACTAGTACACTCTCTACCTACAATTTCTAATAACACTCCCGGGCAACAAGTGCTTTTCATGATATACAAAGCAACACTTACATGATTCAGGTGGCATGGACACTTGAAAACTTTGCCAATATTTTTCTCTTTCAAATTGGCATGTTTGTTCCCAATAGGTTATCTGCGCAAGGTACTTATTCCTTTTTTCCTCCTTCATTTCTCAATGCACCTAGTGTTTCATGACTTTTTCTTTTTTTTAAAGGTCAAGTTCTCTTCACGGCTCGGAGTGAATAGATACTGGTTTGAATAAGTCTGAATGATGCAGAGTAACTATACTGGGGATTCAATTATACCTTGTATCATAACTGAGAATTATCCTTTTCCTAATCAGGTGCGGCAGTTACATGTTTCGGCAATACAGTTAATGATATTTTGCCAGAATGGATGCCACCTTAAATACCGTGCTTCCAAGTTGGTATTTACTCATGTATGACGGGAGCTCCGTCATGTTTCCCTTGTTATGCTTTCCTCACGTGTTCTCTTTGTGCTTATTTTTTTGTTCGTGTTTGTGTGTGTCTTTTCTTCGCTGGTCTTACCGAATGGCTCTAAATCTAATACATGTATTTTCCTATTTCACTTTACAGGTCTCGTTTCTACCTGTGTACGTGCTAGCGCTGTCTTGGGGTGTGCCGGAATCGATTCATTCATAACTACTCTCTTGTTTTTTATTTTTAGATGATGCAAGCTGATAATTTTGCTTTTGATTCATTAATTGATGATGATTTCTTTGATATATGTAGAACCACGAATGTTAATTCAACAGATTCTCACCTAAATTACTTTGAAAACCGTATAACACAACAAATTAACTTCCCTGATAGTAGCGTAGGTCATGATGAAAATATTTCTTATCCTAGCTCAGATTACTTTACTGTAAATCAGTTTAACTCATTGCAAGAAACATGCAATAGTTTTTCAATTATGCATTTGAACGTTAGAAGTTTAAATAGTAATTTTGATAACTTTCGGCTTTTAATGAATGATCCTCGAAAAATATCCTTTTCCGCGATCGGCATAACTGAAACATGGCTCACGCAAAGGTGCACTTCATTGTATTCGCTACCTGATTATCATTTTATAGAAAACAGTCGATCTAACAAAACTGGCGGAGGTGTTGCCTTATATATTAAGAAAGACTTTGACTATTTTATCCATAATGACCTGAATTGTATGAATGACACCGTTGAATCGCTTGCTGCAGAGTTGAAAATAACTGGTTCCAAAAATATTTTGATAGTAGTTCTGTATAGACCCCCAAACTCGAACACTAAAGATTTTTTAGAATATATACATGAGCTTACTCATAACTCTGTATTGAATAATAAAGATTGTTTTATAATAGGAGATTTTAATATTGATATCTCTAAATGCAATACTCATAATAGTTCTCAAGAATTCCTTGACATTATGATGTCTGCATCTTTCTTACCACTTATAACCAAACCTACTAGGGTCACAAATCAAACAGCCACCCTTATTGATAATTTATTTTGTAATATCACTCCACTTCCTAAATCAGGCATTGTTTTATCTGATATATCTGACCATTATCCAATTTTCACAATTGTTTCACGTTCCCTCAAAATTGAAAAAAATCGAAAAATATCAGAACGCTATAGAAAAGTTACACCCGATAACTTAGCAAATTTAAAAGATAATCTAAGTGAAATAGATTGGTCTGAAGTATATACTCATCAGGATGCTGATTTGTCATACGAAACCTTCATGAAAATCATAACTTCTTACTTAGACAAATATATACCATTAAGAAAAAGGTCAGACAACTATAAAAGAACACCAAGGCTTCCTTGGATAACCAAATCTCTGTTACGTTCCATAAATCGTAAAAATAGATTATATTATGTTGATAAACTTAAACGCACGGAGCAGTCACATTGCAAATATACTTCCTATAAAAACACCCTTACTAAAATATTGCGAATTGAAAAAAGAAAATACTATTATAATCAGTTATATTCTTTCAAAAACGATATCAAGAATACTTGGAGAATTATTAATGGTGTTCTTAATAAAAGTGGAGCGAGGTCTAATATAACCAAAATTTTACATAACAATGTTGAAATTAGCGACCCCAAGCTTATGGCTAATATTTTCAATGAATATTTCTCGAACATTGGTCAAAATCTAGCTCAGGAAATTCCTTTATCGCAGAAAAAGTTTCATGATTATTTGCTCACATCAAATACTAAATCTATCTTCTTTTCTCCGGTAACTAGAGAAGAATTAATTAATATTGTTGCAAAATTAAAAGATAAAAAGAGTACTGGTTACGATGGTATTAATAATGTCGTGTTGAAAAATATCATTACAGTTATAGTGGATCCATTGGTTTATATATTTAACTTATCTTTAAGTAACGGAAATGTTCCACAAGATATGAAAATTTCAAAAGTTATTCCTATATACAAAAAAGGCAAGAAGGAAGATGTGTGCAATTACAGACCTATATCGTTATTAACTACACTTTCTAAATTATTGGAAAAAGTTGTGCACTCGAGAGTTCTAGAATTTTTAAATGCAAATAATATCATCTCAAATTTTCAGTTTGGTTTCCGACAAAACCATAGCACTTGTCATGCTATTCTTACTTTTATTGACAAAGTTGCCAAAGCAATTGATAAATATCAACACACAGCAGGTGTGTTCCTGGACTTCTCCAAGGCCTTCGATACCATTGATCATGAAATTCTTTTATACAAATTAAATCATTACGGTATCCGCGGGAGGGCCTTGGAGTGGTTCAGGAGCTACCTTACAAATCGTAAGCAATTCGTATCCATAAACGGTCAATGTTCTTCCAAATTAGCTGTAAATTGTGGTGTCCCCCAAGGTAGCTTGCTTGGCCCCTTGTTATTCATACTTTATATCAATGACATAAGCAATTCTTCAAATATACTCTCCTTTTTATTGTTTGCAGATGACACTAATGTTTTTCTTTCGCACTCAGATCCCGATATATTAGTGAATTCATTAACTACCGAGCTTAAGAAATTACTCAATTGGATAAGAGCTAATAAACTGTCCCTCAATCTGCAAAAAACTAAATTGATGACATTCAGTAACTCTTTAGATAATTTAAATGATAATATTGTTCTAGATAATATAGCCATAGAGGAGGTGTCTTCTACGAAATTTTTGGGTTTAATCATTGATAATAAACTTTCTTGGAAATTCCACATAGATAGTGTATGCCAGACTATTTCCAGAAATATAGGAGTTCTAAATAAACTAAAGTATTATTTTCCCAAATTCACTCTTCTTACTTTATATTCTACATTAATATTACCTTATCTAAATTATGGTTTGGTAGCTTGGGGTAACACACATTATACTTACCTTGACAGAATTTTATTATTACAGAAAAAGGCCGTCCGAATAATAAACAATCTTTCCTGGAAATCGCACACGGACACACTATTTTTTTAAAATAATATCTTAAAAATTAATGATTTATATCGCCATAATCTCGGCCAATTTATGTACAAATTAAACAACAATTTGTTACCTTCTGTTTTTGATGATATATTTTGCAAGAATAAATTTATTCATAGGTACCCCACCCGACAGTCAAATGAATTCCATTTACCCCTCGCTAGAACCATCTTGACTAAGTCTATATTCACTTTTACTGGACCCAAATTTTGGAACAATCTTAATTTTGATACTAAAGATGCACCTAGTTTACACTCTTTCAAAAACAGACTTAAGGCTTTTCTTTTGATTTCTTATCGGGAATCTATTTGATTCTTGGTGGGAAATTGAAGATTTTTTTTCTCTCGTCTCGTCCTTTTTTTTTCTCTTTCTCTCTCTTGAATCATAAATCATCATCATCATGCATAACTTCAGGTAAATTTCTTTCATTTTCATTTTTATTTCACCTTACTTCCACTCATACGCAAATCGTATTCTGGGACACCCAAAGACTGCGCGTGGTTTCCTTTTATTTTTTTTTGTAAGCCAGCGGTCTCGTTTTCGTCCTGTATGTGTGTGTATTTGTTTCTGTCCTGTGTGTGTGGGTGCGTGTGTGGGTGTGTGTGTGGATGAAGGTGTGTGCCTCTGTGTGTGTACATGTTACTCGATTTGTTTAGCTTTTTCCTTTTGTTCGTCTTTATATTTATCCCTTTTATAATCCTTTTTCAATCAATTTTTTTCATCCCTTGAAACCATTAAAAAAAAATAAAAATTTATAAGTACAATTCATATTTTCACACATGTATTTTCTTTTGAGGGGTTTGCACAATACAAGCCTAGCTTTTTAGCATTCCCCTCCATTTTCAACGTTTATTTATATGCTTAATTTGTAAAATTTCACTTTGATAATTTCTTATATAATGATTATGTAATTATTTTGTATGTACAAATTTATGTATGTTGTACAACTATGTATGTTATTTTGAGTTGAAAATTATGTATCTTTTATCTGAGTTGAAAATGGAAAAATAAATGAAATGAAATGAAATGAAATGAAATTTCACCTACATTGCTCTTTTATCGTATGCATTAAATAAATTAAAATGCTACAGGCATTATTGATACCAACTTGGTATCAATAACGTGCGCACGTGTTAAAAAAAGTGCGTATGTGTATGTAGAGGTGTCGTATGGTTTAAGGCGCTTGACTGTAGACGCGAAGGTCCGGGGTTCGAACCCAGGCACGGCACTTATGCCCTTGAACAAGGCATTTCATCTACATTGCTGTTTTATCGTATTTCAAATAAAGTGATGTGCTATATGCATATTGATACCAACGTGTGCATATTTTGTTACAAAAAACAAATGTGTGTCCTGAGGCAATGGGGTTAGGTTTGTACATAGAACCCCTGAAATCCTTGTTTCAATGCATGCCAATCTCACCCCCCCCCCTTCCCATGGAAAAAAAAATTGAGCTCATTTCGTTACAATGGTGAGGTACTAGGCAAAGCAACAATATTAATAGTTTTAGATAATTATAGCTATTCCATACATGATACTGACTCTTCGAGCCTTTGACATTAGCCTAATCAGAGGGGGACGGGGAGGGGGGGGGGTGTATATAATAGAGAGAGAAGAGAAAAGTGACATTAATAAATAGTGAAAGTTATGCTTAACAATGCTCCTCCAGATCCTAATTACTAACAGATGAATAAAAAGTAGTTGTAATAGAAAATAATACTACTATTCTCCATGACAACCTGATTCACAAGCTTTGCTATTAAAGGTTCCCTCCACATACACAGCGAGCATTGTTTATTTTATACTTGCGAAATTAGTGTGTATCCCCCCACGCTAGCTACGGATGGCTGTTCCCCCTCCCCCATAAAAAAGGGGGATCGACGCCCCTGTTTGGGGTGTTAAACACTCCTTCTATTCTGGTCCAAACAAGCCCCCTCCGGCCCCCTCCGAGCGAAATTTTTAAGGTTTACAAGCGGTAAACACATCTAATCGAGAATGGATCTTCGAACATGGACAAAACAATGATAAAATGCATGAACCCCCCCCCCCCTCCCGACATCAGCAGGACTGGCGAAGAGCGGTAAACATAAGGTCGATTCTTGCATGGATTCAGGATTGAAAATGAACTAGTCCCATAACCCTATGATCACCCCCTTTGAAAGAATCCTGCGTACGTATACGTCCCTGGTCACGATAGATCAGCCCCTCCCCCCCATAACAGTACTATTGAACAGAAAGGGTGATTCTCCCAACGTCCGTCCCACCCGGCTTTCCCGACTTCGCCAAAGATTACTGTATTTTAGGACGAACGCACCTTATTTCATTTTCGGAATAACGAACCTTATTTCATTTTCGGATTAACGAACATCTAGGTATACGCAATTTGCGTGTTTCGGAATAACGAACCTTCGGAATAACAAACCTTCGGAATTACGAACCTTCGGAATAACGAGCTGTAACCATATTATTGCCCAGTAATGAAATATAACTTATGTCCACCAACAGATATGATCAACTCTAACTGCAACAGGCTAGGGAATAATTAAGGGTGAGAATCAGAAGGGCCAGAGCTAATAAGTTATACAGGAGAGATTGCTGTGAAATTCTATATAAGGGGGGGGGGGGGGTGGTGGCTAAACGTGTTTCCTGATATCAAGCTCTATAATATGAGCAAACGCTGGGATACCTGATAGTGATGCCGGGAAAATTCTGAAATGAAATTAATAAACAGGAGATCTTCAAGTTTTTCTCTCAATCAGAATATTTTGTAAAAAATATTTATACAAATTACAAACCTATGAAATATGCCTATAGGCCTTATTAATGTGTTAAAAGTCCATAGAGACAGGTGAAAGGGCTTTGACAAAAAATGAGATTGCGTGCTAGCAATATAAAGACTTAAAGATGACCAGCATGTCTGACAAAAAAAAAAGAAAAAAAAAATCATCAGATACCATACTCTGAGTTTTTGGACCAGCAAGGAAAAAAAGGTTTGTCATGTTCCTTCTGTGCCGGGGGTGCACATTTCCTTTCACTCGATGTGTGAAATCAGACATCAGTTTTGGAGGCTGGTGGAACGTAGGCCTAGGGGCACGGGGATTCTTGGATACGCCTCCAATGGAAATAACTGAAAGTAAGGTTTTGTAAGACTGTGTTCTGAGGAGTCAGGCGATTGGAAAAAACCCCCCAAATAACAACAAAAACACGACAGGCCTAGTATAGGTGCAACACACTTATGAAAGAAGGGGGAGCCCCAGCCTCTATATCATTTTTAATAAAATACTATTTATATTATTTAACCTTCTATAACAATACCAGCTGAGGATATATTTACTACTGAATCGAATCCTCAATTCTGTTTAAAGAAGTAGGCTTATCCCATTTTCCTCCCCCCCCCCCCCCCATTGATTTGGAAAAAAAAACCTGACTTCATTAAAACAAATGAGGCACAACAGAACAGTGTTTCTTATCAATTCTAGATTTTACCCGTTCAATTTTAACTTCCTGGCTCTAGCAGACGACGCGTCGGTGTCTCACGTGACACATGATACAAAGAAAGTACACGGTCACAAACGTCATCGATAATAACAGACGGTTTTACGTGCAGTATTACAAAATGGTCAAATGCATGCGTATTCCGGGGAATTATGGGGGGCCTATTGGACTCGGCGAGCCTCGATTGTATATTTTCAAAGTTTGAAATTTCATGTGAATCACCTTTTCGATTTATATGAATAAATGCTTGGGGGGATTAATTTAATTTCAAATTCCCTGTTTTTGTGTATTAACCTGTGGCAGCTTGAAGGCCCAATTTTTTATTTTTTTTATTTTTTTAAATGAGCCTTCAGTGAAATGTGAATTGCATGCAATTCACATTTTTATATCTACAAATAAAAACATAGGAATTATAATCATCCGAAAATTGCTTGTTTTGCGTGTAAACCTATGGCGGGCGAGGCATTTTTTTTTTCTTTTTTTTTTTTTTGGTCAAAATTCTCGGGGATTTATGGGGGGTTAACTGGACTCATCGAGCCTTAATTATATATTTCCAGGGCTTGAAATTTCATGGAAATCACTTCTTTCTAAAATATGGGATATAAAAGCTATGGGAATCAAAATCACGTCAAAATCCCTGTTTTTACGTGTTAACCTACGGCAGCTGGAAGACTAAAAGCAGGCATATTCCCTTGGATTTATTGGGGGTCTCACTTTTTGAGCCTTCAGTAAGCTTTTTCAGAGTCTCAAATTACATATAAGTTACATTTGCCATAAATTTAAGGTAACAGTAGGGGAACAATATTCATTCCTAAAATCCTTGTTATCACGTGTTTATGGCAGGTGACTCCGTCAAAAAGCAGGCATGATCCTGTGGATTTATAGTGCAATTTATTGAAAATAAAGATTCAAGAAATGTTTTTTTTTTTTTAACTATTCCGCTCGTGCAAAAATCAGGCTTCAAAAACAAAGTGTTAGATATTTACAGGGGCGTAGACAGCGGGGGGGATGAGGGGTATGCATCCCCCCCACCTCACAAGGTGGGGGGGATGACATGTACAATCATCCCCCCCAGGTTTTAGGGAAGGATGTTTGCTTACATTATCATTATAACAACAACAACAATCACAACAACAATATGCATAATAATGATAATAATAATACATTACTAAATATGATTATTGTTATTATTATTATTATTATTATTATTATTATTATTATTATTATTATCATTGTTATTATAATTATTATTATCATTGTTATTATAATTATTATTATCGGTTATCATTATTCTTATTTATGTTGTTATTTATATTACTTTTGGGTAATTTCGGCGCCGTCTCAGTTTTTCTGAAGTGGTGTAATAACAAAATTAAAAAAAAAAAGATAAAAAGCGTGATGTAAATAATTATTCAATAATGTGTATGTCAGTCCATATTCTATATACGTTTGTCTTGGTGCGTAGATCTTCAATTTACAGAGGCGGCGCTCCCGGGGGGCAGGGTGCACAGTGTCTCCCCCCCCCCCCCCACTTTTCGTAGCACCCAAAAAGTGCCCATTTTTCCCCAACAAAAATGCCGCCTTTCAAACCTGTTCAGTGACCTTCTTTTATCTTAGAAGGGCCCATTTTCTTTGTTGATCAAGTGCCCTTTCGCTTTCTAATAAGCGCCGATTTTCGTTTCAAATAATTTACCCTTCTTAAAATCTACAGAAATGCGCTCTTTTATGCTTTCCCTTTTAATAGCGCTCTGTTCCCTTCTGAGAAGTGCGCCTCTTACACTTCAAATGAGTGTCCCTTTTAAATGTGATTATTATTCCCTTTCACTACCTCTTTTCGTTTTTCATAGTGCAATTTCTCTTCTGCAGATTGCCCCTTTTCACCCCTGATAAGTGCCCCATTTGAAATCTGATACATGCCCTCATTTACTTCTGATAAGTGCCCCTTTTCCTTTCTAGTATGTCAAATTTCTGCATCTGTTCATGTTCAGGGCAATTAGCGCCATTTTTGTTTTTTTAAGAGTGTCCCTTTTCCATTCGGGCAAGTGCTTCCCACAACTGTAATTAGAAGGAACGGCGCCCCTTTATTAGGGGTATTTTTCTACCTTTTCTTTCTAAAGCTCGCTCGCTACGCTCGCTCGTACTTATGATATCTCACTCAGGACAGTTCAAGTGTGTTGTAACCATAAAGTCTTATATGATCTCCTAAGTGATGGTATTGTGCTCGAAACCCCATTTAATTTGAATATTTTCTCTGATAAAAAATGATCGGTAGCTATGAGACCTCACTAATGCATTTAAACATTATAGCTTGGTGACTATAAGGAAAACTATATACAGAGTAAATGGAAGAAATTTACAATGATAATGGAACACGAATAAAATAAATTTCCGGGAGCCTTTATCACTATAGGCCACTCGAAATATACTGCAAATACCATGCCCTTCAGCAAAAATACCAAGCATTTTTTGCTCGCTCGCTTCGCTCGCTCTCAATTGAGTAAGACAGAGCAGTATACAATAATAGTGCAAAGTAGTAATTATCATGACATGTAATGAAGGTATGTATATTTTCCTTCTCGTGTGCAGATTTGTAAGGGCCCCCTTTTCCCCCCAAAGTGCCCTTTTTCGCTAGTGCCCCCCCCCCCACTTTGAAAGACGCTCCGCCGCCCTATCTATTTATGTCTGTGCATTCGGGTGTGTGTGTGTGTGTGTGTGCATGTGCGTGTGTGTGTGTGTGTGTGTGTGTGTGTGTGTGTGCGTGTGTGTGTGTGTGTGAGTTGTGGGGGGCGGGTGTGTGTATGTGTATCTGTATACGAAATTGATCCTCGATTTCTCGTAAACGGCAAATCATCCCCCCCAGGTGTGAGAACCTGTCTACGCCACTGGATATTTAGTATCAAGAAAAAATGAGACATCTTTTAACACGTCATACCAATGGCGGACGCATTTTTCAGTGGCCGTTTTTAACACAGCATCATAGCACTTACGCTCGCCAAAATGTACTACGGAAGTAGATGAGAGTAATTTGTCTTGTAATCCAATGTCTTTGGCGATATAAGCTGCTCTGGTATTCAAGATGGCGCAGACCGGTGTACTTCCGTTTGTGAGGGGTGTGGACCTTAGTCGCAATAATTTTCGGGTTTGTTCTTCTTTTTTTTCGTGTTAATGATTACTTTGAGCATATTTCAAAGTTTGCTATCAATGTGGTAGGGTCTATTTCAAGGCAGAGATGAACTTTAGATGTTTAATGTATGTGGTGAATGTAACTAGATCTAGAACTCTAACGTAACAGTTCGTAACATGTCTAAGGACGTAAAGTTAGCCCTGTGCTGTGCCGAAAGGTACGGTATTGGGGGGGGGGGGGGGTTGGGTGTCAGGACACGTAATAAAAATGAAGCCGCCTTTTTTGTCTTTGGATAAAACAAAAAATATGCATTGATTTGTGCTAATCATCATCAATATTTAAGCAAACCCAGAGAATAGGGAACCGGAACG
This sequence comes from Echinometra lucunter, assembly GCA_029962745.1. Taxonomy (NCBI): domain Eukaryota; kingdom Metazoa; phylum Echinodermata; class Echinoidea; order Camarodonta; family Echinometridae; genus Echinometra; species Echinometra lucunter. The sequence continues at coordinate 27,410,016 of CM057155.1, read as the reverse complement.
CGCGCACATATTCATTTGTGTACAAATATTACAAACAAATGCAGCCGGTGGCAGCGGCAGAGTCGGCGGCGAGGGGGACGATCTGCACAAGATTCATGGATAAAACATTTGTGAGTTTGAGAACATTTTCTGGCAAAAATCAAAATGATTTTCACCACATAATCACACATTTGAAAGCCGAGAGGACAATTTAATTAGAACATAATTAGAGTAAAGTGCCCGTCATTCGACCTGTGCCGTGATTCGACATATTATCACTATATCACAAGCCAGCACATATTATTGTCACAACACACACTAATCACTTCATTACACACAGAGACATTGTCACTCACCACAAGAAAGTCCCTTAGTCACCTCCAAAAATCCATCTTAAAAGCCAAATTCCGGCGTCAAAAATGCAAAATCGGCGCCACATTTTCAAAGCACGCAAAGGCTTAAGTCCACTGCTAAGAAACAGGGTCGCAGAAAAATCGCTAAAAATAAAGAAATCGGCGGTTTTGTGACGAGCTTTTTCGTTTATCGCAAGCTCGGAGTGTGATGGTATCGGCGAAAAACAAATAAAAAACCAAACCCCCTGTATCTGCCGATGCAGTGACTTCATGTACAGAGTTGAATGCAAGTCCCCGCTGGCCTTCATTCGACTGCAACGGGAGCACCGCGGGCGCCACAACTTCCGCGATGGACAACCGTGTGTGGTGCGGCGCATTTCAGCGGCCCTCATACGCGTTGACATTGAACGCGCAGTGCGCCCGGTTGAATGATTGCCGGTGGATATCGAATGAAGGGCATGAAACATAGCGATATATTTTCATATTTTCTAAAAAATTGTGATGCATTTGAAAAAATAAACATTGTGATAAAAATAGTTTAATATATTTGACATGAATTTATGTAGATATGATTTTGTGAAAAGTAAGTTTAGCAGAATAAATATTGCAGAAAGCTTAAGCGGTCGAATCTCGGGCAGTTTACTCTACTTGATTAAAACATATTTTAAAGTCATTTTGAACTTGATCATGGACTTGTCACTTGTCACATACCCTGACTTTCGGCTGTTGCTGCCGATCTCTGCACAGTATGATGGGGGGACCATAGTTCGCGCACATTTTAATTTTTTAATGAAGGCCATTTTTGATCCATAATTTCTCAATTTTTACCCAAAATTATTCTGATTTAAATGACACCCAAGGCAAAACAAAGTTTTAGATTTCAAATGGGCGCAAGAAGAACATGTTATTTACGAAGAATTCCCGAGATATCACGATTGCAAAATTCGACGTCGTATCGCACCGCTCTGGACCAGGAAAAGTGTTACAAAAATACCGAGACCTAACTTCACGCACGCCAGTTTTCAAGTGATTAATACAAAATAGAGATCCATAAAAGGTAAGATAATTGCATTACTAGGAAGGCAAAATGCCACTGAATAATTTGATACCATATTTTACTTACAATCTTTATGACATCGTCTCTCGAAAAGAGGAATTCTAGACTGTCGACAAGTCCAGTTTTTGTCAGAACGAACGCAAAACGCTGCCAAATTTGCCAATTTATATTGTGTGCTAAAAGTAACATTTAAGAGATTTGCTTGTGAACCTTTTCAGTCGGCTGTTCAAGATCGACTGACTCTGGATACACAACCTATCCGGACACCCAGCAGTTGGGTATATAGGATAGTCCCATGTGTTTTAGATCTAACGTTAATTCTTGTTAGTAGGGGCTAGGGCCTAGACTTTACTGCGACAGCCCTAGACGGAAGTGTTCTGTCTCTAACAGTCATCATTGGCCTCTTATCATGGTAGGTTCCGCACTCCTCCTTTTTTTAATTGTGCGTGCAGTCTCATTCATTGTGCTGGGCAGCACAACGAGAAAACTACCTCAAATCATCGATTTTTTCCCCTTTATTCATAGATATAAAAATATTAACCCATTCGCAACAATGATTTTCTAAAAATGGATTAGGACTAATACTATAATAGGAGGGCCACTCTTCGAGATGGCAACTTTTTTTTGCAACAAGCCAGCCCAATCTCATTCACAAGTCTAGGGACACGATACTCACCAGGGTTGGCGGATTTAAATCACGTTGATTTAAATCATGATTTAAATCGCGATTTAAAGCACCAGGATTTTTAAAAAAAAATCATTGATTTAAATCACTTCCATTGAAACATGTACAAATCATTGACAAATTGTTTGTTCAATGCAGTTTTAATTCTTCAAATCAACTGAAAAACTTTGAATTAACTTTATATCAATTGAAAAACTTTGAATTAACTTTATATCAACAAAAAAATCAACAAATCCTTCCTATCTACTTAAAACAATTAAAATCAAGTCAATAAAATCATCTGATTCCTTAAAAATTAGAGATTTGTGTCGTCAACAGTTACTCCATTTTTTTGTAAATGTCAAGTTTTCTTCTAAAATTTTACATTTGTAAATTATTAATACCGGTAGTGAAACAAGTTTCTTATTTATTTCTTCTAATTTATCACACAATCCAAGACTTTTCAGAGAGCAGTAGTGTAAAAAATATAATATGTAAAAGTCAATGACAAAAGATTTGTTGGCAGTTTTCCAGTTTTGATCCTTCACAGTTATACTTCTATCATGTGAAATTAAAAAAAAAATCATCTAATCAACAGATTCCACATGCCTATTTCTTCTTGTTACATTTATCGTACAATTAACATATTGTAGTACAGTCACAATTTGCCTGCTGAAAAAAGCTTTCTCTTATAAACCTTTTAAGTCACTGTCAGCTCATCTTATGTTCAGTTCTACGAATAATAACAGAAGTTTTGTATCTGGATGTAGCAATGGACAGAGCTCTATTACAACAATTTGCAAAACTCAAAATAAACTTTTAAAACTACATTTAAATCTTAAGATGTAGGTACTTACATGTAAGTTACAATCAATTACAGTTGTAAGTTGTGTCTGATTTAAAATACAATACTTCTTTTTGTAATACATATGTTGTAATATCAGCAGTTTTGCTGGTTTTATCTTTTAAGTCAAATTTACAGTTGTATAGGGTCAGAAGTTTTGTTTTTTTTTTTCCTACTTCATGTATCAAACAGACTTTTAGAGAACATATGAATAAGAATTGTAGATTAATGTAAAAATCACAGTAACATAATGTAGGTAGTCACCCTTTGACTATAAGCTGTCTCTTATATTGGTCTCCAACACTGACAGTTTTGCATCTCTATCTGTAGCAATGGATGAGCTTTAATACCAATTTGTAAAACTGTCACAAAGCTGTTGAGTGCACATTTATAGACAATTTTCACTGAGGATTGTCTGGAGATTTTCCTCTGGGATTTTTTTAATACTGAGTTGAATTCACAGAGGGGAATATTCTCCACTCACTGGGAATTCCTTATGGAAGTTTCCTTTATAGCCCTAAATGTATGTATGATAGAATTAAGTTCATATGCATGATTCCTCAAATTGATTTTTATTTGCCCATTTTGACTAGATTTAATTACAAATCATTATGGTTAAGAAAAATATTAGGAGTGAAATGTATGATAACACAAGGCTCCACACTAACTTTTTTTCTTGGTGGCCCGTTTGGGCCACCAAAATTATCATTTCTTTTTTTTTAGTGGCCCAAGAATGAAATTTGGTGGCCCGAAAAAAACAAAGAAAAACGTAAGAAATTTAAAGATTATAATAAAATGTTGTTAGAATGATTAAAACCCATTGTTTTACCCTCCTATGCCCTGAAATAATCATATTCGGTGATAAAAGTTGCAGATTATTTTATGATTTTTTGTCTCGCCCACCGGAGGTGAAGGCGAGACTAAGGGATCCAAATGTCGTCCGTCCGTCGTCCGTCCGTCGTCCGTCCGTCGTCCGTCCGTCGTCCGTCCGTCCGTCCGTCCGTCACAAACGTTATGAAAGATAACTTGGCAACCGTGACTCACTTTTCAACCAAACTTGGGTTGTAGATGCACTAAGGGGACCTGCATGTTATGGTCCAGTCAGAGGTCACATGGTAAGGTCAAAGGTCATTTCAGGTCAAACGTTAAAGTTTACGTGCAAGACTCTCTTATGACACAAAACTCTGCAACCGTGACTCACTTTTCAACCAAACTTGGGTTGTAGATGCCCTAAGCGGACCTGCATGTTATGCTCTAGTCAGAGGTCACATGGTAAGGTCAAAGGTCATTTTAGGTCAAACGTTAAAATTTACGTGCAAGACTCTCTTATGACACAAAACTCTGCAACTGTGTGACACTGTTCAATCAAACTTGGGTTGTAGATGCACTAAGGGGACCTGCATCTTATTGTCCAGTCAGAGGTCACATGGTAAGGTCAAAGGTCATTTCAGGTCAAATGTTAAAGTTGACGTGCAAGACTCTCTTATCACACATAACTTTGCAACCGTGACTCACTTTTCAACCAAACTTGGGTTGTAGATGCACTGAGGGGACCTGCATGTTATGGTCCAGTCAGAGGTCACATGGTAAGGTCAAAGGTCATTTCAGGTCAAACGTTGAAGTTTACGTGCAAGACTCTCTTATGACTCAAAACTCTGCAACCGTGTGACACTTATCTATCAAACTTGGGTTGTCGATGCACTAAGGGGACCTGCATGTTATGGTCCAGTCATAGGTCACATGGTAAGGTCAAAGGTCATTTCAGGTCAAACATTAAAGTTTAAGTGCAAGACTCTCTTATGACACAAAACTCTGCAACCGTGTGACACTTATCTATCAAACTTGGGTTGTAGATGCACTAAGGGGACCTGCATGTTATGGTCCAGTCAGAGGTCACATGGTCAGGTCAAAGGTCATTACAGGTCAAACGTTGAACGGTTAAAGTTTACGTGCAAGACTCTCTTATGACACAAAACTTTGCAACCGTGTCACACTTTTCAGTCAAACTTGGGTTGCAGATCACTAAGGGGAAGTGCATGTTATCATTCTGTTGGACTTCACATGATAAGGTGAAAGGTCATTGGAGGTCATATGTTACAGATGTTTTCAAATTCTTGAATTTGCTTTTCCTCTGTCATTTCTTGTCCAGTGTTGAATCTGATTGCTCAACTGATAATCATAGGTGACGCTTCTGAACTTGTACACAGATATTGTGTAAACATTCGTAATGTAGAATTATGTAAAGATACAGTTCTGTTGTGTGCCATCACAGATCGCGATATTTCTAGTTATTTTCACAAGTGGGCGAGACACAACATCGCAAACGCCTTGTCCTTACAATGACCCTTCAATGTAGGGCTGTTTTGAAAGCCCATTTTTGGTATTCGTTTAAACGGGCATTTTTTTTTTTTTTTTTTTTTTTTGACGATTAATCGACTACTCGGTACTTTCATTTGGGCAGTCGGCCGACCACTCCAGCTGTTCGTAGCCTGCCACCATTCAGCCCCGCGCCGGAGCTGCACCTGCGCTGCAGCACTGGAGTGAGGCCAGTCCCATACCCATATAACAGCGTGTGCAATATCCCTTACGGTAATGTCCGATTTTCATGAAGAAACTTGGCAATAAAGCAGCTTTGAAAAGAACTGTATTGCTTGTCTAGTTCATAAAAATTCAAATCATAGCATCCTACCTATTTTTGTGAGGACCGAATAAAAAATCCTGGTCAAATAAAGCCAACTAGATCGGCATTTGCTTGATATTTCATGCTAATTGGTGAAATCGTGTTTCAATTATTCGTCAGCTGACAAGAGATGGCGCGAACCCGGAAGTGGAGCGTAACAACAGTCAGTGCACAAAATCCTATTCGGCCGTGTTGAAACTACGTATACATTATGATGAAAGCGCTTAGCTAGCAGTCATTTGAAATCGAACACCAATGATTGAAATCCCCATCACAAATCGCCAGCAAGGGCATATAATTAACGAACAAGCGCTTACTTGCAAGTATGAATGTTTTTTTCTTGGTAATATCCTTTAGCGTATCTTTGATTACGTTAGTGAGCTCATTTGCTAACGGTGCATATCTCTGTGGTGAACGATGGTGCAATGCGCGATTAAGTCGCTCTCTCACACACACACATTAGGGCTTATGGCTTCTGAATATTATTGAAACACTTGTTTTCGCTGCGCGAGACATAAGAGTTTGGTGATCAAAAAAGATATTCTCATGTGAATTAAAATACACACGGCCGCAGACCGAGGCCTATATATACTGCAATAAGACTAATGTAACTTTTATTTGAGGTCAGCTAGCTCACCGCAACAGATCCAGGTGCAATTAGAGTGGTGTTGCGCTAACTCAAACTGCGTCGGCGCTGATGAACCGCGAAGAAAACTGACTTGCAATTCGGATCGCGGAAGGAGCTAAAATGTGTACAATTAACACCACGTAAATTGCATTAATTTAAAATTTTCTGGTTGCCCGATTCGGGCCACCAAACTTATCACTTTTTGAAAAATGGTGGCCCCGGGCCACCGGGCCACCGCTAATGTCAAGCCTTGGATAACATTAAAATTGATGTCATTGTATGGTGAGGTCTTTTGGTAATTGAACTTTTTTTCAAATGAACTTTTAAAAAATAAAAAAAATAAAAAAAATCCGATTTAAATGAAAAAATCTGATTTAAATAAAAAAAAATCCTATTTTTTTTGATTTTGTTAAAAAAATAAAAAAAAATCGCCAACCCTGATACTCACCCACAGGGACATGCAATTTTTCAGGACTGTTCCCAAACTAAATGAGTGTGATTTCCATCATTTTAAAAAAAAAATTAAATAGTAAGTGAAAGTAACTATTGGAAAATGTTATCTTCTGTGGTTTGGAAGTTGTATTAAAATTTCTTAAATAAAATTCAGAAATATCTCATTTTATTCGTTTGTCTGTCATTCCGAATTATGCACCCCTATTGAGAAATGGAATTTCCCCAATAGTCAGGCATGCCGACATGGTGGGATTTTTTGGGGTTAGTCTACTCTGTGTAGGGGGGAACTAAAAATTAACAACAAAAAAGTAACAGATCTGGTTAGTCAAACTCATAAAATGCGCGATGCTTGTATGCAGAATCTGATTTTTTGTTGTTTATCCAAAAATGGTTTCGGTGGATGTTTTGTAAGTCTGTGATTTTCAGATTTATCATTCACCCTGTCCTAAAATGGTTATGTACGCGAAAGCTAAAGACCTCTGCTATCGCGATACCTAGGCCTAGCGTGGGAAAGGCCAGTTTTCTAGATGAGTCATCATCTTATCCTTGCACTAGCACTGCACACCATAGTTTCGTCATTCAGTCATGAATTTGGAATAATCTTGGAAATAGTTCTTCGATTACCAGATTGAACGAAGCAAAGTGGATTATAATGGTCTCACATATGAAGAAATTTTAATTATTAAATTTTTGATCCGTGATGACGTCATTTTATGTGAAAGAATATAATAAAATTGCCTAGTGACCAGGCCAAGAATGTAGTCCAGTTCATGACTGAAGGACACCTGCACCCAGCTCTCTCCCCGGCCGTCTCTTCGAAAATGTAAACAATGATCAAGGGAGCTTCATGCAACAACACTGGTGGGAATTTACTTTTCAAACCCTCTCCTAAAATAGATTTAGGGGGAAAATGTTAGTAATTTGTATTTGTTTTCAGTGTTAGTAAATGTATTCATGTCCTTACTTTACATGGATGTTTATATTTTTTACATCGGGACCAAGAGGGCAACTTTTGGCAAATGTCTTTCAGAAAGAAGGAAAAGAAAGAAGAAAAGAAAGAGTTAGATCGAGTACTTGCCACTTGGCGCAGTACTAAAATTATTTCATTCATTCACACACACACACACACACACACACACACACACACACAAAGAAATATTAGCATCGGAGTGATTGGACCATTATATTCTAACCAAACTCAACTTCAAGTTCATTTTATCAAAATAAATCGACAGGTGAATGGGAGGCACAAAGTTGATCACTCCGTCACATCAACAATTCGCTCACACGCATCACAACAGCATGCGCTAAGAGCCTAAGGTCAAATAAAATCAATCAAACTGAGCAAATCCACATAGATATCCGTAAAAAATTAACAACCACGGCTATATTCACTCAAACACACACACCAAAAATAAAGAATGCATAAACTCAAAGCTCAAATGACAGGGCTGAAACAAACGCAACGTCTACAAAATTACTGCATTCGCACTCTGCACTGCATGCAAATACGTACACCACTGCACTCACGTTCACAGTACAGGCAGTCACACAATGTCACACAACGTCATACATATAGTACATGAACAACAGCTGTGGGAATGATTCACTGAAGTCACCAGATTCTCACCAAAATTAATTACAATCACGAATTACGCGTCCACCAGAATAAAATGTATCACAAAACCTTTCCAAACAAAAGTTAAAATATAAGGAAGAAGTGAACAGAAAAGTACAAAGAGATAAAATAGATGGGAAATTGGTGAGCTGGAATAGTCGGAATCTAAGTACTGCAGAGATTTACGTATCACTATCGATAGTCGCTATCGATGTTGCCCAAGCGCGTGAAAAAGCCTTTGTTACTATGCAGCATTGGCGCCGGCGCGAGACAAGCTTATATGTGACCAGTCACATCAAAATCAGACAGAAGTCACATTTTTTCAAATGTTATATTTTGAGTGATTATGATTTCCCATTTCTCAAGATAATTGCCGTTAAACCCCGAGAAGGCGGGGGCTTGCTTTTTAAAGTTTGACTTCCGTTTTGTCTTCACAAGGCATTTTCCAACGGGTAATGTCAAATTCATTCTGGAAAAGGCCTTAGCAACCGTTTATGAAATGGAATAAAAACTGGTTTTCCTGATTCTTTAGTATTTCTACTCACTAAAAACATAAGTTTTGAATTGTTCGGTCATGAATTGTAATGTTTTTCATGGAAAAGACAAGTTGTTTTACGGCTCCGAAAAGCTTCCCGCCGAGACTCGCAGCCGTATTACTCAGCTATTGTGCGTTGCAGGCCTTTCAGGGCAGTCATTGCATGGGGCCTTCTCTCTTCCAGAATCTGCACTTTGTTTTCTCAACAAAGAGTGTAATTTGGATAAACCAGGATAAAGCACCGCGATGCATTGAAAAGAATCAATGCTGAAAGACATGATATACATAAAAGTTGTCTTGTGTGATTTTTTTTATTTTTTATAAATACCTGTTTCCTCAGTCCTATTCTTTTTTTCTTAATTTGCCGTGATCAGTCATCATGACTTGACAGTTCTTGCTTTTTTTCTCTTTACCTTCACGATTTGACATCACACATCAATACGAGGATTATTATAGGACTCTTATCGTTTTTTTTCTTTCATCGTTTTGCACCTTCAAGTGCAAGATGAACTAATAATTCTATACATTTACACGACTTTTGCAAGAGTATGCCTATAATTTTCCTTCAGTTGAGCTACAATTTTTCTTCATCAAAACACAACCTTCTCAACAAGTATTCTCCATTATTTTTTTTTTCTTTGACAGAGATTTGTCTCTCTTGCCACCGTGATTTCAGTCGACCTGTTATCATTTTGAAAGCGAATTGAAGATAAAAATTGACAGTTCCACTTTTCAACCGCCAGCGCCATTAACGTACTACCCCCACCAATCTCCTCCACAAAAACAATTTTACACAAACGCCCCATACACCCAAACACCTATGTCGCTTCATCTTCTTCTTTTCTTCTTCTGCTTCGTCTTCTTCTCCTTCTTCTCCTTCTTTTCTCCTTTTTCGACCCCCTCTCTCTTGCTCTCTCTCTCTCTCTTAAACTCTATCGTTCCTTCAAGCCAACAAGTGAAATGACGAGAACGAGTTCGAGTATTATTCGGCGGAAATCTTCCTTCTGAACGTTTATTTACCCCAGTTTGGTAAGAGTGTCCCCTTAATTCAACAAAATTATCGTTACATTTCTTTTCTCCACTTTTAAAAATGGCTTATAATCATTAACCATTTTTAAAAAAAAAAGTGACTTGTCTATACAAGTTTGTCTTCTCCTTCCTAATCATCTTCTTGTTGTCTCAGTTCCTTTTCTTTCTTTCACCTTTCAAAAAAAAAAAAAAAAATGCTATAGAACTCGCAGCCGGTTTGTGAACTTACAAGCTTTTGTTCATAATTGATTTTACCTTCTTTTTTTGTTCTATACTAAAGAAAATACTCGTGTTCACTGACAACCCATCTTGTGGAGTTTTTAAATCGATCTTTCTTTTGAACGTGCTTTCTGGGTCTTTATTCTTTTAAAACACTGATGCAAAGTGAAAAGAGCATGACCATGGACAGAATAATGGTTATCTTCACTATACCCTTCTTAATTTTGATTTCAATAAAATTAATCCACGGTCCACTACCTTTTGAAAACTTATTTTCCTTACTTTCTTTTAGCGGCACTCTAGATCTATTATTCCTCATCAATCCCGGCCTGGCCCTATCGATCGCCACCCCTGCCCTTGCCCTAGAATTCGCTGCCTGTTGAAGGCAACGCTTTGATCACAATACTGAAAGCTAAACCTTTGTTCTGTCTTTCTAAAACCCGGAAGGCGGAGGGAAGGGGTATAGGTCCTATTGGTTATCCTTTCTTTGTCCTCTTCTTTAGCTTTTAAAAGTCATAAAACACTAAACACTGCTAAAGCCTTTTGAAAACTTCTTTCCTTCCTTTCTTATGTCACAGTCACACCAACGAAACTGACTCCAGACCGATCAAAACTATTGCGTTATTTTCAATGACATACCATTGGTCGGTTTGGAGTCGGTTTCGTTGGTGTGACTGCGACATTAGCGTATCATCTTCCTCCCTACCCATCTCGACCCACACTCACACCCTTGCCCTTGGATTCCTTGTTCAATACTATCATTTATTTATTTTACATTTTCCCCCAGGTTTTGCAAATGTTCAAGAGAGATATCCCTTTATTACCAACTATATTTTTTTTTAATAATGTGCTCAAGGTAAAGGATATCCATTTTCCCAATTTGACCAATTTATGTATAAACTAAAAAAAAAGAAAGCTACCTTCCCGCCATAAGTCATGAATTATGTTTCGTAAGAATAACCCTATAGATGATTTTCCTACCACAACATAGTTCTTATAATATACCATTGACTAGAACAACCTTCGATCAAAACCCGTTTGTTTTCTCCGGACCCACTTACTGGAATTCCTTACACATGAGTCTTAACACTTTTAAATGTAAACTTAAGAAATATTTACTCAGCCAATAATAATCAACTACTCATGCCTAAATGCTCCTGCTCCCGACCCTCTTATGCACCTTCACTCCTCTCCGTTACTTTAATTTTCTTGATTATACTGTAAATTTCTAACTTCTGTGTTTTTTTCCCCCTCTTGACCGTATGCACACAACTATAAGTTTCAGGGGCTCACACCTATACAAGCTTTACTTTCTTAACATGCTTCTCCGTTTTACCTTTGTTTCAGTCAGGTCAACTTTTTCGTTCAGTTCCTCAGTATTTCTATTCTTTCTTTTACAATGTTTTCTCATTATGTATATGTAATTACCAGATTACTGAATTCATTTGTGTTTACATGTTTACTGTACATACGGGAATGAATCAAATCAAATCAGATCAAATTCTCCTTTTTCTTTTCTCTTCCTTTCTCTCTCTCTCTCTTAAACTCCATCGTTCCTTCAAGCTATCTGTAACAAGTGATAATGACAAAAACGAGTTTGAGTATTAATCGATGGAAATTTATCTTCACAACCATGACAACATTACCCGAATTTGGCAAGAGTGCCCCCTTAATTCAACATCAACAAAAAAATCACTTCTTTTCTCCACTTTTGAAAATGGCTATAATATGAACCATGAAAAAAAAAAATTGACATGGCTAAACAAGTCTATGTTCTCCTTCCTAGTAATCATCTTGCTGTCCCAGGTCCTTTTCTTTCTTTTAAGCTATCTTTCAAAAATGGTGATAAAAGTCGCAGCCGGTTTGTGAAATTGCAAGCTTTGATGAAATTATTGCTTTTAGTTTGAGTTTTTCTCTCTTCTAAAGCAAATACTCGTGTTCACTGACAACCAACTTTGTAGCATTTTAAATCGATCTTTTTTTTTTCTTCAACGTGCTATCTGTTTTTTTTAGACACTGATGCGAAGTGAAAAGAGCATGATCATGAACAGAATAATGGTTATTTTCACTATATCCATCTTCATTTCAACTTTCAATAAAATTTAATCCGTAAAGTCAACCGCCTTTTGAAAATGTTTTTCCTTATTTTCTTTTAGCTGTCACTCTAGATCTATTATCCCCATCCCATCCCACCCTTACTATAGAATTCGCTGCCGTTTGTGGACGTATAAAGGCACAGTTTTGATCAGAATCGCTGAAAGCTATAGCTTTGTTTTGTCTTTCTAAAGCCCAGAAGGGGAGAGGAGGGGTAGGTCCTTTTGGTTGTCTTTCTTTGTCCTTGTGTAAATAGCTTTTATACATCAAGGCTTTTGAAAACTTCTTTCCTTCCTAAGTGTTTCACTCTTTTATTCAGGCGTTTACTTATCTTCCTCCCAGCCAGGCCCCATCCCGACCCACACACACCCTTGCCCATGGATTCCTTGTTCAATACTGTCATCCATTTTATTTTACACTTTCCGGGGATTTGCAAATGTTCAAGATAGCCATTACCAACCATGCCAAAACCTAAATACCGAAGTAATTTTGACAAGTTTTTTTTTTTTCTTCTTCTTCTTCTTTTCTTTAGTCTATTCCGTTAATTTTCCCTCCACCAAACCACAACCAAGACTTTGTCTTATTAGTTTGACTTCGGTCTAAAATCACGCAACAATAATCATGGACATTATTTTACATAGACCGCCCCTCCCCTCCTTTGGTAATTTCTCTTTCCTCCCCCCCCTCTCTCTTTCTATCTCCCCCTTCCTCTCTCTCTTGTTCTTTCATTTCAATCTGGTATCGTTAAAATTCAAATTTAAATAAAACGGATTACATGTCTTAATCAAGGTTTGTCCATTTTCTCAGCTCTCATAAACAAGAGTTTAGAAGGAGGGCATGTATGGGATGTACTTCTTTCCGTTTAATCATATACCCCTTTTCAGAAAAAAATTATTTTATTTATTTTTTTTTAAATTTTTCATCACTGTTGAAAAATTCTATAAAAGTTTCCATTTTTAAAAAGTTACAACACACGACGAGACACATCTGTGTTATCTCCGTCAAAATAATAGTAATCCCAACCCGCTCAGGTCTTCCCTTTTTCTTTCCTAAATCGCGTTTTTCGCTTTTCAAAAACCACAAACATTGCGTCATTCTTTGCTGAGATCACGTGACTATGAATGGCCAATTAGCGAAGGCGTGTGTCGCTAGGGGGCGGAGCTTAGCGCGGAGCCAAATTTGATCTTTGGATCTCGCTCGTGTGTCCGAAAAAGATCTGACTGACCGAAAAAAACACTCACAGAAAAATTGCCTTTTCAACCCATTCCCTTTATTATTTTCGCTAGATTTTTTAACAGAGCATACTTGAAACATGAGAAGTTTCTATGCTGTCGTAATATACGGGACAGTTTTTCAGTTTGAATTTATGATGAGATGTTTCAAGAAATGGTGGAACATACATACGTAAAGCGTACTTCTCTTAGATACAATATCATAAGATTGATGCGTAGTGTAGTCTGAAGTATCAGACACTGTTTAAATGGAATGTTTTTTTTAAAAACAGATAGTGGTCTAAATAATGAATTTTATAGCAGATGATGAATAAATATTTCTAAACATCCTGCATAAAATGGTGAACAATTCACATGTTATTATAGAGCAGTAATTAAATAATCTAAATGGTTATTCCCAGCTTCAAAGGTTACGTACTGTGAATAAAAAACGATACACCCCAAACATGTGTAGTGTATAGGTTGACACTACACAGTCAACTGAGCTATAAAACAAAATCTTCTGCATATGAGATAACTTTCATGTAACAACTTCGTTCTTATAATTGACCTACAGTGTAGTAGCAAAGTGAAATATATATTGGATTAATTCATTCAACATACCTGGTAAATAACTGCAAACAAATCTTGGCATGCAGTGCAGCAGTTCCCAAAATACAACCTGCCGCAACGACTTCGTTTAGTGTAGTGCACTGAATTACGTAACTGCCCAGCAGGGCCCAACCTCATAAATCCGCATTCCAGGAACTATTCTCCTTTAGTATGAAGAAATATTCTATAGTATCATTTATCTAAATTAAAAAAAACAATACAATATGCCTACAAATATCAAGTTATCAGACTTAATATATATTTAACAAAAATAACATACTTTTTAGAAAGGATAAAGGGAAGAACTACAGTGTATTTGCTCGAAGGGGAAGGACACCAGACTCACGTGACCAATAAAGTAAACAGGTTTCGCGATAATGCATACATTAACCACGCCCAAAATGTTGTATGGTGATGAAAAAGTGAAAATCCAATTTTGCAAAAAAAAAAAAAAATCAAGTTGGTCACTACAATGACGTCACTGCGTAATGGCCTCACAGTTGCAAAACTTGCAGACTCTATGGAGCTCAAGACGGACTGTGTATGGATTCAAAGCAAAAACGGGCTGCAAAGGTAGGAGTTTTCAGTTTGTAAATCCGTTTTACTTGAAAATTCTATAAGATACAAGAATTTTGAATTCGTCGTGGAAGACGAATTAGGTGGTCTGTCCCCAAGCGACTGTCGTTATTTTGACGTTGCTGGCGGAATATTGCCTTTAGTTAATAAAAAGAAAATCATTTTGACAAAATGGCAACTTGATGACATCATGATGACCTGACGACCCTGAAAACCTTGTTGGACTTTGACCTAAATAGGCCTGATAACTGATGAAAATTTGATGGAAATTATAGGAACCGATTTTGAGTTATCATGCCCTCAAATATTTTTGGAGTTAAAATATGGCCTTGATTCAAACTTTTTATTTTAAAAATAATTAACATTTCTTATACAAAATTTTCTCAGCTACAACATACACGAAGACTGAAGAAAATAAGGCAAAAATTAGGGAAATATTGTTCAAAGAAGACGGGAATGTAGAATCAAGATTTGAGAAAAAGCCATGTCCCATAGAGAATACACACAAAATGTGAAAAATTAACATGCCTGCATTTGTTCCCACATCTGCCCATAATGCCGTTGTCAAAATTAAAAATAAACATTGCTTGACTTGTAAAGATTTGTCGCAGCTATGAGACATCAAAATCCTGGCAAAAATTGACCAACAATTACTGAATAGCCTCATCTAAATGCAAAAAATATGACATCATAAATGTAAAAAATATGACATCATAAATGTAAAATCAAATTTTTGAGTTTAGGTGCTGATATGATGACATCATAGCATCGACAAAGTAAATTTTTGTAATGGATTCATATCTACAACTCATCCTTTCAGAATATGTTACAAAGATTGAGGGTCCCCATCCATTCTGAAGAGCTATATGGCAGATTCTAAAAAGGCTTGATTTTTCACATTTTCATATTATTTGGCTCATAGATGTGTGCACGGATTTTGAATTTTGGCGCGCTTATGCGACCTCATGGTAAGTTGAAATAGATTCTAAATTGATGGAAATTGTCAAGAAAAGTATTAGGAGCGCAAATCAAGTGAAAAACAGCGTTTTTGCGTTATCTACAACCTGCGCTCGCGCAGGGGCACCTATGCACAGAAATTTTTGAAATGCTTAAAATGGCCTGAAATGGATTGTGTTTCATAGATAAAGTGATTTTGAGCATTTTAAAATTTTGTGCACGCACTGACATGCGAACGTATGCATGCGTTTAAGTAGATGAAATTCTTTGGACTAATGTGGACTTTAATCATACCTATTATGAATAAGTAATGACTTTCCGTTAGGAAGATATGATCATGAAAAGATTTTCACAAAATGGTGCCTTGATGACATCACGATGACCTGATGACCCTGAAATGCTTGCTGGAACTTGTCCTCAATAGGCCTGATTATATATAACTGATGAAAATTTCAGGAAAATTGAATGAACCAATTTTGAGTTATCATTGCCACAAAATTAGAGGGGAAGAATAAAGATAAATAAGTAAATAAATAAAAATCTGATGAAATTAAAAGGTGATCTGTCAAAGATGACAGACCACGTAAATGCTCTGGGACAATTGCTCCGCCGACATTTGCTCTGCCAACAATTGCTCCGCTTAAATATGCTCCAATGCATACAATTGCTCCCTCTTTTTCATTCATATTTCTTGGTATTTCAGAACTGCAAATAAGGCCATATCTCACCACCAGAGACATCGCTGCGATGTCTCCGTGCAAAAAATACATGTAATTTGCGCTCTCACCGTGGCGCAACTTCTAGGAGATGGCAACTCCTCTGAAACGTCTCCAGGCAAGGTGAGCAAGCTGACAACCATTTTGCCCGGAAGTCAGGATGTCGCAGCGATGTCTCCGAGACGTCTTCTCAGTCGCGGCAAATTATCTGAGAAGTATTATCAGTTGCAGCGAAGTCTCTGAGATATCTTCTTGGTCGTGGTGATGTCCCTGCGACATCCTTGTGACATCTTTGCGACATCTTTGTGACATCTTCGCAACTTCGAGGATAAAGATAATCTCCACAACTGATGGAAACATTTCAGAGACGTCTCTGAGACCTGCTGGAGACTGGAAAAAGTCTCCAAAAAATTGAACATGTATTATTTTAAATTGCATATCGGAGCACCCCTGTTCCCAAGTATGTGCTGTAAATACTGTAAATAATGGTGTTGGGGGGGGGGGGAATCTTATTTGCCCCCTCTTTGAAAAGGTAGAAATCTGCCTCTGCCCCTTTTCTTTTGCTGCCACTAGTAGACTGCATGTAAGGGAGTGTAGTGACCATGTGAGAAAATTTCAGTGTTGGAATTGATCTTCTCTTTCAGAACGCTCGAAAACTTACAGCAATGTAGAAGTGGTTTTGTAATTGTAGAAAACAGAGTGAACATTTAATAGTGTATTGAATTCATGAGTAATATTGTTGTCACAGAGCAAGTCAGTCCCATGAAATGAATATTTTTCACAATTCAGTTTGTGTAACAGATTATCAAAGTCATCTAAAGAGAGTTTCTAATCAGTATTAGGGGGTCTACACGTATATACTGTGCAAATTACATAATTTTTCCCTGGGAGACAGGAATCACTTTCAAGTTATATGGGCCGCGACGCGACAAAAGGGCCCTTGGCTCTCCAAATGGCTTACGCAGTAAAACCGCGCTAAAGGCAGCGCATATCAAAACGTGCAGAGCGCACTGGAAAAAAAATAACAACACCTAACCAAAACAAAACACACATGCGGAAGAAAAATACCAGAAGTTAGAACAGTGACTCAAGACCTATGTTACTCGTCCGTCGATTAATCTGGCTCTAGCTGATGATCAAATGTCATTCCTTGGATGAATCGGTAAGATCATTATTATAATTTCTTCACACAGTTTGTTCCAGTAAAAATTACGGGTTTTAAAGGCATTTCGTGCATTTAATTCAGTTTTAATAGGTGACTGTCTAGTTACCTCGTTTCGTAGTGCCAGCTGCAACTTCAACTTCAAGACTGCATGCATGCATGCATAGTTTCACAGATTAAGTTGTTAATACCTGTAATTCCGACATGTAACGTTGTATTATGAAATATCCTTCCTCTGTTATCTCTTTTTCATATTACTGTATAATCTTTGAGTATCAATTTTTGTATTTTATTTCATCAGTATAGCAATTTTTTAAAATCAAGATTTAAGCAGTCACATGCTAGAAAAAGCGAAGATGTGTCTTAATGTTGAAACGTTAGTTGCCGCTAGTTAACGTTAGCAGTTGAATGCACGATATGCCTTACCCTTAAATTCATTGATGTTTTTGTGCATCTACATGTAGATCTAATCCACTACAAATACAATCATGGGACTAGAGTAGATCTTAACTTCAGACCTGCTTATACCAATATCTTGAATTTGTTGATAGATATTTGAGGCCTCAATTTTCCCATGCTGAATTTACGAGTCAGGAATTCATTAGAAAATTTTAGCAGAGCTCCAACAAGTTATATACATGTACATGTACAGTGTATTTCCTACACAGAGTAAAATAAAGTTAGGCCTAGGCCCTAGATCTAGGCTAGCATATAGTCTAGCTGATTTAGGGCCAGACTAGGACCTTGCCCTAGCTCGGGCTCTGAATAAGGATGGAATTAAAAACAACTGTTTATGTATCACAACCCTGTAAGCACAGACCTGCTTTTAGAAAAATTAAGAAATCAATAGAAAAAGATGAAGCTGAAATGGAGGGGGGGGGGGGCAGGGCATTGCTTATAATTGAGAGAAGGATGGGAGGGGGCAGATCATTATTCACAAAAAATGCCTCCCCCACCTTTCCCATTGTGTATTGCTTGATTTTTCTTCAGTTTTGAGTGCATTTATCATCTCTGTAGACTTTCTTTTTTATTAAAGCAATTGAATTACAAACTGAATTTCAATTATTAGGCATAATGGAATATTTAGTTAAATTACTTTAAGATTAATCAAAATTGAAACAATACTAATCACAAAACAACATTACTTAATAGATAAAATGTCATTACTGTCTAATATTTCATATTAGAATGAATGACACTTTGTATTCCATACTCATTTAATGCTGTTGGTGTACTTCAGATTTTCTAAAACAATAAATCTGTATATCGGTGTGATTCATCTAAGCAGTTGGCTGCTTCTAGTGCCATTTCATGTATAATTAAAAGGGATTTTTTTTTTTCTTTTTACAGGCCATTTATATGGAGCAGCTAAGCCAGGTCATGCTTGTCCCTATCATCCTTGTCATCTCCAGTCAAATATAGGAATGTTAGACTGTAACTTAGAGGCAAAGCTGGAAATGTCAGGTCACTGCATTCATATCAGAGGAGGAAGCAGAGGTGATCTAAGATCTTGAAACAATAACTGAAGTTGGATTCTCTTTGCGTCAACCCAGGATGAACTTCACAGTGATGGAGATCCTACAAAATAAACATGGGTATGGCTGTACAGGATGTCACTAGAACCAGTAGTGTTTGGAACTTTGGATGCCTTAATGGTCTATGATCACATCCTTTCAGTGGGTGAATGAACTTACCAAAGCCATGAAAGCTGAGCATGACCTCTATATTATGTGAAAACTGACTGACAGCTGTACTACAGTTGAAGTTATGAGGAAGTGATATTGCTACTACTTTAATGAACAAAGTGCAAAAAATTGCTTTTTGTATCTTCATAATTTGGGTGACAAGTGCCCTAATAACTCATGATACATGTTTCAATAGGAGCAATCTCACTTTCAGGATTACCTTTATTTCATAGATAATATTTAATTCCAAATATCCAGTGCGTTTGTGTGCTTGCACGAGCAGACAACTTGAAAAGTAAATTTAACAATTTTTTAATTATTGGATTAACAATAAGATTTCTTAATGTCATATAAGATTTTTTTTCTTCATGAATTATGTCACATGTGCAATTATCTAAATTTAGATGGAATTGCTTTCTTGTATCTTAACTATCCCCCCCCCCAAAAAAAAAACCTACTAGCTAAACTTTGTAAAAGAAAATAATGGGTAGATGTGAAGAGATATTTTGGGGTACGTGATTTTATTTCATTTTTTAGTGAAAGGAAAGGAAAGGATGAATTTTATTAGGAAGACAGTACAAACATTTTCCACTCTTAAATTTATTAGAAACAGAAAGTATTTAACATTTTCAGACTACAGCTTAATAAAGAGCACCATTCCAGTCGGATTTACATTCCTAATTTGAAGTACAGCGTATGTCAACTCTTGTTTTGAATAAAAGTTACTAGTGTGACAAGTGCAATTAAGGAAAATTTCATTTCATTCCATGTTGTACTGACCTATTATGTATTTCAAAGTTCACAGTTCATATCTTTTATTGATCCATATTTGAAGAGAAAAAACCCCCAGAAAATTGGACCTCCACTGGCAGTGCAAATACAAAAGATACTCTGTAGATAATAAACTGAACGATGAAGTAAGACAATATAACATAATTTAGGCACACACTTGAAATAACTACTCATGATAAGAAGGTGAGTGAAAATAACAAGAGAGATATAAAGAGAGGGAGAGTGAGAGAGAAAGAAAGCAATCGAGGGAGCTGATGGAGAGCTTGAGAAACGAAAGATAAGAACGGTGAAGCAGAGAAAAGGTGAGAAAACTAGAGATGGTGGAAATAGAGGGGAAAGAAAGAGGGAAAGAAAAAGTAAGAGAAGGAAAGATATAGACCGAGTTGGAAGGTATAAAGGAGAGAAAAGAGCTAGCTGACAGAAAGAATCATGAACATGGAAAAAAGCATGGGAATGAAAAATAATTTGAATGTTGATGCCTTCTGAATGACTTGTGATTGAGTGGATAATAAATGATTTTTGATGGTGTTGTAATAATGAAGAAGCGTGCTAGTAATTATTAAATTGATTTTCACTGCATTTTCAACACAAATATTATTTAACAGCAACATAAAATCTATGACACACGTTTGTCAAATAGGGGCAAATCCATGCAAACTTTAAAAGGGAGGGGCATTAAAATTCTGAGAATACCTCACCCCTTCCCCAAAAGACCACTAAAATTGAAGGTGAATTAAAGATGACATTTTTGCTCCAAAATTCACTTTAAGACAGACAGATGTTTCATGAAAAATATATGGTGAACAAAGGGGATTTCGCCCCCATCCTCCCTGGATCCGCCCCTGGTGAACTCTGACTCCTCTCTGATTATCTTTCTCTCTCTCTCCCTGTTAATATGAAAAAAGAAGCAATCACAAATTTGTTTTCGTAAATTTGTGATTGAAATTCACTTAATGACAAAAGTGTATATTTTACAAAGATTTATGGTGAGCAAAGATGATACGGGCCCTTCCTCCCTGGATATGACGCCCCTGAAACAGAGGCGGCGGAACGTCGGGCTCGGACAAAGAAAGTGGAGGGGCACCTTTTGTCTGCCAAACAATAGGTGTCCCTCACTTTCATTGTATGAGCCTGACGTTCCGCCGCCTCTGCCCTGCAATATGACCCCTCTCCTTTTCTATAATCTTTGCATAATATCATATTTTATACTCGCAACAGAATAGCTTTATTCTCTATTTATATTTTTCTACGTAATATAATTGTTTATGAAAAAAAATTGATTTCAGCTTAATTTGTGATTGGAAATGCAAGCAATTTGAAAGCCAATTTCAAGGCCGTCTCACGGACGTGTACAAGATCATTTCAAGGTCATTTTAAAGTCATTTTGAGGTAATATAGGGTTTAGAGAAGACAAAGATAACAAGGAAAATAATATTCTCTCTATTATATAATGTAAATATCCTTTATTGCTACATTGTTTTTGTAGCTCCAATAACCATAGATCAAACTTAAAAGGTATAAAATCCAATGAATTAATTTATCCAGAAATTCCAGATACATCTGACCGAAACGAAATATGACCTTTCCCTATGACCTACATCCTGACCAAATCATCTTTCACACAAACATATGCATAATGCAGCTTAACAGCTTTCTTTCATAAAACGTCTTTAAATATTTAGCCTTTATCTCAGGCATTCTTTTGTTTTGCCTGTTCTGTACCTCTTTCTAAACACATGTAGGGCCTACATGTAGCCATCAGGCCTAATTAATATTTGAATTTTGAAACCTTTTAAGAACACAAAATGGCCTTCAAAATACATCCTATACCTTGTACCCAATTTGACACAGCTTTATCACACAAACCAAACTCTTGTTTTGTACCTTAATTTCAATACTTTTTTGAGGCTTAATCTATCAAGCAAAAAAAGACAATTTTACTCTTCGTTTATGAAATTGACACTCTTCACTAGGTAATACATGTAGCGTAGCAAACAGATTAACGATAACTGTGTAATTAATCATTTTGACACAAAACTCTGATCTCAAAACATCTTAACTAAGATTTATCAAATTCCTTTCTTTTTCACATCATTATTCAATTTAGATATTTAACTTTCATATTACTTACTCTTTGGGCAACATTAGCCTCTCAACAAATCAGGAAATGGAGGCAAATTTGCTGTCCTCAAATTCAACGAACTACTTCATCATCAGAAAAATGTGGTTGCAAAGTAACCTGGGAAATTTACGGTGTCTTTGAGAACAAAATTCTGATGTTCGTGAAATTTAATACGAAAAAGAACTGTTTCATGGAAACATCCTCCCCGCCCAAAAAAGGGGAAATTAAATTTTCAAATAATCCCCTTTTTTATCTTACACTTCTTAATCTACACAAATACATCACTCATTAGGTTTAACATACATCCCGCGTAAATTGAATCAACTGAGTCCTGAAAATTAACCCTGACTTAGGAAATATCCGAGCTACCTGAGCAAAAATAAGATAACAATGAGAAATTCCTGTGAACACTGTTATCCTGTGTAACCCTTTTGACCAAAGTTGGTTCAACTTCCACAAGACTGACTATACATATGCATGTGTATTCAATCTTCATATCCCTCTGCAGGATAAATCACAACAATCTTGCTGATAGGTCTTCTCAGTTCAGAGTCCACAGTTTTTACTTTGACATTGCGAATGTGTCCATCAGTTCCTGGATATACATGAACTACCCTACCTAGAGTCCATTTTTCTCTACTGGCATTGGGGTTTGCAATCAAAACAAATCATCCACGCGTACATTGCGTCTTTGAGTGTTCCATCTCTTGCGTGGCACTAGTAATGCAAAAACATCCCTATTCCAAGCTTTTCCGAAACGTGTTGACTATTTGCTGCACAAATTCTACGTGACGTCTTGGATTTCGCGATTCAATGAATGGTCCTTGTGGTACAGTTGTCGATGATCTACCCAGCAACATGTCGTTTGGACTAAGGTAGGCACCATTGTCGGGGTCATTTGGTATCCTGCCAGTCGGTCGTTGGTTCACCAAATTCGCTACTTCTTTAGGACGTGTAGAGTTCAAATGGAGTCAACGTCTGGCTGTCAACAGCTTTCTTCAGCGCAACTTTACACGACTTGAAGAGTGATTCAGTGCAACCATTCTGATGGGGTGCCGAGGGGGTGGTAAACTGCCAGTCTGTCCCCCTTTCAACACGAGTCTCTCAGCTCAGTCTCGCTCCAGCCACGGACCATCTCGCGTAGTTCTTGCTCAGCTCCGATGAACTGGGTACCATTGTCACTGAGCAACTTAGCTGGTTGCCCTCGTACCGAGAAGAACGTTCTCAGATCTTGTATAAACTCCATAGTTGTACAATCGACAGCTAACTCACCTTACGGTCAGAACAAAACAAAACAAAAAGAGAAATCAATAAAGAGAACAAACTTATACCCCTCCCAAAAGAAAATATCATAGCCCTGGCCCCCACCCCCCCCCCCACAACACACACCAGCACACCACACCAGCAAACAGACACCTACATGTATACACCCATCCTCAAACACACTCACACGCGCGCACTCACCCTAACAAACACAATTACTAAGGTTACCTGTTCACATTCATATTTACTTTCACCTCTTCCCATTTTGTAAAGTGTACCGACAACCCACCCGTTTTCGTGGCTAGTCCCTTTTCTTCCTCTATGAAATCAGTAATAATTTTCTCTATCTTAATATTGGAGGGTAAATGACCTTCTGTCCTTGATTTGAAAATTGTATATTTCACCCAAATTATGATGGAATTCATGCACTTAATTCTATTTGAGTTGCCCGATAATCCTAAAAATATATCACGCCGTTTCATATCCCTTAATTCAAATCGATTAAAGTGTTCTCTTGTAAAGCGCCACAACTCCTTGACCTTTCCACAATTGAAAAATAAGTGTGAATAGGTTTCCCTGTCCATTTTACAGAATGAACAAAAATCATCCTCAACAAAACCAAACTTCAACAGTTGTACTTTTGTGTATATAACCCCGTGTAATAGCATGAACTGAAATTCTCTCTGTTTTCTGATAAGTGTTGTGCTCCTTGCCCCTATGAAAAGATTACTTATTTCTCTATACGTTAAGTCAAATTTCTTATTACAATCCTTCACTTGTAAGTCACATGGTTCATGTAGTTCTTTAATGAAGCAATCATACATTTTATTGGACTTTGTAGTCTGAAACAACGTTATATGATCAGAAATATTAAGGTTTATGTTAAAATCCAATAAATCAACTTGTTGAAATTTAACAGAGGGAAGTGGGCATTCTTCCAAGCAGAAGGTATAACGTGAAATTTCGATAATCTGAACCAACTGATTTGCGTTTAACCCACTATTTTGGAAATGGGCCACAGGTTTCAAATGACCATTATCAAAAATATGGTTTACATGGTATATGCCTTTATCAAACAAATCTTTATCGAAAATCATTTTACCTTTCATGCATATATTGCTGTTATTAAATATCACGGGATTCACTTCATTTGTAGAGTATCTAAATTTGTCTATATCCTCCCAGGCCTTCAACATTTCTGTATAAAATGGAAGTATTTTCAGTTTTAACTTGGACGTTTGGTAGTTATATAAAAACAATAATCTTCCCCCTACGGTTCAAAAACAGTAATTAAAGTACAGTTTCCAACCAATATTTTTTTTCTCTATATAATAGACGTCTTAACCACATTATTCATTGTGTCTTAACTCACACTTAAAGTATAAACACACACCCTCACTCACACACCCCCTTACAAATGTTCTAATTTTCATTTTGCGAGCGAGCCAAAAATAACGACTTTTCTGGCTTTTAATCACTTTTTCAAATAGAAATTCTAAAATATGATGAGCGAGCGAATTGAGCGAGCCAAAAAATAACCACTTTTCTGGTTTTCAATTGCATTTTCAAATAGAAATTTTAAATAGGATGGTTATTTGTGACAGATTATTAAAAGTTGTACTAACTGATTAATTTGAATATCATTTGTTCCTTGAAGAGTGGGGAGGGGGATGTTTGTACACACCATCCCCCCCCCCCTGGAAAAAGTGGGGGATTTATCCCCCCATCTTCCCCCCCCCCCCCCCCCCCCAGGATTTACACCAATGGCATAGTCCCCCTGTTAACATTAGGGTGGGGGACCAGATTTAGAATTATGGTGCTAGAACTGTTAGTGCAAAGCCCTTGAATAAATTCAATTCAATTCATGGTTTATTTAAAAAAACATGTTCTGCAGCAATAAAAACTGAATTGCACATGTTTTTACAAAGTTTTAAATACTTTACAAATAAGTACAAAATACAATTGCAAGTAAAAAATACTTCAATATCGAATTACACAGAAACTCATTAACAGATAGTGAATAACATAACAAAATGAATTGATAAAATTATTCATAATAAATTCTTAAAACGACATGTTCACAGAGTTGTAACGATATAGTACATGTATTTATATGTTTTACTTTTACGAATACCCTGTTGATGTTAATGTAGTCGATATTATTCTTGCAGGGAGATGTCTTCCCCAAAGCTGTGGCCGACATGTCTGGCCTTCGCTGGCTACGACTCAACCAGACCAATCTGGAGATGTTACCAGATGAACTCTCGCAACTCAGTAAACTGGTATGTAACCTGGTTTCAGTGGCAGTATTGTACAGATGCCATAATCAGGGGCAGTTCCAGATTGATAGGGGGAGGGGAGCATTTAGGTTTAGTGTAAAAATGCCAGAGGTTAAAATGGCAATGGAGAGCATGTCAAACATTAAAATGTATTTCCACAGGGGTTATTTTTTCAAATTCCAAATAAAAAATGAACCCGTGAATTTTCTAACAGAGGCTATTTATGTAATGACTGGGGCTAGTTTCTGATTTACATTTTCATGGAATTTGTACTGTAGATGGCTTTATCCTGCAGAAATAAAATATAAGTCTAATTAGTCTTCATTCTTTGAATCAGTGTTCCTTTTGACTTCTTACAAGTTCACAACTTCTCTGAAATTTCTGAGACCGGAAAAAATTCTTGGACTTCATTCTGTTTTTAGCTCTGGTCTAAGTAGTGTTCATTCAAACTAAGAATTGTAAGAAAAAAGGGGAAAACATTCAATTCCTTTGAAAAGCCCACTTGCATGGAGCTTACGATGTGTATTCATTTTATATCCTTTTCTAACATATTTCATGATCGGCATGATAAAATGATACTGATAATTTCAATGTGCGATGTATGTGTATTTAAAAATCAACAGAATGAATACATATCACTAACTGGTATAAAAAAATTAAGAATTATGCTAGCTCTGGCTGGAACAATTAACAGTTATGAATGAGAGCGGTGGATTTGCGAAACGCGTTTATATGCACCATAATTCATACGTGGGGGAAAACTACTAGACGGCGATGCACTATTTCACAGCGAGCGTGTGTGCTTACCCCACAGCTCGCAGATTCATCATTCCTCACAAATCCACCAACTCCATGTCCACGCGTGAGGCAGTTGTCCATACAGCTGCTAAGCTAACGTGTACGTCGCTAATACACAAGGGTTCATCTCAAAAGCAGTAAGCATGGAAATACTTAGCACTTTTAATGTGATCCCCTATTCCCCTTGTGGATTTACTCAACTCGCTTTCTTAGCTGTTTCATTGGTATATCATGGGAAAAACCAGGGGACTCATTCTCCGCTAAGCTAAAGTGTTCAAAAACAAAAATTTGGTATCCCAACATTTCACCTTCATTAGCGGCTTCCCAAAGCGTACTAGAAATCACTAAAATGCTTCTAATACATTTTGAGGACTTCCTTATTTGAAAATAAACACAACCCGGTGTGGTTGTCTAGCTTTTGATATTAAATATTGTGGTCGAATATGGACAACGGCACCACAGCGCAGTGTCCGTAGGGGTTTACATTATATTTCTCATGCCTCTTCCTCTCCACATAGATATCATTTGCATACATAAATAGCACATGATATATTTGAATCATAATACACAAAATGGATCAACTTTTTCAACAACTTTTTTTTCATACGATTTTTAAAATCTGTTCCCGAATTTGCCGCCAGATATGTTACCAGTTTTCTAACTGACATCTAAGCGTAGAAAAAGCTGAACTATGAAATGACATTGCGTTTGCAAAATCCTAAAGATTTACTTTTTAATATTCAATTCCCTTTATATTTCATATTTTAGCTTTCAGTTCAAAGAGTGAAACAGTGTTTTCAAAAACCAATTTTCCACATGTTTATTTGGACAGAAACGTTACCTACATTTTATGGCACCAACAGTAATGCTTACTCAAGAAATGACTACTAGAAAACTTGAAGCTGCCTTTTGGTATCGTTTCTGGCAAAGAACAGTTACCATGTTAAGAAACACACAAGAAGAAGCTTGACAAAATAGGTCATGTAGAGACTACACATGTTTCTTTTATCTTTTTGTTTTGGATGCCATTTAAAAAAGTAAAAAGTGCATTAGATTCCATTGGAAATATGAAAATTTAGTTTTTCATTTTTGTCTCGCCCACCGGAGGTGAAGGCGAGACTAAGGGATCCAAATGGCGTCCGTCCATCGTCCGTCGTCTGTCGTCCGTCCATCACAAATGTTAAAGTTTACCTGCAAGACTCTCTTATAATGCATAACTTGGCAACTACTGGTCCAATGGCAACCAAACTTGGGTGGTAGATGCACTAGGGGTACTACCATGTTGCGGTGCTGTCGTAGGTCACATGATGAAGTCGAAGGTCATTTGAGGTCACGTTGTTGTAGATTACCTGCAAGACTCTTTTTACCTAGTCAATTTGGCATCTCTGGGAGTGTGAAATCCTGGTTCGATTCTTACCTCATGGATCGTAGTTTCAGGTTGAAGGTTGCGAATAAGCTCTCGGAATCAGTGCCTCTTAAATTCGGAGTTCCGCAGGGATCAGTGGTCGGTCCGCATCTTTTCAGTTTGTATACTCAGCCAATGTCAGACATCATCACCATGCAGGTATACAGCACCATACCTATGCAGATGACATGCAGCTGTACACCTTTGCAGACCCAAAGGACAGTCAGCCAGTCGAGCTCACTCTCGCCACATTATCTGCATGTGCTAGCGACCTGCAGCAATGGATGCAAAGCAGCATGTTGAAGCTGAACTGTGACAAAACAGAGTTCCTGGTTGTTGCCAACCCACGCTTTCACCATCTTGTGTCCGATGTTGCTCTAATCATTGGTGATGCTGTAATTCAACCTTCCCCTTCAGTTAGAAGCCTAGGTGTTGAGATTGACTCCTCCCTCAAGATGAATCGCCATGTTTCATCCCTTTCAAGCTCACTGCATTTTCATCTCTCAAATATAGCCCGTATAAGACCTATGTGGCACTTCTTCGGCTAACATCCAGCATCTTCAAAGAGCTCAGAACCGAGTGGCCAAGTTGGTATTTCTTGCCAAGAAGCGTGACCATGCCTCTCCCTTTCTACGGCAATTGCACTGGCTCCCTGTCCATAAGCGAATCACACACAGAATTCTCACCATTACCTACAAATGCCTCCATAATTGTGCTCCGTCCTATCTGAATAATCTAATTTCTCCTTATCTGACCGAAAGGCAAGGACTGTGCTCTGGCAACGATGCCACTCTGCTGTCAACTCCAAGGACTGCTCATGCTCAGGAGACACATCTTTCTCTGCTGCTGCACCATGCCTGTGGAATCAGCTCCCCCGGTGTATCCAGGAATCACCATCTTTGGGAGTTTTTCAGCGGTCCCGGAAGACATTTCTTTTTAACAGTTAATTGCTTGGCATATATTTATGTAGTTTTCATTTGTAATTTCATTTTTTGGGTTTTTTTTTGTTTGTTAATTGTTTTGTAAAGTGCTGTGATACATGTTCAGTCATTGTGAGAGCGCTATATAAATGCCAATATTGTATTGTGTATTGTACCTACGTTATAGTTTACCTGCAAGACTCTTTTATGACCCATAACTTGGCAACTGTTGGTCCAGTGGCAAACAAACTTAGGTGATAGATGCACGGTAAACACTAAATAGGTACCAATCCTGCAGACCCAAGCTCATAAATATTCTTAAATATTCATAGGATTAGGATTAGGATTAGGATTAGAATTAGGGTTAGGGTTAGGGTTAGGGTTAGGGTTAGGGTTAGGGTTTCATTTCATTTTCATTTCGTTTATTTCCACAATAACAGCAAAGATAATTATTTTACAACAGAAATGTGAGTATAGAATAAATTAACAATTAGAAATATTGAAATAGTTCACAAAGGTCCAGTACACAGATATAATGTATAATTGAATTTTAGAAAGTTCAGTTTTAACTTAAATGCTAGCTGTATATTGTGGGGGAAACCTTGGAAAGCGGAGCTTGTAATTCAGGTTCCCCAAAATAATATTACAGTATCATTAATTAATGAAAATGGTATAAAAAGATACAAACTAGACGGGACGATACAAGACTACACTAAATGGGACAAGTACATCAGAACAACTCAAGCACAAACATGGGACAATGAACAGCCTCCTGCAGGAAAATCATAGTGTAACATTATAGTTATTTATCAGTGTAGTCTTAAGCTTATGTTTGAACGAAAATAAGCTTGGTGTCAGTTTTAAAGATTCATCTAGAGAATTCCAAAAATGGGGACCAGTATAAACAATAGTCTTCTGTTTGTAAAAAGTTCTGAGCTTCGGAAGATGGAAAGATGACGATAATCTGGTGGGGTAGCTGTGCAAAATCTCGTTTCTTAAAAACAGTAAACTTAAGGAAGTTGGCAGCTCTCCTTGGTTTAACTGAAACATAAAGCAGCCCAGGCGAAGAGAGTATAAATCCTGTATTTTTAAAACTTTATTGGAGAAGAACAATTGATCTGAGTGAGCTAATCTGTGTTTATGACAAATGATTCTCATCATTCTTTTCTGTGTAAGTAGTAGTCTATCCAACTGATTTCTAGAGGAACTGCCCCAAGCTAATATCCCATAATTTAAGTAAGAAAGAATAAGGGTATTATACAAATTCGATAAAACGTTTGGAGGCAAAAAAGTTTTTAGTTTGTTTATGACGCCAACATTTCTAGATAATAGTTTTGATAAATACGTAATGTGCGGCTTCCATGAAAATTTGTTATCTATATATAGACCAAGAAATTTCGTTGAATCGACAATATCGATTAAAATATTATTAAGAAAGACGTTCCTGGGTAGAGCTGTGATTGAATTACTAAAAAGCATGCACTGGGTCTTTGCAACATTTAAAGAAAGTTTGTTACAACAGATCCATTCATGAATACATCTGAGTTCAGTATTTACTATGTTTACAAGAGTATCAGGATTTTTATGTGAAAAGAAAACACTGGTGTCATCTGCATATAATATGAAAGACAAGGCCTTTGATGAATCCTGAAAATCGTTGATATATAAAATGAATAATAATGGCCCCAAAAGCGAACCCTGGGGTACTCCGCAAATCATGTCATTATAATCGGAATTAGAATTGTTTATGGAGACAAACTGTTTTCTTCCAGTAAGATAACTTCTGTACCACTCCAAGGCCTTCCCCCTAATTCCATAATGTGATAGTTTAGACAATAAGATTTCATGGTCAATGGTGTCAAAGGCCTTGGAGAGGTCCAGAAAGATACCAAGAGTGTGAAGGTGGTCGTCAACAGCAGTCGCTATATGATTAATGAAATATAAGATTGCATGTGTTGTTGAATGCTTTTGCCTAAAGCCAAATTGTGATTCTGATAAAAGACCAAAACTCCTCACAAATTTTATTGTACGATTGTATATAATTTTTTCTAAGACTTTGGAAATAGAAGATAAGAGAGATATAGGTCTATAATTACTTATATCGGACGGATCTCCCTTTTTGTAGATAGGTTAGGATTAGGGTTAGGGTTTCAGCTTGCGTCTGCAGGATTGGTACCTATATAGTGCTTACCTAGATGCACTAGGGGTAATATCATGTTGTGGTGCTGTCAGAGGTCACATGGTGAGGTCAAAGGTCACTTGAGGTCAAATGGTAGAGTTTACCTGCAAGACTCTCTTATGACAAATAACTTTGCAACCCTTGCTCCCTTTTCAACTAAACTTGGGTCATAGATGATGCACTTGGGACCTTCATGTTATAGTGGCATCGGATGTCACATGGTACGGTCAAAGGTCATTTTATTTCAAATGTTAAAGTTTACCTGCAAGACTCTCTTATGACACATAACTTGGCACCTGTTGGTCCAATGGCAACCTAACTTGGATGATTGATGCACAAGGGGTAACGTTAGGTTGCAGTGCTGTCAGAGGTCACATGGTGAGGTCAAAGGTCATTTGAGGTCAAATGTTAAAGTTTACCTGCAAGACTTTCTTATGACAAAAAACTTTGCAACCGTTGCTCCCTTTTCAACCTGGGACATAGATGTACTTGGGGGACCTTCATGTTATTGTGGTATCGGAGGTCACATGTTAAGGTCAAAGGTCATTTTATTGCAAACGTTAAAGTTTACCTGCAAGACTCTCTTATGACACATAACTTGATAACTGTTGGTCCAATGGCAACCAAACTTGGGCGATAGATGCACTAGGGGTAACATCATGTTACAGTGCTGTCGGAGATCAGATGGTGAGGTCAAAGGTCATTTGAAGTCAAATGTTAAAGTTTACCTGCAAGACTCTTATGACAAAAATTTGCAACTGTTGCTCCCTTTTCAACTAAATTTGGGTCATAGATGCACTAGGGGTATATTCATGCTATTATGCCCTCAGGTCACATGGTGAGGTTAAAGGTCATTTTAGGTCAAACATTAAAGTTTACCTACAAGACTCTCTTATGACAATAACTTGACAATTGTTGGTCCAATGGCAACCAAACTTGGGTGATAGATGCACTAGCTGTAACATCATGTTGTGGTGCTGTCATAGGTCACATGGTGAGGTCAAAGGTCATTTGAGGTTAAACATTAAAGTTTCCCTGCAAGACTTTCTTGTGATATCAAACTTGGTTAGGGATGTACATGTACTTGGGGAAACCTTCGTATTATTTAGTCAGGGGTGGGCGAGACACAATCTTGCTATTGCCTTGTTTGTCAAAGCCCCTACTGGATAATGTACAGCTGTACGTTACCACAATCAAATTGGTTGTACATTGTTTCAGGGTTTATAAAGTATACCTCCTCATGATATTGTTAAATATTTTCTTTTAAGCCTGTTTACATTTTCAGGGAAAGTAATGCATTGTCAGGGAAAGTAATAGTTTATATTAAATGTTGGAAGGGTGAATCTAAATAGGTGATTTTTGGCAGATCAGTACCATAGTAACCTTTTTAAGAAGGCGGATTTTAGTGTTTTTAACTTGGAAAAACATCATCATTTGGTTCAAATATGTTGGGAAATGTTAAATTGTTATGTTTAGACATTATACATGTAGATTTGACTATCAGACAGATCATTATATTCTTGACACATTTCAAAGTAATTTTAAGTGCTGTTCTTTACCAGATACGTTACCAAGGGCAGCTCCAAGGTTTAGAGTAGTTATTTTCTGACAAAGCAAGAAATCCTTGTACATGTGGCAAATTTTGCATTGGAATGGCCCTTTGCATGATTTTAAGGGTTTAATACCCGTAACTGCTTACAATCTGTATGACAAATAAAAAGTGAAAAGAAAGCTGAAATCAGCTTGTGACAGTATATATTTCACCATAATGCAATATAGAAAATTCGTACAATTAACCTTCATTTTCTTAAGTGGTAATATTTTCCATTGCTAAAAGGCCAAAATTCTTCATTGGAATTAGTGTGTCTTCCTGCACAGAAAGTGAAGCAAAGTGATTTTTTCATATTAGCCCATAAGAAAGTGATAACTTTGGGTAATGTATCTTTATGCTTATATTTCAAGTCATTGTACTCCTTGAAGGGACAACATTTAGAATGTACCAATTGCTGTTTCATATTATTATTTGGTTTGGCGGCACCTGTGCCTGGGAGGCGAAAAGCGAACTGCATCGCTGTAACCCGCAGGTCTCTCCTCTCGATATATTGATTGGAGGTGTGCAGGTGGACCACTACACCGGGGTTTCCCCCTACTCTTATACGCAAGGCTTGACATTAGCGGTGGCCCGGGGCCACCAAAATTGGCTCCCGGGCCACCATTTTTCAAAAAGTGATAAGTTTGGTGGCCCGAATCGGGCAACCAGAAAATTTTAAGTTAATGCAATTTACGTGGTGTTAATTGTACACATTTTAGCTCCTTCCGCGATCCGAATTGCAAGTCAGTTTTCTTCGCGGTTCATCAGCGCCGACGCAGTTTGAGTTAGCGCAACACCACTCTAATTGCACCTGGATCTGTTGCGGTGAGCTAGCTGACCTCAAATAAAAGTTACATTAGTCTTATTGCAGTATATATAGGCCTCGGTCTGCGGCCGTGTGTATTTTCCGCGCATCACACTAGGCCTGTTTCGAGTCTAGTACACGATTAAACGTCCGAAAATGTCACTACACAAATAATAGAATTTTTATCGACTACTCGGAAACGTAGCTTGAACTTCAGAATGATCCAAAAATGCGAAATCATTAATGAAATCAAGAATGCTTCTCTCCATTTCAAAGTTTTAAGGTGTGATTATGTCATTTAGACGCCTTAAATTCACATGAGAATATCTTTTTTGATCACCAAACTCTTATGTCTCGCGCAGCGAAAACAAGTGTTTCAATAATATTCAGAAGCCATAAGCCCTAATGTGTGTGTGTGAGAGAGCGACTTAATCGCGCATTGCACCATCGTTCACCACAGAGATATGCACCGTTAGCAAATGAGCTCACTAACGTAATCAAAGATACGCTAAAGGATATTACCAAGAAAAAAACATTCATACTTGCAAGTAAGCGCTTGTTCGTTAATTATATGCCCTTGCTGGCGATTTGTGATGGGGATTTCAATCATTGGTGTTCGATTTCAAATGACTGCTAGCTAAGCGCTTTCATCATAATGTATACGTAGTTTCAACACGGCCGAATGGGATTTTGTGCACTGACTGTTGTTACGCTCCACTTCCGGGTTCGCGCCATCTCTTGTCAGCTGACGAATAATTGAAACACGATTTCACCAATTAGCATGAAATATCAAGCAAATGCCGATCTAGTTGGCTTTATTTGACCAGGATTTTTTATTCGGTCCTCACAAAAATAGGTAGGATGCTATGATTTGAATTTTTATGAACTAGACAAGCAATACAGTTCTTTTCAAAGCTGCTTTATTGCCAAGTTTCTTCATGAAAATCGGACATTACCGTAAGGGATATTGCACACGCTGTTATATGGGTATGGGACTGGCCTCACTCCAGTGCTGCAGCGCAGGTGCAGCTCCGGCGCGGGGCTGAATGGTGGCAGGCTACGAACAGCTGGAGTGGTCGGCCGACTGCCCAAATGAAAGTACCGAGTAGTCGATTAATCGTCAAAAAAAAAATGCCCGTTTAAACGAATACCAAAAATGGGCTTTCAAAACAGCCCTACATTGAAGGGTCATTGTAAGGAAAAATCATAAAATAATCTGCAACTTTTATCACCGAATATGATCATTTCAGGGCATAGGAGGGTAAAACAATGGGTTTTAATCATTCTAACAACATTTTATTATAATCTTTAAATTTCTTATGTTTTTCTTTGTTTTTTTCGGGCCACCAAATTTCATTCTTGGGCCACTAAAAAAAAAGAAATGATAATTTTGGTGGCCCAAACGGGCCACCAAGAAAAAAAGTTAGTGTGGAGCCTTGTTATACGAATAGTGCAAAGGTGGTGATTCTCCTCTACACGGGGCCTCCATTTAACGTCCTATCCGAGGGACGGAGTGTTTTCCACTGGAACATAGCCTGCATCTATGAAATAGGGGAGGGCACATTAACACACAACACAAGCTTTAGTCATCCACCCGGGGTGGACTCGAACCCACGATCTTTGGTTCGACAGGCACATGCTTTACCGACTGAGCCAACTCGCTCCCTATTTGACATGTTTTTAAGTTAATAAAATTATATGTTTACAGCATAATTGATACTTTTATTTTTGTCTTTACTCCACTGAAAATGAACACTTTATCTGAGAATGGGCCAGGAACAGCAGCGCTCGAAATACCACCGGCCATCGGTATGCCGCTA
Source organism: Echinometra lucunter (assembly GCA_029962745.1). Taxonomy (NCBI): domain Eukaryota; kingdom Metazoa; phylum Echinodermata; class Echinoidea; order Camarodonta; family Echinometridae; genus Echinometra; species Echinometra lucunter. Next base: position 27,374,970 of record CM057155.1, on the reverse strand, counting down.
TGCCCCACTCACTGGCCGTGATGCCCTTCTCGAAGTCGGAAGGTTTACGGCCACAAAATTTTTTTAGTGACCTTGATGCCCTCCAATCAATGGAACTCATACTACATTAAAAAATAAAACCCAGAAGTTTTCTTTTTATTTTGTGAAAAAGTATTGAAAATTAACACAAAATGCACTTTTTTCAACAACAGAAGGCACCCTTAAAACAAAGTTTATGATATCACACAGTACCAGTAACTGCTCAGTCCCACCTGTGTTAGATGATGTTGCAGTGCAGTGTAGTGAGTGACCTATCGATTCCTACCCTGACTTTGATTATCAAGGTTATTTTTAGTCTTGAGTGCCGATATTTTAATAACATTTTGATATAATGTTTGGATTTTATTTACCAAAATGTCAGTCATACTTATCTTGAGTAGTATCCGAAAATTGTTATTATTTGAAGAAGCGCGCACCGCTGATTTTTTTTAGTCAGCTGCTTTAGGCTGTAGGCCTTCCTTTAGAGTCAATTGCTCCTCGAGCTCTGGGGAGTTATCCTGCAGAAACTACCTCATTGGGCTGCTGATTTCAAGATTTTTCAGTCGTGATAATAGTTTACTTTTCCAGCTTTTAGGGCATTGTAGGGTTAATATTTGATTAATAATTACTTTTAACATATTTTTGTGAGGATATGCGATTTAGAAAAAAAATTAGAACCCCAAAAGATGAAACTTTAATTCTGTGAAGTTCTGTATTTTCAATTTACTTTGTTTTGGGTTAGGGTATAGAAAGTACATGTATATTACATTTGCTTGCACTGAATGTGTACTCAATTTAACATGCAAACCATTTCATTGCTTTGTTTACATGAGATGCCAACATTTTTTTGACATTCATTTTCAGAAATTGCTTAAGATTATGTAATGACAACAACAATCCAATAAATAATAGAAGAGGACATTTTCTCCTCTGTGCTGCCTCTGAGCGTGAGGCCATTTTAGTTTTGCTTTCTTGCGTTCACTCAACAAATCACCACACGCGTTCACCAGCTTATCCTGTTCATAGTAACAAATCCTTCTTGAGAAAGGGAGGGGAGAAGGGATGAGAAGGAAAGAAATGAACACCCCAATGGAACATTCATAAAGCGATAAATGCTTTATGATGATCAAGGATTCTGTTCACTCTCATTTCCTTTTATAAGCTTCATCAATCCACATGAATTAATGAAATAATCTAAATGGAATTCATTGATTCATCCAGTAGCCAGGGGGCAGTCCCACCAAAAAAAAAGGCCAAAGGAAAGAAAGAAAAAGCATGAGCGGGAAGAAAAAATGGTAAGAGAACATAGGAAGAGCGGGAGCAGACAAGGAATGAAAAAGAAACTTCAGAGCTTACGTGCTTCACGCGAGAGGGGTCAACTCCTCCCTCCCTGCACCCTTCCCCAAGGGAGTACACTTTGTATGCTCAGTATGTAATTTGCATACTTTGCATGCTCACTACTGCCCCCCTAAAATTAAATTATAGCTATGCTTCAACCCATAAAATACTGCCACCATAGGTAATTATAAGTGAGAAGCGTGAACTACTATGGACAAAGCGTAAAGGCGCGTCTGCGCATTGTGTCGCGGCACAAGGTAGTCAGGTCTCGTTATGTGCCCTCAAAAAAAAGTGGCCTTGACCCAAATTTTATGAAATTCAAGGCCTGGAACAGGGTGGAAGGAAGGCGAGTAATGAGTGATCGTACGTTTACGTTTAGATCTGAGCTAGAAGCCGTAGCTTTTATCTTTGTTGACATTTTCATAATATTAAATCTTAGTTAATTTATTTAACAATTCATAAATTAGACATTTAAAATTAGGTTTGTAAGTGTTTTCTTGCTTAAAGCTACACTGCTACATTAAATTCCATGGGGGTGTGTTTTTTTGTTAGTCATAGAAAAATCGTAACTGTTAATTTTCTGATGGAAGTGATTATTTAAAATATGAACACGAATCACAAATCATCCCCGCGTATTTTGAGCGCTAATGATATAAAAAGACAATAACATACTTGTAGATTATTGTGCATCATTCTTGACTGAAATTAATAAGTCAATTAAAGCATTGTTGGATGGGGTTGAATATGATCACGCAGTTGTTAGAAAACTTACTTTAGAATTTTGTTTATTTATTTGCAAATTTGTCATTTTTTTCCCTGATTTTTTTTTTTTTTTTTCTCTGCACCCCATTTTTGTTGCTCATATTGGGAACAGGAGCACCTCCATATGTCTAGGAATAACCTGATACAGATCCATGGTGACCTTCCCACAATGCAGTGCTTGCGTACTTTAAACCTTCGACACAACAAGATTCGCAACTCTGGGATTCCCAATGATATCTTCATCCTGGAAGACATGACAGTTGTTGTAAGTCTTTTATGTTTGTGTGTTCCATTCAGGGATAAAATGCACAGCTCTAGTAAACTCTTTGGTAAACAACAGGATATATATGCAAATGGCCGGTAGGCATATAGCAAATAGACACACTTTAGGGATGCTAAAGCATTGTAATATTTTTCTTCTCTTTTTCTCCTTTTTCTTCTTCACCTTTTTATTGTTATTGTTTACTTTTTGATTTAATTTAATTTAAACTTTTTATCAATATGAATGAGAGGAAATCTCACTTTTCTACCTTCAAATTCCAGAATAGCACTCAATTACAAAAATTCTTTCTTCCTGTACTTCCATCAGTGAAAGTGTACTGTAACAGGGTACTAACACAGCACATGTGGAGTCAGATCTGTGATTTTGACTACTTCATTGTTTAAAGATTTTCAATCCTTGTATGTTGGTTTACAGGATTTCAGCCACAATCAGCTATCAGCCATACCAGAAGACATGGAAAAAGCTAAATCTCTTCTGGTCCTCAACCTGAGTTTCAACAAGTGAGCATCAAGTATACAATCCATCCCCCCACACCCACAAAGGAAAAAGGGAGAATGGAATGAATTGATAAAATGAGATGAAATTATAATTTTTTTTTTTTGGGGGGGGGGAGGGGGGGGGGAACATTTAAATGCAACAAATGGGAAAATATGAAGCGATTGAAAAAATCAGTAAATAAGTGAATTGTACTTGTCTTGTGAATTTCGCATTGTGCCTGTGTATAATTCTGTTCTACCTTGTATTCTACTGCCTCAGCAGAAAATATCCTAGGTTTTATCTGTTTATATGTACTTTTATGTTGACGAATAAAGTATGTATTATGAAAAAAATTAATAGACAAATCAGTACATGAATTAAAAAACAATTAATAATAATAATAATAATATTCTGGATTTATATAGCGCCTAATACATCTCCAAGAGTGTCTCTAAGCGCTTTACAGAAATTATATAACTAGATGAACGAGAAAGAAATGAAAAGAAATAAAAAATGGAAATTGAAATAATGATGATGATAAGTAAATGAGTATATATAAATGGATAAAAATGTATATAAACAATTAGATAGAAGATAAGATGAAGAATTTGTGTACTAAATGTTTGGATTAATTAGCTAAGATATTTTGTCATCTTCCTGAAACTGGACGATGTAGATAATACTGTATAATTTGTTCTCATGACACGTAATGATGTTTTAATTCCGTAACTGAACATGAAAGTGAAAGTAGCAGAAGTTTGTACAAGAGTTAATACAGCACCCTTTTAACATAATGATGGAGAGAGAAAACTATATAATATGCCTTGTCTTATATAAGAGTTGATACAGCACCCTTGTATAGCAATGCCATTCTTGCATAGCTCCTGTGACACTTTGTCTTCATCAGCTTCCAAAGATTTTGGATTATTAATGTATTCTAACTTCTTGGGCAGTAGTAATCAGCACAAGGTAAAATTATACCCATTTATTTGCAGCAGTAGATAAAATGCCCTCTCAGATGACATGTATACACACGGGGCAGAGAGTGGAACTCTCAGCCTTTTGATCTAGAATCAAGGAATGGACCACAATACCATGATACTCTGTGTAGAATTGTTTGTGCTTTATTGAGAGGGGGTGGGGTTGAATGAAATGTGAAGAAATGAATACATTACCTACACTCATGAAATACAGAAGACAGAAGGAACGTTATTAGGTAGACGTAAGGGGGGGGGGGGGAGAGTGGTTGAATGAGTGCAAAGAGATGAACACATTACCTACACTCTGACAAATAAATGTAAATAGGGGCTTTCCTGAACAGTACACTGAATGGTCTCTGTATCCTCTATTCTGTGTTCACTCCTCAGTATCAAGGAAATCCCCAACCAGTTGTTCATGAACCTAACTGACCTCATATACATCAACTTCAGTGACAACAAACTAGGTAAGTAAACACGTCAACTACAGGAACAGGATGGGCCCTGTCCGCAGCCTATGGGAATGGCAGGTTTGGGTAGTCAAGGGGTTAATATGTGGGCATGAGGGAACTTTGGTATTTGTACTAAATTTACATGCATGTAATCATATAACCTGAGGAGGGGATTTATGTTAAAGGGGAATCCACGCTCTGTGGCATTTTGCATTGAATGTAGAATAAGCAGAAAAATATCCTCAAAAGAAATTAAAACCCAAAGAAGGTCACATAAACATTGAGAGGTATGATTTTTTTCTTTTAGTTGAAGCTCATTGGAAAAGGAAAGGTGCACTTTAATAAAGCAATTGCTATTTGCATGTGATATATCATTCTAAACTGCTTTGAACATCCAGGTGACTACGGTACTATAAATATACTCTGAATGAACATACCTCCTTGTTTTTGTTTTTGTTTTATTTTTAGGTAATGGATGTAGGAAACAAATTTTAAAGAAGCTACTTCCCCATTATCTTTTTAGCTGGAACTTTTCATTATGTTTTGTTACACATTTTGAGGTAGTTGTATTATTGCCAATTTCATCATTGTTTAACATTTGTTAGATACTAACTTTTAACAGTAAAAAGCTGTGCAAGCTTATATTTTTTATTAGTCCCATTATATTGCACATTTTATTTTCATTTTCCTTCTCTTTGTTTCTCATCATTATGCCTCCGCCCACCGTAGGTGGTTGCCGGAGGCATTATGTTTTCGTCCGTCCGCCCGTCCGTCCCGTTTTCGTTCTCGCGATAACTTAAGAACCGTTTGACGGATCAACTTCAAACCTGGCTCGTGTATGCATATGGGAGGGACAATGATCTGATTAGATTTTGGAGTCTCAAGGTCAAAGGTCAAGGTTATAGAGGTAATAAAACACATAAAAATGGCTCGTTCTCACGATAACGTAAGAACCATTTGACAGATCAACCTCAAACTTGGCATAGGTATGCATATGGGAGGGACAATGATCTGATTAGATTTTGGGGGTCTCAAGGTCAAAGGTCAAGGTCATAGAGGTAATAAAACACATAAAAATGGCTTGTTCTCACGATAACTTAAGAATCATTTGACCTATCAACCTCAAACTTGGCACAGGTATGCATATGGTAGGGACAATGATCTGAGTAGATTTTGGGGGTCGCAAGGTCAAAGGTCAAGGTCATAGAGCTAATAAAACACATAAAAATGGCTCGTTCTCGCGATAACTTAAGAACCATTTGACCTATCAACCTCAAACTTGGTACACTTATGCATATGGGAGGGACAATGATCTGATTAGATTTTGGGGTCTCAAGGTCAAAGGTCAAAGGTCTTAGAGGTTATTATGTACATAGAAATGGTTCGTTCTTGTGATAACTCAGTAACCATTTGATGGTTCAACAAACTTGGCTCATGTATGCATATGGAAACGGCAATGCTCTCATTAGATTTGGGGGTCACAAGGTCAAAGGTCAAGGTCCAAGATGTCATTGTATAAATGAAAATAAATCAACATGAATTGCCATTTATTGCTGATTTGGTAATGGCGGAGGCAGGGGCGTCGCTAGACTATTTTGAATGGGGGGGTGTAGAGGCCAGATTGCCGACAAATAATGCCACCGATTGCCGACGACCAACGTCGATAAATTCAACCGTATAAAGCCCATTGAGGCATGTTCAATTGTGCACCTCTATCATATTTTCCTTTTGAACTATATTTTGTTCACCTCACTTGCCGAATGTGTTTGTTTTCCGAAAACATCCTGTATCTAAATATAATACAAGCGAGCGCAGCGAGCGAGGAAAAATATACACTCTCTTACGTACTTTAGTGATAGTTCTTCATCAATCTACATGGTGGGCTTAAAGATATCTAAATTAATTATATTTGGTCACCTCTCTGGCCTCATTCATTCGGTTTCAAAGACCATCCTAAATCTTAATATTATACGAGCTAGCGCAGCGAGCGAGGAGAAAATTTTTTTTTATGGTAGAAGTGACAATTCTTTATCAAAATACACGATGGTATTAACTATGAGATATCTAACTTATACAGGTACATATTTTGGTCACCTCACTTGTCGAATTCGTTTGCTTTCCCAAATCCATCTTGTATCTGAATATTGTACGAGCGAGCGTAGCGAGCGAGGAAAAATACATATTTACTCCTTTGCATGATAGAAGTGAAAGTTCTTCATTAAAAAAATGCATGATGGGCCTTTTGGATATCTTGATTTTGGTCACCTCTCTTATCTAATTCATTTGCTTTCAAAGACTATCCTGTATCTAAATATTATACGAGCGAGCGCAGCGAGGAGGAGAAATATATATACTCTATTTTATGGTAGGTGATAATTCTTCATCAATATACACGATGGGCCTATAGCTTGCAAAATTTGTTTGCTTTCCCCAATCCATCTTGTATCTGAATATTATACGGGCGAGCGTAGCGAGCGAGGAAATGTTCATAATCCTTTTCATGGTAGAAGTGAAAGTTCTTCATCAAAATACACGATTGGCCTTTAAGGTACCTATTTTGATATATTTGGTCACATCTCCTACCTAATTTATTTGCTTTTAAGACCATCCTATATCTAAATATTACACGAGCGAGCGCAGCGAGCGAGGAAAAAATACATACTCTTTTTATGGTAGAAGTGATAATTCTTCATCAAAATACATGATGGGCCTAAAGATAATTTATCTAAATTATATATTTGTGTTCATCTCATTTGCCGAATATGTTTGCTTTCCGAAAACATCCTGTATCTGAATATAATACGAGCGAGCGCAGCGAACTAGGAAAAATATACATACTCTTTTTATGGTAGAAGTAATTCTTCATGAAAATACATGATGGGCCTAAAGATATCTAGATTATATAGTGTTCATCTCACTAGCCGAATGTGTTTGCTTTCCGAAAACATCCTGTATCTAAATATAATACAAGCGAGCGCAGCGAGCAAGAAAAAAAAATTTACATTCTCTTTCGTGGTACCAGTATTATTTCGTCGTCAAAATGCACAAGTAAATAAGCTGAATATGACTCTATTTGGGCACCTTACTCCTCTTTTTTTCCTTTTTTTTCTCTTTCCTCTTCCCTCTCCTTTCTCTTTCTCTCTCTCTCTCTCTATCTCCCTTTTTTTGTTTTTTGCCTTACTTCTTCATGAAAATACATGATGGGCCTAAAGATATCTAGATTATATAGTGTTCATCTCACTAGCCGAATGTGTTTGCTTTCCGAAAACATCCTGTATCTAAATATAATACAAGCGAGCGCAGCGAGCAAGAAAAAAAATTTACATTCTCTTTCGTGGTACCAGTATTATTTCGTCGTCAAAATGCACAAGTAAATAAGCTGAATATGACTCTATTTGGGCACCTTACTCCTCTTTTTTTCCTTTTTTTTTTCCTCTTTCCTCTTCCCTCTCCTTTCTCTTTCTCTCTCTCTCTCTATCTCCCTTTTTTTGTTTTTGCCGACAGCGATCGTGAATTTGCCGACAAGAATTTTGAGTGGGGGGGTGTCACACCCCCCCACACCCCCCCTTTAGCGACGCCCGTGGGCGGAGGCATAAAGTTCGACCACGCGTGGTCGAAGATTCATCTAGTATTATCAATGTATTTGAATGCATGACCAGTGTTATAGCTACAGTGGTCGGCGGTGGACGGGCCCGACCAGCACGGATGATTTCCGTCCACCACTCCTGGTGGAAAGCACTGCTTCCGACCGGCACTAATTTCAGATAAGAAACTGCATTAAACGTACCTTTTTGTGAAGAAAAGTAGACTTACATTCACATTTCCGTCTCTAATCTTGTTTTATTTATTAACCAGAACTCCCAACCATCCCACTTTGGGTGGAAAATTTCTGCTTTTTCATTATTTTTCCGCCATTCCGATTTTTTACCCCATAAATCTCACTAAATAGATGTTTCCATCATCATCAATGTGTATGTGTACATTGCGCAATCTTTCTTCAATATTTCTCTGTACCGGGGTTACCCAGAAAAAGAAAATATCATGTCAGTCAGGTATCGCGTACTCTCCATATCACTCTTTATGATCGCCCAACACTCTGTATTAAAGTACCCAGCAGCATTTTAGGGAACAGCACCCCCGTACTGTGGCGCAACTGTGCATGCAAGTAAGCTGCAGCAGACTAACAAGATGCTGAATGATCCCTGATTTTCAAGTTTAAGGTTACTATTGAATGCCGATTTTTGAATAAGACAATGATAGAATTACATTTTTGAAGCTTATTTGCTAAAAATCCCACCATATTTTTTTCGTGAAGAGTGTTTATTGTCGTTTTTTCTTGCTGAGCGCGGCGCCGATGTACTGTCAGCTAGAGGCCATCCCTAATAGGCATTGCCCCCAGAACTCAGGGTAGAGACTCGGTAAAAACTGCTTCAGTGGGCTGCTGATTTCATGGCTTTTCAATAATCGTTTAACAGTTCATATGTACATATTTTTGGCGTGATAGGGTTGATGTTTAGCTAAAACATTACTTTTAACATATGCACTGCCACATTTGCGGATGATACATGTATTTTGTGTATAGTGTGCATAATAGAAAATAGTACGCAATCGATGTTGCTGAGGTCAAGATCTGGGATTGAAATGGCCGACCACCACTAAAAGGTCCCTAGCTATAACACTGTGCATGACTATGGGTGGTGGGTGGATAGGTCAATTAACATGTAATCATAGGTTGTTTTTATTTTGGTTATGACAGTAAGTTCTTTAAGTTGCCTGCCTGGAATTGGTGTATAGATGGAGCTTCATGTAATGCTTGTGAAAATCCCACTGTGCACTGCCATGACAGTTTCCAAGCCTTGGCGAAGTTTTCGGTATGATCGTATAAGAATTTTTTCTTATACATAGCCTCACACCCACTCTCGTGTGATATGATGCGCCATGAATAACATGCACACTAATGGGAAATTTGCCGTTGCAGTGCGCTCACGCAGAACTGGCATAGCACTGCCCAGTGGGGTATTTGCAAGCATTGCATGAAGTGCCATCTATACACCAAGTCTGGGTAACTTTAATATTGCTTATTAAATTTAATTGTGCATTTATGATTGTTTGAATTAGATGTCTTAAATTATTTGCATTGTATTGAAAAGTGTCTTTAAAAGTGATTTTTAATTACTGTTTTGGAGTCGAAAATGCCGGTCGCTTAGCAAATTACCAGGATTCATGCCAGCGGAAAAGGCTGGCACAAATTCTAATAATAAACAGGGCCAGTGTACAGTATCAACCCCTTTTATTTTTAAAATTAATTATATTTCATACCTCATTCACACCCATTCACCCTTCCATTTGGTTTTTACATTACTTAATTTCCATCCCCCAAACTGTACACTGGCCCGTCATGCCGCACTCCCGACACAACCTTACACAGGCCATGGGCTGCTTATATACCCCCTGAAAAATTTTGCAGATTTTTGCCAGTTAGTAAAGATGGTCCACAGGTACCCACAGACCTTTTGTATCAGTGGCTTTGCTATTTGCATAAATCCATGCATATTCAGAAGCTGTTTTCACCCCCCCCCCCCCCCGACAAGTTCATCGACTCAAAGAAATAGAAAGGATCAGGCATTAGGTAATGGAATGAAAGAAAACAAAAGGTCTGTCAGGTGCTTGCCTCAAATACTTTTCAAGCAACCTGCATTCATGGTAGAGCCATTGTTGAATTTAAATACATTCATGAAGAGAGAGTTTCTTCCAATTGTGTTCCAGTCGACTGATTCAATAGTCCAGCCAGCTCTTTGACAGATTTTTATGCCTCCACAGGTGGTTGCCGGAGACATTATGTTTTCGGGTCGTCCGTCAGTCCGTCCATCCTCAAAAACTCAAAACAATTTGACGGATCAACTTCAAACTTGGTTCATGTATGCATATGGAAGGTCTCATAATCGTGTAATTAGATTTGGGGGTCACAAGGTCAAAGGTCAAGGTCAAAGATGTCATTGTATACATGAAAATTTAAAAAAAAATCACCATGAATGTGCCATATATTTCTGACCTGGCAATGGCGGAGGCATAAATTTCGACTGCGCGTGGTCGAGGATTCATCTAGTTTTGCTATGTTTCATTTTTTCCTGTAGAATTAAGCATTTGATTCAGTGAAACTGCCAGTAACCCACTCTCTGCAGTAAAGTGTGGTTCCTTTATGAAGCCTGTGAGAATGAAAGAGGTCAATAATCAAGTTTATTATAGCATTCTGGAATTCCCTTTCACAATGAACAATTGAAATTGTGGTTGTTTGCCCAACTTTGGGGAAATTGATGAGCAAGGTGAAAATTGTCAGTTGCCAAGCCCTCAGATCTAGTACAGGACATAGAAAGCAATGTTGAAAACTGTCAGCAAGGAAGTCCTTGTCATGATACATGGTTTCCTTCCTTATACTTTTGTGATGAGCCTGATCATATATGAAAAAAGCAAATTTCATATTATTATGAGGTGAGCACCTGCTATGTTTGGACTGTGTAAGATTCTCTTGCTGGGATTTACTTTGGTGTAATTCATCTGAAATGAATTTGAATGTTCGTGATTAGTTATCTCATGGGATATGAGAAGGTTCAACTCTGCCATTCTTTATTTTATTAATTTGTTACATATATATATTTGTGAATTTATCGTTTTTCGCCAGAAATTCTTCCACCTCAGATGCGAAGGCTGACCAATATACAGACATTGATCCTTAACAACAATCCACTGCTTCATGCACAACTCAGGTAAGGGTTCAGTGTAATTTGATTTAGTTTTCCTCCAGTTAAATGAATATTTGAAAAGCTGCATTAAAGAAAATAGAATTCAATTGTGGAAAAAGAACATTTAAAGCAGTTATTGAAAGTGGACATGTGTGAAAGGCATTCCAGTGTGTCATTTTATTCTAAACAGTTACATGCACTTGTATATCATGCATCTTTTAGATACTTAACCAAAAGTTTAGATTTTGCACTGTTACCCTCATTTTCAAAGGATTTATTGGAATTCCATGAAACTTGTTTACATAAGATATCAAGTAGCACAAATCATGTGGAACAAATTTCATGTCAAAAAGACAAGGTCAAAGGTAATTTGAGGTCAGATACCATGAAATGTATTGCAAAAGCTTTACCTAAGGTTAAGTAGTATTCATTCAAATTTCATCAAGCTTCTTGAAAGGGGTTTCCAGGTATAACAAATAATTTGGAACCAATTTCAAGGCACAAAGTCAAGGTCAGGGGTAGCCCCCTTCATGTGCGCTCACCACACTTTTCACTAAATAAGAATGCTGCTGTGGCAATCCGTGTGATGCTGGGGAGACCGCCAAGAGTATTTCGCTTGGTTTTTTTTTTTTTTTTGTATGTGATATAAAATTAATTTGTATAATACCTCCATTAAAGAGAACTGTTGCTTGGCTAGCGCCATGAGCGTCCTTGGATGGTGTGCGCGCGCTCTCTAAGTTTTCACAATGATTAGTATTATTATTACCTGCTCTTAGGCAACTGACTTCTATGACACAGCTTCAGACCCTCCATCTACGCAACACCCAGCGCAACCTGTCTAATATTCCTCCCCAGCTCGATGGCCTTGTCAACCTAGCTGATGTGGACCTCTCCCATAATGATCTGGAGAGTGTACCTGATGCCTTCTATTCCCTGTCATCCCTCAAGAGACTCAACCTAAGCAATAACTGCATCACAGAGTTGTCAGTGCTTGGTAAGGAATGCCTTTATGCAGACTTCATCATTCATTTCAATCGTATAGTTTTTCAAAGAAAGATGAAATTGAATGTTCAATAAATTCATACAGCATTTTTTATTACCTTGGATTTGTCATTTAAACATGGTTAATGATACATTTTGTTCATGATATAAGCATTGCCATCCTTTTTTTTGATGAAACATTTCTCCATTTTGATCTGCTCTTGCATTGCTGCTGTCCATTGATAGAAGGAAATAATTTTTTTTCATCATTGACTTTTTCTTGATTAAGGGTACTCTTTTGCATTTTCTACATGATAATGAAGAAATTAAGGTCGCATGATCCCCACTTTTCAAATATAGACATATCAAAAGGAAGTAACTCCATTAATTTCCACATAAAAGAGTGACATATTTTCTTCTTAACAAGAAACTCATTCTTCACATTTGCTTCCTTTTGTCATTGGCCTCTGCTACCATCATACCTTACATGATGTTAGATGTAATGGTAGCAGAGGCTGCACCCCTCTATTCAATTTTCAATTTGGACTCTTAGATGAGACTGAAAACTGTCAGTGTATGATAACTATTGCATGTACTTGAACCAATGTATATCAACCCCAGAGCTGGTGCTCTATTTTAAGCCCTTTTCCCCTCTCTCTCTCTTCGGGCTACCATAGATGCCTGGACGAGACTAGAGACCCTCAACGTTGCTCGCAACAAGCTGACTGCCCTCCCTCCATCCCTGTGCAAGCTTATCTGTCTGAAGCGCCTCATCATCAGCAGCAACCAGATTGACTTTGACGGCCTACCCACTGGCATCAGCAAACTGGTCGGTCTGGAGCAGTTCATTGCTGCAGATAATCGTCTAGAGTCAGTACCTGAGGGTATCTGCCGTTGTCCTAAGATTAAGAAGCTGATTCTTACCAAGAATCGTCTCTACACTCTGCCAGAGGCTATACACTTCATCACAGATCTTGAGGTGAGTTGCATTTTCACAAAAATGGATGCTGTAAGCTTCTACCAAGAAGAGGCATAGCTTTTTGTTTGTTTTAGGGTTTTGTTTAGTTTCCACAAAATCCTGAATTTAGAAATAAAGGCTTCTTATCTTTTCTTTTTTATGTCAGGAAGGCTAGTGTTTTAATAGTGTTTAATAGCACACACAAGGAATTGCGTGTTCCCTGTTGTATGTAGGAAATATACATGTATTTGTATTTGACAAACCATTCATTTATTGCATGTCTGCATCTGTATTCTCCAAATCTTGTCACATTCCTCTCTGCACATAGTAAACCCACCTTGATGGAAGAAAGACCCTAATTCAGGATACCAGTCCTTGGACATATAATCTGTTCAAGAAAAATGTTCACCTCTATGAAAGTATTTGCAACCTTGACACAATGATGCAAGCTGTTCCTTTCTTGCAGTATGTTGTACTGTTTTTGTCGAGCCACCGAGGTGGAGTGAGACTAAGGGATCCTTAAACTAGGTTCCCACTGCCGATCAGATCAACTCGATCAAGTCAGATCAAGCAGCCCGATCACCCAATTTAGCCCGACCTATCATGACCAAATGCTTGATCATCCTGAAATGCGAGCTCTTCCCGACTGCTATTTGACCGTTCACGGCCCACACCCGACTATTTAAATAAACTCGTGCATGACATATACTTGACAACCACTATGATCTCTACTTGATCATCCCGATCCACACTCGATGCCTACATGATCTCTTCTAGACCATCAAGACCTACTGCACATTTACACGATCTCTACCCGAGCAGATCGACGTGCTCGCACTGGGGTCCAAGATGAGTTGTGAATAGATTGTAGTTGCACAAATCATTATCGACAGCTGGTGGTACAGTATTCCATTTTTGGTCAGCATTCAGTTTATTTCGGAAACTCAAGAGGATGGAAGTTGAGCACTTGCAGTCATGGGTGTTGATTTGTATTTTTGGTTGAGGGATGATTGATGCCAAAATTATTCATTTATACAATTCATTTATTTTCCACAATGTGAAAACAGACATAAGAAATGCAAACAAAAATATGAAGACCATCAAAATAGGACAAAATAGGAAGAAATGCATAATATCTTTGTCATGATTGTGGAGTGAGCCAGCAAGAAGACATAGAACAGTCTTTGAAGTGCTGACTCCCAAATTCTTATGGATTAATGTATTTGTTAGCAAAAGGAAATATCTGTTTTACTCTAAATCAAAGAGAATTACCATTACAGTAGCAATATAAATGCAGCAATGAGCATAATAGGCTAATAAAATTGAATACATAGGTATATACATAGAAGGAAAAACAATAAGTCTCTCTTCTCTCTGTCTATCTGTCTATCTGTCAAGTAGTTTTCAAGATTCATTTCAAAGAAGCGACACTGACTTTTTTCTTGTGGTAAAGAACTGCACAGTTAAGCAGGTGTTTAGGGTTTAGGGTGTTTAGGTGAACAAAGAGTGGATTTGTACAGAATTTTCGTATTTTGGGAAAGTGAAAATCATTAGCAGATCGAGTTTGATGAGAATGAAATTAAAAGTGAGAGAAAACATATCAGCAATATATTCCTTTGCATGGTGTGGTACTTAAAATGTGAATGATCGACTAAGCAAAAGAGCATAGAGATTGGGGTGTCACTAGAACATTTTGAATTGGGGTGGGTTTAAGACCTATATTTCCCAACAGATTAGCTGCATTCTAAATCTACTCTACCGTCCCTCCCATACACATCACAAGTAAATTGTTTTTAAATGATATCGCAGAGGTAAATCCTCATTAGTTAAATTCAATGGAATGTTTGGGTGTCTCTAAGCTTTTTTCTTAATTCTGGGGAAATGACACTTCTTTTTAGAATATGAACCCCTGTCTTTTATTTTGTAACTGAGCCAAAAATCCAAGTTCTTGCTGAAAAAGAAATGTTATTTTGTCCTCAAAATACACCCTAGGCCTTTGAGGTATTTAAATAGTATATATTTAGCAACCTCGCTTCCAAATATGACTCTGTGCACCTCACTGGTCCATTTGTCACCAAAACTACCCTATTTCTGAATATTACGAGCAAGCGAGGAAAAAGACACTCTTTTGATATAAAAGTATCATCTCTTTATCAAAATACATGTAGGCCTATATAAGATATCTAAATTATATATGCTTTGGCCTTCCTAAACTGTGCAGTATATAAATATCATAAGTGAGCACAGCAAGCGAGGAAATATAAATGCTCTTTGATTCGCCTCAGACATATCTAACATTACATTTGATCACCTACATGTATCTGCCAAAATAACATGATGCTTTCTGGCTCGTTGCTTGCCATCTATAACCATCTCTACGGACAAGCGAAGCGAGTTACTAACGAAAAACCTCAGCTTTCTCTGAGATGTAGAGTTGCCACCAAAATAAAATTGTTGATTTTGCAAATTCCTGCAGAATTCGAGGAAGGATAGTTGGACACCTCCCTGCAAAATATGATATTCGGACATGAAGCTGAGGAAATAAGAGTGCTTGCTGCTCAAAAATATGTTGTTTCTAGGTTTTATGAGAAAGTGTAGTGAGCGAGCGAGAAAAAATGGATGTTTTAAAAATGGGAACAGGTTCTAGTGAATTGGTACTCCATTCTCATGGTTTGAGCATAGTACATTGATTTTTTTTATCAATATCTTCCTTTTTCATTATTGGTATAGCAATAGTCTATTGGTCTCCTGAAAATTATCTATTTTAGGTCAGTATTGCTGCTCGACTCCTTGCAGTTATATTACTAATTTTTTATGAGTACAACTATGTGGAAGAATAGTATGATATGATATGAGATATGTAAACTAATTCCTTTCATTAGAATACACACCTCACAAAAAGTAACTAACCACTTTGTTTTTTGACCAAAGCTTATATATGGTATGTTGTATTGGACAACTTTTGACAGAATTTGAAATAAAATTTAATTTCAAACATTTTGACACTTCATTTCTTGAAATCGAGTAAAGAATGTTAGCGCAATGACAGTTCATATGCATTTTTTCACTGTCATTAATTTTACAGACCACCTCTGTGTTTTTTTGTTGGTTTTTTTTTGTACCCTACTGTCCGAAAACAAAGAGATGAAGTTGACAGCCAGAATCCATTCTGTGAATAGAGACAATAGGAATGGCTGCAACTTTTATTTTGAGGGTATTTGCATTTGGGTTTTTAAAAAATTCTTACAAAATAATTAAACTCACCCACTTTGTTTCACATTTACAACAGAGTTTTTTATCACTTCCACATATTTATAACCAAGTATATCAGTACTGGGTTAAGATATAGCTTCTAAAACTTGGAAAATGAATTGAAATGTAGCCTCTGTGACCAACAATATAAAAATTGATTATGATATTTGGGAGGGTTTTGGTTTTGATTTATTTTTTTCAACAAATTTTAGATTCATTTTTTTTTTAATAGCTGATATCCCTCCTCCCCCCTAGTTTCCCTTATTATGAAAATAAAGTGTAAAATTGACGTGGTATTTTGCTATTACTAAAACATAGAAAATAATTTTATGTAGTAAAATTTTTTTAAAGAATTCCAACTAGAAAAAAAAAAAACTGAGGAGACTTGGTGCTTTTTTCCCCCGCCTTTCTATTCTTAATTCTTCTTTTCAGACTTAAAAAAAAAAGGTTGGCATCTCTGATGATAAAAAACATGCACGATTTTGATTGATGTTACAGACGCTAGATGTCAGAGACAATCCTGACCTGGTAATGCCTCCAAAGCCCATCCCGCAGCAAATAGGAAGCGGAGCTGAGTACTACAACATTGACTTCTCCTTGAGTCATCAACTGAGACTTGTTGGTGTAGTACCGCCTTCACAAGCAGGGAACTCACCAGGTGAGCAAAGCTCCCCCCCCCCCTGAATGGCTAAAGAAAGAAAAGAAGAAAGAAAGAAAGAAAGAAAGAAAGAAAGAAAGGAGAGAAGGAAAGAAGAAAAGAAAGAAACAGAGAGAGAAGGAAAAAGAAGGAAATAATAGAAAGAGAGAATGAAAGAAGGAAAGATAGAAAGGAAAAAGGGGTGAAAAGTTTAAACAAAAAATAGAATACAAAATTGCCCAAAAGAAAAATAAGTCACATGTCCATGTTAAGAAATGGTTTATGAAATTTCATAGTAGTCTTGCTAAGTTTTGTTGTCCTTGACATCTTTAAAGAGCTTTTGAAATGTAAACTTGCCCCCTGGGAAGATACATGTGCATGTGTGTGGATGTGTGTGAGGGTGTGGGTGTGTGTGTGTATGGATGGGTATGCAGGGTGCCTGCTCTTTAGTTTTAAGTTGCTATTAAATTTATGCACTGTTGCTTCCACTCTGTTAACTTTTGAGAAATAACAAATAAGAACAGAAAAAAAAGAAGGGGAAAACATGAAAAGAAAAGGAAAACTCATATTCAAAACCAAAAAGGCACAGCACATAATGGGGGCCATTGTCATGTTCTTCCCATTTTTGTATCTTATGGGTCAAAGGTCAGTGATGACTTCATTATGAAATACATGTAGATGAATAATCAGGAATGTGGTTATTTTGTGTCTTCTAGTTTTCCAAAGTATTTACAAACATTTCCTGTATGGTGCGATATATACCCTATTGTTTGAAAACAAACCATTCCATATCAAAAGTGATTCCATATTTTTGCTTCATATGATACTTCCATTCTGTTCTGTAAATGTTGCAAAGCTTTATGTTGTATTCCATTTTTTTTTATGCCTCTGCCCACTGAAGGTGGGTGCCGCAGGTGTTTTCAGATTGTCCGTTTGTCCGTCCGTCCCGTTTTCGTTCTCGCGATAACTTAAAGGAGAAGTCCAGATGATTTCATTAAAATAACACTATAAAGCTTAAAATTCAAGCTAACAGATAATGCTACTTTCATTTATCAGATTGATTTCTGTGATTTTTAAATACTGATTAAGTGTTCATTTTTTTACTCCGAATAATTGAATTTCCCACCGAAACCCAAATATGGTCATTGGTCGCGTGACGTAGGCGATGCATTTGCACTGCGCATGCGCACTTATTCTCTGCACATTCTCTATGAAAAATGCCGAGATGTCTAGCTTTTGGGTGTACAATTCACACCAGTTCTGTTCCTAAGAGAAGTTTTTTGCAATCCCGAATCCCCTGACGGACAGGGAGAGGTTTGCCCGATGGATTTATGTTATTATAACGGACAAATTCAACATCAAAACTTATTAATTTTCGTAGTAAATGAAAGTGTGTGAAGACCACTTCAAGCCAGGATATTGGCAGGTGGCGGTGGATAGGGTGTAGGCGTTCGAAAGTGATGGGCTACGAGCCCACAAGAAATTGTAAGGTCTTCCTGTCGATTAAAATGGTCAGATTTAACGGTCTTTACAAATTCTGAGGCTAACAAGTAGGCACAAGAAGCATAAATAAAATCAGAAATGATATGACTGTAGATCTACTAAAATTCAGAGAAAAAAAAGAACTACGGCGCGATATGAGATGATGAAACAAACAATGTGTACCTCTACTGCAGTGATTCACTCTCGTGCTATGCACGCACTACACTACTATCACTGCACTGCACTCGCATCACGATGCGGTGCATCTGCTACGTCACTGGGCCAGGGTGCAACTGTATTGTGGATGAAAATGGGCTGATACTAGAACTACTGTTTATAAAAGTTAATTGTTGATTACTCTGTAATCCTAAGGTATGTTGTGTAAAGGAAGGCATTTTCTAGCCGCTGAATTTTTTTCTCTTTATGATTCATGCTTACAGAAATCACCTGGACTTCTCCTTAAGAACCATTTGATGAATCAACTTCAGTCTTGGCTCATGTATGCATATGGGAGGGACAATGATCTGATTAGATTTTGGGGTCATGAGGTCAAAGGTCATAGAGGTTATTATATATATGAAAACTTCTCATTCTCGTGATAACTGGAGAACCCTGTGAGACCAACTTCATACTTGGCTCATGTATGCGTATGGGAGGGACAATGATGTGAGTAGGTTTTGGGGAGACAAGGTCAAAGGTCATAGAGGTTATTGTATACATGAAAATTTCTCATTCTCGTGATAAGTTAAGAACCATTTGATGGATCAACTTTTAACTTGGGTCATGTGTGCATATGGGAGGGATAATGATCTTATTAGATTTGGGGGGTCACAAGGTCAAAGGTCATAGATGACATTGTATATATGAAAATAGCTCGTTCTCACGATAACTTAACCATCTGATGGATCAGCTTCAGACGTGGCTGACACAATGTTGAAATAGAATCATTTTTCCAATTTTTGTACTCTAAATGTACATGTATCCTAATACATTTCCAATAATTAAAAGTGATATATTCTGATCTGGCAAGGGCGGAGGCATAAATATTGACTGCGCAGTCGAGAATTCAGCTAGTTTTGTTTTTGGGTTGTTTTTTTTTGCTACCAGTATAGGAAATACATGTAGACTGTACAATCTCTATTTGAACAAATAACAATTGAAAATTGAACAACTACATGTAGATGAGGGTTTAACCCATATTGTATAATTCCTGCATAGCAGTTTCTTTTTCCAACCAGTCTATTTGTTATATTAGTTTATTCCATATTCTGGTTTGTTGCAGCTTCTAAAGACGCTCTTGCACGCAAGCGTAGACTGAGGGAGAAGAGAATGCAGATGCAGACTGCAAAGGCTCAAGCAGCAAAGGCAGAACAGGCTAAACAGGAGAAGGTGCTCAAGGTAAATAATGCTTGCAATTAAAGATTTTTGATGTTCCTAGTGGTGGTGGTGGTGGTAATGGTGTTTATGATGTTTGATGATTATGTTGGTGATATTGGATATTGTTTTACTGGAACTGGACGAGCTGGGCTTGCACTCATACTCGTATGCTTGTAACTTCAGAGCTTGTAATGCTCGTAACTTCGTAACCTCATACTAGGATCGTATCCTTGAAACCACCGCCCAGAGTCATCGACTTATAGACATCATACCACTCCGTATTCAAGGTGCCGACATCACCTCGCCGTCATAGACGTCACCATGGTCCTCAACCCAGACTGTGTGATAAATCGGGCTACTTCACAACATGAACTCTTTTACTTCAGCTATATATTTTGACTTAAAGGAGAATGCAACCCAGACATCATTGTGCTTCCAGTGAATGAAGAAAAACAAGAAGAATAAACAGTGAAAGTCTGAGGAAAATCAGACAATCTGTTCAAGAGTTATGAACTTTGAAAGTTTAAGTTAATCCTTATTACAGGATCCTTAAATTGGCAACTTTGCCAGCATCTGTGATGTCATCGAGGACAACTCTCCATTCATTTTGTATGCAGAATTCAACATTTTCTTTATTTTCAAGAGAAATAAAAATTCTTTTGATTCATTGTTTGAATATAACATGGCTATATCAATTCAGCAAGCATATTGGGAAGAATTATGTTGATTCCTGACTTGAAATTTCATGTAAATCAATTTTTTTTGAAAAATTATGTACAAAATGAATTAAGAGTTGTCCACGATGGCATCACAGATGCTGGTAAAGTTGCCAACTTAAGGATCCTCATAATAGGGATTTACTGAAACTTTCAAAATTCATAACTCTTGAACAGATTGTCCGATTTTGCTCAGACTTTCACTGTTTACTCTTTTTGGTCATCTTTATTCACTGAAAGCACACTGGTCCAGTGTAGGTGGTTTATTTCTTTTATGATATCATAATCCCTCCAGGAAGACTGATTCATTATTGGTATTAAAATTTCTTTGTGAATATACTGAATATCTGAACTTTGATAATTTAATAATTGAATGATATATTCCATAAATATGTACTGATGATATATTGCTACACAGTGACATAACTCACTATGTTGCAAATTGAATCAATTATTTTTGTGTACATTAATTAAACTTATGTACACTGTAGCTACTGAGTAATTGCTTCATTATTTTCCAGTGGTACGTATTCATTTTAGCAGAACCTAATTTGTCGTCAAACTAGTAATATACAGTACTAAGATCTGACAATGATAATGATGTTGATGATGATGGTGATGATGATAGTGATGATGATTATAATGACGATAATGTTTGTGATAATAATGATAGTACTGATGATGATGATAATGATGATTGTGGTAATGATGGGGAGGATGATGATGGTAATGTTTGGGATAATGATGATGATGTGGATGATGAGACTTGTATGCAAATCAAGTCCAAGAATGATTTTTTTTTCACCAAACATGTGAACTATAGATAAATATATAAGTTTTATTTTGTATAAGATTCTGGAGAATGTAACGTGGAATTTGAAAAAAAAAATCTTTGACCTTTGTATGTTATAGGGTATGAGTGACCTTGCCAAAGAGAAGAATGAAGGAGCTGCCGAAGGTGGAGAGGAATCAGAAGTAAAGTAAGTTCATTCCCTCCTACGTCATATCTTTTCTCGTTCATTCATTTGTAGGTACAGTATCCAACAGAAGTGAGTACACCCTTTACAAAATGTTAAAATTCAAATGTAAATTCTTACATAAATGTATTACAACTATGATAGAGAAGAATGAAATTCTGTGACTGGTGTATTGATAGGAATTATCTCTTCCATCGCAATAATGTAATAGCTGAAGGATTTTGTTTAAATCTGTGGCAACAAAAGTTAAGCACAAAGTTAAGTCACTTTTGTTGGATACTGTAGTGGTTCGAGTTCGATCATAAACATTTTTCTTTAATTAACTGAATAATTTGGTTGAGAACTGTAAAAATGTCCATGATTTCTCAAGGTTGATTTGAATTTTTCTCAATGATAGATTGACATAAGTTTCATTTGGTTTGTATGAAAGGGCATCCTTCTTTATTTCTTGCGGTTACAAAATTGATGTACATTTAATACTGGTTATTTAATTTTCTGAGCGTGAATTTGATTGGTAAATGGTTTGATGTCAGTTTATTGCTGTAATTCTGTTGATTTCTGATGTAATCTATCAACTCTACATAAGGATGAGAAGGAGACATTCAGAGCAGGTTGTTTTGTTCAGAAGGTAACTAACCTGCATGAAACATGTTTAGATGGATATTTTATTTTTGTATTCCCTATTTAGTGATCTGTTTCACTGCAATGATATTGCATCTGCTTGTACATGTGAAAATATGTTTAAATGTAAATCCCAAAACAAGTTGTGCTGTTGTTTTGGTCTCACTATCTATTATCCATGTATAACATGGTGATTTATGAAGATTATTCAAATTTTTTGTCTTATGTTTTTATGCATTACAATCCTGTGATGTTGCATATTGTGTTTATATAATCTTCAGCTTTATACACATCTATGTGAACCTTTAGTTATATGTCTGTACTATTCAGATAATTTGTGTATGCAGTACATATGAGATGTCAGTAAATCAGTGCAATAATGTTGTGATATGCGGTTTGTTTAATTGTATCAGTGTTTTTAAAGTATTAATTGCATGCCCTTTGTGTAATTTTATCTCAACATTCATATTAGTATCTCAGAAGCTTGAATTAGCTTAAAGAAGTCTCATTGCAACATCATATGTCCCTGTACCTTAAGATCATATTTCTTGTTACAGAGCTGAGGTTTCCTAAAAATTGGATGAGTTAATACTCTGGGTTTAAGATCACGCAGATCAGTCGTTCCTATCATGGTATACCATATCTGTCACTCCATCATGTTAACCTGTTGAACACTTGCCCAAGATAACATGGGCTGCAGTCAATAGATCATGCTTTTTATACTGAAATCAAGTCATGCTCAACAGGTTAATTATTTATATTATTTGGAAGTACTTTCATTATTCAAGCTGCTCTGTGATAGAACCACTTTCTTCTGCTAGGAATAAATTTCGAATTTAATTGTCGCTAGGCTTCGTCCACATTTAAGGTTAATGCCATGGAGTTTGTGCAATGCACCATCTGTATTTTGTTAAACCAGTCTACTCTGAATCAGTTGTACTGCCTAATATTTTGGACTTCTTTCTTTTTTTTGGGGGGGGGGGAGGGGAGGGGACAAACAAAGTTCAATTTCTAAGTCTCAAAAGTTTGTTATTTCATGGGAAATAAGAGTTTTTGTTGAGCCACTGAGGTGGTGCGAGATTAAGGGATCGTTAGCGTTGTCTGTCTGTCCATCGTCCGTCAGTTCAGTTAACCTTGCGACCATTTTCCCGTTTGTAACCAAACTTGGATGGTAGATGCCTTGCAGGGACTTCAATGTCATTTTGCAATGAAAAGTCATGTATGTAGGTCAAAGGTCAAATGAGGTCAAATGCTAAATTTATCTGCAAGTTTCTACTGGGGTTGGTAACTTTGCAACCATTGGCCCATTTGTAACCAAACTTGGATGCTAGATGCAGTATAGGGTTCTCAATATTATTTGGGGTCAAAGGTCATGTAAGTTGGTCAAAGGTCAAATGAGGTCAAATGTTAAAGTTTACCTGTAAGTTTCTGCTGGGGTTGATATTCTTGGTATTTCACAAATAAATCAACCAGAATTAATTTATTAGAATGATTGTGCACAATTAGGGCAAGACACTTTATGGCTCTCGCTTTGTTTTAATAGGTTATCTTGCATGTAAGCTGGTCAAAGGTCAAATGAGGTCGAATGTTAAAGTTTACGTGTAAGTTTCTGCTGGGGTTGATATTCTTGGTATTTCACTAATAAATCAATCAGAATTAATTTATTAGAATGATTGTGCGCAAATAGGGCAAGACACATTATTGCTATCGCCTTGTTTTGATGTGTTATCTTGCGTTTTGATATGTTATCTTGCGTTTTTTTTTTTTTTTATATCTTGCTGCTTATAACACTGAGTACGGTACTCATCCAGCACAATCTTAACACTCATGTCAAAGTGAATGTTTCTAGTAACTCTTTCTTTTGGGGCTGTGTTTATTCTACTTATTCTTGTATAGACCTAAGAGCTGGATGGATGCCCTAGAAAGGCCCCAGCTGGACTACACCGACTTCTTTGCACAAGATTGTGGGACTGAACCGGGCCTCCATATTTGGCAGATTGAGAACTTTATTCCGATACAGGTGGATGAAGGTGAGCTCAGGATCATACCAGGGATGCTAGTTTCTGGCCTATGCCTGACTTAAGGTTCTCACACATCCTATACAAGGCTGGCATTACAGTTCGTGGTTTCTCGCCATATACCACGTACTCCCCTGCGGAAAGTGCCCTAAAAAGTCCAACATACCAGTTCATGGAATAAGCTCCTTGAAAAATGCAATTATCATATTTATGAAAGTTTGTGCATTTGTCATTTTAAAGACCTTATCAGGTGAGAAAAAAATATAGACAAATTACACATCAGTGGAAAGCCTATAAGCTACAGAATACAGCAACACCACTTTCATGCGTTTTCTCTGACTCCCGGGACAGTATTCGCTTTCAAAACACTCGAACTTGAGAGTTTCAAAAATCGGCTACGCTTGCCTTACAAACAGGCCCGACATTGTTGACGTCATCTTATGTAGAGCCAGCTGGGCTGGTACATGTCCATGATTGTGAATACTGCGTTTGGCATGAAAAGTCAGATTCGCCAGTAGTGCTTTTGATGTTATCAAATTCATGAATTTTTATTTCTTGAACGATTTGCAGATGAAAATGCAAAATTTTATACATAATTTTATCTTTCTTGCTAATGTGAGCGAGACCTGCAGCTCTTACTAATGAAACAGGGGATGTGTCGTAGAAGCTATGCACCAGGATATATAGATCAACAGTTAGCTGCTTGCTCCACGCCGGGCTGGGCGGGCTGGTGCATGTTTATGTGTTTTCGCAGTTGAGAGTCTGACTTAGATCAACAGTTAGCTGCTATTAATTACCGTCTTATGATTTCAGAAGATGTGGTTTATTTTGTGCATTTCAGTCAGTTGATGGTGGATATGCAATGTATTTCTTGTTTTTGTTCTATTTCTAACTTAGACTAGGCAACTAGGTTTATAAGTTAGACCTAGACCTCTACTTTACAAAAAAAACACATTTTACTAAGTCCATGGTAAAAGGGTCGACCGTAGACTGTATCCTGTTGTGAATTTCTGGTTCTATGTTGATATGAAAATAAAATACTTTCCTGGACAAAGTTCAACCAGAAAGGGGAGCAAAGGGTATTGGATAATACTCCCAGGCAAGACGCTGCCTCTCACCGGCCACTGCGTCATGATATGGCTGTAGGGGCCGGAGAGACACCTCTTTGTACTATGTTTTATTTATTGCAGTACAGTTCAAAAACCTGCTTTCACTCACAAGGCTGTTTTTCAGCAAGTCCGTATACAAAAGAAATACATAAACAAAGAATAATGGAAATAATAATTACAAATTATGAACAAAATGATAAATACAAATTTTTAACAGAGAAACAGAAATCACAAGAGAAATTTCAAAAACAATAACGCTATTACTTTATCAGTTTGTTGCTGCTTGCCTCGTGCTGGCGTCTTCCCCCTGGCCCCTGGTTTTCCCCACTTCCATCTGTGCTGTCTTCCTCTTCATACTCACTTTCCATGTCATCTAGGTCACCTTCTTGAATATTTGGAGAAGTCATTTCCTCAGACTTGTAATTAAATATTTATCAAAATTTTTGAAACTTGACACAAGGGAAACTCCACTACGGCATTCAGAAACTCTAGTATTGCATACAATGTGCACACACAGTATAGCCACAATCAGGATGCAACTTCTCTAGAAACGGTGTTACGCATCATTCACTTCTGAAAACTCAAAGCCATATAATGAAATGTTTTGTGGCCTGAAATGTTGGACCATATGAGTTCTCCATCAGGCAGCAACTTTTGTTTGGATTTCATATGTGTTGGCTGTGTGAGAATGGTTATATACATGTAGGGTAAAAAATGTCTCTTTTTGGCTGTCATGCATTTGCACTTTGAAAATTTGACTTTTTGAATATGTTATCACCATGAAATTATACGCCAGATCTTTTCATGCCATCTCACAGTCCATTTTGTCCCCATTCAGTAGCTGTTTACAGATTGAGAATTGACCCTCAAATTGCGATATAGTGGTTATTCATGTAAAAAGAGACATGTGTAAACACTTTTTCGAAAAATGGCTACATGCATGATATTACCCCTGTAATTCATATATTTTTAGCATAATATTAATTGGTGGTGATTGGTTATATTTTCTTAGTAACTTGATGTCCTATCAATAAAAACAAGAAATCAACACAATTACGATGTCAAAGATATTTTTTAACTGCGGCTTATATTGCTGGCTTATGTCGGAGCGGGATAGGAGCGGGGAGGGAACGGGGATGGCTGCACCCTTTCGAGAGAAGCCCCCCGGTTGTCGAAAGGGTGGGTCGCGTGTGGGGAGTGAAATTAACGTACCCATTCGTGGAAACCGGGGGGGGGGGGGGGGAGGGGCTTGTCTCGATAGGGTGTGTTGAGTATTCTGATGTACCAGCCGATTTTTTGTTAATGTAAGTATTAAAAAAAAAAAGTAGGAATGGAGACAAGCGGTTGGCTATCACTTGATGGGGGGGGGGGAGTTGTCCAACGATCCCCAACATATATATGAGGGAAAGAATTCCCCTTTTCTGTCTGCTAGAATATTATGGTGAGATGCATAAAATGGAAGAAATGTATATGCCCCATCCCCCCCCCCAAAAAAAAAAAAAAAAAGAAAGAAAAAGGGAATAGGCATTTTGTTCATGAGTATTCTTACTCTCAAGAACGCAGAAGCAATCTTATGCACCCGCACACACGTACACTTGCAAGTATCTTCTTTCAGTTTCTTACTGTCGCAAATTAAAGATGTGCATGAGGCTGAGTTTGTAATGGAATGCGCATTTCCAAAGGACAGATGAGGTGGAATAGAAAGTCATATTTCCATTTTATTTGAATGCAACATGGAAGGAGGGACAACAACAACGTGCACTTCAAGCAATCAAGCAATCAAAACCAAATTAGACGAAGGTTTTTTTTTTTTTGCGTGTTTGTGTGTATGTGTGTGCGGGTGCAGAAGATTGCTTCTGCTTCTTGAGTGTAAGAATAAACCAAATGCTCGCCCCATACATTAACAAAAAAAAAAACGGCTGGTACATCAGACTACTCAACACACCCTTTCGAGACAAGCCCCCCCCCCCCCCCCCCCCCCCCGGTTTCCACCCTTTCGAGACAACCGGGGGGGCTTCTCTCGAAAGGGTCCGGCCATCCCCGTTCCCTCCCCGTTCCCATCCCGCTCCGCGCACGCACCCTTTCGACATAAGCCATATTGCTTGATCTGACTCTGTCCTAATTTAATGGATATTCTGAATGTAAGAATGAAAAATATGAGGTTCCAGTGCTTCCATACATATACTGCATATGCGTCTTCATGGTGGCTCACATACTGTGTCTTTTAACCACCTGAAATAATGTGAAGAATATTTTTTAGTACAATATCATGTTATAACTTTTTCCTAAAAAAAAAACTTAAGCAAAATATACCTGTGTTGGTTAAGTATCCATTTACTCTTGCAGAAAATTTAATGAGCACAGCAGTAATAAGAGCAACATAGCTTGAAAGATGTTCATACAATCCAGCCCACTGGGTGCAGGGAGAGTATACATTTTGGGCACTGGAAATAAAATGTGTGGTTTGCTCATTGGCATATGACCTGAAATCTGACTGTATTAATTATCAGGGTCTGCCCACTTGACTGACGGACCGCGAGACCGAGGGCCCGGGAGACCGAAGGCCCGCAAGGCCGACTTTTCTCGTATCATATTTTCCTTCATCACAAATAATGCACTATCGGTATATAAAATAGTTATGTCTCCTTTAGCATGTTTAATCCCTGTTTCCGGATGTCCCACACCTTCGATGAAAAACTTTCCACTGCTCTTTAATACTTATGTATGAATAATAGTATTCTTTAATTTATTCTTTAAAGTAGACTGGAATGCCCTGAACTCTTATTCCTTATTCATTTTCTAAAATACCTCGCCGCATTATGATAGCATTCAAATGGATTTTGAAGTTAGAAGTTGAGTAGTTGCTATTAATATAGGGCCTACTTTTGACCCATTAGTCTCTTTCCTAAGCAATAGGGTATTGCGGTGAAGGGGGGTCTGTGACGTCACCTTCTGAAAAATTTCTTGTATGAGAGGGAGCGTAGTGAAACTTATGGTGCACTCATACTCCTCTAACATAGTTTATAGCATGGCAAACCATTGAATATACTACAAATTCTACTAATTATTTGCTACACATTGTTTTTCAAATTTCCAAAATATAAGAGGGGATATGCATCCCCCATTGCAATAATGTGCGCCTATTTAAGATGCTTTTTAATTTTGGCAAATATCCATCTATACTATTTTTTTAAAATTTTGTAAAAGATTTGTAAAATTCAGCTCATGCTGCGAAACAATTTTTTGTCTTCCGTAGAATGATGACAAAAAGCATTTTTGCAAACTATTCCAAGTCTAATAAGTTAATACTCCGGCAGAAGCTGAAATATTATCTAAGAAAATTGATTTAAAAAATAAGGAATCATTGAATGAATGAATGAATGAATAATGAATGAATAAATGAATGAACAAATAAATTGATTAATTGATTAATAATGCACAAACTACTTCGTTCATTAACAAACTTAATATGAGTTCAATTAATTTTTCTTTGGAAAAGTCGGTGCCTTCGGGGAGAGCTGTTATCATAAGGGAAGCCGTCCTCCATGGGAATGTCAGATATAGGCCCTATGGAGTCGTCCTAAAAAAATGAGTAGTCCTACCACCTCACCTGCACCCCTCATAAGTACCTCTTTGAAAAACATTAAAAACCGACGCTATATATAGAGAAAAGCAAAATGAAAAATTAATCGATTCCGAAACAGGTTTGACTTGCTGTAATCTCAGTTTATATGACATCATTTGGTGTAAAAAGTATCGGCCAAGCAATAGTAGGATTTGTCGGCTTTGCAGATGCTGGCGGAGCATTATGTCGTCCGAGTGAATGCCATGTATAATTTTAAACCTTATCCATTGTTTAGTAATTAAACTTCCTTCTGGCACTGGAATTGGTCAGAGCGGTGTGACATTATGGATTAGGGCATACAATTTGCTATTTTTGGCCTCGCGGGCCCTCGGGTCTCGCAGGCCTTCGATGAAGTGGGTTGTCACCTAATTATCTCTCCAAGGTTCTTGTTTCAGAATAGACTAAATGCTGTTCATAGACCAAAGTTTGCAGAAAAAAAACGCATGGCAAACATTTCATGCTGGATAAATGTCAGTAACAAGATTACCTGTAGTCTGTAACAGGTTAAATTCAGTTATAAAATACTTAATTCTTTCATAATATACCACATAATATGCACCAAAATAGAATGAGAGACTGTTTTTACATGGACATGGGGTATAATATTAGCATTAGCCAATACTGTCAGATCTTAACAATTTGAAAATGCATTTTACTTATTTTAAGCTCTTTGTATCTCAAACCACAAAATTGCAATGAAGAGATTTGAATTAAATATTTCCATTGCTTTCAAAATTGTAATGAGGCCTCAACATTATGCAGCAACAACAAAAATGACAGAAAAAATGCAAATGGAATACTTAAATAATGCATCAATGAATAGCATCATACCAATGTAGTGTCTGTAACACCCCATGGGAAATTGTACACAAGTTGTTTGGACAGCTTACTGTATGAGCTGAAATTTTCGTGGTGGTCTTATTTTTGCGAATTTTGCGAATCACCAATTGCGAATTTAACAACATGCGAAAATATCCGCACGTTTGCTTTAGCTCTCGTCATCAGCACATTGTTACCATTGCCATGCACTATGTGGAAAGAGCAGCGGTCCTCCCCTCCGTGTGTAGCATCATATTGCAACAAAGAGAGATTGTCACTCACCACAAGTTAGTTCCGTAGTCACCTCCAAAACCACTATAAGAAGCCAAATTCTGCTACCAAAAATGCGGAATCGGTGTCATTTTTCCAAAGCATACGGGGCCTTATTGGGATGGTAAGATAGAGAGTCGCCGAAAACGCACTATAAATCAAGAAATCAGGGGTTTTATGACAGCTTTTTTTGTTTATCGCAAGCTACGAGTGTGATGGTGTTGGCGAAAAAAAATATCGAAAAGCAAATCCTTCGGATCTGCTGATATGGCTCTTCCATGTACAAACAAGTTTACTACAAGTCCCATCTTGCTACTGCTCTTGCGCTCGCAAAATCAAGCTTCCCTAGCAATTTAATTTTTTAAATATGTATACAGATGGCCACTAAAGTTTTTCATTTGTGTAATTTACCATGGTTTGGTTGGCTTTTTAATAAGTTACAGGTTTTGAAATAAGTGGCATTTATCAGACTTGACCTTGTGCTACCCCTGATGTGTATACTGCATCTAATTTATGGACTGGAGTCAGTCCAAATTGCTTTATTTTTCATAAATGACCAAGAAATTCTCCAAACAAGTGCAAAATATTTTTGTATTAAGGTAAATAATACTCGAAAATTCTATCTGTGTAGCTTTGTGTAGTGTCCATAACACCTACCACCCCTTGTGTTGCTGCTCATAAAATCTTAACCAAGATAGTTTCCTTCAGGATATTGCAGGGTATTAAGCTTAGGGTATGGATAAACAATTTGGGGTTCATGAAATTACTTGATTGCATACTTCATTTTTTGATCCCAAGTGCAAATGGTTTTGCACCCTGATTGTGGCTATACCGACAGTTAGCTTAGCTGATCAGCTGGCTAGCTGGATATGTCTACATAGGATGACGTCACAAAAAATGGCGGCTATTTTGAGTCGCTTTGGACACCGTTTGGGAGGGGGTGGCTTGGTGAAGCTTCAATCTCTGTTCTATCAATACCAAAAGGGAAAATAACTTATATGTATGTGTATTCATATTCTACATCTACTCAGCTTTCCATTGATGTATAGTTGTATTTTCATCCGATAAGGTCTTTAATATGCATTACTGTTGGCTCGAAAAGTCATCTTTTAAGCTTAAATTATAGATTTACTAAGTGACTATTCGTTCGGCCCAACTATTAAAGCCATAGGATTTATTACAAGAGCACAGTGCACTATTAGTTTACAATGATTTTCTTAGGATAGATAAGATACCGGGTATTACTGAAAATGTTCAGCTTCTTTTCTTCATATACATCACAAAATAGATCTTTTTCCTTTTCCTTCTTTGCCACAGCTCTGTATGGCAAGTTCTATGAAGCTGACTGCTACATCATTCTCCAGACATTCTATGACAGCTCCCAAAATCTAAACTGGCAGATCTACTACTGGATTGGACAATCATCATCTGTGAGATAACAATCTTTATTTCATTTCATTCACCTGTGTGTCATCTTGTATGAAAGAAAAGGAGTAATAAAGTTAAGACTCACAAAAATTAATCAGCCTTATGTAGCTCCAAATAATCAGATATTTCACGTCAAATAGAAAAATTTCATGCTGACGTACACTTTTGAGTGCTCATGTAACAACTGAGTGACTTTGAGGTGGCAACAAAACATGTGAAAACATTGTAATTTTTGTCTCGCCCACCGGAGGTGAAGGCGAAACTAAGGGATCCAAATGGCGTCCGTCCGTCGTCCGTCCGTCACAAATGTTAAAGTTTACCTGCAAGACTATCTTATGACGCATAACTTGGCAATTGCTGGTCCAATGGCAACCAAACTTGGGTGGTAGATGCACTAGGGGTACCATCATGTTGTGGTGCTGTCGGAGATCACATGGTGAGGTCAAAGGTCATTTGAGGTCACATTGTTATAAAGTACCTGCAAGACTCTCTTATGACACATAACTTGGCAACTGTTGGTCCAGTGGCAACCAAACTTGGGTGATAGATGCATTAGGGGTAACATCATGTTGTGGTGCTGTTGGAGGTCACATGGTTAGGTCAAAGGTCATTTGAGGTCAATTGTTAGGGTTAACTTGCAAGACTCTCTTATGACAAATAACTTTGCAACCGTTGCTCCCTTTTCAACTAAACTTGGGTCATAGATGCACTTGGGAGACCTTCATGTTATAGTGGCATCGGATGTCACATGGTAAGGTCAAAGTTCATTTTATTTCAAACGTTAAAGTTTATTTGCAAGACTCTCTTATGACACATAGCTTGGCACATGTTGGTCAAACGGCAACCAAACTTGGGTGATAAATACAATAGGAGTAACATCATGTTGTGCTGTCAGAGGTCACATAGGTCAAAGGTCATTTGAGGTCAAATGTTAAAGTTTACCTGCAAGACTCTCTTATGACAAAAATTTTTGCAACTGTTGCTCCCTTTTCAACTAAACTTGGGTCATAGATGTACTTGGGGGACCTTCATGTTATAGTGGTATCAGAGGTCACATGGTTAGGTCAAAGGTCATTTTATTTCAAACTTTAAAGTTTATCTGCAAGACTCTCTTATGACACATAACTTGGCACATTTTGCTGCAATAGCAACCAAATTTGGGTGATAGATGCACTAGGGGTACATTCATGCTATTGTGCCATCAGGTCACATGGTAAGGTTAAAGGTCATTTAAGGTCAAACATTAAAGTTTACCTGCAAGACTTTCTTGTGACATCAAACTTGGTTAGGGATGTACTTGGGGAAACTTTCTCGTTATTTAGTCATGGGTGGGCGAGACACAATCTTGCTTTTGGCTTGTTTCTCTGTTATATCATAAGAAGCTGTTTGTCTAGTTTCAATGCATAAGGAGCTTTCGCAACAAAGAAGAATTGGTTTTTATTTTACTTTTTATAGATTTGTATCATTAAATTTCACTCTAATTTTGATACTCCTGCAGCTGGACAAGAAGGCATGCTCAGCAATGCATGCTGTCAACCTGCGCAATATGTTAGGAGCGAGGACGCGATCCATCCGGGAAGAGATGGGGGATGAAAGTGATGAGTTCATGGAGCTCTTTGATCATGACATTGCCTATATAGAGGGCGGCACAGCTAGTGGATTCTATTCCGTGGAAGAAAATACCTACGTAGCCAGAATGTATAGGGCATCAGGCACGCAGAGTCTACATCTTGAAGCTGTAAGAGAAAAAAAAATTGATGAAAATTACTTTTTTCCAATTCCAACCATTTCCCACATAATGGCTTGATGGTAATAGAGTATTAGAGCAAAAATGCCTCCTAATTTTGAATGTTCCCTATAATTTGAATTATCATTTCACCAATAAGATATAAACATACGACTCCCTTGTTTTGGTCTTATATACTCTTAAAAATGGTTATGTGTGTACATAACTCTATGTTGAAATGTTAGAAGTCTGTTGAATATTCAACATGTTGTATCAGTAATAACGTGATAAATATTATCCCCAGATTTACACCCCCCACCCCCCCCCCCCCAAAATAGAAAAAAAATCTCTTTTTCACATCTTTGACTTTTACATGATCGAAACTCTAATTACACTAGTTCCAGTTGTTGAATGGTTCTCTGTTGAAAGTATGTTTTTTTGTAGCCGCTGAATGAAGTTCGCGAGGGGACTATGAAATGGGTTCCATGCATGTGTGTGTGTGTGGGTTTGTATAGCTTTGCAAGCGAGGACAGTGAACAAAGAAAATTTCTGAGAACAATAGTCCTCGGTTGGTAAACCGTAGTCCTTGGTTGTCAAACAAAGGATTTGAGGTTTATTCCGTCAGCCTTGCGAGGACCGGAGACAATAGTTGTCCTTGGA
Organism: Echinometra lucunter; assembly: GCA_029962745.1. Classification (NCBI taxonomy): domain Eukaryota; kingdom Metazoa; phylum Echinodermata; class Echinoidea; order Camarodonta; family Echinometridae; genus Echinometra; species Echinometra lucunter. Next base: position 27,341,267 of record CM057155.1, on the reverse strand, counting down.
AGTAGAGTGATGTAGACTTGTGTGTGTGTGTGAGTTCTAGTTAATTGTTATTTTCCCACAAGAGATAAACTTTTCATAAAGAAAAGATGCAACTTAAATTTTTAGAAGAACTGTATTTCAAAGTAGGGCTGAGTTATTTCGTTTTTTTTTTTTTGCTAAACGTTTAACCGTTTTTATGAAACGAGCGGTTCCGTTTAATCGTTCAGAATTAGATTGCAAAAAAAAAGGAAAAAAGGCTTTTCTCACACCTGCCCAAATATTTCAAAAATATCTCATCTCACATCTATGAAATGATCTTCCGATGTCCAGATTTCCATGAACATAGTTTAATTAAGTTTTAAGCTAACAATATAAAGAGAAATTAATATTTCATTCTTGACTCAGAAAGACCAAATTCTGAATGACAAGAACGATCTGATCATTGGAATCGCTACATTTACACCACCACTTTGTACATGTGGGACTGTACTGAAATTATCGTGAAGATTCTAAAAATCAATTTATTTTTCAACTTTTTCAAAGTTTGTTCTGTACTCGTAATTCTCCTATCAAAAAATGATATGGCTGTCAAAATAACAGATACATACTTTATAACTAGTTTTCGGCTATCAATCCTATCAACCAGGAAGAAAATGTCAATTGAGAGAATGGTCTGAAAATGGTCACATTTCAATGAAAAAAAAAAAAGGCTAGAATTTCACATTTTGGATAAGGAAAATATCCTTGTTATCAGTATATTCATGAATTAAACAAAAAATGAAAGTTATTGGATTCTTCTTTAATGGAAATTTAGATGATGAGAAGAGAATTTCCCTGACCAGTTTAAAATGTGAAATTCTAGTAATTTTTTTGACATCAAGATGTGACCATTTGGAGCCCATTCCCACAATGCCTCAGTGGACATTTTCTTTCTGGTTGATAGGATTGATAGCCGAAAACTAGTTATAAAGTATGTGTCTGTTATTTTGACAGCCATACTATTTTTTGATAGGAAAATTAGGAGTAGAGAACAAACTTTGACAAAGTTGAAAAATAAATTGATTTTTAGAATCTCCACGATAATTTCAGTACAGTCCCACATGTACAAAGTGGTGGTGTAAATGTAGCAATTCCAATGATTTATTTAATATAAAAGGCATAGGCACTGTCAATCATATTTTGATAATGGACATATGAAGTCCGTGGCTTATGCTCAAAATCTTAGGGTTAATGCAAATCAATTGCTGCTTCTCCCTTATTTGTGGACCGATTTTGATTTTTTTTTTGTGTGTGTTTTTTTGTTTCTTCTGGTAGAGCTACATGAGAACCTCCATGCAGAATTTTGAAATTTTGTGTCAATCATTATTTGTGCTAATTATGCAAATTTTATTCTAAAATCTCAAAAAATGTAGACTGATTTAGACTTTTTTTTTTGTTTGTTTCATCTGGTAGAGCTTCATGAGGTACATAGAACTTCTACACAGAATTTTGAAATGTTGTCTCAAACATTATTCATGCTAATTTTTGCAAATTTAATTCCAAAATCGCAAAAAAATGCTTTTTCATTTGTAGACTGATTTTTTTGTTTTTGTTTTTGTTTTGTTTCGTCTGGTAGAGCTACATGATTTACATAGAAATTCTACACAGAATTTGAAATTTTGTCTCAAACATTCTGATTTATGCAAATTTAATTCCAAAGTTTCAAAAACTGTTTCTTCTCCTTTTGTTGACCAATTTTGATTTTTTTTTTTTTGGTTTTGTTTCATCTGGTAGAGCTACATTATGTATACATATCTTCTACAAAGAATTTTGACTTTTTTTCTCAAAAATTATTTATTCCAATTTATGCGAATTTAATACCGAAATTGAAAAAAAAATGGGGAAAAAATGCTTCTCCTTTATTTTTTGATCGATTTAGATTTTTTCTTTGTTTCATCTGGTAGAAGTACATGAAGCACACAAAATTTTCTCCACCGAATTTTGAGATTTATTGATTATGCAAATTAATGCACATCATACCAAAGATCTGCACTTCCAGCAGGGACATATATTATACATCGCATAATGTACTCATTCACTTGTTTTCTCTGTAATGGTAGCGAGTAGGATATAAAATATACATGTTTGTCACATTTACTGGTTGCATTTTCACTGTGCACTTGACCAGGTTCCAATGGAGCATGACTCTCTGGATACAAAGTATGTATTTATACTGGATAATGGGATGAATATCTTCATCTGGTATGGGCAGAAGTCCAACCCCATCACTCGATCTAAGACCAGGTATGCACACCTTTGCTTCCCATGTAAAGATCAAACTTTAAAAGAAGTCATTACCAGTGTTTAGTATGTTTGTTGACATGTTGTTTTATCTTATGCCAGCACTACAGAATATGACCATTATGACCATTTGATGAATTTTCTTGGTCAGGAGAAGATATGGCATAAGTTCCATCTTTGTAAAAAGAATTGATACATCAATTAAGGCTTGTTCACATATGAAGAAACCCCTGCATTTTTTGGTGTACTTAATAAATGAGATATGAGGCGGCAAAGAAAAAAAAAATGCAGAGGCAAGAGGCATATTCTTTACCTCCTGGTGGCAAAAGGTGAGGACCAATAAAGTTTTTATAAAGTTAGCATAACATGTGATGTCTCGAATTTGTTTGCGTAATTTCTGACATTACTTTTGTTTTCATTTGAGCATGAAATGTATTTGATGTGCTAATGCACATCTTGTTATCATAAGTGGCATGGCAAAAAAAAAAAAAAAGCTGCTGCATATCTGAATAAGCCTTTATATGTTGATATTTCAATGCAGTCTGCTTTATTTAGAACTCTGAGAAGATAAAGTTATTAGTCTTGTGATATGAGAAAGAGCTAATGCTTTGTATATTTCTAGTTAATAATTGCCACACCTTCCACTCCATATTCATCGGTTTTATAGACTGATGTTTGAGAATATGCTAAATATAGAGCATAAGAAAGATGATAGAATCACCAGTTTTTCAAATGTGAAATTAATAATAGTGGCATACAAGAAAGTTCTTATGTGTGTATAGATATCAGAGCTGGAAATATTGATTGCCTTGCAGTTAATAGCCACACCCCCCCCCCTCTCTCTCTCTCTCTCTCTCTTCATCTGTTGCTAGATTGATGTGTGAGAAGATCAACAAGATGGAACGCAAGAACAATGCTAAGATCACCATGATGCATCAAGGCAGTGAGGTAGAAGAGTTCTGGGATCCACTTGGAGGATACAGGGAAGACTTTGTACCACAGGTTTGTGAACCTTAGATAATGCCATTTTGAGAAATCCCACTCATGACTAGTGCTATGCATGTTTATATGTGACCTGTCACGTCAAAATCAGACAGAAGTCACATTTTTTCAAATGTCATATTTTGAGTGATTATGATTCCCCATTTCTCAAGCTTTAATTTGATATATAGCTAAGGGGTAGAGTATTTGTTGAGATAATTGCCATTAAATCCCGAGGAGGCGGGGGCTCTGGAAAAGTATTTCATAGAGAAAAACGCATTTAAAGTTTGACTTCCGTTTTGTCTTCATGAGGCATTTTTCAACGGGTAATGTCAAATTCATTCTGGAAAAGGTCTTAGCAACCGTTGATGAAATGGAATAAAAACTGGTTTTCCTGATTCTTTAGTATTTCTACTCACTAAAAACATAAGTTCTGAATTGTTTCGGTCATGAATTATAATGTTTTTCATGGGAAAAAGACAAGTTGTTTTACGGCTCCGAAAAGCTTCCTGCCGAGACTCGCAGCGCACGTACATAAAAAAAAGAGAAAAAGATAAAAGGTCATTCACGGGCTGAAACTACACATCAAACAATGCGCTCACTGGGTACATCATCTAACACAGGTGGGAACTGAGCAGTTACCGGTACTGTACCATATCTTAAACTTCAGTTTAAGGGTGCCTCCTGTTGTTGATGAAACTGCATTTTGTGTTAAATTTTTTATAATTTTGTCATAAAATAATCAGATAAAATTGGGGGTTTTATTTCTTTAATGTAATATTTTGGGTTTCTTCTCTTGAAGGGCATTAAGGCCACTTATGAAATTTTGTGGCTGTAAACCTTGTGATTTAGAGAGGGGCATCATGGCCAGTGAGTGAGGCATGGCGGCAATTTGCCAATGGCCGGTGGGTATTTCGAGCACTGCATGTAGCTCTGCATGCCGCGATCATCAGTGCTTATGCTGCGCTGATAAGCTTGCCTTCTATTCATGTTGATTTATGTTAGCTTTATTCTTTTAGTGTGTGACTGTGACGTACAATTAAGACCCCTTTTATGCTGACATCAGAGCATGCTTGTTGACATGTCGGCAATGTTAAAAATCCTCTGTATGTCGACAGCACTGTCAACATCAGGCCTGTCAATATCAGCACTATAAATGATAATAAATTTTCATTTAATAATAATCATAAAATTTGCTTTTATAGTAAATTGATTGCAAATTCTTTTAGTGTGTAGGTACAGAACAATTTTCAGCATCAGAGGCTGCAGAAAGGATATCAGAGATTAAAGAAAATATAAAATGTTTGGTTATTCCTCATGTTTCACTCTCTCCCATATTTATACTTTACTGCATTACAGGACTGGTTACAGTCCTTCACCCCACAAAAACCAAGACTCTATAGACATATTTTCATTCAATGCTTTTTAAAAATAAATCGTAGGATTCTCTGTTTGATTGTTGATAGGCTTTTACAGTTTGTGAAATGATTATTTTTTTGGAGAGACATTTTTATGCCTCCGCCCACCGTAGGTGGTTGCCGGAGGCATTATGTTTTCGGGTCGTCCGTCCGTCCGTCCGTCCGTCCGTCCGTCCGTCCGTCCCGTTTTCGTTCTCGCGATAACTTAAGAACCGTTTGACGGATCAACTTCAAACTTGGCTCGTGTATGCATATGGGAGGGACAATGATCTGATTAGATTTTGGAGTCTCAAGGTCAAAGGTCAAGGTCATAGAGGTAATAAAACACATAAAAATGGCTCGTTCTCACGATAACTTAAGAACCATTTGACAGATCAACCTCAAACTTGGCATAGGTATGCATATGGGAGGGACAATGATCTGATTAGATTTTGGGGTCACAAGGTCAAAGGTCAAGGTCATAGAGCTAATAAAACACATAAAAATGGCTCGTTCTCGCAATAACTTAAGAACCATTTGACCTATCAACCTCAAACTTGGCACAGTTATGCATATGGGAGGGACAATGATCTGATAAGATTTTGGGGTCTCAAGGTCAAAGGTCAAAGGTCATAGAGGTCATTATGTACATAGAAATGGTTCGTTCTTGTGATAACTCAGTAACCATTTGACGGTTCAACAAACTTGGCTCATGTATGCATGTGGAAACGGCAAAGCTCTCATTAGATTTGGGGGTCACAAGGTCAAAGGTCAAGGTCAAAGATGTCATTGTATAAATGAAAATAAATCAACATGAAGTGCCATTTATTTCTGATTTGGTAATGGCGGAGGCATAAAGTTCGACCACGCGTGGTCGAAGATTCATCTAGTTCTAGAAACTGATTGATAGATGTTTGGTTATTCCTCATGTTTCACTCTCTCCCATATTTATACATTACTGCATTACAGGACTGGTTACAGTCCTTCACTCCACAAAAACCAAGACTCTACAAAGTTGGTCTAGGAACTGGATACTTGGAACTACCACAGGGTAAGTATTCCCATTAATTGGTTCATGCCAATTGTGAATTCCTTTTGGCATACACTGACTTGTTTTCTGAATATATGCAATTTGGGTATTGATTGTGATGGTTCAATTTCAATATTTACTCCTGTGTTTTGTTTTCTGAATAGGATGAGGGGTTGAGGTTAAGTTTGGTGAACTGGAATTGAAGTGAGAAGAGGGGGAGGGGATAATGTTGTTTAGGAAAATGACTGTGGATCATTAAAACATGTTTCTCACCTTCATTTGATTTCATGGTCTCCTTTTATCTATTGACAGACCACTTTGTCTGGTTACTTGCTACCAAGCAGTCGTTACCAGCAACTCGACAAAATGTGGCACTTGTCTTGTTGGATTAGCAAATATTTCAGTATCTTCAGATTTCAATATATATATATATATATATATATATATTGAGAATAATATTGAGAATAATACCCACGTGTTGGATGATTAATAATGTAGACAGTAACAACTTCAAAAAAAATCGAAGGTACGCCATGTGTAAATCCAACATTAGCTTTTACCAGGACATTGATTAAGGAAATCAACAAGGAGTGGAAACATCTTTCTCTCGACAAATCTTTGCCTACCACATTCTCAAAACATCCCATCAATGCACAGAAGCAACCTGGAAACCTGCGAAACTTGCTTGTAAAAAGTTCAGTCTCGAAGAAACCTAAACAGAAGGGCAACGGCCCTGTGGTAAGAGCCAGTGCCAAATTTGCACCCACATGCTAACTAACGACTTCTCTGTCTTTCCCCCCTATGCCACATGTGACAGTGAGAACGTGGTCAACTGTATCTCATGTTCTAAATGCCCCCAAGCCACGTACATAGGCGAAACAGGAACCAAATTCAGACTACGTTTCAATAATCACAGAAGTTCGATCAAACACAAATATTCACTACCTATCGCTGAACACTTCAGCTCCAGCAACCATTCACTTGATGATCTAAAATTTTGCATAATTGGCACTCAATTCAAAGACAGAGAAGCCAGGAAATTGGCAGAAATGAAATTCATCATCAACACCAGGTCTTTCGAGACTGGACTTAACAAGGACCTAGGATGGCTGAGCAATTTCACTTTTTACAAGAGATGAAATCTTGTTCATGTTCCCCAGTGCATCTTTATATTTTAGTGTAGCATTACCATTATATTTATTCCTCTTTTCAGGGCACTGTAGTTCTTTCTTCTCACCTCTTCCTATATCACATGAGGTTTTTTTTCAAGTAAATGGTCTCATTTTTATCTTGACACAGACTTATAACCTTTTTTTCTATTTGTCTGGCTGAGCTATCTACAATTTGGAGTATTTATCTTTCAGGTTTTTCTTCTTCTTCTTCTTTTTCTCTCCCCCCCCCCTCTCTCTCTCTTTCTCTCAAAAGTTCTTTCTTTTTTAATCGTTTACTTTTACACTCTTCGCCTAGATTTTGGGAGTCTGATATTTTTTTTTTTTATTCATTTTTTTTATTCATTCATTTTAGATTGATATTTTTTTTTCAAACTCTGATTATACTGAAATACATTGGTGCTTCGTATCATTGATTACACTTTTGATATATTATTATTTCTTCTCTTTAATTGAACGCTTACATAAGTTCTGGCTCCTTGGCAACGCTCTGTACGCAGTCCGCGCAGAGCGTTGCTAAGGAGCTACTATAAGGAAAATTTTGTTTGCATTTATCTTGTCATTAAACTGTATACACTGAGGAAGGCCCGAGGCGGGCCGAAAATTCTGAACAATAAAAGCTAATGTTGGATTTACACATGGCATACCTTCGACTCTTTTTGAAGTTATTACTGTCTACATTATATATATATATATATATATATATATATATATATATATATATATAGATGATTTCAGATTTATGTGGGCAAGCAGTGTAATACAAAGTGGCTTACATTTTATCTTTGTTCAAACAAATAGAAAGCATAAGAATTTGTATCGAGCCATCAAATTGGAGTGAGACTAAGGGATCCTTGGTAGCATCCATCCGTCGTCCATCCGTTACGCTTTTAAAACTTGAATAAATTTGCAACCATTTGCCCATTTCCAACCAAACTTGGAAGGTAGATGCTCTATTAGGCACATCAGTGTTATGTAGGTCAAAGGTCAAATGAGGTCATATGTTAAAATTTACCTGCAAGTTTTATTGGAATTATTAACTTTTGAACCACTAACCCGTTTGTAACCAAACTTGAATTGTAGATAGCTTACAGGGACCTCAGTGTCATTTGGGGGTCAAAGGTCACATATGTAGTTCAAAGGTCAAATGAGATCAAATGTTCCAATTTACCTTGAAGTTTCTACTGGTGTTGGTAACTTTCAAACCATAAGCCCATTCATAACCTAACTTGGATGGTAGATGGCTTACAGGAGCCTCAATGTTATTTTGGGTCAAAAGCTACGTATGTAGGTCAGTGGTCAAATGAGGTCAAATTTTACAATTTACCTGCAAGAATGATTGCACACGAACATGGCAAGATACATTATGGCTGGATGTAGAAGGCTTCACAGTACACCAAGTATTCTTTCTTGAAGATGAGTATGGTCCTGAAAAGGAAAAGTTTCGGTAAGCATGTTCTTACTAGGGCTTAACCGATATGGAATTTCGTTGCCGGTCCGATGCCTGATTGTTTTTACATCCACATCGGCCCAATTTCGATTCAGATTCGATTTCGATACCAATGCAGCGCAGAGCGCGGTTGAGTAGAGATGCGTAATTACAATTTTAAAAATAATTAAAAAAGTTGAATCCCGTCTGCTATGTCTGCTACGAATGATCTATTGACTCGGCATATTAATTCTTTACCTTTGGACATTAATAATAGTTTTGCTGGTCGTCTGAGTCACCTTAAAGAAATATGAATCGCCAACGAAACGAAGTTGAAACTAGTAACTTGACAAATTGATTCTTTACCTTGTCAATGAAAATGATATCGGCCGGTTCTTCTTCAAGAAAATAAACTACAGACGAGACGAAGGTGAACGATCGACTTGAAAAATTAATTCTTTACTTTTTTGATGATGATAATAGTTACGGCAGGTCAACTAAAAAATATATTAAAAAAGTTAAGGAGACAGAGCTGAAATGTATCAACTACTGACTCGGCAAATTAATTCTTTACCTTTGGACATTAATAATAGTTTTGCTAGTCGTCTGAGTCGCTTCAAGAAATATGAATGGCCAACGAAACGAAGGTGAAACTAGTAACTTGACAAATTGATTCCTTACCTTTGTCGATGAAAATGATATCCGCCGGTTTTTCTTCAAGAAATATAAACTACAGACGGGTCGGAGGTGAACGATTGACTTAAAAAATTCATTCTTTACTTTTTGATGATGATAATAGTTACGATGGGTCGACTAAAAAAATATATATTAAAAGCTATAATGGGACTGAGGTAAAATGAATTAACTATCGGTTCAGTATATTTTTAATTCTTTACCTTTGGACATTAATAATAGTTTTACTGGTCGTCTGAGTCGCCTTCAATCAATATGAATCGCCAACGAAACGGAGGCGAAACTAGTAACTTGACAAATTGATTCTTTACCTTTTTCGATGAAAATGATATCGAGCGGTTCTTCTTCAAGAAATATAAAGTCTAGGTTTTATTTTCTAATGTAGTACGAGTTCCTTCGATCAGTGGGCACCAAGGCCAATCAAACAATTTCTGGCAGTAATGCGCCTATCAATTGTTTCTCTGGTCCCCGGGTACCCGGCACTACCGGGGTACTCGCCGTGTATCGTCTGGGGTTGTGCAGGCAGACGTCCCTGTCGGCGGGGAATATGTACAAGGTTGTGGCGGTGGCTCTAGTGCAGACATCCCGGCCTGGCGGGGACAATGTACGGGGTTGCGGCGTTGGCTCGATGGTGCTCATTTGGGCCGGGAATTTCTTGCCTCGTGGTTTGAATTTGTCAGGTAGGCCTACACTTGCCTTAAATTATTATTACCGTACCTGTATCATATATCGAACGGGTATACGGTTTAGAAGAAATTATGTTTTTGATAATTAATATTAAAGTTGCTATTCATAGGTTTTTAATATGCTCGAATTTCATATCAAAATAAAGTTTATGGTGCACAAACCACTATGAAACTGACTGAAACTTTTGAAAAGTAAATGGGAAACAAATATTGCCTGTCACAAATCAATAAAACGGACCCCCAATGTTGCCTGTGCATACGTTGCCCAACTCGATGCGAGATCCGTGACGTCATCACATGGACAATAGCCTGTGATGTGGTGTGTTGTGAATGTGGTGAATGTGATGTGTCGTGTCCGAGTGAGTGATTAAAACAATGTTTCTGCATTGTTTGGATGAATTCATCATTTTGTGAATGTTTTCAAAGTATGTTTCAATCATTCTATTCAACATTATTCATATCATAATGTTGGAGAAATTCTACAAATTAACGATGACTTTTTGCAATTAGAAAGGGAAAAAAAATCCCATAATACAATAGAACAGTCTCCCTTGTACATGCTATGTAACAGTTGTGGGTTTATCGTTTTAATTTTAGGGGTGTTATAATTCACGAAAGACGGAGGGGTAGAGGGAATATTTTGTTTTCTTGAATTTAAAATTGTTTTCTTGGTGAATAGTTTGAACTTGTCTAAAGAAAATATAGAAATGGTAATACTGCTAAATTTTTTTTCTTTTCTATTAAGTAGCTAATGTATATTTACGTGTGCTTATAAGCTCAAGTTAACTTTTCCATACTCGGCATTTCAGTATAGTCAATTGTTTGTATGTAGTAGGTAGGTGAAGTAGGTGAGGCGAAGGTGAGAGTAATTTGGCTTCTAATTCAATTAGGCCTTTGGTGATAGTCTTAGCTCAGTTATAATTTCATATCTGGGTTATTTTTACTGTTTAGTTGCTTGAAAATCATCCTAACCTGCACTAAAAAAATAAATTCCTTGAAAAATATTTTTCGAATGAAATTCCTTATCGAAATCACGTTTAATCAGAGTATTACAGGCAAAAACCCTTGTTAAAGACTTGAAGCTACACTATAATGCAAGTATGTATGATGTTCATCTCTACACCCCGGCTTTACACTATCTGAGATCAGTGGTGACGTCCAGTCTCTGTACGCTAGCTAGCCATTCCTATCATAATAAATACGAGATTTTAGTAAAGAGGAATGTTGTAGATCAAGATAGTTTCTACAAGAAGCATCAATTTTCCTTAGACAACAATATTATCTAGGTAACTTTTACATACAATCATGATTTGTCGAGCGCATCTCTTAATCAGTTCTGTCTCTGAGAATTTGATGCAACGTTATTTTGGGCCGTAGTTTGACATCATTTTCATGTCAATTTCCTACTTTGACCAAAAAAGAAAAGAAAATCGACTCATCAGTGAGGTAATGTGAATATCAAACCACTGCAGTTTTGCCTCTTCTCTTAATAACAATATCTAAAATCCATCAAAATTGCATGCGATCATCTCAATGCACAATGATTTATTACGTGCAAGCACTTGCTCGCCACGTCCTGCCTACGTCCTGTTTCGCTCGCAACCACTTCCGGGTTCTGAGAACCAGAGGGGCGTTTTTGGAAAATGTGTTTTTAGATAATTTCATGGAATTTACAGGAGCAATAATGAACACCACTTTCTTCTACATACTTCCCTGTTTCCATCCATATATAATTTACCCTATTCCGTGATTTTCTTTGAATTTCACCTTAATGAGATTTACCATGCAAAGTACTAGCAAATATTCTTCAGTTCATTCCAGCGTTCTTTTCATCTCATGCCAATGTTGAGTGTCTAGCATAGCAGCAGCGATCGTACCAGACCCTTTCCGTTTCCTGGCTTGTTTCTCATTATTTTCATTTTTATTCTTTGTGATTGAAATGATGATAAATGGTTTAATATTACAGTGTATTTCTTCTATTGTTTTTCATATTACTATAAAATATTTTATTATTAAGGGTACTTTCTCCCGACATTAGAAGTATGGGGGCCGGACTTCGTCCGCGATTTGAGATATTCCCCCGTGGTATGGGGGCCGGGACTTCGTTCACGATTGAAAAGTTTTCCGGTGGTATGGGGGCCAGGACTTAGTCGGTAATTCGCCTCGCCGAAGATGCCCTGCCCGGCGGGGAAGTCGGAGGGGAAGTCAGTGGGTTTTTGTCAGCTTAGAGGGGCTGGTAGTGCCCGGATACCCGGGGACCGGAGAAACAATTGACAGGCGCATAAACCTTCTGATTTCGAGAAGGGCATCACGGCCAGTGGGTGGGGCATACTGGCAAATTGCCGATGGCCAGTGGGTATTTCGAGCCCTGTGAGTTTGAATAATTCCTACTACTACATTGTAAGTTTGTTACCGAGTTTAAAGAATTTGTTTCTATCGTGCATTTATTTACTAGACATGAAGAAGTCTCAATAATTTTTGTTTCTACCGTACGTTCATTTTGAAACGATGCGGAGTTTGAATAATTTCTACTACTATCGTATGTTTGTTTTTAAACATCACGGAGGAGAAAGAGGTAAAAAAAAAAAATAATAAAACCAATAAAAAGCTGTTGCTTGCATTGGTTCCGCATCGGCACACCTATCAAAATATCTACCGATTCCGATGTTTTGCTGATGCGGCCAAGAATCGGCACTCACCGATCTCCGATGCGGATATCTGTTAAGCCCTAGTTCTTACCGTCCTCAGGAGAATGAACATGCTTACCGAAACATCAAGAGTGAGTAGGTCCTTTTTAGGACCATACTCTTCTTCAAGAAAGAATACTTGGTGTATCATGAAGCCTTCTACATCCATTCGTACTACCACCATCGAAACCTTCAAAGGATATACACATTGGCCCGAATTCACAAAGGTGGTTTCATTTGAAACCGTGGTTTCTAAAAACCATGGATTTTTGAAACCACGGTTTCACCGAGTCTGTGATTCACAAACAGTGGTTTAAAAAATCCACGGTTTCAATTAGACCCACGGTTGAAACCACGGTTGCAACTGTGGTTGCAACTGGAGTCTAGGGATTTCCCCCTTTTTGCACTGCACTGAGCATGCTCAGTATGATTGATCCAGAGAGTCGTACTACCGCGTACCGAGTAAGCTTTCCTTTTATTTTCGTATCTTTGGAATAAAACGCGGACGTGTACCGCAGGGTCATCGTATTTTACATATTAACCTTGATGCGCTTGTCGCCCGGAGCAACAGGTGTATTATGCGCAATCGCGCTAGTGCGCGCATAGCCTAGCCAAACTTTGTTTACATCAACATTCGGCCGCCTAGCCTGGCTAGGCCTACTGTATATCGTGTAGGTATATGACCGGAGGGCCAGGGTGCGACTGCAATCGGAATATTCTAGGTTGCTCTCTTTGAATATTTGTTTTTCAAAAACTGTTTGATGACGAAGATAACAAGGATTTTGTGATCGTATAAATAAGACGCTTGTAGCCAATTGGGGCATCTACACGATGTCTTATCATGAATGCTTACAGCATTGAAAAATAAAATGATATTCAATTTGTTGATGTTGAATTTTTATCTGTGAATAATAATGTAATTAACATCTCCGGCATCGTTTAGAATTGTAATTGATTTCGGACTTATTTTTATCTAAACTTTTGAATTAATTTCGCAATTTGCCACGTCGAAGTCCTTTTCATTTAAAAATTTTGCAAGGTTTGGGGCTTCATTGTTCTGACGGTCATTGTAAATTGTAGATTCAGGAATTCATTGTACTTTTTTTCAGCAGTATTTTCTCTATATATCTGTAATATTTCAAGACATTTTTATTGAGAAACACTTCTGTAGTAGGATGGGAAACTTTGAAGTGGTTGGCATTAGGTTAGGCATCAAGATTTTGTTTTTGTTTTTCCAAATATTTCATGAGAGATTTCATTTAAAATAAATTGTCGCATGCGCGCGGACACACACACACACACACACAAACATACAAGTCTGTAAAGCCTTCCCCCCCCCCCCCCCCGGCAAAGTCAAAGCATCATAACAACCGTTCCAACATGCTGCTATCTTCAAGCACAGCCACAGCCTACCAAGATCTTTTGCAACATCAACCTCTCTTGTGCAAAGTATTCACTATCAATATTTTCCAATAATATCAAGCATATTTACATTGCCTCATCAGAAACCGCAGAAAGTTTTCGAAAGTGGTGGGGGGGGGGGGGGCTGCGCGTACAAACCAGGATAATTATTTCCAGGTTTTTGTAGAGGCAAACTTGTATACTCAAAAAAGTGGGGGAGGGGAGGCTGCAGCCCCCCACCCCCCCCCCCCCCCCCAGTTTCATGGGCCTTGCTCATAACATCATCATCAAACACAAAATATGACGTCATTCACATCTTGCCAAAAAGCAACACGACTTCCAGTGTGATGTTTCTACGATACAAAGTACATGTATACAAAGTTCTTATAAAGTAACTTAATTTCAGCAATTTAATATATATTTTTGTCATACTGCTGCGACAAAATTTACACACACAAAAAAACCCATTTAAGTAACCATATTTTCCATTGCTAGTTAATAATAGTCAAAGAAATTACATACAAATTCACTGAATATGAACATGACTATTTTCTCAGAAAGGGATGGCATAATTTACAATATCAATCAATCTACATTCATACATTCATGGCCGTAGGGGGGGGGTGTGGGGGGGCGCCCCAGAAATTTGAAAACTTCATTTTTTTTTACTGAAAATCTTCACAGAATTCACCAAAAGTGTGTACCAAATGTAACAAATCCTTCAATCTCACTTTTAAAAAATGCAAAAGTGTCCCATGATAAGCTCAGTCGTTTTGCTTCTTCCCTTTCAATTTTCTTCGAAATATTTTTTTGCGTCTTGCCCCCCCCCAGGAAAAAATTTCTGCATACGGCCCTGTCTACATTAAATGTATTACATTTACACTATAAATATTTCACTTCCTGAGTACACATAAATAACGTTTTACTCATAAAATGAATTCATAAAGCCATGCAGAAACCATGCCAGGTTTATATCCACTTGGTCTACCAGCAGATGGTCTAATTACCTGATTGTCTAATACCATATTGGCTAAACCCATTTGATATACTATCAATTTGGTCTAATTGCTGTTTGGTCTAATACATACTTGGTCTAATGTAATGACCACTTGGCCTAATTGCCAATTCGTCTAATAACCAAACTGTCTAATTGCATTTGGTTTTAGACTAAGTGGTGTTGGACCAAGTGGACATTAGACAAAATGAGAATTAGACAAAATGGTAAATAGACGAAGTGGCAATTAGACCAAAAGGTCATTAGACGAACTTGTTGTAGACAAAATGGAATTAGACCATGTGGGACGAGACCAAACGGGCAGTAGTCAAAGTGGGAGTAGACCAACCGGCAATTTACCAAAAGTATCACTACATTATCTGCTTAGAGAAGTTTGCAGTATTGTCAACAAGGTCAAGGCAACAAGAAAGGCTGCATGGTACACCACATATTACCCAAGGAAATGATGGTTGAATTGGCAGGGGGGAACATATGTTAAAAATACAATTTCTCAGAGAAGAGCATGCTCTAAACATGAATATTTTCTCTATGTACACCTATATAAACAGAAATAGTACATCAACATTTTATTTTATGAACCTTGTAGGTAATATATGTAGCTGTAAATATGAGTGTTCTGAAATTAATACATATTCATATTTTTGTATAATTGCATACAATGATGTGTTGCTGACTTGTTCTTGTCTAAGGTTTTAAGCACTATTTCATTCATAAATGAACTGCACTACATATGCCTATCAATTAATTAATAGCACCTACATACCACCTATGACACCTGGAAATCCGCAATACTCATAGAATCACTGATGGGTAGATTCCACCTCTTCTTTCGTACTTGGAAACTGCATGAATTCTCTCTTCCTTCTTGCGATAGCTTTTGAAACCTCTCTGATGTCTCTGCAGACAGATGATTGTGATATTGATGCCTCATCAGTCATCACCATGCATCCTATGGAATGATCCTGTAATTACGTATCAACAGATACCAGATTGAAAATATTTTCTCAGAAATATTGACCTTTAAATTTAAAAAATGTATATATAGGAAAAAAAAAACAAATAAAACAACAGAACTATGCATCATTAATTTGACATTTAAGAAGGAAAAAAAATTGAAAAAAAAAATCAGTTTGTGATTTAATATTAGCATAACAAAATTACAGAAATTGTGGCCTCTTTTCAAAACACACTTGCTACTGCTGCATGAACAATTTTACAAGTAGAGCAAGTCATTTTCAGATGGTGAGAATTGAATGGTGCTCATTTTTTCACTCCTTATAGTAAAAAATATGGAAAAATGAAATTTGGAATTACATGTATTGTGATATTCTCTCTTAAAATGACATTTTTAAATGATTAAGATATCAAGATGACTTATCAGCATATCAGAACTGTTAAAGACCAAGATTTGCTTCCACAAAAGGATTACAGTGTTAAAATAAGTTTAGTGCCTTGCTCAAAAAATTCCATGTAATTAAAAGGACCTCCACATTTAAATTGATTTTCAAATCTCAAAGCACTAACTTCTCATATGCCCCTCTTCTCTTCAATACTATTTGAGGATAAAAAAGAATTAACTTCTCTTAAATATAAAGCAAAAGCAAGTCCAGCTTATAATTTACAGATTCAAACCCCCCCCCCCCCCCAAAAGAGAGAGAGAGAGAGAGAGAGAGAAATGATAAACAATAAAAACACAAATTCAGGGAGAAAAACTAACTAATATTTAAAAAAAAAAATAGAGCAGTCAATACCTGCAAGATCACAGGTAGCTATGGTGGATCATTGTGTTCATTGTTCAGTATTCAGATTTCCTTCAAGCATGCTGATGAGGCAGAGTGCATTCAAATGGATTCCTCCGGTCCAAGAGACCTTGCTGTTTTCTGTCAGCTCTCTGTATGTAAAAACGTTGGAATCAGAGGCAAAATTAAATATTGAAGGCAAGAATTATTGGAAATGAGTGTACATACAATACGTACATGTACTGTACATCAACAATTTTCAGGGTCGTTCTCAATCTGCTGTATGCTTCTTATTAATGTGATTGAGAATTCGAGATTCAGTCTCGAGTCAAGGCGTTAATCCACTTTCGTATCCATGCACATATTTCCAATTGTAATGAACAAGTCTGCATTCAAAAAATTCAATATAATGATCAGCAACATGTATTCAATCTTTCAACTGCATTGGAATAAAATTGGACCAAGGAAACCTCGATTTACACAGCTTCGGCCTCTGATTTTGTTGCTCAGTACGGTCCTCCGATGGTTCGCTTCACTTCATGTGCGCATATGTGCCATCCTTAAGCCAACAATCTAAATTTTTGCAAACTTTCCTGTGTTATCCCACATTATAGATGAGTCTACATGTAAAATTAGCAAAAACTTAGATTGCTACATTACAGATTACTAGACCCCTATTACTACATTTTTTGGTGTTTCTAGTATATACAGCAAGGGAAGTGTCAATTCCATGAAAAGTGGAAGTCTATACCACTCATCCTGTGTACATGGTCAATGAATTGACCTCGTCCCACAAAAGTGACAATTCTGTACCGAAACTGCATAGCATGCTTTTCTATTGGTTACTCGGCGGAATACTGTCAAGTCTGATAAGCGTCAGTTTTCTTCTTAAAATTCACCATTTTCAGTTCATTCATCAGATATGAAGGAGAAAGGGGAAATTGAGAGCCTCAGGAACATTGCTGGTAAGTAATATCAAAACTTTTCTTCTCTATTATAGATCTAAATCAATATATTTTGCGTTTGTGTTGGCAATTAGTTTCGCTATTCAAAACGCTGTTTTGACCTACGGTGGTCTATACCATGTATAGATTACCGCCTAGATCGGTACAGTTAGCAAGTATGACATGATTCATGATGTACATGTAGATTCTAGCTTCAGTTTAGGAACAGAAAGCAGAATCTACATGCACTGATGCAGAGGGCGAAACACATAGCACACAGCGCGCAGCAGGGCCTGGCAAGGGGGGGGGGGGGAATACTGAGCAACGACATCAAAGATCAAACTTTCAAAGCCATAAATAAATTGAGGTTCCCTGGCTTGGAAAGACTATTCAAATTCAGGTTAAAAATTGTACAGATCTAATGTAGATTTTAGACTCGAATCTACATTAGAGTCTATCACAGTACACATGACATCGACATGTTGTTGACCATCCATGCTCTGTGAAATTTGAAGCAGATTCATTCATTTCATTTTCAATTCAACTGGAAATAGACCTACATGTAGACTAGGCCTAAACTAGATCTAGACCTAGATGTAGATTTAAGTCTATGTGTGTCGCGTGTGATATGAAAGTGCATTATAGCACCCAAGTGAAATGTGCAATAATTGTTCATTATCATATAATGAAATTTTGATGAACATCCATTCATTAATGCAGGCTGGATATTATTAGCCGAGACCTGAGTTCAAGTCTCACTCCAGCCTTACTCGATCTCGATCCAGTCTTCAACTGGTGATGAAGGGACACGAAAATAAACACCTGGGACTGAAAAATTAACCTGCTTGCGATTATGCTCCACTGAGCTCCACACTGGCGCTCTGCTCCAAACAGCATGCTTTTATATCATCATATTTAATTTTCTGTACAACAAAATACGTACAAATATGAAGAAAAGAGAATTTCTAATTAGAAATCTCTAGGAATCGGTAAATTACTCACGATTTCATTCTAGACAAGGCTTGGGAAAAAAGGCTTCGCTCCTCAAGTCTTGCTGCCAAAAAAAAATTCTTGCCGCTACGCTTGACCGGTGGCGCAGCTAGGCTGTCTGCTGCACAAAATGCTGCACTCTGATTGGTTAAAACCATGGTTTCATCTGAAACCACAGTTTCAGACCACCCCAAACAGTTGACGTAACAGCAGGAGAAGAAACCATGGTTTCACTTGAAACCACCTTTGTGAATCGCAATTTTGAAACCGTGGTCTGAACCGTGGTTTAAAACCATGGTTTAGACCACGGTTTTGACTGAAACCACCTTTGTGAATTCGGGCCATTATGGCTATCGCCTTGTTATATCATACTATCTTTACTGTCATGTGTAAATGCTTTAAGTTTCTGTGAATCTGAATTGAATTCTGTGTTTGTTTATTTCAGTGGAATTACCCAAGGGGAAACCATACCAAACACTCCTGGAAACTAAGAATGTCTACATCTTGGATTGCAATGCTGATGTATTTATATGGTGAGTGTTTGAAAACATTTGTCAATACATGAAACTGCCATTTTAGAGTTTTTTGATAAAAGAGAGAAATTACTGATACCATGTTCCAAAATCTATAGGGATTTTTTGGTTTTTTTTTCTATCCTTTTGGACTGACACTTCATTGTTTGATAAATCTTGGTACTATAAAAATAAGTGTAAATTTGATAAATTTGTAAGAGATCCTATTTGATTGCATCGACTACATTTTTAATAGAATAAAGCAGTTGTAACATAGAACAAATTGTTATGAAACATGGCCATGTGCCTCTTCAGCAGAGAATTGATCAAATAGATACACATACATGCTCTTGATTACAGGATTGGAAGGAAGTCCAGCCGTTTGTGGCGAGCGGCAGCTTTGAAGCTCTCTCAGGAACTCTGTTCAATGCTCTGTAGACCTATCAATGCCACTGTGATCAGGATTCTAGAAGGGTAGGTAAATGTCTGTTCTCTGTCTTGCATAATGAAAGAGATTTTTTTTTCATGTCATGTTAGCTGGGTTGGACCACATTTATGAAGTAACCCTTCTTTCACGCATCTACTGTATGCATTTGTCACCTCCAGCTGGAAAGGAAGATTCATTTCATTTGGAAATCTTTTGCACTGATGCAGAGATCATCTTTTAAAACTTAAACACGTTTTCCTGCTCAAATTAACAGGAAGAGGACTTTACACCTTCTGTGGATGTCTTCGGTTCTTTTGCTGATGTACAGCATTGTCTTGATCTAGAGATATGACTTATTCAATTCAAATAAAAATGTTTGTATGCTTTGTAGGGTCAAAGCATGAGCCTATGTTTATTTTCTGTGAATTCTGAATGGGAGTGATCCTGAACAATTTCCAGTTATAGCATCAGTCAGTCCCAGAATCCATGCAAAGTAGGAATACATACAGGTATATGTAAATGTTTACCGGAGTTCATGAAAGAGGTTTGTATCTAATCTAAGCCATGGTTTGAATTTACTCTCTTGTTTAAACCTCCACAAGTGGAGTATGGGTATGTCCTCTTGTCCAAAGGGTAGACAATAATGCACTCAGATAAATTTGTTTATGCTTAATTAGATTTCTTTTAGTCCACAGCGGAGGTTTAGACTGAGCCCGAGTCATTTCCATCTTTTAGTAAGCCAGGGCTCGACGGCTTTGCTCTGGTCAAACACTGGTGTTTTGATGAAATAAAGAAATACATAACAGTGTCAAAAAGCTTTGAAATTATCTGGTTTAAGAACTAAAATTCTATTATAGGGTCTACCTTTCACACTATATTATGTTTCAAACCTTAAATCAATGAAATAGAACAATGGAAGTAAGATTAGCTTGCTGGATTTCTTGCGTTTTTTATCGATGTCTGCGATGTCGTTCGATGTTTAGAGGCCACCATATTGATAACAATAAACAATATGTACGCTTGTTCACTGCAAGATGGCGCTATATTGCTGGCAATATCGCCGATAACAATCGATCAGGATTCAGGAGATTGGCTGTATAGCATCAAGGGCTCTGATATAGCCAGCGATATAGTGCCATCTTGCGGCGAACAGGCATATAAATTGTTTATTGTTTACAATATGGTGGCCTCCTTACATCGAACGACACCTTAGACATGGATTAAAACGCAAGAAATCCAGCAAGCTAATCTTAATTCCATTGTTCTATTTCATTGATTTAAGGTTTGAAACATAATACTTTGTGAAAGCTAGACCCTGTGATAGAATTTTAGTTCTTAAACCTGTTGAATTTTAAAGTCTTTTGACACTGTCATTTTGTTATATATTTATTTTCATCGAAGCGCTGGTTTAGCCTAAACGGGGCCGGAGCTCGATAGTGACAATCAAGCACCAGTTTTCAAACCGAATCGCCTCAGGCATAGTTTAGACTATGGTTTAAAGTTAACCTCCTTTGTGAATGTGGGCCATTTTGTCATCAAGGAGCAAGAAAAAAAACATTTACTTTGACAGTGAAATTTATATATTCATCAAATGTACCTTCATTCATGTTTCTTTTGTGCTTTAAGTGTTCTCATTTTACTCCACCACTTCTGCTTTGCTTCATTTCATGACTATGCCTTTTGAGGAATATCTGTGTACTTCTTCAGAATCTTGGTGTGGCTTTCATTTCAGTTCACTTCAATATTACAAAAAATATAAGAAATTGATACATAAGGTTAGGATGGTCAAATTTGATTTAATTTTGTGAGCTTTCTTTTCCAATTTGTTTTTTTACTATTAACTGAAGTTGTCAAAATAAGGATGTTCTTCATTTAGTTACACTCAAAATATGAATTATGGGAAATGAAAACAGGAAGAAGATAGATTTTGCATTTTTGGTGGATATTGCCTGTGTAGCAACTGTTTCTGATATGACTATTCATTTGCATAAGTTACATTGATTACTGTGTCTCATTTTTGCTTCACATCTTTTCTTTGAAATGACATTGGCAGGCAGCACCAACATAATTAATTCTTAGAAAATACATGTTGATATTTTTCTCAAATAGAGTAAAACTTTTATGCTTCTCCTTTTGATGGTTTTGATTTTGTGATAAATATTATTAATTTCATATCCAATATTTGTCACAGTTTGATTGCTATGATGCAGTTTTATAAAAGCACGGCACTTCACTTGCGTTCAGTTTTATTTTTTACTCATTTGTTGAGAGGCACATTACATTGTACATGTAATACATTTCATTTACATGTGAATGATTTTATGTGGTGTATTGTTAAGTGTTAAAGATTACATTTTTCTTTATCTTGATACAGGGATATTGATTTTTATTTTGTTCAAACAGCTACATGTATTAAGCAGTTTTAATAATAGACCTGTTTACCGATTTTATGAACTAAGAAGCTTGCCAGAGGCTTGCCGACATAACAACAATCAATGTATGCAAACTGGATTCCATCTACTTAGATTATATTATGCATAACAGGTGAACTGAATAGTTGGTAACAAAGGGTTAAGGAGAGAAACATGCATAAATTTGAATAACATTAGGAAACAGGTCTTTCATACAGGTACAGTGTGTACATGTATGTGATGTGTTTTCAGGTCTTGGAGGACCCCATTTGAGGGGGCTACTACTTGTTAGTCTTAAATAATGAATAAAATGTGAATGAACAAGGTCACCAGGAGGTGGTTGACTCTTCTACCTTTCATTGTCTTCCCACTTTTCTTTCTTATTTGATTTTTCTTGACTTGCTTGCCTGTTATTCATATACAAATTATGGTATTATAAAAGGTTTCTAAACACAACAAAAAAGGTAACTCCCCCCTAGTTCAAAATAGCGTAACTTTTTAACGAAAAAGTTTTGAGCAAAATGATTTTGCAGGAGTTTTCCTACAGTTATTGAATAACTTCTGTGTGAAAATGAGATTGATCCGTCAAGTCATGCATGAATGAGCAGACACTAAAGCAAAAATGTCACTTCTCAAAAGTAACAAGAGTCATGGGGGGGGGGGGGTCTGTGAAACAAGCTTTTTTCTGGTGTATGTTTACACTATGAACATGACGGACAAAGAAAGCGGACAAAACAAACAACCCCTCATTCTACCCTTCACAATGGTTCTGGTAGTCAAAAGAACATCCCTTCACTGCTATTGTCTAAAATATGTGGAACAGGTGTCACATGCAAATTCACCTGGAACTACATGATTAAACATAATAGCTGTGAAGGGATGTTCTTTTCACTACCAGAACCATTGTGAAGGGCAGAATGAGAGGTTGTTTATTTTGTCCGCTTTCTTTTTCCGCCGTGTTCATAGTGTTAAGTGCTGTTGATGGTACTGTGATGGTTGAGTGAGCACATTTTTAACGATGGAGCAAGACTTGCTAAAAATTTGAAAAATACTGTATTTTAAGAAATGTGCATAAAATAAAAATCACTTATCCAAATTCAATGATCTTTGTATAGTCTCTTTGGTAGAAGATGCTTTACCCACTGATGTGAAAACTTTATTTACTTTTCTAAAGTAAAGTACTGAAAATCCACTCTACCATCTTTTCTGGGACACCCGGTATAGAGTATTGTAAATGTCCTTTGCTCTTTGTTCTCTCTTTCATCCTTAAATGGATACATGTTTGTTAGAATGTTCACTTTTGCATTCAAAACCCTGTGCTAAAGAAATAAGATTTTCTTCCCCTCAAAGTTACGAGCCGCAGATGTTCAAACATCACTTTGAATCATGGGACGAGATCCTGGCTGTTGACTACACCCGCACTGCTGAGGTGGTCATCAAGCGGATGATCACGCAGTATGGGCCACAAGGCCCAGGGTCGCGACATGGATCTCGTCAGGGTTCACCCTGTCGCCCACCAGGAGGAGGAGGTCAGGGGTAAGGCAAGGGTCGTGGGGTCAAGATGAGAACGATTCATTAGAAAGCATCTCGGTTGTGATTTCTGCAATATTGTTGAGGAAGAGAGACTGCTGCCTGCCAATGCTTGCTATTATTGCATCATCATCATCTACTTGAGGAGTTCTGCATCTTGAATGCTTGTTTGTGTGTTTGTTTGTTATGTCTCCGCCCACCGTAGGTGGTTGCCGGAGGCATTATGTTTTCGGGTCGTCCGTCAGTCCGTCCGTCCGTCCTGTTTTCATTCTCGCGATAACTTAAGATCAACTTCAAACTTGGCTCGTGTATGCATATGGGAGGGACAATGATCTGAATAGATTTTTGGAGTCTCAAGGTCAAAGGTCAAGGTCATAGAGGTAATAATACACATAAAAATGGCTCGTTCTCGCGATAACTTAACTATTTGACAGATTGGCTTCAAACTTGGCTCGTGTATGCACATGGAAGGGACAATGATCTGATTAGATTTTGGGGTCTCAAGGTCAAAGGTCAAAGGTCATAGAGGGCATTATGTACATAGAAATGGTTCGTTCATGTGATAACTCAGTAACCATTTGACGGTTCAACAAACTTGGCTCATTTATGCTCTCATTAGATTTGGGGGTCACAAGGTCAAAGGTCAAGGTCAAAGATGTCATTGTATGAATGAAAATAAATCAACATGAAGTACCATTTATTTCTGATTTGGTAATGGCGGAGGCATAAAGTTCGACCATGCTTGGTCGAAGATTCATCTAGTTTGTTTATACATTGATATTTACATTTTCATATACATGTACCAGCGATGCATCTGTATGTTACATTGCTATACAGTTATCTTGGTTATTTGTATCTGTGAATCTATTGATTTAACTTCCTGTTGAATGTTAGCATCTGGTCCAAGAAATCTCTTCCACTTGTATCCAGATTACTCCATTCTTTTGTCATTAATCATTTTCTTTCTATACCTCATTATCCAGATTTATTGATGTTGAAATACAGTTTTGTACTTCTACCAGGTGTTTAAAAAAACATTTTCCACTTTTGATCTGTAAAAGCCCTTAACTATACATCAGATAATACTGGAATTAATTTGGGTTATAGCTGAATAGTGTACAAATTTCTTGGAGGTGTTTTGAATATGATATCATAAATCAGTGCTTATTTTGGAAGTTGGGTTTCAGATTTTGCTCAATTTCCAGCCTTCAGTATGAAATCAAACTTTGTACAGGGGTCAGTGGGTCATGAGAGAGTGCGCTCAATCTCCACACAAAAGCCTTGGGCTTGGATGAGAAGCTGGCTCACTAGAGCTTACAAGAGGGTATTCACAGCCATTGTTTTTGTTTTTTTTATCACCCCATTCTGCAGGTCGTTCAGGTTTACGCTCATCAAATAATGCTAGGCTTAAAGAAATACGTACTAAAAGAAATTGGGGGGATAGAGCATATGCACCAGCAGCTCCTTCCTTGTGGAATAAGCTACCTCTTTCTCTTCAAACAAGTAACTCCCTTTTCACTTTTAAAACTAGGCTTAAAACTTATCTAATGCTTAATGTATATTGTTAAATTTCCTTGTGAGCTTACATTTAAATACAACTTTCGCTTTTCATCTTATGTAATTGAAATTGTCTTGTATGCGCCTTGAGCATCTCTTGAGATGGATATGTTGCGCGTTATAGATATTGTCATTATTATTATTATTATTGTCAATGGCTATTGTGTGAGGATTGAGTGCACACTCATTCTCTCTCACATACCCATTGACTCCTGTACAAAGTTGATTTAGTAAAGAAGGTTTGAAATTGAGCAAAATCGGAAACCCAACTTAAAAAGTAAGCATAAATTTCATAAAACTGATTTATGATATAATATGCAAATCACCTCCCAACAAGATTGTAATAATAATAATAATAATAATAATACTGCAGTGCTTGTATAGTGCATATCACTAACGTAGTGTCTATGCGCTTTAATAGAGAGAGATTAAAAAAAAAATCCTCTCTATCTCTAACCCATATAAATTCCAGTATCATCTGATGTATAGTTTTGGGGCTATTACAGATCAAAAGTGGGAAATGTTTTTTTAAATACCTAGTATATCCCTATTGATACACATGTATTCCAGCCCATGTCAATCCTATCCATACATATCCACTTCCCTGATTAACTAAATGCATTCACATTTCCATTTTTAAATCCAACTCATCCTTCTCTACATCATTGTGATCCTTTCCGTTCTATCCACATTAGTTTATTTATATCCATACAATCAGATTTGTTCATACCAGTACAATCCATTTGTATGACATTCATCCAGTCAAGTGCTCTCTGTATATAACCATTTCTTTCCATTCCCTGCTAATTCATATCAAGCATGAATGTGTTGCTTCCCACATTAGTCTAGTTCTCCCTGAATCAGCCCTTCCTGTTTACATCGTAATCCTATCTTGGTCATTCCCATTGTCATTATACATCAAGGTATGGCCCTCCAATATTGTTATCGATTCAGTTGAGATTTGGCAATGGAATCGGTTTGTTAATCAATCTTGTCCACTCATTATAGTCATCCATTTGGAGCCTCTAAGAAAAAATGTGCAGTTCTAGGACATTCTCCTCATATGCCTTTGGCCATTTCCTGTTATATCAACTATTGCAGTTGAGCTTCTTCCATTTCTTGTTCTGTGATAACTTGGTGGCTTCAGGAATGATGCGGAAAACCCTTAGCCATGTGTTGCTTCAGTTAAATACTTGAATTATTAGATGATCCATTCAGTTGTCTTTTTGTCTTTGTTTTAAGTGATCCCTAGTCCTGGCAGAGGGGACCGGTCTTTACTTTTACATTGTTAACGTTTGCTAGTGTTGTACATTACAGCGAACAGATTTGATATTAAAGGGGGTACCCAATGCTGAAACAATGTTGGTTCATTTAAAAGAGCATGATTTTATCAACAGAAAATCATATACCTAAAGTTTTTTTTAAAATCGTGTTGCCAAGGAAACCCCGAAATGTGGTAAGATTTCAGGATATTTTTGACCCCTCAGCTGTGACCCAGTTTTAACTGGGTACCCACTTTGACGTCAAAATGACGTCAAAGTGGGTACCTTGTCGCGCAATTCTAGCAAAATGCGCGCAAGGTATAATACATATTGTACAGTCTAGCGCGCAGCACAACTGCAATGCGCGAAGCTGGGTACCCACCTTTACGTCATACCTCATACTCAAAATTTTTTGGTCAGCTTTTGACTTTTTATGAGAAAATTAGCCAAAATGCAAAATTCGATTGAAAATCATCATATTTTTAATGTCATTCTTCTTAGAATTCTATTCTCGATCATATATCAAAATTTTGTTTACCATTGTGTAATCACTTTAAGAATGTGATGTCACTGTAGGTCCACTAGATGCTGACATTATATCCCTTGAAACAGAGATGCAAACTGTTCTTTTTTTGCAGTATTTTATACTGTTTTATTTACAGCAATAAATCAATGTATCCATCTATTTGCTAGTTCCCCTAAAGTAAGCTGTCAATCGAGAACTAAAAGTCAAAATGCGCATGCGTCCCCCCCCCCCCCCCCCCCCAAGTAGCACCTTCCCCATCCACCAATCACAGCCAAGCAGACGCCATATTCTTCCTCTTCCTCTCTGGCTGTCTGAGAGATCACTTCTATTTGAGCTAAGTCCTCGCTAAAATTGTGTTTATCACAGTTTCAGTGTCTTTTGGATTGCTTAAATATTCTTATTCCGTCCACCATTTCCTTATCCTTACGTTGGTTTGACAGAGTTTTCCATAGTCACTTTTCTTAATGGCATTTTAATTAGTTTATTTGCCGTTGTTTTTCCCCTGCGGTACGTTCATTTTGAACGGCGCCTCTCACTCACACTGCTCGGGTTGCGTCCGGCCAGGTTTGTGTTTTGTCCCGCTGGGGTTCTTTTTGTTATCGCGCTATGCAGTAGGCTTTTATTCTTAGGCAGCCTTTCTCTCCGAGTGTGGAGTTACTAGAATTACCCTCTCCTCGCTTGGATGCTTCCTTCGGGTCGCTCCATATAGGGACGGTGTTAACGACTCTCACTCTACAAGTGTCGTTCTGTTTTGGTAATTTGCTATCCGCTTGGGTTTTCTTTTGTTTACGCTTTCTTTAAGCTCGCGTTACTGTAAGCTTTTTATTTTACGCAGATGTTCTTTCCAGGCGAAGAGTTATTTACTAGTCAGTTTCTCTCCTCGCTTGGTATTTGTTCCACCCTCCTTCAGAGTTGGCTTATTATTGTTCCTTGTAGCTGCCTTCTGTTATACTTACTTATGGCTTTTATTTGTTCTCTTTCAGATTCATTATTTCTTCGAAGTCCCCGACTTCATACATGGGTAAGTTAGGGCTCACTCAAGGCGAGGCCCGACCCGTGTTGAGTTTAATGTCATAACATAAATGACTGCAAACTCTCCCAGGACTTCAGACGTGGTAAATTAGGGTTCACCTGAGGTGAGACCCGACCCGCGTTGAGTTTAGAGTCCGTACGGACTATAAACTCAAATGGTTCAGGGATAAGCCCCTCTTTGCCGTCCAGCACAATAAGGGGCGACGGGAAAGGAGAAAGCTCGAGGTAGTTAGTACCCACGCATCCCATGGTAACTGTGGGCCATACCCCAGACCCCGGTTCGTCCCTATCCTGTGGTAGCTCTAACCCTTCGGGTTCAGTAGCGTCCCCTCAGGGGTCAGTTCTTTTGTTTTTGGAGTCCCCCACGCACTCAAGCGGGGCAACAAAGAAATCAAAGAGTCATAAGCTTCTTGAAGGTAAACCGACCCTCTAGGCATTCTTCGGAAGCGGCTCTTGCTACTGGCTCCGTCAGTAAACGCAAGCGCAAAGCCTCTGCCTAGCTAGTACCCCAGGACCCGGCGGTATCCATACCGACTGGGCTTGGGGAGCTAGGAAGGAATTTAGGGGCCCCTTTCGGGCCGCTGTTTCTTCAGAGCCGAGTGCTTGTAGGGAGATTGGTCTTGCCTCATGACCCTCTTAGTGCAGAGTGGCTGGATGGCCCCCAGGGCTGGACCCTCCACCACACTCGACTCGGATACCCGACCCTACCCGGTTTCGGTTCCAGATACCGATTCGGTTGCGGATACCGGCTCGGGTCCGGATTCCGGTTTTCGGATCTGGGTCCGGACTCTGGTTTCGGATCCGGTTTCAGATCCGGTTTCGGATCTGGATACTGATTTTTGGTTACCGATTACAGTTTTGCCGATTATCCAGGTAGTAACCGTTTTTCCCAATAGCTTCTACCACTGTTAGCAGTATGCTGGGATCCGGTTTCAATCCTCGGGTATCCGACTCTCACTTGTTGAATACCAACTGTCAGGAGTCTTGTCGCCCAACTGCAGGCCTAGCCCGATTGCGCTTGGCCTTTGACCGTCCGGTCGGAGTTTCTCCCCTTCCAGCGGCACTGGGTGCTCCGCCTGGGGAGGAATCCTGTGACTGTTTGGCCTGCCCTTTTGGGGATCAGGCCTCTCAGTTGGGATTCTCTGAGGATGATACATCTTTGCAGGCTGATGTCAGCCCCCAGTCAGACAAGCTTGTGGCTGCTACTAACAAAGTATCTCTCCGATGTCTATTGACGAATCGGGAGGATACGGAACGCTCTTTTCTCCGGATAGGGGTGAGTGTCCCGCGAAGAGCACACCTCTCATGGAGGGCTTTGGAGAGGGTCTATTGGACCTTTCTTTTTAGCCTCCTACTTTCCTTAACAAGGCTCATCCCTTGGCCAAGGGTTTATCTTCTTCTAAAAGGGCACTTTCGAATTCTTTTCGAAAAGTTCCTTCTCCCCTAACCTAATGCTTTTAGGCAGGGAACTTGGGGTGCGCTTTGAGTGCGGATCTCGCCCAAGTCGGAGAAGTTTCCCGGCCTCATGGAGCACCAGTCCAGGTCTGCTCTGGGACTTCTGCCCATCTGAGTTCTCTCCTTTCCCTTGGGCAAGGAGGCAAGAACTCCAGGTGTCCGAACGGTCATCTTGCCTTGGGAAGAATCCTTCCTGTCATCGTCGGGTACATTGTGGTCTCAGCGTTCCACTGTGTCTGCTCTGGCCTCCAATAGTAGAAGCCTCCCGAATGCCTGAAGTTCTCGGCTTTTAAGCTGCAGGCTAAGGCTTCCGTTCTGCCTCCTCGGTGCGGTGAAGCATTCGCTTTCCACCGCAAGTCCTACCCGATGCCCAACAGATGTTTGGAGCTAGGGCAAGCCTTTCCCTTTTGGGTAAGGAGAAGGGCAGAGGTCACGGTCGTGTTTGCAATCTAACGACAGAACCTTCCTAACGCCTTAAGACCTCGGCTCCAAGCAGCAGGCTCGGGCTTCGGTTCCACTTCCTTGGTGCAGTGGAGCCCAGGCTTCCCACCGCAGGTCACCACCCGATGCCCAACAGTCAGAGCTGGAGCAAGCCCTTCCCTTATTTGTAAGGTGAAGGGCAAAGGTCGTGGTCGTGTCTAATGCGCAGCCCAGACCCACGGTGTGCTTGTAGGTGCGCCCTGAGCGTTGATGGAGAGGGTCGGCGCCACATTCGGTACCTTTTTTTTCCCCCACTTGGGAAGAAATCGCCAAAGGAGACCCTGTGCTCTCTTGGTGCAAGTGGGCTTTCACACTAATGTAGAGCCCCCTCTTACTCTCCCGCCTCTTTCCGGGAGCACATTTCATCAGAGATTCTGCTGTTGCGGAATAAAGGCTCACTAGGTCGGGTAAGATGTCCGAATCGGTGCCTCCCCCAGACTTTAAATTGTCCCAAACGCTCGGGGACGGGCACGAGGATCTTGATCATAAAGATCATAATCATCTTCATTCCTCCGGAGCACTTCCGCTTGGAAACTTTGGCCTCCACCTACCCGGCTATCGAGCCGTCATAGGTAGGTCATCTTGGTAGATTTGAAAGACACCTTCTTTCACATACTGATATGTTCTCTGTCAAGAAACCTTTGGGTCTCACCTGTCATGGAGAATCCTTCCGGTGTCGCGGCTTGAGATTTTCTCTTACCGGGACGACTGGCTCCTTGTAGCCAGCTCCGTGTCCAGACTTCACACCCAGAGGAACCTCCACCTCCACCATGGAAAGTGGGGGGTTCATAATCATCTGAGACAAGTCAGAATTGATTCTCATTTTCACACCCATTTTCTAGGTGTGGCAGTAGACATCGTGAACCAAGTTTGCCCGTCCTGGTCGGGAGAAGGTACAAACGTCTGTCTTGTTAGCCCGAACTCTCCACCTCTTATGGCGAGTTCACACAGGCAGTTGGCCCTAATCTCTGGGCCATTTGACATGCTTGGTGGATGTCCTCCAAGACTGGCAGCTGCTCATGAGGCCATTCCAACTTCATCTTCTGAAGTTTGATAGGCCCAGTGGGAACGCACTCTCTCAAGACGTGGCTGCCTCCTGGAG
Source organism: Echinometra lucunter (assembly GCA_029962745.1). Taxonomy (NCBI): domain Eukaryota; kingdom Metazoa; phylum Echinodermata; class Echinoidea; order Camarodonta; family Echinometridae; genus Echinometra; species Echinometra lucunter. The sequence continues at coordinate 27,310,553 of CM057155.1, read as the reverse complement.
AGAACAGACGTTGTTGCCTAACGAGAGAGACTTCCTTTAGTCAAGGCGAACCTCTCTGCACACCTCTTCTGTCTATCTCCTTCGATGGATGCCTCACTTCTGGGGTGAGGCGGCCTTTGCGCAGACCATTTGGTCTTGGGGGGGACTGTTCACACTTGTGCACCATACCCCATATCAATGCCCTGGAGTGATGGCGGGTTTCGTTTCCGCCACTTCCAGAACTTGTGGGGCATTCCGTTCTGTTTTCAACGGACAATACCACTGTTCCTGCCTATATTAACAGGCAAGGCAGGTCTCGTTCCAAGTCTCCGAACAATCCATTCGCCAAGCTTTGGAGATGGTGTCGGTCCCATTGGGTTTTACCGACAATGTTCCTTCATTCCCGGCCAAGACAATCTGATTACAGATTTTCTGTCCCAGGGAAAACATCTTCCCTCCGAGAGGGCCCGGAACCAGGAGGTCTTCGACTACCTCAGCTCAGTTTGGGCCCTTGTAGAGATAGTTCTGTTTGCAACATCTGAGTGCAAGATCGGGAAGCTTGGGCCCTCGATACTTTCCCCTCATTTGGGGGAACCCTTTGAGTCTACGCCTTCCCCCTGTTTGTCCTAATTCCTCAGGCCCCGAGGAGTTCAGGAGGACCAGGCGTGAATACGGCTCTTAGCACCCCGTTGGCTGAGAAGACCTTGGGCTTCTCCCACCTTCTTCTCTTCTGGACAGGTCAACCACTCTCCCTTCCCTGGAGAGCAGTCCCAGTTGCTCGACCCCCCTCGGGGATCCTCCACCATCGCCCAGTGGCTCTACATTTGACCGCTTGGCCTCTTTTGAGGACGACATGAGATAGGCAGGTCTCTCTTAGAGAGCCTTCCAGTTTTAGTCCAGAGCCACGGAGAATCTACTCGAGCTGTTTACAACTAAAGATTAGAAGCTGTCTCTGTTTAGTGTGAGGAGGTGTTTCCCCTCGGTCCACCTCAGTGGGTGCTAGCTCTGTCTTCTGATTTCCCTCTTTGAGGCAGATCGCTCTCTACCTTGCGGGGGATACCGTTTCGGCTATCGCCGCAGTTCACCAAGGTAAGCTTAAGGGTCGGGAGTGTCTAATTCTCCCTACCTGTCTCATAGGTTGCCTCCCTCATGGAGTCGTCGTTGTGAAGATTTTTTCTATTCGCCCATTTCGAGCCGAAGTTGCAAACTTCTCACACCAGTCTCGTTCAGGACCGTTCCTTCTCGATATCGCCCCCCGGGCAAAGGAGAAGCACTTCCAGACTGTCTCCACAGCGCCCGGGGGTGTATCAGGGGGAAAGGCAAGGTTTTTGCTAGATCTAGTAGGCTCTTTCGAAGAGTTGAGTCCCCTTTCTGAATGCTTTCCCTAAAGGAGACAGACCTTGGTGCCCCGTTAGGGTACTTGGATAGGATTTAGGTCTTCTCTTTCCCGTCACCCTTTCTCCAGCCTCTCGGGAGATTTATCCCATCTGATTTTCGTAGCTATCCAATCTGCGGGTTTGGAGGTTCTTATGTTTAAGAATCCTCAAGGGCGCGCGTTCCCTGGAGGTTTTCTACCTCCTGAGCGCTCCCTTTGGGTACTCTTGGGAGGATATAGGGGGTGCAGCCTTGACGTTCTCCTAACTCCTTACGTCCGTATCTTTAATGTTCAGGACGTTCCCTTGGGAGTGTGAGGTTTGCTACCTCTACATGGTTGGGCGTGCGTCATCGTCTTCCCCCTCATTAGCCTCTTTCCCTTAGGACATGCCAACCCAGATCCTATTCCGTGCGGTCTAGCAAATAGGTGGATACATTGATTTATTGCTGTAAATCAAGAAAATTATCACTAATTTGTTATTTACTAGATAAATCTATGTATCCACCTATGACCCTCCCACCAGCCCCTCTCCTTGAATGACGACATGCCCTAGGACTTTGTCTTGATCGTTCAGAAGAGGAAGAATATGGCGTCTGCTTGGCCGTGATTGGTGGATGGGGAAGGTGCTACTTGGGGGGGGGGGGGGGGGGACGCATGCGCATTTTGACTTTTAGTTCTCTTAGTTCCGCTAATGACAGCTTAGTTCAGGGGAACTAGCAAATAGGTGGATACATAGATTTATCTAGTAAATAACAAAATTAGTGATAATTTTCTGTTATCAAAAATACTGCCAGTTTCATGGAAAATACTTTTTTCAAAAAATTATATTACTACACTGTCTATTGCAGAAAGATGAAAATACTATTTTTCCACCTAAAATACTTTTTTCATCCCCACAAAATACTGCAATTGCTTTTAACATGGCTGGCATCCCTGCTTGAAATGATTGGCCAGTATTCAATTTAATGTGCAGAATAAGTCAGTAGATTACTTAGCATTTTACATGGCTATTACAGTGAAATGACCTAACCATTGCCAGTCAATCAGACTTCTTAAGTAATTTGTGCAGTTCTGCTAGGTGGCTATCTAGACTAAGGTAAAATACTTAGCCGAAAGATTAAATTGAATATCATAGTTACCTTAGTATTTTTACCTAAGCCAGAATCTGAGATATGAGTAAAAATACTCAAAATTCTGATTTAGTGTAAACTATGAAATCGAATATGGCCCAGGGAGGTTTTTATTTGGCTACCTCAGTTATTGTCCTTGACCTATCCTGTTGTAGACAAGAAATTCCTCATTGCTACTACAGTTCAGATGATTGTGAAGTCTTCCAGAATGCACCAGAATGGAATCAACACTGCTATCCTATTGATTTTCCCAACGTGTTTGTAGTTTACTTGTACATGTACATTGACGACTTTTTTCATGATGTTGTACATGTATGCATTTCCTCCATGTACAATGATATTGATAAAGAGTTTTTGTTTATTGCTAATCAGTTTTTTTGTGATTTTATCAAACTTGTTTGTTGTGATTAACCAGTGGAATGTGGCTGAAGTGTAATGTAGTGTACCATATTCATTTGTATGCTTGATGCCAGTGCTTCAATGGAACAATCCTTATTAAAACACCAACAAAACATTCATTTGACAAGGTTTATGAATATATGAAATAACTGTATGATTTGAACCCAGTGCTATGGAAACTGGATAGCCCCTAATATTAAGCCCATGGAAATATAACATTTCTGTAGTCAATGGGTAATAACACTATGAACTGGATGAGTTGTCTATGAATCTTCAAAATTTAATTAATGTTATGAACAACATCATCAACAACAAAACTATGAAAAATATTTGAAAACACATTTGGCAAAGCAATAATTATATGATATTGACCAGCCTTGAGGGTGATGATCGACATGTTGCCTGAACTAGATTCATTATATTGTCGGAAGGAGTCAAAAGATGAGGGCAATATGTCGTATGAGCCAGTCCATATTGTTATTATTAACGAAACTCAGACATCTTGAGCAAACTCAAAATGTCATATATACTCAAATTTTAATTAGCATTTCAAAATAAGGAGAGTCTAATGAGCAAAAAAATAATAAAAAGCAGGAAAAAGCCTCAGTTACATTGGCAAGACCAAAATAAAAAAAACCTGTTTTTTTTTTTTTTGTTTTTGTTGTTGTAACATTTCCACTTGCCAGAACAACCAGAACTTTTCAGTTTTTGACAAAAAAGTGCATTCATGAAAAAAACAAAAACATTCTCTTACAGGTTTTTGGCCAAAGGATATGCATTGCATGACCTCTCGGTCATTTTCATCTTTCTGTACTGTGCACATGGGAACGCCCCACGTGACCAAAAACCTGAATAATACAGACGAGATATGAGCGAGCGTTTACATTGGCAAAAAAACAACGAAAAACTGGCAGAGATTCAAAAACACACTTCGGAGTTGGGTTATTCAATTCAGGGTTTTTTTGCAATGTTTAGGGGTAGTTGCCTAGCAACTTCCAAAGAAAAACCTGAATGTTAGAAAAACTTGAATTTTTTTAATGCCAGTGTAAACAACACTACTGACGTTTTGACTGCAAAATGCCTGACTGCTTGTGTGTAACGCGTATCTTGTGTAGAGCAGTGCAGTGCACGACTTGCTTTGCCTCGGCATCATTATGGGCAAATTAGGCTGCGGAAGCTAATTGTGATGTCACAATTAGTATGCCTGTATACTGCGGAAGCTAATTGTAATGTCACAAAAGAAACAAAACAATATGTAGGAATCTAATTGTGATGTCACGCTAGTCATGCAATGGTACGAAAATTGCGTGTTCATCTGTTACTCTTACTCAAGATAATGCATCAATCACTTCAGTTGACTACATAATAACGATATGTTATCTAAATTTTTACCACTTGATGACTTTATTTACTGATTGATTGATTGATTGAACTTGCCATTTTTTTTGTCTTCATGATGTTTTTATAATCCACTGACATCTAATACTTCATATTTTTCTATCCCCAGGAATCTGAAATGACACTGCTGTGTTTTACTAACTTGTTTTCTTCTTAATTTTTTGTGAAATTTCAAATAATGTACTTGCACATTTTAATCTTTTATTTTTACTGAATTTGTTCTATTTATACAATGTTCTTTCAACTATCTTGACATAAGAAGAATTGCTATACAAAGTACAGTTGTATTAGTTGTGAAATAATTGATTTGGTCCCCATTTTGGGTCCAATCTTAATAATATCTCTAGTATGTGCATTATCTGTGTTGTACTAATTCCCATTTAGATGTGGAAATATTCTACACTGTCTGAAAAAATGATAGTAATAAGAGAAATATTATAGTCTTTTATGCTAATCAAAATTTGATGTACACAAGCTCTTGATATGAGACTATTCAAAGTGAAGTGTGTTTGTTGGTTGAAAGGAATTCCTGATTTGTAGTGTTCCCCTAGCATAAGTAAAATTTGATATCTCTAACTTTTGTTCTTTTTCCATATCTTTCTCCTTATCCTCCATTTGCTTCCCTCTTTCCTTCTTCTTTATCCCCTCTGCTTCCCTTGTCATATGCTTCACTTTTCCCTTTTATTTCCTTTTGTCCTCTGTCCTTCCAATTTTCCTCTTTTTAATTTTTAAAAAAAATTTTTGTCCTTCCCTTCTTCTCTTTCTCCTTTGCTTCATGTTTTACTTTTTCCTTGTGCTACTATCTTTCCACTATTCTCATTTTATTCTCTCCCCTTCTATCTCCTTCCCTCCTCTCTATATCTATTTCCCTCTCTCTCTCTCTCCTCTCTCTCTCTCCTCCTCTCCTCTCTCTCTCTCTCTCTCTCTCTCTCTCTCTCAATCTCTCTGTCCTTACAGAAATGAGAGTCAAATTTTTCAAGTCTAAGTTCCCAGGCTGGGATGATTGTATTAGCTGTGGATTACACAAGAGAGCAGATCAAGTCCTCAAGAAGCTGCGATTCAGAAGGTCAGTCTGTATGTAGACATAACAATACATGTACAAAGCACCTGTCCAATGAAAACTTGGTTTGTGATGAATATGTTTTACCTAGGTGCTACTGTAATGGCAGGATAAATTTGTATTTAAACAAAAATATTCTTCATCTCTTCCCTAGTAGGTTAATGTATTTTCTAAGGCCTAGCTTTTCCAATCACAAGAAGATATCTTCTTAGCTTTGTGCACAATTACTTATAAAAATGTATTTTATTCTGTGATAATGGTATTAGTTTTTGTCCAGCTGTTATAATTCCCCATGTCTCAACAGAACACTGCTGTTATGCCTATAAAGTTTGACCTACATCAAGTCCCCATGGGATAATCATATTGTGACTAGTCCATGTATACTAAAATGTCACATGTGTCTATTTCATGAGTAGTATTTTATCCTTTGTTTTTTAGGATGCTCAAGACAAGGAAGAGTTGAAGACTGATCTGTCTGCTCTTTTATGCTAGGCAGCCAGCCATGTCTCTTCAGAAGCTTGTAAGTACACTGTGATTTGACATACTCTCTAGAGACACTTCCATAGGGATAGATTTCTTTGGATGTAGGGTTAGGGCAAGGGTTGCGATTGAGTTTCAGGCTGGATGTAGGGTTAGGGTGATGAAGTTTATGTTATTGACAATAGAGTAATGCATACAAACTAGAGCACTATGGTTTGCTGCCTTTTATCTTGCTGGTGTTTACATCAGCATTCTTACACAGTCATTGAATTCAACTTCCATTTTCATAGCAAGTTGTTAATGATCGGCCGGACATTCTGACCATGTACAGTAATTGATCTTATTGGAGAATTGAGCTGAAATGTCCCATCAGAAAGTATTGTTGATTACAGAATTTACAAGCCAGGTAGCACTTAGTAATTTCACACCGTTCTGTCTGCTAGTGTATGATGAGCTATACTTAAAGGCTTTCAAAAGTCACTTTTTGCATAAGTGCAAATTCTCTATTATTAAATTGGGCCAAAGATTTCCATAGATACAAATTTAATATACCTGTTAGAAAAAATATTTTCTCTGTCCAAACAAACTTGAAATGACATTCAACACTATTGACAGGATTTACAATCCTTAGCACAAGAAAATGTTTTTGATATGGGATAATAGATGGTGTAGTAAGAAGTGTATAAGAATATGATTAGACCCTCTTCAATTCATGCTCTACAGGATCAGTTGATGGAAGAATGGAATGATGATCTGGATGGTATGGAGGCCTTTGTCTTGGAGGGACGCAAGTTTGCCAGATTGCCTGAACATGAAAAAGGTAAAGTTCTTTGTAAATTCTCATTACAAATTAACATGCCCATTGTGTATCTTTCTAGATGCCTATCACCAATCCTGAATGTTCTCAGTTTATTTTGTATCAAACTGGAAAGAAAATTAAATGTTAAAGGCATTATGTTTTCGGGCTGTCCGTCCGTACATCCGTCCTTCCCGTTTTCGTTCTCGTGCTAACTTAAGAACCATTTGACAGATCAACTTCAAACTTGGCTCATGTATGCATATGGGAGGGACAATGATCTGATTAGATTTTGGGGTCATGAGGTCAAAGGTCAAAGATGTCATGATGTACATGAAAATGGCTCGTTTTCGCCATATTTTAAGAACCATTTGACAGATCAACTTCAATCTTGACTTATGATGCACATAGGCTGGATGATGATCTTATCAGATTTGGGGGTCAAGAGGTCAAAAGTCACAGAGGTCATTATATACATTAAAATGGCTCGTTCTCGCTATTACTTAACCATTTAACAGATCAACTTTGCTCTTGTATGCATATGGGAGGGACAGTGATCTGATCAGATTTTGGGGGTCACGAGGTCAAAGGTCATAGAGGTCATTATGTACATGAAAATGGCTTGTTCTCGTGATAACTTAAGAACCATTTGACAGATCAACATCAATCTTGGGTCATGTATGCACATGGGAGGGACAATGATCTGATCAGATTTTGGGGTCACGAGGTCAAAGGTCAATTGTCATAGAGGTCATTATATGCATTAAATGGCTCGTTCTCGGATTACCTAAGAACCACAGTCAAACCTGCTTTAGCAACCACCTGTACAGAAGACTACAATTTTTTTTCTGGTCATGCGTCATGAGGTCGCCTACTTTTGCGTTACATGGTGATTCTACCTTCAGTAGTGTACTTCTAACTTTGAAAACTGATATCTCCTTAAATGATAGCAAAAGTATATATTTTCTGAAAGGAAATTGCAAGAAGAATCTAGATGTGCATTAAAACATGGCACAAGGTGTAAGACCAAAGAATTATGTAAACATGAATATGGAAATAGTAATAATTTTATTAATCTCATTGTTTTTAACACACCTTTTCATTAGAATTGCCCTGGGCACTCCTATGGCAATTTTAATGTTATATTCTTACAGGAGACGTTAAGACCTTTTCAACAAGGTATAAATTGTCTTGGGTTTATGATCATGTAATAACTAAAAAAAAATCATTAAAATTTTTGCCAAAAATATCAAACATTTTTATGGGCCACTGTATATTAAGTGTTCTTTAATGTATTCATGACAGCCATGCTTATTTTTCAATCATAAGATGTAAAGCAAGAATAATATATAGCTTCAATTTGGAACCAGAAGTGAAGCCATATTGCAAGTTTTGACCAAAATATTGACATCTTCCCCAAAATTATTGAAAAATGTAAGTTCCTTATTGACTTTGTACAGGCAATGCCAATTTTGACCTAAAAATCCAAGTATTTCAGTTTTTAACACTACCATCACTTTTCAATCATAAAACAGTAAAGAGGAGTATATTAGCTTTAATTTGGTACAATATTTGAAGTCATATGACAAGTTTTGACAAAAATATCAACATTCTCAAAAAATCCACTAAAATCTGAATTTTCCCATTCATTTTGTACATGTTGCCAACACTTCCAGGAGCACTGCTTCCGGCACCACCCCTGGCCTTCCAAATATAAGAGGCTGTAATTCAAGTTAAATATTACCTATAACTATTAATCTTTGCAGACTAATAGCATATTAATACAGCTTTAAGATGATACCAACCTTATTATGGTACCTCAATGGTTCTGATAAAAATCAAGGAACACTTCAGTTTGAAAGCATAAAATGTAACAGCACCACCCTTTTTGGGAGGCAAGTTCATGACACATGACCTTTTCTTGAATATGTTTTCCATTGTAACGTGTATTAAAGGAACCTGTCCATAGAGAAAACCTGCTCATAAAGACTACATTTCTTGTCTTCCTTGGGTGGTCTTTATATACAGGTTCCATGATTTGATGGATCAACTTCAAACTTGGG